>LBNR01000008.1:94352-694352 GCA_001262555.1 Fusarium nygamai
CCCCCCCAAAACCACCCGTATCATGGTCCTCCCTCCCAAACAAAGGCCAACTCGCCGTGATCCTCCTCGCGCGTCTCGCAGAACCCCTCAGCGAGCGCTCCCTAGCCTCATATCTCTTCTTCCAGCTCCAATGGTTCAATCCCGATATTGACCCCTCGGAAATTCCGAAGCAGATGGGTTATATCACAGCAACGTTTGCCGCTGCTCAATGTCTTACGTCTATGTGGTGGGGGAGAGCGGCTGATCATCCGAGACTGGGGAGGAAGCGGGTTTTGCTGATTGGACTTGGGGGATCATCTTTATCGGCGCTGGGGATGGGGTTTTCGAGATCGCTTGGGATGGCGTTCTTTTTTCGGTTTTGTGCGGGGGCTTTGAATGGGAATATTGGGGTTTTGAGGACGATGGTTTCTGAAATTGTTCCTGAGAAGCGGTACGCCAAGTTTTCTGATATCGGGTTGCGTCCTGTGATAGTGCTAATGTTTGCAGGCATAAAACGCGAGCTTTCCTCCTACTGCCGATGTGCTTCAACGTCGGAGTCATCATCGGACCTCTCCTAACAGGTTTCATGGCTGATCCCGTTCACACACTCCCGGGAATCTTTGGTCCAGGTTCTCTCTTCGGCGGAAAGAATGGCGTACAGTGGCTCGAGAAATTCCCTTACGCACTACCAAACCTCTTCTGCTTCTCCATCCTCATGTCAGCTTTCTTCCTAGTCATTCTTGGCCTTGATGAAACGCACTCGCATCTTCGACATCGCCCTGATCCTGGACGCAGACTTGGAAAGCTTGTACTACGAATCATTCTCCGCCGCAAGAAAGACGAACATCTCTACAGCTCTATAAATACTGAGGAGCTGATGGATCATGACGTTGATCAAGAATCTGGAGAAAGTTCAAGACCAGCTAAAGCGTACAGGAAGACTCGTCCTCCGTTCCGAGACGTGTTGACCAAGAACGTCTGTCTTAATATGCTACAGCGCTTCCTACAATCCATCCACGTCTCAGCATTTAACTCCATTCTTTTCAGTCTTCTGCCCACTCCCAAAGCAGACTCTACAGATTTCCATCTACCCTTCCGCTTCACCGGTGGTCTGGGTCTGTCAAGCGAGAGAATGGGTTTAGCCAACACAATCATCGGGACGATCGGCATCCCACTTCAACTCTTTATTTACCCCCGACTCATTGGCAAACTCGGCGTTAAGGCTTCATACAGTGCTTTTCTTCCACTAAGCATCATCGCATACTTCCTCCTACCGTACCTGGTTCTGTTACCGGATAATAATGCTCTGGTGTGGACTTGTCTATCTGCGGTTCTGAGTCTGCAGGTATTGTCTCGAACGTTTGTGAACCCTGCTACTATGATGCTCGTTAATGATTCAGCGCCGAGTCCGAATTTGTTGGGCACGGTGCATGGTTTGGCGTCGAGTATTTCGAGTGCTGCTCGGATTATGGGACCTACGGTTGGTGGAACGTTGCTTGGATGGGGTCTTGCTCATAATCTTGTTGGATTACCTTTATGGGTCTTGACGATTTTGGCATCGGCAAATTGGGTTATTTTATGGTGGATTGAGGATGTGAACATGTCTGAATGAGTCCAGTATCCAGATGAATCCATGAGAAAATTGAACGAGTTTCTTTCTGTGAGGGATAGATCCTGTTTGGTATTCAGTGACTGGTTCCGAGACTACCGCTATGTCTTCGTAGTTCTAGGGCACTGGTCTTTTGTGGCCGTCCCGTAATTAGGTCCCGAATGTTACTCCTCTCTGCCCCTCAGCATGATGCCCCAAGTTCTCGGCTGCGTGTAAGCTTTCCCAAATCCTTCAACCAAAAATGGCATGCCATTATGACCTATTATCACAAATGGCTGACAAACGAATTCTCCCAAATGTCCAGGCCAAACTTTAACTCTCGGTTGACCTGGCAATTATTCCCTGTAGCTCATCTCGAAGTCTCTCGTGAATCAAGACGGTAACTCCATCGCATGCTCTCGCCTTCACGCATCCGAATCCTCATCACTATCCTCCTCCACAACAAGATCAATAACCAAAGCCGCCTTATCATTCAACTTGTCCAGCTGAAACCCCGCCGCAAGCGCATCAGTCGCATCATGTATACAGCCCGCAACATCGAGTCCAATATCATGCTCTTTGAGCGCAAGACAAATCACCCTAAAATGCTCATGATGCACATCCTCATCGTCGCCTGCGTCAAATATGAGCACAGCGTTGCGGTGGATAAGACAGAAATCGTCTTGCACACCAGGATATTTCTTGATGGCTGCTAGTTTGGCGGGTGTGCAGGATGAGCTGGCGACTAGTCGGGTGAAGATGCCAGCGTTGAGAAGGGCGTCGACGGATGAGGGTGATTTCGGGTTGAAGATTATTACGTTAGGAGGGAGCGCTGGCGTTTCTGAAGGAGGATTTTGTGTCGTCATTGTGAAGGTGTAGCTCACGAGTTGGACTTGGGGAGGTGTTGGTGATGAGCCTCTTGGCGTGCAGAAAAAGTTGAGTGAGAGGACATTGGGTTAAGGCGTGATGAGTCATCCTGTTCAGGGTAGGTAGATCGCACAACAGTGATTCACTATCTGACCATCAATGGCAAGGGATGATCAGTAGGGAGCACAATATACGCCAATTAGCTTTCAAAATTTAGAAGACGGATGTATATCCTGACAATGATGTCTGTTTGCAAGGGATGTGTAGAAGAGTGTACATCAACAGTAGGCTGGCCCTGATCCTTGTCTGATCTCATCCTATCAACTGGTACGAGCCATCAGATTCAAGAATCCACTCAGTCTTACCGCTGACGATCAACCCCGCAGTAAGAAGACCATTTCTTACAATCAAATACTATTTCAAGAGTCGAGCATACTTTCGGCTGTGAACTAGGTTCTAAACGCGTTGCGACAATATTCAACGGCTTTTGTCTGATGATCCAATTGATAGTGCAGTAACTCGGCCACAGAGAGCATGTCTAACGAGAACTCAAGACTGTGTTGTTTCTGCCGTAGGCTGGAGCCGGTAGACCAGCCTTGTCCTTCGATCCAGACTCAGTCTACTCAGGCCTTCCCCAGCGGTATAAACAATACTACGAAGCCATGGACCAGAAGTGACGAGGACTTGCTGGAGCAGCTCCGCCAGCACCCAAGTGAGCTCTGTCAACGATGTGCCGAATTTGACATCATTCGCGCCTTCAACGAAGCAGATCCTTTAGATGAGAGCCAGAGAGGCAAGCTTGAAAAGGCTCAATATATCCAACACGCTGAAAGACACGAACCATATAGACTGCGCTTCGGTCTTTTGTCACAGTTTCACATGAAGCCTTCTTGCCCGCTATGTCGGTTGCTCTATCGACTCATTCCCAGACCGCCGCCAGAGCATGATACTACCGTTCTCACTCTTATTCCTTACCGATGGCATATTCGACAGGATCATTGGGAAGGCGTTCCAGAAGATGATAAGCGAATGTTCGCAATTTGGTTCGGTCTTTCAACGCCTGGGCTCGATATGTCTGGACCGAGTTTCTTCAATGCGGGACAACAGCTGAGAGTTGCTATGATGACTGGTGAAGCCATTGCTCTGCACCCAAACTCATCTTCAGAGGAGTTTTATAACGCCAGGGTTATTGACGGGATGGTTGATGTTGATCTCATCAAAAAGGGCCTTGAGCATTGTCAGATGTATCATTCAGAGCAGTGCAATGCCAAGTTTGACAAAGGTCTGCTAATTACGAAAATGCTTGATGTTGAGACTCGAAAGGTAGTTGATTGTCCTGATAACTGTGATTATCTGGCACTTAGTTATGTCTGGGGCGGTATCCATCCAGCTGATGGGGCTTTGGAAGCTGGGACGCTTCCTCAGACGATTGAGGATGCTATCACCTTAACCAAGAAGCTTGGTAAACGATACCTATGGGTAAGTGGTCTCGGTCGCTCTTTAAGATCTCGCTAACGGTGCAGGTTGATGCCCTCTGTATCGATCAAAGCCCCAACCCGACGCCCGAACAAGCAGCTAGCAAAGCCAAACAACTTCAACTCATGCACCTGATCTACTACTGCGCCACAATAACCATCTTTGCTGTCGCAGGTCCGCGCTCCGACTACGGCATTCCTGGTATATCAAAGCCACGCGTGGGGTCTACACGAGAGCGCATCAACGGAAAGGATCTAGTAGTCGTCCCCCCACAGATCATGTCAGAGATCAAGTCTTCTGTTTGGCAAACTAGAGCATGGACGTGGCAAGAGGATGTCCTGTCTACGAGAAAGTTGTATTTGACAGAGACTCAGTGGATACTACAATGTAATGAGACGTTGGGGCCGAGTGATTATGCGGAGGCGCATGATACGGCTGTTGACCTTACTTGGACCACGGTTTCTGGGGGGAAGATGAAGGCTGGTTACGTCGAGGCAAGTCGGGAAAGTACTGTTCAGACCTTTGAAGCTGACACTTGCAAACAGGCCACAAACACCGAGTTTCTCGATCGAACTTCCTCCATGTTCATATCGGCAGTGACAACATACACGTCACGCTCTCTCACTAACGATGGTGACTCACTCAACGCCTTCCAAGGTGGCCTCGCACGCTTCGGCAAACCAGTATACCCTCAAGGTTTCGAATGGGGAATGCCACTGAAAGAATTCCCGCAATCATTAGCTTGGATACACGATCATACAGCCCAACCAACGCGCAGAGCTGCATTTCCAAGCTGGAGTTGGGCCGGTTGGGGCGGTACTGTACAGTATCCCACTGATCTTACCGAAACAGCTACTGAGAACGGTGATCTTATTCCACGGATGGTTGGTATTGACGACAAGGTGGTTACGCTGGAAGGATGGACTGTAACGCTTGATATTCGGACTGAACCGTTTAGTGAGGTGGTTATACCTGGGACTGATCAGGCGATTGGATGTGTTACGGAGAGGAACTTTAAGCATAACATGACTTTACCAACGGGGAAATATCGGTGTTTGGTGGCGGCGAGACTTAAGAAGGAAGTATTGAGAAATGGATTGTTGAACCAGTTGGTTTTCTTGGTGGTTTTGAGAGGCGATAAGGATGTTGAAGTTGAAGAGAGACAGACAGCTATCACAGTGAGCAGGCTGGCTATTGAAGGAAAGGATTTTATGGAGTTTGGTCCCAAGAAGACAGTTATCAAGATGAAGTAGAATTAGGGCTTTCATTGAGGTATATAAATAAAGATTCTTGATCAATTTGTAAATGCAATAGTCCCTCCAGTTTATGTGTATCTATCATTTTCATTCAATCATGTATGTAAATCATTTTTTATTCTTTATTCTTCATTCCAAGGCACTCAACCACCTCGACAAATCCTTCGCTCCATCCGCAGTCCTAAACTTATGCCCATCATCCCACGGCGCAACCTCCGCCGGCTTGACAATATGCGCCAACTGCAAATGCGCAACCGCCATCATCGACGACGCCGATATCCTCACCCCCGAACTCAACGACACCGACGTCAACAGATCAATCTCATGTTTTCGCACCGTATCAGACGTCGTATCCTTCTCCTGATCAAAGATAGCTCTCCAATGCCCTGTCCTTGCAAGTTGAGACCGGATATCCTGCTCCTCTTCGTACACTGCTTCTTCGAGGGTGCTGCTGCTAAAGGCGGAGGAGGATTCTTGTATGCCACGGATTTTGCAGAACCATTCGATTTTGGAACCGATGACTTCTATGCCAAATACTAGGGTGGCGATAAAGACGGATGCGCGCTTCTCGTTCTTTTTAATGCTTTGCATGCCTTGGATGGCGAGGACGCGGCCGTAGTGGCCTGCTTGATCCCATGATTGGAGGCTGATGGTTCCAGATTCGAGGCGGGGGCAGGATGTTATACTGTCGTAGGGAATGGTGCCGCTGTCGAGAGTTACGAGGACTTCGTAGCTGCCGTAGCCATGGAAGTCGGGTTGGTACGATGCGCGCTCTCGACTTCCAGCGATGAACATGTTTTCTTCCCGGAGTTTTGTAGATCCTGTTAGAACCGGTACTGGACAGGGCGGTGTTCTGTTACGAGTGCAGCGATCCTTTCCTGGTAGTCTGTTTAGAAGAAGTGCGACTTGTTGGTTCTCAGAGTCTCGTCTGGCGTTGAGGAGAACGAGCCATTGCTCGACTGATTCGGTGATGGTGTTCATGATAGGCAGCCTGACGGACAGACCGGCATTCGTCATGGTATATGTCTTTGCTTCGTGGACAGGCCATTCAGTGTAGATGCTTGAATCGACAAAGGTCTTGGGTGATGGAGATAGGATGCTGGCCCAGTCGTGAGGAACGTATCGCTCATCCCAGGCCCAGCAGAAGAGTGTTTGGTCGTTTGAGACTCGGATGATCTCTTCTTGTAGTCGGATAAACGCCCGCATTCCTTCGCCATAAATGATTTGCATGTTGATGTCGAAAATGCCCAGCATGCAGTAGGCAATATCCTCGACTCTTTCTGTCTCTCGTTTGGATAACCAAGACATGCGCTCACCGATACTGGCTTTGTAAAAGGTACAGTCGAGATATTGCTGATCAATCTTGGTAACAAACGAAATAGTATTGGCAAGCGTCTTCCTCGTCCCAATGGTCGTCCAATCATTCGCAAAAAACACCACCGACATAGGAGCCAGAAGCTCCGGCAGCGTCCACCCTCTCGTAAACCACCTCGACTGTCTAAACTGCACCATCGGATCAAAAGCGCCCGTATCAATGGGCGCCACATCACTCAGGTAAACATAACAAACCGACGCATTCTTGTACCAGGAAAACATGGCATTTAGCGCCTCAGAGACCTCTGAACTGCTGCTCTTGTCGATACAGTTGGTGTCGCACCAGAGATACATGAGGCCATCCTTTCTCGCCTGTTCGCAGACGCGGCGAATCTTCTGGTGTCCCTTCTTGAGCTTCATGAGCTCGAGGTTGCCCTGCCAGTCTTGGTACGTGGCCTCGTCGGGACCCCATGTGTGTGATAAAATGGCATATTCGGGAGGCTGGCCGTAGAATTCCTCTAGCTGGAAGGTTTTGGTGTGTATGAGACGCATTCTTCTGGCGGGACATTTGATAAGAAACAGGGTATAGGTGAGAGAAAAGAGGGAGGAGATGGGTTTGAGGGGAGAAGTGAGGAGAATTGTAGGGGCTTGAAATAGGTATCCATACCGATTAATGGGTTTTGGCGGTGAAGCCCCACTGGTGGAATCGCGATGATGTGGCATGCATATTGGGGATGGTACACGATGCTAGATTTGCTGGCAGGTAGCAAACTCTGAGCTTGTTGTCATGAGTCAGAGTTTGATATCCTTGGATTAAGTGGTATAATTGATGCCCAAGTGGATTCGCCAACGAAGGCTGTATCGGCGATGGCGTGAGTCAATGACCGCCTTTCGTGGTGTTGATGATATGATGCCCTGGTCCTTGGCGGATGTACTGGCGATCCGTGTTCCTGCAAGACACTTGATTGAGGAGGATGTTGCGGGTATGCATGTCGTAGATTATGCAGGTGCAGCAAAGACACGATGCGGACATGGACAAGGTGTTTATTGCTCCACTGATGATTCGTGGCATGATGTCTATTTCGAGCGCTGTTCGTCTGGCATGGGCTAACTCAACAGTAAGATACTCTGAAAATTGCGAAAGAATTGACGCGAAGGAACATTTTGTTGCTGTAGCACTGGGTGTTACTGTTTGCAGCCCAATGTGACAGTCACACAGACGGTGGAATTGAGCGGGCGTTGAGGTGAAACGGCCCAACGGCGGTGGCCGGCAGCCTGAAGTTAGTAATCACTGGCAACTGAAGTTTCTTATGTGAATTATTGCCCAGGTACTCCGTAGACAGCGCTATAACAAGGTATTTCATAAAATGATAAAAGCGATTTATATATAAATATAATTAAATTTTTATTTAATACTTAAGTTAATTAAGTTTATAGTATTTTATATTTTAATTTAATTATAATTTTTTAAAAAATTATAATTAAAAAGTATTTAAAGGTTTTTAGTTATTTAAATTTAATAAATAATAAATTAGAAATAATAATAATATTTAAAAGAAAGTAAATTAAATACTAATAAATGGTTTAATTGCTTATAGCTTTTCTATTAAATAGCAGTATATACTAAACTCCAAAATGTACATAAGGAACCCAAAGCTGCTTCGGTCGGTTCAGCACAGCCCTTGGCTTAAACGGCCATTCTGTATCTCTTGAATGGTGTTCCCCGTCTATCTGCTGATGTCTCAACTCTCGTACAGCTTCGTGGAGGCCCT
Source organism: Fusarium nygamai (assembly GCA_001262555.1). Classification (NCBI taxonomy): domain Eukaryota; kingdom Fungi; phylum Ascomycota; class Sordariomycetes; order Hypocreales; family Nectriaceae; genus Fusarium; species Fusarium nygamai. The sequence goes on from LBNR01000008.1 coordinate 102,605, forward strand.
GACAGACTGCCCGATCCGTCATTCCATCCCGCCTTAGAGTTTCATAAAGAATTCGAGCTATGTCAGCAGATTCCTTATCAGCAACCGACCAGAGCGTGCCCACAGAGTGACGAAAGCCAGCCAGCTGGAAAGCACTAACAAGGTGGATACCCTCATCAAGCAGTGTGCTCTTCTCATTAGAGCTTGTGGAACAAGCAGAGAGATAGGCTAGGAAAGGCGGACTTTTTTGAAGCTTCAAATCCCGGACATCAGATACAGTTAAGCGATCGCTTTGCCAATCCTCCAGGAGTAAACAGCTTTTTGAGGGGTCCTGTGGATCTGATTCTCCATGCCCAGCAAAATGAAACAGAAAGCACTGACGAATATGATCCAGAATACTCTTCTTTGTGCGTTCTGTGCGTTCTGGCCTAGTGGGGGCTAGGTCGAGTGATGGGCAAAGGTTGTAAAGGGCATTTAGTTCCGTTTCAGCCGATGGAAGACTGGTCTGTTTAGGAGTATCGCGCATAGCGACGAGGAGTGCCTTGTTCTCGGCCCTCTCTTTGCTTGCGGGTCGAATGCGAAGTTGTCTACCGTGTCTCAGAGCCTGTACTGATACAGCGTAAGAGCTCATGACCCTATCCAAAACCGTTTGTGTTGAGCCGCGTTGATGTATGCCTGCTGCATGTAACGGAAGTTGACATAGCTCTCCTGTAGGAACCCACCATACTCGAGGCCAGTTCCCATCTGATACTGGGCAGGTGAAACCAAGCTCCTCTAAACAAGGGGAGCAAACAACTGTCCAAAGCCACTCTAGTAGCGGTCGTATGTCATAGGAGTCAGAATGAAGCGAGCGTCTCAGCTCACCGACCCGCCTTTGAGTTTCTGATATTGTAAGATCAGGTAAATCCAACGATCTAATCTGATGAGATTCTATCAGAAACGCGTCAGACCTAGCAGAGCTCATACTAATAACAATAATGGGGTCAGGATTCGCGGTGGCCTTGAGGTCTTCTGCCGTCATTGGCAAGAGAAAAGATTCAAACCCTGGTTTTGAGCGGATAACATCGATGAGTTTTGTGAACTTGACATCCGCTTCGCGACGTCGTGTAATACGCAACTCCCATTGCTCGGGCTGGAGATCACCCATAAGACCATACGATTCCGTTGCATTAGCAACAGAGTCCAATGTATCTGTCAGCGAACTGAATTGATCTGCAAGGTCGGGGTGTTTATCTTTCAGATCTGAGGTATCGACTCGCATATCCATAAGAATATTGGTGATGATACTGCGACCAGATTCAAGAAGTCCCAATGCTGACTCAGGTTTCTCTCCTGACCGTAAGGCATAGTACGCCGCAGCCGAGGCTATCCTTGCGATGCTTTCGAGTATGCTTTGCTTGTCGCTATTTGGCAATGATCGGGGACATAATCGAGGAATGAGTTCAATAGCCTCTCGGAGTAAATCGCAGCTTTCGCGCATGTTTTCCCTTGAGCGAACTTCGGCCGCGTTGCCGACAGCTCTCATCCGAAGGTGAAGAGGCGCAGCTTGGCAATTCCAGCATTCCATCAGATCCGAAAGCATAAGTCTTATATCATCTTCCGATCCCGTCCTCTTGTATTTATCTTTGCGCGCTCTGGCAATTGAAAGAAGGGCACCGGCGCGACGAGGGTGACCCGAAGGGATGAACGTTAACGCCTTTCCTAGTAATTGAGTAGCAAGGTCCACGTCTTGGATAGTGCCGCCTTCTTGACGTGCTCGGTATAATGTCTTGGAACCGAGCGAGTGCCAGTATGAGCCCTGGTGAATGGAATCGGGGCCGCTAGACCTAGCTGTTCTCATAGCAAGTCCCATGCTGCGATCAAAATCTGCTTTTGACTGTGTTTTCACATGTCTCCGTAGTAGAATGTTGCTCAGAGTATTCGTCCATTGAATTTCTGCCCCATAGCTCTTTGTTTGAGGCTCTAGACTTATTGCTGTTTCGAGTGCTTGAGTCGCAAGGTCAACGTCCTCCGTTTCCCAGGTCCTAACGTATCTTTCGGCGAGGAATCCACCAAGCCTGTTGAAATAGTTGCCTTCCCGGGGTTGCAGGTCAGTTGCTGTTTTAGCAAGGTCGATAGCCTGATTGAGGTCGCCAAGTTCCCCAATTCGCTTATATCGATCGTGTAGCATAACCGAAAGGCTGCTGTGATAAAAGCTAGATTCCCATTCGTCTTCGTTGTCTTTAGATTTAAGACAGCTTATAGTAAGCTTGATAGCCTGTTCCAGGTCTTCATCACACCCAGTTGCCTCAGACCGATCTCTGAGTAAATTAGCTAAGCCAATTTTGTATGCAGAGTCATCAGAAGCAGATTCAAGGGCCATCTTGGCAAGACTGATCCCACGGTCAAGGTCAGGCAATGATCCTGTGAGGGTGAACCGCTCCCCAAGCCGCTCGCCCAAATCACTTCTCAAAACAGCCTCAGCAGGCTGTATGTTGACCGCTCGGTCTAGAAGATCTATAGAACGATCAAGGTCGGTAGCATCACCCTTTTTCAGGTATCTGGAGTACAGGAGATAGGCTAATATTTCGATATACCAGGGTAGGGAAGAGTGAGCGTTGTCTGTCAAATCTAGCAGCCTCGTTATGACACCAATCGCGTCTTCAAGATCGAGGTCACTTCCATTCTTCTTTGATCTCTGCATAAGGCAGTAACTGAGTATAAATCGAAAGTCAAAATGGTCAGACTCTGGCTCGGGGTCATTCTCTAGATTTTCTTTCAAGACATGGATAGCGCCGTTTAGGTCATCCTCGGAGCCCGTCTTTCTAGACCTTCTCGCGAGTTGCTCTCCCAGAAAGCTCATTCGATGGGAGAGCTGTGTACTGTCTTCTTCGGTGGCTCGGATAGAGTCTCGACACAAGTCTATGGCGTGATCAAGAAGGACAGGCTTGCCCCTCTCGGCGAAGCCTTTCAGCGTGTGGTAGGCAAATTTGAAGAGCAGTTCGTCTTCCCTAATATGGCCCCGCATATCGTGAATTGCCTCATCCATGTACTTTTGCGCGTGCTTGGAGTCCTGTTCTTCCCCTGTTGCCACGTACTTCTCCATGAGTAAGTGATAAAAGAGCTCCGCGACATCAACCCAAGCCATGAATTGTTTTGGTGTAGTGTCTAAAAGAGCTCGAGTGGCGTCGATGGCACCCTGCAAGTGATCGAGGTCTTTCTCCTTTGAATAAGCGTCGTAGAACAGCGTGATCAACTCATGACTCTCAATAAGCTTCGTCGAGAAAGCTTCGAGTTCACTGTGCATGTGTTAGCTACTTGTAGGCAGCACAAAATCAAAAGTCGAAGGCTTAATTAACAAGCTATATATGTGCTCACTCACTGCAGGCGATCTTTAGCAAGAGAATGAATAGCTGCCCTTCGACCTTGCTCGTGTACATCGCTTGATGGCTTGTTTGACCAAACCCGGCTCCAATCCTCCGCTGCGGTTGCAAATGTTAGATGCTCAAATTTCTGCGCCAATAGTAAGGAAGTAAAGATGTAAAGCTCGATCTGGTAATCGCTGACGGGCTCTTGGATGGATAGGACAAAGGACACGAGCTCTCTTCCACTGAGCTCCGTGAGCAGCGAGTAAGTCTCTTCTTCGATCGTGAAATTCTCCATGGCTGGTCAGTGCAGGTAATGGCCTTGTAACGTTTGGAAGTATCTTTGTCAGTAGATATACCGAAGATATTTTTTAGATCTACGAAGATAGAGTTAAGCTTATGATCTAGTGCCGTCACACAGTTCCGGCAGGCCTAGAAATAATCAGGCTTTGACTTTATACCTGCTGAGAGAAGGAATTTGGCGGACCACACTGCCTGCCGAGCCTAATTGGTACGCCTCGTGGAACGGCGTTTGCCTTACAGCACCTTATACTACGTTGTGATGTCATGTGGCGTACAAATGTGCATCTTTGAATAATCGTATTTGGCGATCCTACACCGCCACCGCCCTGTGTCACAGCTTCTGCATAAATGTCAGTCTCAGCCGGAATGCCACGTCAACCTGACAACCCCTACTGACCGATGTCCCCACAGTCTTACTGTGGCATTTTCAGAGCCTGGTCTCCATCCCGCCGCCAATCTTCAAATATAAGAGAGCAACAAGCGAGTTAGGGAAAACATATGCACGGATCTCTGCGAAGCACTCCTAAGCGGTTTGATTCTATTAATACAGATGTCATAAAAACAAATTTTTTATCAGACCACCGTTCCTCGTGCTGTCCTATTGATCTTTCAACCCCTCTTACTCTTGCTTTTCATCTTGGCCAACGCAATGAGCCATGCGCCTGCTGACCCCGCACCCACACATTGGGCAATATTGATCGGCGTCGGAATGTCAATTGATAGCCGAGCTGAACCGGGTGATGAGAAACAGGCCTGGAGGCGGGACCAATCACTCGAGGGGGCCGTTGCTGATATCCACATGATGGAACGTTATCTCAAGGATGATCCTCGTGTAAAGATTAGCAAACTCACAGCAACAAAGCCAACACATGGGACGGAGAAAAATACCCCTCTGGAACCTCCAGAAGATCAACCTACAAGAAAAAATGTGGAATCCCTTCTGAAAACAGTTATCAATGAAGGGCTGAGTCGACATATACATCATGTTTACGTTCACTTTTCTGGACACGGTACAGACTCGTCCGGCGAAACCTTCGCTCTATCTCTATTTGATCCGGGACCGCTGGGCAGAGTTAGATTCTTGACTGATCATTTGGCAACTGCGCTGCAAAAGATCACAAGGCAAGGTATACGTGTTACAGTTGTCCTTGATTGTTGTTTTTCCGGCTCAATGAAGCGTTCCTCTGACGTTTCTGCTTCTCATGTTCGATTTATTGAGCATGACCCGTCAGAAGACCTCATGGAAACAGATAATCCGTTTCTTGAAGCAGATACAGAAGGCTCGCGCCAGGCCTATCTAAACCTGCCACATCTCCTTGACCCGAATGGATATGTTGTGATCACGGCCTGTGGGCCGAGAGAAAACGCACGGGAAGTCAAGCTGGAGAACGGGAAAAGACACGGAGCACTCAGTTACTTTCTTCATGACTCGCTGATGTTGCTCAGAAGATCGGAGGATCAGGTCTCCTTCGAGACCTTGTACAACCGACTTCAAGCAAAGTTTCATGTCAACTTTCCCCAACAAACACCGAGGCATTATGGAAACATGAGAGAATCTTTCTTTCAAAATCTATCTTGCGAATCCAGTCGCTACTTGGTAACAACGGTAAAGGTTCCACAACAAGAGGAATTCATCCTCAAAGCAGGGGAGGCCCATGGAGTCCACAAGGGGGATCAGTACGAAGCATATCCATACTACGCCTCAGAAGTCAACTCAAAGGCGTTGCGAAAAGAATCAGTACTCTTGGTAGTAAAGGAGGTTGAGAACCTCCACTCCAAAGTTCTGCCAGTCGATGATGATCAGTTGGAACGCTTCAAAGAAGTGATGACTTGGAAAGCCCAACTTATCACATCTAAATCGGATCGGAAAACTCTGATCTATGCTTCGAAATCTTTGGGAATTGCAGAGAAGGATCGTTTGCGAAAATATCTTTCAAATCACCCTTACGTAAAGCTCTTAGAAGAGGATGGGGATCTTGAAGTGTCAACATTCAACATCAGCATAAATAACGACGAAAGCTACGAGATTCGGGAAGGGGATTCACGCCGCGCTCCAAACACGCCCCTTTTCCCCAGAAATGAGGAGGACTCTCTCAACCTACTCTCAGATGCCTTGGGCCATCTGGCAACATACAAGTTCTTCGAGGGTATAGAGAACAGTCATCCTGATAAATGCTTTGGGAAGTCTCTAGATATCGAAACCCACTCTACGCCTGGACCGGATCAATGGTTTGAAATTCAGGATAAAGCGAAATTTGAGTTTTCTATAATCAACAAAGACAAAGGAACTCTATTTCTGGCGATTTTTAATTTGCGGTCTTCTTGGGAGGTTTGCAACATAATGAGGGAGGCTGGAGAAGGAAGCTTCTTCGAGATTCCAATCCAAGACGGAGGTTTTCGATTTCCACTTCCTATGAAGATTCCAGAAGCGGTGAGAAGGAATGGAGGGACACAAAATGAGGATATCATCAAGATCTTCATAACTAACCAAGTGCCATACTTCCCGTTCTCGGTTCTGCCAAAACTTGGCGAAGGGGGAGACCGTCAACATGCAGCTCGTAATGAAATGATGAAATTCTTGGAAAGCTTGGAACGATGGAACGGAGACATAAGGCAAAGCACGACAGGACAGTGGATAACCCGAAACTTTTCGATAAGGACCCATGTTTAGGGTGTCTTGAGTATATAGAGATATGATAAAGAACATTATTCCCGTTCTTGACAATGCTCAAGCAAATGGATCGTAAGAGACAAGCTCTGGTTCTTCAAACCACTTTCCATTCCCAACAGTGTTCGCTGCCTCATCACACAATTTGTACCGTCCATCCTCGGCCTCTTCAATGAGGAACGGGCCATCCGTCTGTTGAGTTTGAGGGTCGATGACAAGCACTTCGTCTCCTGGGAAGAATTTGTGATCTCTATTACCATCAACGGTTGGTCTCGAACCATCCTCCGGAAGGATCAAGATTTCTTCTTTCTCTGCACTAAGTGACCATATGAGTCTCCAGTCTCGAATAGCAGGCTCATTGAAGCACTCACATGCGGTGACTTTCTGCCATTTCAACCTGTTCTTGTACTTCGTGCTGTAGAGGTTCTTTTTTTGTGACCTACTACCTGGGCTGTAGTGATTACAATCTTGCAGGATGAGGGATCAGACCAGCTGTGTCTAAGCTGAGTAAAAGGACAAATTTCCCGCGCATTCCTGATGACAAGACTGGTCCACGGCGACAGAGGCAGAATTACTTGTCTCAGAAACTTGCAACACAACGCATAAGGCATATGCATTTCTGCCTAGCACAGCCACCATGTTCAATTCTGCGCATCCACAGGTCATGTAACCCACACCTTATGAATATGCTTGATATTGCGTCCGGGCGCATGATCAAGAAAGGGATCCAACCATCCAATTCATCCAGTCAAAAGGTCAAGACAGTGGGGCATAGCGAGCTCATATGCAGGCCAGTGCGCCACCGCCCGCCAAGGCGTACTGCATTGTCACACCAGTCGCATGATCATAGGCAGGCTGTGTTTCGCGAGCAAACAAAAAAGCAAAGTCTAGGACAGAAAAAAGGAGAAGGAGGGGGAGAAAAGAGAGATAGAGAGCACAGCGCTATCCGAAATTTAGCGTCACTGTTATCCGTACCTCTAACATGAGCTTCTTTTCACGCCAACACCAAAGCAACGTTGATATTGAGCATGGTCCTGGAACAAGCCTGCAACCGGCGCAATGTTCAAACTGGCAGATACTCACCAGATTAAAGACCTGGCTTACCGGAATGCTTCTAAATAAGCAACAGCCAAGTCAAAATGAGATAACCAGGCCTTCAAGAAAAACAAGCGAGTAGATACGAGACAACCCAAAGAATATCTGCTAACAAGCTTTAGTGGAGGACTACCGCAAAGGATACCCCCGATTCTCTGCGTTAATGGCAGCTCACGAGACATTCCATATCTTGAGAAGATTCTCGAATGCTCGAATGCGTCTTTTACTGCACGCCCAGGATCGAGTAGTCCAGCTAGAAGAGCGGCTAGACAAAATCGACAATGACGAGACCTCGCCTTTGTTCCTTTCAAGCAGGCGCCGTGACAAGAACTATGAGCGAGAAAAGACCATGAAAGAACTCCACGATGCTTTAGAGTCACTTGGTGTGTCATTTCCATTTATTTATCTGTCAAGATGCAGTACTAAAAGAATTTGACAGACCAACAGATTGAGAGGCATGTCCGCATTTCCGCCTTCCAGGATGCTCATTCGCAAGATGTTGATAGTCTTCGAAATTGGAGTAAAGCGAATCCATGCATAACTAGACAAGAGCTTGCTTTTCTCGGCCATGAGGAGGATCTGCTCTGTCTATCTGCCCCTAGCGATGACCTCCTTTCTTTCCTGCAACGGTATGTGACCGAAAGGCTACTGGGAATGAGTGGTGTAAGTTTTTCATATTGTCGGCTACCGAGACTTTGGACGGCAGTGATGTGCTGATAAAACATAGTACGGACGTTCTGCTGTTTCCCGGGACCGACATGTTCGCTTTTACTCACAGAACTGGACGACCGTAATTACGCGTACTCTTGTTACTCCTTTGATCATCACAATGGTCATGGTTCCAATCACAATATGTAACCAGATAGAAAGCGAAAAAGTCAGGCTTGGCATCACGATTATATCCACAAGCTTATTTCTTTTACTATTAAGCTTATTTACAAGAGGAAAGATGCTTGAGCTGACGGTTGCAGCAGCCACGTAAGATCTGATTCCGTTAGTTTTGACTGAGTTTATACTAAATGGCATCTAGGTATACTACAGTTCTAGTGGCTTTCATCTCTGGCCCCAATTAAGAGGAACTAAAAATGATCTCTTACCAATGCTTATTAAGATAGTTTATCTGCTGCATGGGCTAAACCAACAGCAGAAAACACTAAGAACCGTGAGATATTGCATAAAGGAACACCTCATCATTGTAGCACCTGATGTTGCTGTTCGCAGCCTAATGTTACGCAGACCGGGGTTATGAGCGGGCGTTGAAGTAAAACGGCCCAACGGCGGTGACCAGCAACCTGAAGCAATTACTCGTAACTAAACATTCTTTGGGAATCATCACATGCTTGATCTTTATCATCATAAACTCAATTTCAAGCCCTCCAGCTTGTACTGAAGGCTTCATCTTATCATAAGAATGTGGTGTACGTCGTGGTCATGTTGAAGCTTAGACGGTACCTGGCGCTACTTTGGTGCTAACGCTCCACACCGAATTTTGCGCGAGGATGGATACTCTTAAAGTAGTGACATAGTAGTGACATAGTATTCCAATCTGACTAATGCTCAATTATGAAGGACAACACCAACAAATCCCTGGCAAAGAGAGTGTCCCCATCCAATCCCATGCCATTCTCAAGGCAGTCCACTGACATTAATAGCCAAATACCGATCCGTAAAAGACCCCTGCGTATAATTCTGAGGCGTCTTGAGCGACGGCACAAGATGCACCGGTACACTAACCGTCAAAACACCACGACCTGCGATATAAGTCGACGTCAACCCAGAGTCAATAACAGTCATGCCATTCTCATCCTCAAAGTCAACGCTGATTTGTGATTCAGGTGGTGCAGTTGCTTGAACGGTCCAGATGGCGAAGTTGTAGGTGTCGCCGACTGTTGCTTTGGCGTCGTAGCCGTCCCATTGGTGTCGAATCGTGATCTTGCGGTTTGTTTTGCTGTTTTCCTAACGCTCTGTTAGTGCATGGTAGAAGTGTAAGAGAGAGATGTGTTTTACCTGGGTAATCTTGACTTCGCGGTAGATACCCTTTGCTTTGGTATACTTTGCTGCATCTTTGTACTTGTGCTGGGGCAGCTCGATGGGTGCGCTGTCGCGGCTGACACCGTCATCCAGATACATCGAGTATGACTGTACGAACACTTAGCGCAAGATGTTTGAGCATCGGGGTACTACTTACAGTAGGCTCAGTAGCCTTGCCACCTGGGTATACATGAATGGTAGGCGGGTTCAGATCGCCCTCCTTGACCCACTGACGAACATCAAGCTGAGGAATGATAGCACCTTCAAACTGTCAGCTTTCTCCACGTCACCAGATGTTCCTACTCACCTCCTCGGATATACACAGGAGTAACATAAGCGACCTGCTCCGGATCCGCAACAGCATCAGGGATATGGCAATCATAGTCCGCAATCTTTCCACCAGGAGCTGGTTTCTGCAACACAGCAGCATGTTTGAGAATCGGGTCTGGTCCAAAGCCTTGGTTGTTGACTCGAAGGTTGGAGGGATACCATTTGTCCGAGTTTGGAAGATAGACATCGCGACGTCTTGCCTTTTCCTCGACTTGAGGACAGACGAGTATGTTATGGCCCAGAAGGTACTGGTTGTCGATAAATCCCTGGTTCGAGTTGAACAAGCTTGTATCAAAGGGATCGGTAACGAGCTGGATGAATCAGTAAAGTAGTCATGGCCCACGGGGTAGAAGGACATACCATTGCACGTGCGACTGGCAGACCGTTGATCAGGTTGGCAAACATATAGTCGTACAGGACCTGAAGGAGGGAGTATCGAAGTTGCACATAGTACCTACAAACAGGTACAACAGACCGATACAACGCAGCCTGATCAGGCGGAAGAGGACCAGGAAAGTTATGCAGAATATCGTCATAAGCCCAGGGTTCCTATTCTCGTCAGTATTTCACCCGCACATCCCAGGCCAAACTTACCTGAAAAGCCTTACAACCTCCCGAACTAGCCTCCGGATGCTGCAAATAATGATTCCTATACCACGGCAGCGCAAACGCCCCCGCATACCACCTAATCAACAACTCAGGATCACACCACCTCGGATTCGGCAGCGTATTCGCCGGATCCGCCGTAAAACCACCCATATCCACACCCGCGATACTCAACCCGCTATATCCCAGCGCAAGGACCTGCGCAACAGAGATTCTGAAAAAGTCCCACGAGCTACCGTTATCGCCGGTCCAGAGCCCTGCGTAGCGGTGCATGCCTGTCTGGCTTCCGCGGCCGATGATGAAGTTGCGTTTGTTCTCGCGGCCTTTGAGATTGTTGAGGCCGTGGTAAGTTGCTTTGTGGAGATTGTAGGAGTAGAGACTCCAGAGCTCGATGGCGGTTTTGGTTTTGGGGGGGTTGGTGTAGGAGTCGTCTGTCATGAGGAGACGTGAGGGGAAACTGGTGGTGTTAGAAGGGGAGAGTGAGTGATGGAGGGGGGGAAGTACCCAAGGGAATCGCCGTAGCATTTTGCGGCGGCGGGAGTCGTCATGTCTGTTGAGGGTTAGCTTGAGTTGATAGATGTTGTGGAGCGCGATTTACCTTGCCAGACGAATTCGAGACCGTTGTCGAAGAGATACTGATACTGCTCTCCCCACTTCTTCCTTGCGGCTTTTCTGTTCAGATCAGGATAGAATCCGGGCTGTTCATGTCAGTCCGCTGCTGTCATATCCTAGGACGGAAGTACTTACAGTTCCGAGGTTAGTACCATAGCTAACACCACCGTGAAATGGATAACCACTGTTATAATTCTCAGAAAAGTTATAGTCATCTCTATAGTCAGGAGCGCCGATATAGTCCGCAAACCTCTCACGCTGGTTAACGTTATTTGGGTCTAGGTTCTGCAGGCCACCGTCGTATCGCCAGCACAGAGGCTGGTTGTTGGGCAGACCATCCAGGTATCGCTTATCAGCGACCAGCAGACTAAACTTGTTAGTCGATGTCGTCCGAGACGCCGCCGCAACTTACTTGGTCTCTGGGTTCTTCTTATCATTCACGTCCCAGAAGCTGTCCAGTGCTTTGTAGGGACCTTGATCCGAGGGACGAATGGTGAGAATGGGCGTGATGTTGGTGCAGCTCTTGACGCCCTTTGCCTTCAGGCCGTTCAAGAAAGATCCCACGTTGGGGAAGCCATAGTTACTGTTGGTGAAGGTACGGTATTTATCCTGTTGTCGTTAGTTAAGCTCATCTATCTCAAGAGTGAACGTGCCTGGAAGTCGACGTCGAGATGCATTCCATCTAATGGGATGTCGGCGTCTCTGTACCGTTGTACGACGTTGTTCACTGTGCCCTCGTTGGAATAACCGTAGCCTGATTTGTCAGTGGGCGATCTCTGTGGAAAGGTGCTATGTTTTGTAGGACTCACATGCTTGATGGTGACCCAGAATGAAACGAGGCTTGAGCTTAGGTCGTCCGACAATGGAGGTGTATTGCCTAGTAGTTGTCAGTAAAGAACAGTCCACAAATAAGAGTTATACTCACCAAATCATCCTCGGTACATCATCCGCGGTAAGGATCCATGCATCAAATGTGTTGAAGCGTGTAGCAATACTGATGGTATGAGAATCATTCTTTCCAAGATCAATGGCAACTTGGGAGTAGTTATCCACCATGACACCTGTGACATTCTTTCGATCCGGAGTACCGTTCATCTCCAGAAAGAAAGGTGTAGAATGGTACCTATCCCCCAGTTAACAAAGTAACCTCCATATCATGAACAATACTTACAGCGGCTCTCGAGTATCCAGAGCTCCAAGGCCATAGACTTTCGAGTAGTTGAAGTTATCATAACCTGATCCATCAGCACCCACCCAGTCAGCGCATGCCCATTGAACTTACAGAAGAAGTTGAGATAAGTGGGCTTCTTGATAACAGTCCGTCCACCCTGCTCTCCAAAGCCAAGATACGCCGCTGGTCCAGGCTTCCTGATGTTGAGAACGACATTGTTCACAGCGCCGATGCTAGGATTGCCTTGATACGAGAACGTCTCCTCTGTAGTCTGCCAGATGATCTCTTCATACTCAGACACAGTGTCTATACCAACGGTCTTCAAAAACGCTGGGTCTGCATCGAGAGGCTTGAGTTTTCTCGTCGCCTAAACTTGTGAGTGGAGAGGTACAAGAGAGAGAAAGGTACTTACGACGATGCGGAATGGGGAGGCGAAGAAGTGAAGAGCTGTGTTTGGGACACCAGTGGATTCACTTGTCTCATACTCAACGGCCTAAAGGTGTTAGAAGGTAGTATGAGGGGGTTTGGTAGACTTACTGTGAGGACCCAGTGATCTGGAGCCTTCTGCTCAAAAGTCGTCTTCCAAAACCATCCCTCCTGAGCAGGATGCGAGTTCCAAGCCTCAGAGTCTCTATACTCCTGCTGAAGATCATCTACCAAGCTCGAGAAGGTATCTCTAACAATAGTACGCCTGCTCTCATCAGCACCAAGTCCTACTAGAGTCACAAGGGAACTCACGAGTTGAAATCATCATAATCCGACACGGCAGTGTACTTTGGATTATATCTGACTCTCCAGATCTGCGGCGATGCAAATTGCACTAGACAGTGAGTGTTGGGCTCACCCTTTAGAGTGATGTGCGCAGCATAGCGAAGAGGATCGCTGGGGGATGTTGAGGTAGTTGATTCAACGGTGAGAGCTTCAGAGGGTTTGGTGAAGTTTGGAACGTTAGGGAAGAATATGTCTGCGGGGATGAAGTTGAGGGGATCCGTGGGAGTAGCCATGATGGCGATGCTTGGTGAACAGTGATTCACAGTCAGGATGAGGACAGGCTCTTTAATACCTCAGTTTTCCTTCACCGCAGCAAATTCAGATTCTCGGCCGATACGACCTGACAATGAGTGAATATACCCAAGTAAAGGAGTACCAAATCATTGTCATACCCCAAATCCACGCCGTCTACATCTTAGCCCACCGACACAACCTAACCCAGCCACGCATCTCACCTGCATCCTGCCGGCCAAGACCGGTCAGCAATCTGCACAACCCATCCTCTACACGAAGTCGTATCAAACCTCCATAACCATTCGATAAATTATCCCTCAAAAACTGCACGACGCCCAGCGAGGATACTTGCTCGTCCAATCAGCTACCCCGCCAGCAGTTCGTGCCAGAACCATTTGGGTAGCGGTCCGTCCGCTTTAGGTCGATAGTTTCAAGACTATCGATGCGAACTAGAACTGAGACATGCCTAATCAATCGGCTCTCGACCAAATACTCAAAATCGTATAATCTTATCACGTCGTATACCGCATCTTATCACGTCTTATCGCTTCAAGACCGTGTTTTGGTGTTTCCCCGCTCTCAGCTGCATGTATGGCTTACCCTCTGCATCGCATTATTGAAATCCTGCATTTCAGCGCTGTTCTAATTCCTCAATTCGATGCTACACAGATGCCGGTAGAAAATCTCACGTCTAGACCGATGCTAATATTACGACGTTGGGGGTAGCATTGACGAATGAGTTTGTGCTGATAACGTGCGTGTCGTGTTGACGATGCCTTCGTTCGTGATACCGTGCGCCACCATGCGGGTTTTTACAAACTAGTTCATGGCATTTTTTCAGCCGCTGCGGGATTGCTTATCATGAACTGTTTGGGGTGTATGCGTTGTTGTGAGGAGGTACTGTGTTGGGCGTTTATATCAATATCTGTTGTCCGTCGGGGTCCCCGTAACCCTCCATTCTTTCCAGCTGTCGTTCCTACCCTCTTCTCTTCTCTCTGTTACCATCTGAGTGCCTTTCAAGATGGGTTTCTGGAAGAGACTCACTGAGTTTCTCTTCATTCACCGATTCACAGACCAGGCTAGATTCTCTCATACATACTCCCCTGTTCAAGATCTTTCTCTTGTTGATGCTTTTGATGCGGAGTCTATTGATGGAGCTTGCAACTCGCCTACGAACAGGCGCTGTTGGTCAAATGGCTTTGACATCCATACTGATTATGAGGAGGTCATTCCAGAGGGCAAAGTTCGAAAGGTAAGTCATTCATCTACTTCCTTGTGAGACCGATACTGAAGGATGCAGTTTCTTTTGTACGTAACTAATGAAAGAATTGCACCTGATGGATACTTGGTTGACCGGATGCTGTTCAATGGAACGTATCCTGGACCGACTCTTGAAGGGAACTGGGGAGACACTTTTGGTAAGTTTTATTGCTTCAGTCCTCTTTGCATTCACATCTGGTTTGACAATTTCAAGAAATCACTGTCGTCAACAAGTTGACCAACTTCAATGGCACTTCTATCCACTGGCATGGTATTCGTCAGCTAAATACCAACTGGATGGATGGCGTATCAGGCGTGACAGAATGCCCCATTCCTGTAAGTATCATCGCCTACCGCTTGACTCATGTACTGATCAAAGCAGCCTGGTGAGAACTTCACTTACAGTTGGAGAGCTACACAATATGGAACATCGTGGTATCACAGTGAGTCGCATGTCCTCAAATCTTTGACAGTATCTAACAGTCTCAGGTCACTTTAGTCTACAGTGTTAGTATCTAAGCTATTCCATCACCATTTCCTGCTAACGCTAGGTTAGATGCCGATGGACTTGCAGGCGCTCTCAAGATCAATGGGCCGACCAGCATGAACTACGATGTTGATCTTGGCCCAGTCCTCATCACTGATAACTTTCACAAAACCACCTTTTCCCAAGTCCAACTCGAATATCTAGGTACTACTCCCCTTCCAACATAATCTTATTATCGCTAACAGATAACAGGCCGCCCTCCAGCTCCAGACAGCATGCTCATGAACGGCAACGGCAGATACTACTGCTGTCCCTCTCTCGACAAGAACTGCAAGGGTGACTCCAATCTGACCTCATTCCACTTCGAACCAAACAAGACTTACAAAATGAGTCTCGTCAACACCGCTGCTTCAACACATACTACCTTTTGGATTGACTACCATGATTTCTGGGTCGTGGCCACTGACTTTGTCCCCATTGAGCCCTACAAGACAGACATGATCAACATAGCTATTGGTCAGCGCTACGACATTATCGTCAATGCCACAGCTGTCAAGGGGAAGAATAGCAGAAACGTCAACTTTTGGATGCACGCTCGCGACTGTCAAAATGGCGGTGCGAGATCTAATCTTGGCATCATCCGGTATGACGCTACTTCAAAGTCTATCCCTTGGACACCTCCCCCCAAAGAGGATAACATCTGCTACGGGTGTCAAGACGAGCCTAGTAAGAAGCTCAAGCCTATTGTGCAGCGCAACATCACACAGCACAATGATGACTACATCAAGAACTCGTTCAAAGTACATCTTGTCGGGTATCCCAATGAATTCAAGAAAGACTCCATGATGCACAAATGGGTCCTCGCGAATTCATCTTTCTATCTTGACTGGGCAGAACCAAGTTTAAGTCTCGTCAAGATTGCTTCTGAAAAAGGATGGGATAATCCTCAATTTCCCGTTGGGTATGAACCTGTAACTCTTGACTACAAGAATGGAACGTGGGTTGCTTTTCTCATCGAGGGTAAATTCACCGAGTCGATTCATAATTCTACGACAAAGGGTCATCGCAAGGTATACAAGACGCAAGCACCCGTTGCGCATCCTATTCATGTGCACGGACATGACTTTGTTCTTCTCGACTCTGGAAACAAAGAGTTTGATCCGAAGAATTTTACTCTTCAGCTGACCAACCCTCCTCGTCGGGATGTTGTACTCCTCCCGGTCGATGGATACATTATCATCGCCTTCCAAAGTAAGCAATCCCTTTGATTTGAGTGATACGGGGCCTAACAATTTTCTAGTCAACAACCCTGGTGTTTGGCTAATGCACTGTCATGTAAGTTTCGCCTAATTCCTCGATCTCACTCGATCCTCGGAACTAACGCTCCCCCCTCAGATCGCCTTCCACGCATCGGGAGGTCTGGCACTTCAATTCATCGAGTCCCCTAGAACCATTGGACCTATGTTTAAAAATTCGGGTATCTTGCCTACATACTCCGAGACGTGTGCGAACTGGGCTGCGTATTATACCATGTTTAACAAGCACAATAACGCGACTCAGGATGATTCTGGTATTTAGTTAGTGTAGAGGCGGCGGAAGATCAGCGGGCTCTGGGGCAGAGGCTAACCCATGACCACTGAAGAACGGAATGGCTGCAGGTTTCAGGGTATCATTTTGAGCGGGGGTTCTTTAGTTGAATCAAGTGCATAAACTCTACCAAAGAAAACGTCTTTTGATCCAAGGAATTGAAGAAATAAAACGGTTTTTAATAGCGCTTGTCTCGGCATGAACCATTATGACGACATCGTTGTCAGCCCCTAAAAACGTCTGTCATTCCCGCTGCGTTCAGTTAATTCTGGGTCACGAGCCCCTCCTCTCTTCTCCATCTCCATCAAATTCAATTCCGTTCCAATTCGATTCATTTCCTCTAACGATATAATTTTCGACGATCCCTTCCCTAAAAGTTTCCATGCCCCGCCAAATTCATTTCAGTTCCTAGATAATCATCGCTAAATGCATTTCTTCCCCGAGGCAGACGCCGCGCTCCTCTCCTCAACAGTCGATAAACACTCTCTCCCTCCGCGTCCAAAGGCAGTCGGCCCCATCTTCGATGCCAACAACTTCAAGGTCCCGATAGAGCCGTGGACTTCCGACGTCGATTCGTCCTTCTACCCTCCGAAGCCAGATCCGTTCGGTCCGTCGTCGATACCGCAGGAGGCGCATTGTGCGTCGTCTTCGAAATATGTGCGATCGCGCTTGGCGAAGAATGAAAGGCTGAGGCTGTCTATGCTATGGTATTATGCGAGGGATTTAGACAACGAGCCTGAACTCCTTGCGGGTCTGCAGGAGAAGGCGTGTCTTGCTCAGGAGTCGTCGGGCTGGGAGTATGCTGTTGTTGGTGTGCTGGATGTCAATGTTTACATTCGTCTGGCCACGGTAGGCCTTCAACTTGCTATTCTTCCCCGTGGTGAAACCCTCTGCGCACATACCGTTACTCAACCACCTGGAGTATAGCCACCGCTGCCTCTCTGACGCCCTCCGCTAAGCCTCGATAGAATGTCTTCCTCTTACCGAACATGCTCCAAGACTGGAGATTTCGCGAATCGCCGTACGTCGAACAGGGCGGACTCGTCGCATATGCCGGTGTCCCGCTCCGGATGCAACACGAGTCAGGCGAATGCGTCGGACTTGGTTCGCTGTGCGTAGCTTCAGCAACAGGTCGAGATCCATTATCCAAGACACAGCAGCTTGCGCTAGCTCGGTTAGCAGACTGGATCGTCCACGATATAATACAATGTGCACGAGCGCGACGCCAACGAGAACGTCACAGATTTGTCGAGCTCATCGCAGCAGTCCAACAAGAACCCGACGGCGAAGATGTTCAAGAACCTATCCTCCGAATACTCCGACAAGCCTTCCCCGACGAGTCAATAAGCTTGCAGTCTACGGGTACCGATCAATCGACGGTGCCGTACCCCGCGACGACCTCAGATTTGAAGCACGGGTTGTGGGAGGACGACGAATACATTGAGGATTTCATCGCGAACTCCAATTTCGACGAGCCACCTAAAGATCGAGTAGTACGCTTCATCTCAGCACAATGCGAAACGAAACTCGGCCCCTCGGTCCTCGTCGTCGCGACAAAAGATTTCCGAAGAATATTTGACGATGTCGATTCCTGGTTTGTGCACACCTGCGCTACCATGCTCACCCAGCGATGGCAGAAACGTCTCCTCACAGAAGTCATGCGCGCAAAAGAGAAGTTCCTTCGCGGTGTATCGCACCAGCTCCGAACTCCCATCCACGGAATCCTCGGCGCTGCAGAGCTATTGACGGAGGATCTTAGGGCATTGACAGTGCCTGGAAGTTCGACGTTGCGGCCTGGCGTGGAGGCGATAATGAAGCCGCTTGCTGAGCTGGGGAAGTCATCCATCTACCTCGATACAATATCTACTGCGGGCAGAGAGCTCATGTCGACCGTCAACAGTATGATCACCCTCAACAGATGGGCTGATATCGCTGCTGCCGAACGACAATATGCTACGCATGGCATCGAGTCTCTGGAGACATCACTCGTCAAGGCATTGGCAGACTTTACCTTCAGAGACACACGCACACGAGCCCCCGTCTTTTTCCACCACAACCTCACTTCCGAAAGCGAAGGCCTTCGAATCGATATCAACCTCTTCCGAGACAGCATCCTTCCTCTGATCGTAAACGCTCTACAAAACACGACCGAAGGAGTAGTGACCGTCACACAGTCCTATACACAAGATACAAAGACGCTCGTGGTGGATGTTGAGGATACGGGCTGCGGTATTCCTCCTGAGGATCAAGGCCGTATTTTCGATCTGTACGAGAAGGTGGGCGAGCACTCGACTGGCGCTGGACTTGGCTTGACGCTTGCGACCAAGTTCTCGGCACTACTTCACGGTTCGATCGAATTGGTTTCGTCCGAGGTCGATCGTGGTTCGCACTTCCGCGCGACATTCCGCGATATTCGTCCCTCTAGTACTCCTCCCACCGAATCAAAAGCTTTGCAGCTCAAGCATTTGCCATTGAGTTACCGACACCTTCCATCCGATTCACCCAACGCGCACTTGTCCTCGAACCTAGCGAAATACCTGGCCCGAAATGGCTTTACATCGTCGAACGACCCCCAAGATTGTCTCAACATCATTGACTATATACGCGATCCGACCGAACGAGAGAAATATCACTCAATACTACCAAAGGGACAAGTCGCTATTTGTCTAGTCCCCAACTCAGAAGAACCTGACGTTCCCGAATCATGTACCAACATCGTCTTCGTCGAAGGACCTTTCTCGTCGTCTACACTCGACTCTGCACTCCAGAAAGCAGATGAACTACTAGCACAACTACGTAAATCAACAAGAACATCCCCACAACCATCTCCCGCACCCCTCGAAGATCCGAAATCCTTCCTCTCACCCCTCGACCAAACAATCGACAGCGATCAAAAGTCCACCTCAGACGAAGGCTACGATTCCGTCACCGGCTCATCAGTCGCTCTCCAAACAACCGAAGCCCTCCTAAACGACTCCCTCGCAAAAGCCGTATCCCAAATCGAAGCCGCAACAATCGACCTCCCCATCCGCCCCCTCATCCCCCCCACAACCTCAAAACCCATGACCCTCATCGTCGACGACAACGCAGTAAACCTGCGTATCCTAGAAATGTACTGCAAGAAGCGCGGGCTCCCCTACCTAAGCGCCATAGACGGGTACCAGGCAGTAGAGCTGTTTAAAAAGCAGCAGACGTCCTCGCCGATCGACCTCATCCTCATGGATCTCCAGATGCCGGTGTGCGACGGGATTAGCGCTACGCGGCAGATCAGGGCTATGGAGAAGAGCAGCAAGGCGGTGCTGTTTATTGTTACGGGGCAGGATAGCCTGATGGATAGGGAGGCGGCGAGTAAGGCGGGTGCGGATAATTATCTCGTCAAGCCGGTGGGGATTCGGATGCTGGATAGTAGTCTTAAGAGGTATTTTCCGGATCTGGTGACGAGCTAGGAGAGGAGGAGGGACTGGGCTTCTGAGGGGGGGAGCTAGGTTAGAACAGTACACGAATACCCATGTTTGTTTTGGTTCGAAGACACAGTGAGTGCATCATGTCCGATGCGGTGTTGATAGTGAGGCGATCTATGTCGTGTTTAGATCACAGTGCTAAGCATGTCCTCACTCGATGGACAATTCATTCCGAAGACAACTCTGCATTGGCATTACCCACGACGTGTCGGTGTAGAAAGACCGCGTGGATGTTCCTCCACCTATAGCATCGCATTCAAGCTCGCGAAGGAGTAAACTTTCGGTCTTACCGATCTCGCGTTCGGGCGGCGTTATTGTATGTATTACCCGATCTCTATGGAGTATTCCTGTCCACCTCGTCTTCTGGTACGAGCATAGCACGAGATCTGAAGATTGTCGTCGCTCTCCCGTGGGTCAGTTCAGATGCTGATTCAGGTCCACAGTGAGAGTCGCTTGTCCGGCATTGTTGTGTCTGTGGCCCGGAAGATGCGGAGGAATGACCTGATTGTCATCCTTGTCTGTACGGACGTCCGGCTCGGTAATAAGACGCTGGTGCTATTGTAGATCAGCGCCGGTAGTTACGTGTGCCAATGATGCGTTATCAGTATCATATTCTCATTCTTCACATTACAGTGGTATTCAACATCTATTCTGGCTTTGTGGGTATCCTCTGCGTGATGTCTTATGAAACCACCCGCTACGAAGTTGAAGATCATCCCACAATGACAAACCCACCAACACTGAGAATGGATCTCAAAGAACGAGTACGAAACACTCGATTGAAACCGAAAGCGAGGACTCAAAGCAATCATCATCGATCCAATTGTCTTGCATTCGACGTTACATCCCCGGATTTAAATCTCCTATCACCAACACTTCCCTCTAACCAAGCCTCTCCCGATAGCCAATCTTGTTTTCTCACGACTTGGCATTGCATCCTTCAGCGCTCACGCCAAGCAAAAATAGCATCATCACCCGCTCCATCCTTCAAATACCAAGACCGTTCTGACGCACTCTCTCTCACTAATCTTTTGCCACTGACGTACGTCATAACCACTAGAATAAAACAGACTGAATGCCCCCCTGAGTGATTTAATGCTGCTTTTTGTCTCTGTAGTGTTTTTGTAAAATAAGCTTATTTTTAAGCTTATGCACGCACAATGGCAACGACTGCTTCGAATAACGTGGCGGGGACGGAGAATATAACGCTCTCGTCTGCTCCGAGCACACCGTCTATGCCGAGCAAAAATGAACAGCCTGAACCTATCGCGCGCGGTCCTCCGCCACTACCGTATAACCTCCACGAGCACAAACTCATGATCTTTCTGTTCTGGTTCCTCATCTTGACGGAATGCACACTCATCCCGATTATCTTTTACTTCACAATCTCAAACCTCACCGATTTACGGCCGGGCGCCATGTTTGCTATTATAACGGCGATGTTTGGGTTTATATCTGGTGGAGAATACGGTCTTCGCGGTTTACGACTTGCGTTGAAGCGCGATACTTATCGGCCTCTCAACGGCGCGGGACGATGGAGTTTCGATACGGTGCATTTAGTCCTCGGACCGCCGTACTTTGTCATGACGGCGCTTATGATTGGGTTCAGCATCCCTGATCCGCCGATGATGAGGGGTCTGAGCATCATCATGCCAGTCGGTATACTAATGGTAACCACATACATGATCTGGACCGGAATAGCGTATCATTTCAACTGGAGACTTCGCTTTCACCGCCTAAGCTCGCACGTCATCGGCGATAAATACCCACCCCTTACATTCACGATAATGGAGGATATCACGGCTTGTGATGGCGGTGGGGGGAAGGAGTATAGAGAGGCTGCTATGGCGCGGTATAACGCGTCGCCGAGGTTTAGAAGGATGCTCGTTGAGATGCTCTGGGCTTGGGCGATTACTGGGTCGGTTGTGAGTGTTGTTTTGATCGTGTTGGCGTGGGTTTTGCCGGTTGAGGTTGGATATACGCTTGGATGGGCGGTTCCGTCGGTTTGGGGAGCGGTTGGGGCGTGGGTGACTATTAAATGGGGGCAGAGATCGCTACGGATAGAAAAGGAGAATTGGATGAAGGATCATATGCCGAATGCATAGATTGCTAGAATAGATGTATACTAGATATGTGTCCTAGAAACATGCTTATTTCACGATATACTATTCAGTCGACGACGTGGAAGATGTGAGTTGGGGTGAGTGTATTTGTTATCTGAAGGTAGCTCTTCGACCCAAGGGTAGTTATTGAAGAGGAATACTAGAACTTAGGTATTTGCTAAAAGACCTAAGGTTTAAGTCTTCAGAAGAGCTTATTGTATCTGTTTTTCCACTCAAAGGTACCTAGAACTAATTAAAACTGTATTATTACCCTCCATTAACATCACGGTCGTGCTATCGCAGTGTATTAACTTCTCTCTATCTAATATATTCTCATGTATAGGGTGAGCTTCAATGACTTCATCGCCTTATCTTATCAGTATGTAGCACTACATCTCGCTTCCATTCCCCCTTTCGGTCTCCCTATCTTATCGCATCAAGGAAACGGATATTACTTGGCGTTTCAAGGGGACGTCCATCACGCTATGACAAACCCACTTTGTTCTCGCTGACATTTAACATCAAACATGAAAGAAGCCGAGTTCCGTGGGAAAACATTCAGCCTTATCCAGAGTCATCCTGCTCAATCCCCCTCACTCACCGCCAACAAAGCCCCATCCTCAACAACAACTTGAACTTCGTGATATCTTCGACTTACACGGCTGTATGCACTCCGCATTTTCATCCCCCGCATTCTGTATTAACTATTCCCGCGACTCGCAATAGTTTAATTCGTCCGCTTACACCAAATCTGGCTAAAATACAAGTGATTTTAGACTGTCAAATATTAGGTTGTGTCTGATAGGCGGAATAACACGCTGCGTGTGAAACAACATATCAACATTTAAATTCTACTGGCACGCTAGTAATATATGACAATCGTTCACCGCGATGGGTTTTAGCCTAATGAGGTCCTTTGCCGTGCCGGGGTTGTTTTTCTTTCAGGGACGAATCTGGGGTGTTGACTAGTATTTACCGACCACGGTGCAATTCTATAGGTGCGCCAATATCCTGCTCATTCTTTCCTGGGGTGCATACATAGTATGCATTTCACTCGCCACATGGCATCGTACACTAGACTGTTCATAGTAACGGCTGCATCAGTCCATTTGGGAACGGACATACATCATGTGGTGCTCAGGCTCTAGCTCGGGGTTTTTTTCTTCTCGTATCCCGTGGGAGGGGAGAGTCCCAATGAGATGACAAAGTGGATGCTGAAACCAGGCCTGCCAAGATGAAACCCACTATGATTCAGCTTGGCATATCGATTCTCTAGATGAAGCCGAGAAACATGCCGTGTCTACCGCTCGTTTCCTGCAGGACCCCAAACAAACAAGAAAGTTTATACTCTCGAAATGGATATACAGAAACGTATGTGTATTCGTCACTGCTTCAGCTTCAGGCAAACGCACGCACAGTAGAGCTGACTCGCCTTTCTGTGACAGGTAGACTAACTAAAGGGGAGGTACTTTTCTCTACTGGTTAAATTAGCGTAAGCCAAATGTACCTGGGCCCCCGATCGAAGCTAACCCCAAAGTAGAAACATTCGGATCCGTCTCCGTGGTTCCAAAAGGAAGCATGCTCGTTCAGACTCGTTCAATACCCCTCGATCGATCCTTGTTTGGGTCATTGTTCGGATGATCTAGAACAAGACTGCGTTGTATCAGTGGATACAACATTATTTCTCCTCCAATGCCAGCTCGATTATTCCCCAGCAACGAATGATCCCCATACAAATTAAGGGCCATCTCGCCATGCATAGTCCATCTACTATTTTCATATATAACATACTGACTTCCTCCTCGTCGATCAGTCTTTTCTTCTCTTGTATCATCACAACCTCCACCTCTACTCATCTCCTCACCCTGATATCACCATGAAGTACGATCTCGGCCTCGTCTCCACGGGCTTGCTGCTCCTCGCCTCCGTCGGCGATGTCGCAGCCCAGTGCCAGCTCCCCACCTCCTACAAATGGACTTCAAGCGGTGCCCTTGCCCAGCCTAAGAACGGCTGGAAGTCTCTCAAGGACTTCACCGTCGCTCCCTACAACGGCGGCCAGCTCGTCTACGCCACCGTCTTCGGCACCAGCTGGGGATCCATGGCCTTCAGCCCCGTCTCCAACCTCAACCAGCTCGGTTCCGCCACCCAGACCGGCATGAGCTCTACCGCCGTCGCTCCCACTCTGTTCTTCTTCAAGCCCAAGAACATCTGGATCCTCGCTCACCAGTGGGGTCCTACCAAGTTCTCCTACAGGACCTCCAGCAACCCTACCAACCCCAACGGCTGGTCGGCTGCTCAGCCTCTCTTCACCGGCGAGATTGCCAACGCCCCCTTCGGCCCCATTGACCAGACTGTCATTGGTGACAGCAGGAACATGTACCTGTTCTTCGCCGGCGACAACGGCCGCATCTACCGCGCCAGCATGCCCATCGGCAACTTCCCTGGCAGCTTCGGCAGCAGCTCCCAGATCATCCTCCAGGACACCGAGGACAATCTCTTCGAGGCCGTGCAGGTCTACTCCCTCCAGGGACTCAACAAGTACCTCATGATCGTCGAGGCCAAGGGCAGGAACGGCCGTTACTTCCGCTCTTTCACCGCCAACAGCCTCGATGGCCAGTGGACCGTCAACGCCGGTTCCGAGTCCAACCCTTTCGCCGGCAAGGCCAACAGCGGTGCCACCTGGACCAACGACATCAGCCACGGAGAGCTGATCCGAACCAGCAACGACCAGACATTCCCCGTCGACCCTTGCAACCTCCAGCTCCTCTACCAGGGCCGCAACCCCAACGTTGGTGGCGAGTACAACGATCTTCCTTACCGCCCTGGTCTGCTCACCCTCCGAAAGTAAGCGGATTTGAGAAAAAAGGTGCTAGCACTGCTTTTCTTTCTGCTGGGTTTTGCACGGACGTGGATGCTGGACACCCAGTTTTGCGTTGCAAATGGGATTATCATGGTGATTCGTCCATGACACTCATTCATCTGTACATAGTTATCTGCTCGTATATTATCAAGTCACATTCATTTGAATGGAACAATGCACATATTGCTCATATATTTGTCCCTATCTAATATTGCGTGAAAAGTCTAGTGACGTCTATGCGGTTGAGACAACTGGCCAATCATTGTAACCCTCGTCTGGTTTCTCTTCCAGCCCATAAAAAACCCAAGGGCCTTTATCATTCTCGGCAAGAGGTATTCCGTGAGTGATACGAGAAACAAGATCCTTTTCAACTAGTTAGATTTGGAATACTTAGACTTTGTACTACTCACCGGATTCCAGATGAAAGCTCTCGCAAACGTAATCATGTCGAGTTTGCCCGCTCCAATAAGAGCATCAGCCGCTTCAACAGTATAATCATGATTGGCCATAAGCAAAGTTGGACTACCAGGGAACTTGACGAGTTTCCCAAAGTCAAGAACTGGATCATAGCCAGGAGGCAGAGGATATCCTTCAGGGCGAGGGAGAGGTCCAAAGAACTCTCCTGATCCGGGAGACGTTTCGGCACCACGACGGCCAAGGTTGATAATACCAACTTTTCGCTTAACAAGCTCGGTGATGAGGTACGTATACGTCTCTTTCATCTCATCAAAGTCGACGATAGAGTCGTTGAGATGGTCTGTGGGGTTAATCTTGACGCAGATATACTCGGGTCCATTGAAGACGGCGGCGATTGCATCGACGAGTTCAAGGGTGAAGCGGCATCTGTTTTCGACTGAACCGCCATACTCGTCGGTACGGTGATTTGCACGGCTACAAACTTAGAAATCGGGAGATATGAAGGTATTGGCATTACTGACCTGTTGAGAAATTGTTGAGGCAGATATCCGCTTTGATGTAAGTTAACAAGGGTTTCAGAAGTGCCAGCGGATATGTCATGTATTACCCTTGAGCAAGCAGCTCAACGCCATCAAAATCAGCTGATTTAGCTAGCTCACAGCTTCGTCGGTAAGTATCAACAACAGACTTAACAGCTGTAATGGCCTCGATATTATCCGTATGCCCCTACTTCCAATCAGCATCTGTTTCTCGTACTTAGAACAAACTCACTGGCATCCCAGGCAATTCTCGATACTTCCCTCCCTGAGCTTTGATAGAAGAAGGAGCCAGGACCTTGGCACCCTTCTCTTTCATAATAGGCAACTGATCATGCTGACACCTCCCAGCATGCCACGCCTGAAAAAAGATCTTTCCGCCAACATCATGAACGGCATCAGTTACTTTTTGCCATGCAGCTGCATGCTCCTGGGTGACCATAAAGGGAGCGTGTTTCCAGTCGCAGCCAGTCCAATCGACGAAAGTGCCTTCTGTAACGATGAGACCGGTGCCGTACTTGGCTCTATCGGCATAGTACTTAATTTGAGCTGGACCGGGTTTGTTATTGTTGATGCAGCGGTTACGAGTCATTGAACCCATGACGATACGGTTCCTGAGAGGGAGTTTACCCCCTATGGTGATTGGTTCGAGGAGGTTTGCCATGATAGAGTGGAATGTGCTGATGTGGATTTGAAGTAGTGCTTGGGACGATTGAAGTGAATGCTGTTGAATCAAGTAGATCAGTTCACGAGAGAAAATAGAGACTTTAAATACTACATAATATCTTCTCTGGCATCATCTTACGAATGCAGCATGGTCTTTCAGGACAGGACCAGGAGTGATATAAACTGAGTATTTCGTCCATGTTAAAGAATAAGTACTTATGCTACAAATACCACGGTCAAAATACTTGATACTTAGCAGCACAAAGACTCCTAGCTCAAGCGTCTCGGATTCCCAAATTCTCTAACGAATCACAACCTCAACACTCCGCAAGCGGGGCCGCAGCCTGTCCGGAGACTTTCGGGCACCCAAACCTGAGATTGGTCCATCATTAATAATCCCTATCATCCGCTCAACTACCCAATCTCAATTATTTCATTCCGCAAAGAGACATTATTAATCCAATTCGACGATGAAAGCAACATCTTGTCTTCAATGTCGAGAGGCCAAGAGGCGGTGTGTAAAGCGGACGATCGATTCGCCGTGCACCAACTGTCAGCGCAAGAACCTAGCCTGCTCCTCGCACGTCAGCTCACAAACTACATCTGCTCCCAAAGAAAACCAGGAACTACTCCCTGATCAGTTGGCTATCGAGTTTGTGGAGTCTTATCTGACACACCTTGACGGCCGGGCCCATAGTATTTTCCACCAAGAAACGCTCCGGAGACAAGTCCGCGGAAAAGAGATTCGAGATGCCTTGCTCTATTCTATATGTGCCCTGGGCTCAAAGTTCTCGGCTAAGTCCGAGCATCGCGCTCTGGAGACTTTGTTGACAAAAGAGGCGAAGAGATTGGTCCAGGCAGATCTTGAGAATGTTTGTATTGAGAATGTGCAGACATGTATTCTTTTGTCACTTCTTAGTGCTGGGAACTGCCATACTTCTTCAGAGACACTATTTCTCCGTGAGTTCATTATAGATGTATAAGTTGTGAGTTCCACTGACGCCTTTCAGGAATCGCGATTGGAATGGCTGAGGTTCTTCAACTTAACTTTTCGGCGGATGTCCCGAGTATCGCGAGTGAGACAGCGCTTAGAACTTGGTGGTCGCTTTACATACTCGATCGTTGGTGCTCTTCTGGTCTTGGAATACCCCGGCACCTGGACAACCCTCACTGTCCTGATTCATCTCCTCTGCCTATAGACGAAACATCCTTCAAACGCCTCGGGCCTTCAACTTCATTCCAAAATTCTGGTCGAACTCCTGGTATCTTTGCACATATGGTGACCTTGATCCAACACTTTGGTCAAATTCAAGGCTTGAACCGCGCTATGGCCAAGGGAGATATGGAACCAAAGGTCAAATGTGATGCTATAAAACTCATGGGCCAGAAACTCGAATCATGGAAGGCCACTCTACCGGAGAACATGCAGATGACGATACAGAATGTTTACAGCCACCAGCAGAACGACCTAGGAGGACATTTCATCGGTCTTCATCTAGTATTCCACCACCTCTCCGCACTAGTCTACTTCAATTCTCTCGAGACGAAAGAGCAATCATACCTAGGGCAAGAAGATCATGTAGCGCTGTGCAAATCCCACGCTTCGTCTTTCAGCAGTTTGTTGCATACCTCACGGCAGGTGAGTGGCTGTCAACAGAACTACCCGACTGTTGGACACATGACTACTGTGGCGTCTGCTGTTCTATTGCACACGCTTTTGTTGGGGGAGCCAGAGGATATCCCCAAAGCGCGACAGGAATTGAACACGAATTTTGAGGCGTTGATAGAACTTCGACAGTACTGGCCAGCCACGGAAGCAATGGTAAGCACAAGTTATGTCGTTCTATACATGGATGATACTGACATGTTCTAGATAAACAGGCTGATGACTTTTCAAAAGCTCTGCCTGTTGTCAACGGAAAGTCACAAATTGGATGGATGGATGGTCAGGTTCTTGCTGGAACATTCTCTTGGACTTATGAAGAGGAATTTGCCCGTCATACCACAAACTTTGGACATTGAGTCAGAGGATTTCACAACAAGGACGAATGAGCTATTGCAGGAAGGCCGATACACCGACTTCGATCTGTTCAACCAACCCCAGAATTTCTAACCGACCAACACAACCAACACAGCAATACCAAAAACAAGTCTCAGCCCCTCAGGGGGCAAGAAAACACCGAACCTTAATACAGGGTATCAAAATAAACTTAGCAAAGAGTCCCCTAAGCTTAGGCTAAATTTACCTAAATATTCTCATCGCTTAGGGTTAAGGTCCTGAGTTTTCTTTCCTCCCCTAGCCAACACATCAAAGCCAAAAACAAGTCCCAGCTCAACAACATCACAGATTCAAGGCATAAACAGCCCCCAATTATGATGAGAATGTCACAGGTAGCGAATAAACAACCATTCGCCAAAGCTGATATGTAACAATACGTCATTCTCCCGACCAACATGTCATTCATTTAAAATACCGGAGGTTTTAAGCGATGATCACCAATTAGCACGTCTTGGCTCAACTTACGCCGCCTTGGCGCTTTGATAACGCGCTGAGCAGGGGATTTGCATTGTGGAGGATTCTTAATTAGGGAAACTCCGGGGGCTGCGATGGAGTCATGTAGTTGGGGGCCAAAGTGCGAAAAGCATTTATTTTACAATTCATGCCTCTCTAGTAGCAATGATCTGAATCATTCCAGCGACCTTCCCCAAAAAGCATCAAGGACTTCAGTTCCGTGGTGCCACTGATTTCACATTGTTGCTAAGAATGGACAATCTATACAGATACATATTTTGTTCAGCCATCTTGTTATACCTATCAGGTACAAGTTTGGCACAGAATGCCGCCTCGCTCTCTAGCTGCCCCGTGGAACTTCGGCAAGTCGGCGAAGGCCTTCAAATCTACAACTCGACACGCACACTGTCCTACAAGTTCGAAGGACAGTCGAAACCATGGTACATAACCGCCGCTGTAACAGACGTGCGCCCCCCGTTCGTAGGTGGGGCCGGCTCTAGGCTCGACTCGAGTCAAGAGCTAAGTGTCTTTGTTAGCGTTCCGCGAGGATATGGTGCAAGTCCAGATGGAAGAGACATCCGGGTCTGCTCGCACATGATGATAGGCGTAAGAAAATCCTCCGACAATCCAACTGATGCGGAATACTCGTGCAAAGGAGTCATCAGCGACAAGTGTATCAGAGAATATGAGAATGCAACCATGCCTATTCCTGCACCCGACCAACGTTGTCCGGAGTTTTCCTCATTCAGGTCTAATCTGAGCGATGAATGTAGCAGACAAGGATTTGCTGGCACCGGTAGGTATTAACTTCCTCCGGCATCTGGGTATATCACAGTTATCACTAATAAAGTGTGTCCTTCCTCTCAGCCAGGGCACGGAACCTTTCCTCGACGCGTTGTTCGCTCGATGAGATGCCGTATCTCGATCTTCCAGCTAATTACACGACTTTCGGCACTGGATGGGCAGGGTTCGATGGCGAAGGTGATGTTGATGATTTCGATCTTTATGATGAAAGAGTTCAGCGGACTATTCCTGTGTTGATGTCTGTAGCAAACGGCGATGATAGTATTGAAACCAAGCTGCTGTGCATTGCTCCTGATCAGGTTGTTCCGGGCAGTCGGAAACCTGAGTCGAAACTGGGAGATGAAGAAGAAGATGAGAACACGGCGTCACGAGTTAGAGGTTTGGGGGCTGTTTTCTTTGGTGTCCGTATTGTTATGATCTTCATTCTCCTGTGAATTATAGTATAATTAGGCTAGCAAATAAGCTTAAAGGACTGCTTGGCCCGGCTAAAGAGGCAAACGCCAAGGATTGCAATGAAGTCATATAGTTGGGGGCCAAAATATGATGGATGTTTATAAGGCCACCTCAGCCCTTGACGGTGTACGACTTTACATTAACCATCAGTCTGGCATTGCTAGTAAACTGTATAAAATGTTTAGAATGTTCGCCCTTGTACGGCTAAGCCTTTTGGGAACATGCCTCGCCCAAACTTCCTCACTACCGGAAGACTGCAGCCCCAGCGACTTTACAGATAAAGTCGACAAACGCGCCATCTCTTTCAACGCATCAGGTACCCTGCCCATTGAGTTCAAGGGAGCAAAAAATCCATGGTATATCAGCACTGCTGTGACCGACGAACGCGACCAAAACCGCACATTCGACGGCGCTCACTCCAGGCAGTGGATCAAAGGCTTCATAAGTGTTCCTCGATACCTTGTTGCTGAAAAGTCCGTCGGGGTCTGTTCATACATGTTCCAAGGACTCAACAGCAGCTCTGAAAACCCAGACGATGCGGATGAGTCTTGCAAAGGCGTCATAAGTGACGCGTGTATCGAGGAATTTGAGAATTCAACTCTCCCGATACGCACTAGTGGAGGTTGTCCGAGCTCCAGGGCTTTTATCCTCAGTGCTGAATGCAAGAAGCACCTTACTTTGTACCAGACAGGTAATTTGGAGCCTGCTTTGACGTCTTACTGTATGGCTAATTCTTTTCTTACGCTTAGTCCAGCCGCGGAATATTTCCACGGATAGTTGCACACTCGGCAATATACCAAATCTCGATGTTCCTGTTGATTATTGGACGTATGGCGGTTCTATCTCGTCAGGGGAGACAGGTAGTGACGACTACGATGATTTTGAGTCTTATGATATGAGAGTTCAGCAGACTATTCCAATATTCACGGTGGTGTCGGGCGGTGGTATCAGTGACAGGAAGTTGGTGTGTATTGCTCCGAATAAGATAGTTTCGGGCAGTCGAAAACCCGAGCTGAAGCTAGAAGGAACAGAGGAAGATGGAAATGAAGATGAAGAGGGTGAGAATGAGGATAAGGATGAGAACACGGCGTCGCGAGTTGGAGGCTTGGGGGCTGTTTCCCTCAGTACTGTCGTCATGATCTTCACTCTCTGTAGGCTGCAGTATAATTAGGCTAGCGAATAAGCTTAAAGAAATGCTTGGCATAGCTAAACAGGCAAACGCCGAGGACTGTAATGAAGTCATATAAAATGGGGGCCAAAAGCATGAAGGGTATATCTAAGTATCCTGCCATTCCCCTCAACAAGGCTCCTCATGCTCAGATTTACCGTCGCCACTTCATCATTACTGACACAATGTTTCGAATATTCGCTGATGTCTTCCTCCACCTGGCAGGAATATCTCTCGCGCAGAATTCCTCCCTGCCCAAAGACTGCCCCGCCGAGATCCAACACATTGACGAGGGCTACTTGATCTACAACTCAACACGTACGGCGCGCACCAGATTCACAGGACAATCTTTGCCATGGTACATAACCGCCGCCGTAACCGACAGACGCGCACCAAACCTCACATTCGGAGGCGTCGATACCAGTCAAGAGCTCAGTGTTTTTATGAGCGTTCCCAAATATCTTGCAGACCCCAAGTATTCAGCTGGGAGCGATATACGGGTCTGCTCGTCTATGTTGAAAGCTTTGAACAGGACCTCCGAAAACCCCCCGGATATGGATGCTCCTGACGACACACCGTACGCAAATCACTCGTGCAAAGGCGTCGTTAGTGAGAAATGCATCAGGGAGTTCGAAAATTCGACGTATGTTGTTGACGGGCCTATTAAGGAATGTCAGAGTTTGGTGTCTCTGAATCTCAGCGAAGAATGCAGGGACGACATTTGGATAACTCGAAGTAAGTATTTCTGAACCAATCTCGGATGTATAACTATACGCTAACTATTTTCCTCTCAGCGAACCCACGGAATTTCTCCTCAGCCGCAGCGCGTTGTTCGGTAGACAAGATGCCATATATTGATCTGCCAGAAGATTATATAACTTTTGGAACTGGGTTGTGGACTGGACTTATCGGTGATGAGGACCGGAAAGATTTTGACATGTATGATTTGAGGGTTCAGCAGACCATCCCGTTGCTATTTTCAGCTGCTGGTATGTCTAGGCTGATATGTATTGCCCCGGACCAGGTTGTTCCAGGTAGTCGAAAGCCCCAGTTGAAGCTGGAAGAGGATGAGCCAGAGGAAGATGAGAACTCGGCGTCTCGAGCTGGAGGTTTGGGGGCTGCTGTCTTCCTTGGTGTTGGCGCCATGATCTTTAGTCTTCTGTAGCTAGCGAATAAGCATATCAAACTTTGACGGACAATTATTGTTCCTCTACTGAGAAACCAGGATCTTTTGTCGCCGTAATATCCGGGTAGGCTTGTCTATCACATGGATGGTTCCAACCCCGCGTGCGGGAGATAAGCTACGCTAGCTGATTATCTTATCCCCTACAAAGATACCCCAAGAACTGATAGTGCAGTATCAAGAGCCAGATTCATCGTCTCCTCACCTTGTCCACTTTTGGAAGGAGAGCACGCGAGCGATAGATACTATAATGATAGACAAGGGAACTTTTGAAGGCTTGGCAATGCGATAACGGACATGGCCGCTCTCCGTTGACTTTGTTTAGATAAAAGATCGTCGACATCGCTCAATTGATTGTTTTGGGGCACGTCTTCTCTTGTTTTGGCACTACGGCATCAACAGCATACCCTGGACCTTTGTGACAATGCGTCTGTCTTCCTTCATCGCTGGAGCAGCTCTGCTCTCTTCGGGCGCGAATGCATTAAACATTCTGTTGGGAAATGACGATGGATTTGGTTCTGGGAATTTGCGTGAGATGTATCGCATTTTCAAGGAGAAGGGTCATAATGGTAAGCTCCCTCTTCATAAGATCGAGAAAACATGCTAACATGCCTGTAGTTTGGCTGGTTGCACCTGCCACAAAGCAGAGCGGCAAAGGTGGTACCTCTGACTTCACCACGGAAGGAAACTTGACTGCTCCGTCGCAGTATGACTTGATCCCCAAGGGTGCACCTTCAGTAAGGTTTCCCAAACATCGCACTTCGAATTGGCCTGACATGACGTAGGTTGGACACGATCCAAAAGATAGCCAGATCTGGTACTACAATGGCACTCCCGCTGCCTGCACTTTTGTCGCTCTGGACTACGTCCTGCCCAAGTTCGCCAACTTTAGTGTTCCTGATCTTGTCGTAACTGGACCTAACTACGGAACCAACTTGGGAGGCTTCGTGTGGACTCTATCTGGGACTGCTGGTGCAGCGTAATATCCACCAATCCAACAAGAAGATGTCCGGACTGACGACGTATAGATATGCCGCTACCAACCGTGGAATTCCTGCCATTGCTATTTCAGCAAGCAACCAAGAAGTCCCCTACTTCGAGGTCAAGAACCGAACTAACCCTGCTACATGGGCTGCTCAAGCCTCCGTCAAGTTCGTCGAGAACTTCATCGCCACCTCCCCCAAGAACGGTCCTCTTCTCCCCCTTGGCTACGGCGTCAACGTCAATCTCCCCGTCTTGACAAAGAAGAACCAGAACCCAGATTTCGTGCAGACGCGGTTCACTGGGAACGCTCACGTCAATGAAGCTGTCCTCGACAAAGAGAAGGGTACGTTTACTTGGGCCAACATCAAGCCTTACGCCGCTGGTGTGAACACCTGCATCAACGGTGACTGCTCTCTTCCTGGTGAGACATACGTCGTTGAGAATGGCAAGGCGTCTGTGTCTTTCTACACGGTTGACTACTCTGCGCCTAGCACGGAGTATACAAAGTCTCTCATCCAGCGAGTTGCGTCATTTATTTCAAGCGATAAATAGTAGTCCATAGTACAGAAGAGAGTCATAAGTTTCAAGTGTATCATGCGTCCGATTATTCCCCAACGCCCTTTAAAAAATAGCAAGTTCAAGATTCCTGGAGCGTGCTTCGCTCTCAATGTCAAAAGTATTTGTCCCATTCGCCCATGCTTCATCGAGCATTTCGAAAATAGTACTGATTAGATCAAAGGAATCTGTGCCGAGTAATGACTTCCTGACATCGTCGAGGGTTGCTTTCCAGGTTGGATGTTGTTTGAGGAGGGGGACTTCTAGACCGGCGTTGACGACGGCATATGGTAGGCCGTTGTGGACGAGGAGGTGTTGGTTGCGAGGTTCTTCATAGGCCTTTTGCAGGGCATCTATTGACGAGATGAGACGGCAGAGAACGACCTCTGTATCTGGACCTTTCCTCGGAATGCCATCTTCTCGGTCAGGCAGTCCTCTTGCCTTTCGCTCCATTCTTCGCCGACGACGGATTTCCAGTATACCCGCCAAGCGCCAGCATTCCCAATAGTGGCATTGCAGCGACTCACCTACCTGTCCCGGCCAGTCCCAGAAGCGGGTCTCGGTATACTCTGGATCATTGTCCATGATGCTAGCAAAGATATCGAGGAGCGAGCGGGGTATGCCTGATACGACTTCTACACCGGTCGCTCGACCTTCGTCGCGATCATCTTGAAGACGACGGAAGAGTTTCCAGACGCCGATGGAAGGATTTACTCGACCGATGACGGTGGACGGAAGATCCATTACACCAAGAACTTCGAGAAGATGTTGGGTATGGAGATCATTGGAAATTTGACCAACGGTGCTGAGCTTGGTCCTGAGATCGTAGACGTCGACAATGAGCTCGAGGTACTTTGTCCACGGTTGGGTCTGCAGTAGCTGCACGGTGTTAATTTCCGCTGGGAATAAGCAGATAAGGGAACACGTACACAGAGCGAGCATACTAGCAAGCCAGCGCATATTGTCGCGAGGTGCATTCGCTCATACCGAGCGGAAAGTTCTTGTCGGAACGTCTGCAGTGCCAGGTCGGTGTATTCCATCGACTTGACAGACATGCCCCGATTGCCATCATCCATGTAGAGCTGTATCGCACCAGCGATCATGACCAGCGCGGGGCTCTGATAAGCCATCTGCTCAAAGAAGGGCTTGATCCAAGAGCTGGCTTCCGTAGAGTACAGCCGATTGAGGCCATTGTTCATAACTAGCGAAACAATTAGCACCAACTACAATGACGAACTACTACCTCGGGTATCAAATGAGGAGTAAAGTGAATGTGATGACAGTATACGTACATCTCTGAAATCGCGGGTCTTGCGCATCTGCTGACGGCACGCCAATGGCCTGCGGCGAAAAGGCAGACGACGAGATTGAGCCCGACGCAGGACTCGACGTATCGTGCCTAGGAGCAGAGGAAGTCTCGGAATCCATCGATGCGAGATCCTGATTGCTCTCAGGCCCTTGATTCGCGACCAATGACGCGTCGGGCGCAGAAGCGCCGGCAAATCTGCCTCTAGAAGCGACGCCATTGACCCAGCGGAGGGGAGTCGAGTAACCCTGGCACCTCATGCCCCTTTGGGAGCAAGCGTGGCACTCCGGGCGAGCCTGGTCGCACTTTCGCTTGCGGGCTTTACAGTTCAGGCAGCCTCCACGAGATCGGGCCATAGTGTCTCTCTTCTAGATCTTGGGTGCTCAGGGATTATGGTGAATGGAGTGGGAATGGTGGGTGTACGAAAGGAGGCGATATTCTGACTTTGCGGGGCTGGGGATGGAAGTTTATAGACGAAAAGGGGTGAAAGAGGCGCCGCGGTTGTATCGACCTAAAGCAGTTTAGACCGTGTGACGGGCCGGCAGCATTTGTTATCGCAACGCACAAAGTTATTTTTCTCGTATGTGGGAACAGCCAGAATGCGGGGAGATGGACGCTGCTCGTGATTTGCAGATACCACCCAGACAGGGATTGTCAGAGGTAGATAACGGGAGATTGAAGCTAATCGCACACAGACCCTTGAACCCCCTATACCCCGTACGCTCACTGTTGACACGCACTGCCGAAGTTGAGTTTGGAGAGACAACGGCCGACGGCCACCGTATCAAGTCTGTCTCGTGCAGAACAAGACTCATTGCACTGCATGTTGGTGGCTGTACACTACCTACACTACCTTTTTTGTGATATCACGGACCGGGCTGAGATAGAAGGGGGATATATAGTCCCTGTGCTTGCCTCTCATCGTACGATTCAGTCCAGCTTCATTTCAACCTCCACTTTCTTCCCCATTTTCAATTCTTCAAGCGAGCCCGAGTCCCATCATGACCTCCACCGATCGCGTCCCCATCCCGGGAGAGGCCCGCCTGATCTTGGGTAAAACACCATGACATGCCTCATCGCCGACATTTTGACTGATTGATTTATAGCAGAGTCAGCTACCGACGCGTCGCGCTTCGTCCTTCAGCCAACGCCCTCCAGGGATCCCAATGAGCCTCTCGTGAGCATCTTCTCACCATCTGTGAAGAAAATTCAATTAACACGTTTAGAATTGGCCTACATGGCGAAAGCTCTTCAACTTTGGGCTGTCGATCGCCATCACGGTCGCTGCCTTCACCAATGTCTCCATCCAGACTGTCTTTTGGCAACAGATGACTGTTGACATGGGCGTTACCATTCAGCAGTTGACCAATGCCCAATCCGCCCAGCTAGCTGGTCTGGCCATGGGTTGCTTGTTTTTCATCCCCCTCGCTATCAAGTACGGACGTCGCTCTGCCTACATCGCCTCTACTGCTGTTCTTGCTGGTGTCTCGTGGTGGACTTCGAGAATGGAGAGCTATCCTGAGTTGATCATCACCATGGTCATTACTGGCCTTGGTGGTGCTATCAATGAGACGGCTGTTCAGATGACTGTAAGTCTCATGCCATTGATATTCAGGCCTTTTACTGATGAGCGTAGATCTCTGATCTCTTCTTTGTTCATCATCGTGGATCTGCTAATGCTGCCTACTTCACCGCCGTCATGGTCGGTGCTTTCCTCGCCCCCATGGCCGCTGGTACACAAGCTGCCAACCAAGGCTGGCGCTGGTCTTACTACACCTTGTCCATCTGCCTCACCATTCTCTTCGTCGTCTTCATCTTTGCGTTTGAGGAGACAAAGTACATTCCCGTCTCGGTCGGCGAGGTAGAGAACGATGACGCTGGTTCAGTGCATAACCCCACCGAGAAAGACATCGACTCCGAGAACAAGGTCGGTAGTGATCTGGTCACCGTCGGTACTCATACCGATCCTACCATACCCATGAACTCGTACCGTCAGTGCATGCGTTTGACAACCACGACAAGCGAGTCTCTTCCTCGCTTGTTCATGATGCCTTTCCATGTCATTACTCTTCCCCACGTCATGTTCACTGCTCTACAGTTTGCCTCTGGAGTCTGCTGGCTTGTCATCTTCATGCAAATCATCTCCATTGTCTTCTCAGCTCCTCCCTATAATTTCACTACCGCTGGTATTGGATACATGGCTCTTGGTCCCTTTGTTGGCAATATCTTTGGAAGCATCTATGGAGGACCTCTTGCAGACTGGACTGTTGTTCGACTTGCACGACGCAATGGCGGTGTCTACGAGCCTGAGATGCGACTGTATCCTCTTGTCATTCCTACAATTTTCATGGCTGGTGGAATCATCATGTTTGGCGCTACAGCTGCTCGCGTAAGTTGACCTCCTTGATCTTAGTATCTTTCACTAACATTCTTAGGGCATGCACTGGATCTATCCCTCCCTCGGTGGAGCATTCTTTGCTTTTGGACTCGGTGCCAATGGTGATATCACCTTCACTCTCATCATCGATACTTACCGCGAGCTCGTCGCTGAAGCCTTCATCGGTATTGCCTTCTTGCGAAATGCCGTCTCCGTTGGTGTCAACTTCGCCATCGTTCCTTGGATGACTACCATGGGTCTTACCAACATGTTCATCATCAGTGGCTGCATTGCATTCGCGATTGGCTCCCTGTTTGTGCCCATGATTATCTACGGCAAGAAGATTCGCACTACTTTGGCACCTCGCTACTGGAAGCTCGTCGAGAAGCGGTCGCGTATTTGACAGGACTTTACGATGGATCAATGACTCTGGGATAGGAATGTGTGGACAATGTTGGGACTTATCAGGCCGTGGTGTTAGTAGTTTAGGTGTTATCAATTTACTCATACTCTCATTCATCTCAAAACTCAAGTTTCTGTCAAGTTTCATTTGCAGTGAACAGACTTAAATTACAGTTTTCAGGTCAAACAGTCGCCGTTCTATTGGCTGTATCGTACTTGGCTAGGGCGTGCGACACCTTTAGAAACTCGGCAGCGTTTTAGACTCAGCCTCATCCAGCCCAGGGAGATCATTACGTCGTGCGGTCACATTGTGAATGAAAAGTAGTTATTCCCGGATAAATCAACCCCACATGAAGCTGCATGTCAATGATACGATGTGGAACTTTATGTTATTATATCAATTCTCTACCTACCTACAAGTTTGCAGCTATCTTTCCAGGAAAATTAGTCAACCGATAACAGTCAATAATCGGTCTCCCCTCTGACATGATCATGACCCCAATAGCAACAACGCTGTTCAACCAGCCGTACGAACTATCACCAGGGGCCTCAAACTTAATCTGCGTAAAATACTCCATCTCATCTTGTGTAACGGTATCCCGCTCTCCCACCTGCTCCTCGACTCCAGGTCCAGTACGATAGATACCCTGTGCTTTAACAAGGATATGTACGTTATCATGAGTCCGCAGCGTGTACATGGCATTTAACCGAACAAGAGACTATACCCCTGTTAACTAGCTAATCGACGATAAGCTTTTTCTTCTTTTTCTGCATAGTATTCACCTTATTGGGGTTAATGACTTCGGCCCAGTCGGCACCGCTCTTGTCAACGATGATTCCCTTGATCTGAGGACCATTTACTTTCCCTCCTTGGATGGGCAGGACAACTCTGCTCTTGGAGGTGCCGTCGATGCCTGCAATCTCGGTAACCCCCTCTTTGTCCATCTCGGCAACGATGCGGTAGATGAACTCGAGATGGGGCATGCGCATGATAGGGATATTGGCTTCGGAAGGAGAGAAGTCGTTTCCGGGGGATAGAACGTGAGAAGTCATTCCGAAGGTGATGGACCGGGGAGTGGGCAGGGAGTGTTTAGATCTGAGATCTGATCTTGCTGAAACCTAGTACACTTGATATGGAAGACCAGGGCATCTTTTATTTTTACAAATCATTTTTTGTTTGATACGCTGATTGATACGATGACTGCTACGGAAATGATACCGATGATACTAAAGATCGACAATGCGGATCAGACCCTGTTTCTATGCCGCATGAATTTGCCGCACAGAGCGGCGCCTCCAACTACCAAATTGGGGCATTACATGCGCCCACGAGCTAAAACAACCCCCTCCAAATCTCGCGACGACGCTATCTCGGTTTGCAGTATGGGGTAATCTATCCGCGTTGTGGGGAAGATTAAGAGGCTCTAGAACCTCCGAAGCTCAGTCGTCTGCTCTCTTTCCTCATTAAAACCAATGCGGAGACCAGAATGCTTCTCTAGCAAATCTCATCATCCTCACATCATTCACCATGCCTGCTACTACCACCAACTGGAAGACCATTGCTGCTCAGCACCGCGAGAAGCAGCGGGATGCTGTACCGACAGAATGGCTCA
The DNA here is from genome assembly GCA_001262555.1 of Fusarium nygamai. Lineage (NCBI taxonomy): Eukaryota > Fungi > Ascomycota > Sordariomycetes > Hypocreales > Nectriaceae > Fusarium > Fusarium nygamai. Next base: position 142,482 of record LBNR01000008.1, read on the forward strand.
TCCCAGAGAAACAACTCCAGAGTCTGAAGAATACTGGGCATGGTAATGGGAGCAAGCTTATTGAGTCAAAGGCCGTTCAGAGGTCTGGACTCTTGACGGAGAAGGAGATTGTTATTACGGAGAGGTATACTGCTGCTGAGTTGTTGAGCAAGATACATTCTCAAGAGCTTTCTTCAGAGGAAGTTACTGTGGCGTTTTCTAAGCGTGCAAGTCTCGCTCAGCAATTGGTATGTTACACTGAGACAGAGGTTGGAACTTGTACTAACAGATGTAGACATCGTGTTTGACTGAGATTATGTTCAAGGAGGGTATCCAAAGAGCTAAGGAACTTGATGAGCAATTAAAGAAAACCGGAAAGCTGGCTGGTCCACTCCACGGATTGCCCATTAGTCTCAAGGTATGCAACTCCAACTCCCACTTCAGAAACTCTACTAACAAACCAGGACTCATATCGCGTTAAAGGCCACCATGCCACCGTTGGATATGTCGAGTTTCTTCGTCAACCAATTCCTGATCACAACTCTGCACTTGTGGACTTGTTGCTTGATGCCGGAGCTGTTTTGTACTGCAAGACAAACCTGCCTCAGACAATGATGGTAAGCTACATGTATACAACAGCAACTGTACTCTCTGACACCTTATAGACAGCAGATTCAGAGAATAATATCTTCGGAAGAACCCTCAACCCTCACAACACCAGCCTCACAGCAGGTGGTTCAACCGGTGGTGAAGGCGCCCTCGTCGCCTTTAGAGGATCTCCCCTCGGCGTCGGCAGTGACATCGCCGGCTCCATCCGCATTCCCTCTCTATGCTGCGGTATCTACGGTTTCAAACCGACTTCTGAACGCGTTCCCTTCGGAGGCCAATCAGAATATCCATTTCCAAAGGATTATCTCCCTGGTATTGCCCCAGTTGGTGGCCCCATGGCCAACTCTATCGAGGATCTTGAGCTCTTCATGAAGATTACTCTTGCTCAGCGGCCTTGGAACTATGACCCCACTGTTGCAGATATTCCCTGGAGAGATCTTGGTGAGGCGGATACCAAGCTTACCATTGGTGTCATGGCTGAAGATCCTGAATATCCTCTGCACCCACCTGTTCGACGCGCTTTAGCAAAGGCTGCTTCTGCGCTGGAGAATGCAGGCCATAAGCTCGTTTATCTCTCTCAAGATCCTAAGCGCAACGCTGGTCTTGGTGGAAGAATCGGATTCCAGTTATTTAGCATCATGGGTCCTGATCTCGATACCGTCTCTCGAGAGATTGGCGAGCCACTTGTTAACTCTGTGGCTATCGCTGTTCATCCGTTTGCTAATGGTAATTTCCCTGTTCCCCCGGATCTGGACACCCCTACCAAGTTGTCCCGTCTGAATGCGGTTCGCTTTGAGTACCTCAAGGCTTGGCAGGAGACGTATCGTGATAACAAGCTTGATGTTATTCTTGCTCCTGGAGCTGTTACTACGGCTATTCCTCATGATACTTATGGTGTTCCTATTTATACTCTTATGTGGAACGTCTTGGATGTAAGTTGACATGACCGTACCACTCAAAGATGGACTTGCTAACAAGATGACAGTTCCCTGCTGGTATTATTCCCTTTGGCAATTCTTCCAAGTTTGAAGATTCCGAGCACGTCAAGGCCAAGGCCCCATTCGACCCTGACTGTAGGTTTTACCACATAAAAGACTATTCTACTGTAGCTAACAGATGTCAGATATTCCCGAGGCCACAGACGGTGCCCCCACCGCAATCCAAATCATTGCGCCACGATACAGAGACGAAGAATGTCTCCGAGCAATGAGGATAGTTGACAAGGCAATTAGGAACTCCCGAGCAGAGAAACTTTAGATATCATTCCATTAGAGCGAGCTATACATAAGAAAGCCTGATTACCAATAACAATAGACTAAATCGCATCGAGTAATTACCTATTCATTGCCCGTGAAGCTCATCGCAGTCTTAACATTCTGGCAGCAGGTCTACTCTCTATCCGCCCCGAACGTTCCCGCAGCAAACTCAATAACACAATCTTAAACTGCTGCGCCAAATCATCCCACTCAAAAGCAGGGTTAAGCGCCTTAATAAACACCCTCATTGCAGACTCAGGAATCTTTGTTATGGCGCAGACATCCTCTGCCGAGAGAGCCTTCTCCATCGTAGAAACAAACGCAGGCGTTAAAGAACTCTTGTACGTTGCAAAGCTCTCTTCTTCAACGATTTCCTCCTTGGCAACTTCGACTACAGCCTTGGTCTCAGCTTCAGGACGTGTTCCGGTGAGGACTTGCTCGAGGAACTGCTCGTCAAGAGGCTCGACGTTGTTCTTGGCTGCGTCATTGCCAACTTGCCATGGGATGCGCTTCTTCTCTGCATCGTCCATGATGCGTCCGACGATCTTTTTCGTGCGGTTCTTGACTTCTTGATCTGCGTCTTCGGAGACATTTGCGTCGATGAGTTCGCGGTAGTAATGGATGTTCTGAACCTTTAATTGGTCTGGCTGAATCTGCCACTTGGCAGCAATTTCCTCATGAAAGTCAAGAACAGCCTGGCAGTTCTCCTTTGCGACATCCCATTCCTTATCTTGACATGCTAGTGCGACTGCGATCTTGAGATCCTTGAAGGCAGCTGAGCGCTTGGTGTACACGTTGCCGTAGATAAGATCATCTGTTGGACGTCTTGCGCCGCCTCTGGAAAGATGGCCGAGATAGCGCATCATTCTCGTGTAGCCCTTGGTCTGCTTCTCAAGTTCACTTGGAACATTCTCCTGAAGCCTTCCCGCAACGGCTGCGATATCTACACCATCCGTGGTGAGCATTCGCTCAAAGACTGTGATGATGGTTCTGCAGTGCTCGAGCTGGATGTTTCGCAGCTTGCAGAACTGCACCATATCGTAGGCCTTGCTCTGCTTAATCTCGGCGGTGTTCTCGTTCTTGGTGATGACCCGCACGATGATCTTGTCAAGAAGCTTGAGAAGATTGTCGTTGAACGTCTTCAGAGGCCAGCCAGTGTAAGGATACAGCTCGACGACGTTCTCGTACCAGACCCAATCGGCTTCCGTGACGGGAACGTCATACTGAGGATTCAGCCCAAACAGCTGCCAAACCATACTCAATGGCCTCACACCCGATCCCGCAATCGTCATCAGATTACCAAAAAGACCTCTCATCAACCTCGTAACCGTATCCTCCGCCGTATCCAACACAACAGGAGCACTCGTCCTCATCGCAGCAAGTTTCGACATAGCCGCCATAAGCAAAGAGCTCATCAAATGACCAATCTCAGGACTTCCCGCTTCAAAGTTATACTCCCGCGAAGCAACAGCTTGACTGAGTGTATCTCGCATCATGATTCGTAGCGCGGCGATGTGTGATTCGTTGCACTTCTCCATCCAGCGGACTGTGTATGGACTCTTGAGGTTGACGAATTCGTCCCAGCATACCCATGCTAGCATTGAGCCGACGCCGCGCTGTTGGCTGAGGTAGGGAAGTGCGAGGATGGGATGATTGGGACCGGCTTGGCTTACGAGAGGGCCGGCGTGTTGGCTTTGGGACTGTTCCATGATGATACCGGCGTCGAAGCCGTCAAGATGGAGAATTCGATCGTCAAGAGCACAGCAGGGCCTGGTAGCATTAGCATAAAAAGCCTCGAAAGAGTGTGTATCGTGAACTTACTTGGCATCAATGGTAGTGCCCTTCAAATTCGCCAGCATCTCCTTATAAGGCACCGTCTCAATGTTCAGCAACATCACCCCCATCTCCTCAGCATGCTTCTCCAATAAGCCCGTCAAACTCTCAAAAGTCATCGACTTGGTCGCCTCAACATTATTCTGGATCTGCGCCTGTCTCATAAGTCTCTTCATATCATGCGTTCTCTTCGATGTCGTCTGAACAGAGATCATATTCGCAAGACTAGTAATCACAGGCTCAAGAGCATTCTGAACTTCCTTGTTGAACTTTCGTATATCACCGAGCATCTTGTTCTTCTTGTTGAGAATGGCTTGATCATCGGTGCGGAGGTTGGCGGTGATGAAGGCGATGTACTCGCTTCGAAGAGGGGCCATCTTCTTGTCGATCTTGGCGGAGAGCGTGTCCACAAGTTGCTTGGAGAGTTTCTGGAGATCCTTTTGGCTGAGGAGGGTTTGGAGCTGGGGAACTGCGGCGGTGATGTCGTCGTGCATGGTGTTGATCTCGGCGATGCTGAGACCCTCAAAGATACCGGCTAAGTCTTGAGGACGAACGACCTGGGCTGAGTAGGGAAGATAAATAGTGTTAGCATCACTGAGATTGACCAGTCGAGGAATCTTAGGAGCCAATAGCGATTCCACGCTGTTCGAGGTGATGAAATCGGTGATGTCCGCTCCAAAGCTCAACTTGGTCGTATCCAAGATCTTGTGATTAGCCAAACCCCGATAGAAGTAGAATTTGTCACCGATATTTCCCACGATCAAAGACTGAGGTCCCGCAAGGGCCGTAACAGCATTGATGTTCGCTGAACTCAACACAGCCGAAACTTGTTCTTCGGTCTCGTGCTTCTCCTTGGTCTTGATCTGCACGATGAACAGGGTATTCATCCGAAGACTGGAAGCCAAGTTTCGCGCGTTATCGGTCATGCGCTCATCAACGACCACAGATATACTCTCCAGTTGTTCGTAGTAAGCGCAAAGAGACTTCTCATCCTTGAAGGGAACATTGGAAGGAGTGCAACCGGTGGATAGAAGCATTGGACCTTGGAGTTGAGATCCGAAGATGCAGGGAAGAACAACCGCTGACTCGTCCTGGGTGACGTTTGAATCTGAGGATAAGAACTCGATACCAGTGCTGAAGCGAATGACCTGCGCGTCAGAAGCAGCCAAGAAAGAAGGGAGGGTTGAAGCGTCGGTGGTTAATACAGCGCGCCTCTTATCCGAAACCTTTACTTGATTTTGTGCCTCAACACTCGTCTCAGGCTTCTTTTCCCCTGTAGCTACAGCAGGCAGAGGCTCAGAGATAGTGAAGTCAGCGCTGTTGATAGCTTCAGGGAAGCAAGGACTGATGAGCTTCTTGCTGTCACACATCATGTTCCTATCAGTCGTTGCCTTGGGAAGGATAGAGCAAATGATAGAATCTTCATCACGCTTGATGACCAAAGGGCAGCAGATGGTGGCATCGCCAATAGTCGCCTTGTCTAAAGGAACAGGGATGATGTACAAAATCTAGCCCTCATCAGTATCGTTACATGACATTGCAATCTAGCGACTTACCTTGTCAACGTGGTCTGCCACCATTAGGCTTGGATATGTTCCCAGGAATCTCGTGATCTGCGTCTTTGTATATCCGGAGATGAACACACAGATAGGCTTCTCCGTCAGTGTATCATTGTCTATCCTCACATAGTCCAGAAGATCCTGGCCATTCAGAATATCGCCGCTGTGCTTGATTCCAGAAAAGGTCGTTCGCTCTAACCAGCAACAGGCGTTGCATTCTCTGTCAGCGAAGCAGAAGTCGTAGTAGGTAGGAGTTCGTTCTGATACAGCCAAGATGGTGATCTGGCCTGAAACTACGGGGATCTTGAATGTAGCTGCTGGGGCTTGCATGATCTGAAAGTCATCAAACACGGCTATCAAATGTTAGCAACAACAAGGCTCAGGTATTTTATATACTTACCCAGATGTTCTCTGAACCCCTTCATCCGCCTTAGCAAAATCTCCCCCATCTCTCCTAAATCAACGGAGTTGAAGAAATAGTCTTGGCTGTAATTCGAGATATCAATCTCTTCGATACCATTCTTCGTTCGACATAGTAATATGCCCTCAGGGCTGAAAGGATGTGCAGAGCCAACAGGCAGAGTCTGTAGTAATTCCGCTATCCGACCCTTTGACGTGGCCAAAGGGTCGAAGAACGTCTTGCGTACCTTTTCCATGATGATTACTGATGAAGATCTGGAAATGATTGGGGATAGATAGACAGCTTATATAAAGATGGAAATGCTAGCGTGAGTCACACGGTATGTAGGGCTGAGAGTTATAGGTGAGTTTGGCTGTGTACACTCTATTTGGAAGGTACCGAATATGCCTTGACATGGGAAGTGAGTCATGTTGGGGGCGCAGTCAGACCCTGGTGAGGAATGTCTGGGGTAAACCAACAGGCGCTAAAGCTCATAGGGCTGTTGGTTCTCAATGGCTGAATGAACTGTATTTATGATGGAGCATTCCTATCATTAATCTTACAGGGCATTTATTCCAACATTAACATTTTGAGTCATTTGAGGCAATGAATGCTGCAAGAATGGGCATTAAACAATTCATAGAAGTCGGCCAGCCGCCGTAGAAGCGCATGAGAATAGCCTATTTTTAGCGTTCACGCCGTCAAGCGCTTATAATGCGCCGCGAAATGGAACCTTGCAGCGATCAAAATCTGGACAAGGCCCAGACTAAAAGCAAATAGTATCATGCAATAACGGTTCAGTACTCTTTCTTTGCATGTTTGGGACCGTTTTGGCCGTCCTTTTGGTCCCTACGCCTCACGTATTCTGGCTTGCGCCTCAATTCGTCTCAAGGTTCGTCGCGCAGATAAGCTTCTGGCTGCCTCTCACGACGGGCGTTCATTGGTCCGATAAGACGCATCGGATAAGCTTTTATGAGTATGACTCGATGAGAATATTTATTCCGACTTATTGTCTGAACAAGTCCTATCGAATCGATTTGAAGAGCTTCCTATAAACTGAAATTCTAGTGAGATTTACTTAGTAAAGTGTAGTAGTTCTCTGGTATAAAGGCATCGTCACCCTGTTGACGTCATGAGCCGGAGCAGACAATTAGTAGTGGTTGCAAAGTGGAAAACGCCGTGTACAGCCACAGTAGACGGGCTTCCATCTGAGATTTTTAACCCTATCTAATAGATGAGCTAGGGGAGGGAAAAAAACTCAGGACCTCGATCCTAAATAACAAAAGGGCTTAGGTAACTTAGTATAAATTTAGGATATCTTTACTAAGTTTAGGATATCCTTTACTGAGTTTATTTTGACACCTTCTGCTAAGGTCTGGATGTGGAGCAGCACTTCTTATCATTCTACTCATGATTGGCACTTCTGACGAAATTCTTTCCACCAAAGTTGTCGTCTATAGTCGTTTTCAAACAACACCCTGTGACAATTTACAGTGCTACCTTACCCCAGCATCTCGCTTGGCGTACCCCTGCCGAATGGAACGAGAAAAGAGAGTACTATGCAAATCTGATCTGATTACTGCATAATATTGGATAAACCTAGCCCCAACACATGATGTTGGTTGCAGCAATGCTTCAATGCGCCATTTTTTATCTCTGCCCACGGCCGACAACTCTCACTCCGCCAGGTTCTGTTCAACGAACCAAGTCCTATGTGCTGATTTAGTTGCTAAAACATGGACAAAACCAACGTGGACAGTGAAACAAACCCACGGAATCCGACAAAGATTCTTCCGGAATCATTTCTTCCTGAGATGTCTAGCCAAGGAGGCCAGGACCTCGTTGCAGCACAAGTATGGTGCCCTGCTTGACTCTTGATTCATGATTACCTGATAGCGATATAGCCTCTTAATGAGAACGAAGAGGATGACGGTGACTCGGCGCTAGGGGCAGACTTGTAAGTGCTATTTCTATCTATTCTATTGTCACTAATGCAACACGCTAGTGCAAGCTCGACTGCTTCCCTCACCTCAAGCATTCTCGAATACCGAAAGTTTCAGGGTCGGACTTTTAATAGTGACAAGTACGAGACTGAATATTTCGCACCAAATGATGAGAGGCAGAAGGAATCCATTGACATCTCGTAAGGAATACTCTAAGCCACCAACATCTGATCGTCCTACTGAAAGTCAGCAAGCCATCACTACCTCATGTTACTTCTCGACGGCAAGCTTTCGCTCGTGCCTTCGCCAGATAGCTTGAAAGCTAGTTATCCATGTTTACTTTAGTGTCTTGCTTCAACTAACGACATACAGAAGGTACTTGACATCGGAACCGGGACTGGTAAGCAATGCTTCGGATAACAGCCACAACAGGAAAACAGCTGATGATCAATTAGGTATATGGGCAATGTACGGATACGTCTTGTATCTCCTATAGAGCTGTTGCAAACACTGATTTCTCACAGCGACTTTGCCGACCAATATCCTAACGCCGAGGTCGTTGGAACAGATCTTTCCCCAATTCAACCCGATTGGGTACCACCAAATGTCCGATTTGAACTCGAGGACGCAACTAGTAACTGGACTTGGTCCAACGACACCTTTGACTTTGTTCATATGCGCTACTTGATTGGCGCCATTGCTGATTGGGGCGCGTTGTTCAAAGAAGCGTTCCGCTGTTGCAAGCCTGGAGGCTTCGTCGAATCTGTTGAGGTCAATCCAACTTTCCTCAGTGATGATGAGACAGCCAGCAATGTGATGGCAGTGCAGACATGGAACAAGCTTTTCAGAGAGGCGAGTAAAGCTTTTGGTCGTAGCTTTTGCGAGATTGAGGGGGATGCGGAGCTTCTGGCTGCAGCTGGATTTGTAGACCTTCAAGTTACGGACTTTAAGGTATCGTCTTTCTCAAACATTGCCCTTTGTATCTAACACCGTCAAGGTTCCTGTCGGCGGATGGGCCAAGGACGCCAAGCTACGTCAAGTCGGCCAGTTCCTTCGCGCAACGATTGAAAACGATCTTGAAGGTAAGCAAGTCATTGGTTCTGCTCTACAGCCTTCTAAGAGGATTGCAGGATATACGCTCGTGGCGTGGCAGCAGATCTTGGGGTGGCCGAAAGATGAATATGAGTTATTTCTGATGGACATGCGAAAGGCTCTCAGAGATAAGAAAGTGCATAGCTACATACGCGTTCGCTTTATTAACGCCCGCAAGCCATGAGACGAGAGGTAAATAGGAACTTGGGAAATGAAGACTACCATAGGCTTCAGGCGTTGGAGCACCAAGGATGTTTGTAGCGAATCTAAGTCAGGATGAGACAGCCATTCCTTTATTAGAAGGCAGATAGGCAGTTGGGCAATTCTATGCCAAGTTCATTGAGATCAGAGTGTTGCAGCATTATTTGAATTTACAGTTAGAAGGATTACGCAAATCTCAAACCAGTATCTGATTGTAAGAAACAGTCTTCTTACTGCGGGGTTAAGAGTCAGCGGTAAGACTAGGTTGATTCTCTAATGCGATATCTCGTGCCGGTTCAGAAACCTAGCCCGCTATAAATCGAAAAACGCCTTGCACAGCCACAGGCGTGCTTCCAGTTGAGCTTTTCAACCTCATCTATTGGACGAGGTCCGTACATCAGCGCTAAGTATTTAGGCCAAGACTCAGAACAGCACTTATTATTCCACTCAGAATCAGCATGCATTTCTCAAAGAATTCTTCCTACCAAGCTTGTCATCTGGCAATCACTTTCAATCTCATTTGACACTAATCCGGTCCAATACATCTGGCCCAAGAATGTCGGAGGCATTAAAGACTCAGTTGGCTCAGCCATATCCTGGACCTCCACTTGCCAGTCCATTGCATATCCGCCTCATCTCCCTACGCCCCGGAACAGATGGAGCTATTTATTGCGAGCTGATGGTCGTATCTATCGACTCCGCACCGAGCTATGAGGCTTTATCGTATACCTGGGGCGATCCCTCAATTACAGAGACCATCACCATGACCACGCAAGGCTCCGAGACTACTCAGCAATTCTCGGTAACTTTTAACTGCTTCTCTGCCCTAAAACGCCTTCGGTACAAAGACGAGACTCGGCTGCTCTGGATTGACGCCTTAGCCATCGATCAATCCAATGTTGATGAAAGAAATCACCAAGTCAGCCTCATGTCAAGGATATACTCTCAAGCTGCAGTTGTAGTCGTTTATCTCGGTAACGCAGCAGACAACAGCGACCTGGCCATCAATTTCATCATGGAGTGTTATGATCCTTCTCCCAGTACTACATCGCTGAGTTTCCCAAAATCTGACATCTTGATGCAAGCACTTCGAAATCTCTTTCTGAGACCTTGGTTCACAAGGGTCTGGGTGATTCAAGAAGTCTTTTTATCAACTGAGAAGATTATATACTGTGGAGATAAAGAACTATGTTGGTCCGCCATGGAAAACTTCAAACACTACCTCGTGAACACGAGAATGCAATTTCGACTGCCCTACGTGGTCTCAATGTCAAACCGACATTTCGAGGAGGAGACCACGGAAGAACTACTGTTGAAAACTCTCCTTGATTCTCGACACTGTCAAGCAAGTGATCCGCGTGATAAAGTTTACAGCCTACTACCGATACTGCAGTCTTATATGAAGTCATTGGACTTGATACCGAAGTACCAGGATGGACTAGACAAGATCTACACGGATTGTGCAGTGTCTCTGTTGCCAAGTTGCGGCTGGAACCTTGTGTATGCCGTACAGGGTCAATCAGGTATAGAGGCCTTACCGTCTTGGGTTCCAGATTGGAACGTCACGCCTCAACGGTATATTATCGGTACAGCTCCCTGGATGGAAATGGGCTATTTTTGGATAGACAAGGGACTCCCAGGGATTCCACACAAACCTCAAATTGTGATGCGCGACTCGAACGATGGACAAACACTCGTCCTGCGAGGATACGGATATCCACGTGGAACAATTGTGAGAATGGGATCAACTTACATTGCGGGTAAAACTCCTTTCCCCGCTAAAGAGTGGTATACCCTCGTCCATAAGATCGGCCAACCAGCACCAGTCAATAACTCTGGATCCACCTCACCTAGCGTAAAGCTCCCTCACCGGACAGACTCCTTTTTCAAGTTTCTTCGACTTGCCCGCTACTTGTACTCATCAAGCATGGAAGATAAAGAAGAAGACCCTGTAAATGAGCTGCCGGAACCAGATTCTATCATAGGAGGCTCGCGAACCTCTTATCGAGATTACAAGTTTGGTTCGAGATGGGAACATACAGTAAGGAAATTGGCTTCTGAGAGGAAAGATGGTGTGCTGCCGTTCAGAGACATCCCTTTTCATTATGCGGCGGAGGGTTGGCCACCGAGTTATGGCAAGACTATTAGTGGGAACTTGGAGGCTTGTCATCTGCGTCGGTGCTTTGTTACAGACACTGGATATTTTGGAATTGCACCTGCAGAAACGCAGATCGGGGACCAGGTATTCATATGTGTTGGAGCTTCAGTTCCGTTTATTCTGAGGGAGGTTCGTAGCAGTGGAGGTGATGAGTTTCACTTAGTTGGGGAGAGCTATCTACAAGTCGGCGGATGGTATGGTATAATCAACAACGAGAGTCAACCTCAATCTCTGTACATCGTATAATTCTAGTTAGCTTTATCTATCAAGACTCAATTCTGATAAAGAACTCCTGCTCATCATCCTGCTTCTCAACAACCGCCCTTCTTACAAGATCATCTGCTACAGCTAATCTCAACTTCTCCGCTGTACACGGAGCATCCAGCACCAAAGGTTCATTAACACCATTCATCTCCCTCGCAGACTTGACTGCTTCTCTCAAAGCGAAGAATACAGCGCAGCCTAAGAAGAGAGGAGGTTCTCCTACACCTTTGCTGCTTTGGATGGAGCCTAGTTTTGACCAGTTGATGGGGTTGCCATGTGAGTCGTGTTGGAGAGTGTTTACGTTGAAGACCTGGGGGATGTCGGAGAAACCTGGAAGGGTCAGTAATTGGGAGAATTAGGTCGATGAGAGCAAGGCTTACCGGGGATTTTGTATGTTCCTGGGCCTTTGGTGAAGATTTCGCCTGATTTCATCCAGAGGGATTCTTCCATTGTGAAGAGACCTTGACCTTGGACGAAAGCGCCCTCGATTTGGCCATAGTCCATTGCTGGGTTGATAGAACGACCGATGTCCTACGAGAGAGTCAGCACTGATGGGTGGTTGTTTCACTAGTAACGTACCATCATGAGATCTGTTCTCAATACTGTCGAGTCTCCTGTAAGGGTATCAAGCTCTACCTCCGATATGGCCCTGAACTCCTCATTAGCAAGACTCCCCACAAAGACAGCACATTTAAACTCACACTCCTTGCGTAAAGTAATAGTACCTAAACTCAAAGTCAGCAGAGTCTCACTCTCATTTAACAACGTACTCACATAGGCAAAGGATCCTTCCAATTCCCCCACTCATACCCAATCCTGGGCATCTTCCAAAACCCATTCGCCGCCAGGTTCACTCTATCCCTATACGCCGCATGTGCAATAACCGCCATGCTAGCATCCTTACCAAACTTCTCTCTATACGGCTTCAGCCTCTCATTAATCTGATCGCATGCATTCTTCACAGCTTGGCCGTTGATGTCACTACCGGATGATGCAGCGGTCGGTGAAGCATTGGCGACTTGGTCGGATTGGGATTCTTTGTTGTAGATTGAATCGACGCTCACGTTGAGTTCTTCGGCGGCGACTTGGGTCATTTTGGTGTAGAGGCCTTGACCCATTTCTGTGCCGCCGTGGTGGAGAAGGACGGAGCCGTCTTCATAGATCTTGACGTAGGCTGCTGCTTGGTTGAGATGGAGAGCGGTTGCGAAACTAAAATTCTTCTGTGAGCAAGATACTGCTGAAAGGTTAGGGAGACTTACCTTAGACCAAATTTGGTTGGGATCCTAGAGATACCTCGCTTCTTGAAGCGATTCTTGGCGTTGAACTCTTTGATGGCGGACTTCCGCTTGTCAAACTCGGAAGAGGAACTTAGCTGCTCCATCATGGTAGGAACATGGAAGTCATCTGTGATCTCCTGCAAGAAAGGTGTTCGCTGACCGACTTCGTACAAGTTCCGCATTCGAAGGTCATCAACGTCCATGTTCAGAGCCTCTGCGATCTTGAACATGATAGTCTCGGTGATGTACATCCCCTGCGGGCCGCCGAAACCTCTGAACGCTGTGTTGCTGACCGTATTCGTCTTGCAGACGTGGCCTCGAATCCAAGCGTGGGGAATATGATAGCAGTTGTCGACGTGCGTACAAGCGCGGTCCCTATCATTGTTAGCCCCTCGTCTCACTGTGCCCAAGGGTGTCTTACATAACTGCACTGCTCATATCCAGCGAAGCGCCCGCATTGTTATACATATCAATATCCAGAACCTGTATCTTACCCTTCTCATCAACACCAACCTTCCACTTTGACTGGAACGGATGTCGCTGTCCACTAAACGCAATATCCTCATCGCGATTCAACATCATTCTCACAGGCCTCGCCGTCTTCTGCGCCGCGAGAGCAAGGTACATCGACAAAGCGGTAGTTCGCGACTCTTTACCGCCGTACGCACCACCCATTCTTCGAACGCGCATGTTCACTCTGTTCATAGGTACACCGAGAACTTGCGCGGTGAAGACTTGGTTCTCCATGAGGTTTTGCGTCGAGATGTATACTTCCATTGACCCGTCTTCCATGTGAGGAATTGCAAGAGCCGCGTTGGTTTCGAGATAGAAGTGCTCTTGGCCGCCCATTCGGGTCGTGCCATCGAGGACGTGAGCGCATTTACTAAACGCTTCGTCTAGGGAACCACTAAGAGCATCGCCCTTTCGAAGTTCTTTGCCGTGTTTGAAGAAACTCTTTGCTTTGATGGCTTCGTCGATTGTGAAGATGGGAGGGAGGCGTTTGTATGTTACTGTGACTGCATCGGCAGCAGCACGGGCTTGAAGCGCTGTTTCGGCGTAGATCATGCCGATTACTTGACCGTAGTAGTTGGACTTCCCATCTGCAAAGATGAGTTCATCGAGAACGACGGGTCCCCAGGTATTTTGCTCTTTGGTGATGCTGTCCTTGTCGATGTGTCCAACTACACCAGGCATCTCCAAGGCCGTTGAGTAATCAACGCTGAGAATCTCAGCATGGGCTGCTTTCGACATGACCAGCGCTCCAAAGAGTTCATTGTGCTGACGTGGCATGTCATCCACGTATTCTGCTTCGCCGGTACAGTGCTTGACGGCGGAGAGATGGGGAATTGGACGGCCGACTTCTTTGGTTCCTCTGTTCAACATCGAAGAAGTAAAGTTGTCGCGGTTACCTGATGAGATGCCGCGATGAATCTCCTCAATGAGATCGGCATCGACTTCACCGAGACCAAGATCGTGAACAACTTCATGCCAGAAGCGGAAGAACATGGAGATGGTGAGCACTGCAGCGCGGTTAGCAAGATGCAAAGGTTGGTGACCGGAATGAACTGACCCTTTCGATAATGCGCCATACCACCAGGCACACCAAACGGAAGCTGGAACTGCTCCAAAAGCGCATCAATCGCAACGTCCAAGGTCTTCATATCAGACCATTTCCTCCCCACGACAACCTTCTGCGCTTTCTCAGCCATAACAGTCGTCGGCGCCATACCACCAATCGCAAAAGCAGCATCCTCCACAACCCCATCCCCATCCAATCTAACCCTAAACCCAGAAGTGACGATAGCGATATCATCATCCTTCCTCTTCGCCTGCTTATATGCCTTTGTAATCTCAATCTCATCGTTTGGAAGCGGGATCACAATCTCTGTTATGACTCCGTCTTCAGGAAGTGCTGTTGTTCTGTATGACAGAAACCATGAGGACAGCGGAATCTCCGTTATCCCGCCGGTTTGAGAATGGATCTTCACCTTGGCGCCAGCTGCTAAGAGGACGGGTGCGGAGTCAGAGATTGGACTTGCTGTGGCGAGACTTCCTGCTAGACTGGCGACATTGCGGATCTGTCGACCTGCAAAGTACCGAAGTTGCTTTCGGAGGGCCTCTAGCGCTGAAGCTCGTCGACCTAGCTTAGCGTACAATACAGTGCACATATCCTCAACCTTGGTCAAGGAGAGGTTTCCGGGTATACTGATATCCTTCAGGGACTCAAGCTCAGTCTGTTTCATCTGTAGAGGATCAATGGTGAAACTGTTCAGCTCATCGATGTCTGCTGCAAACACGGAAACGCGATAAGCTCTCTTCTTGAAGCGAACTTCGATTTGAGTTTCACTCGCGCCACCGACGATTTTAGCCTCTGGATATACGCCCTTCAAGTCGATCAATTGCTGGAGGTTTGTCGGTCGGAACCAGAGTCTTCGATCGTCGCCGTAGCAGATCGGTTGAGGTTCGTACTTTCGTAACGCAGGAGGGAAGATGGGCTCTGTTGAGGGATCGTATGGAAGGAATGTCTCTCCAAACGCTGGTTTGCCAGGGGATCTTGGTGGTGTACTCGGTGTCTCTTGGGGTCTGGGAGCTGTGATCGGTGTCTCCATCTCCTTCGGGTTCGATTCGTCTACACCAGTTGAGCCGCAGCCTTTTGAGTCGGGATTATCTCGACAGCAGCCTCCAGGACGACCGCATGAACCAGTCTTGCTAGCTTCGCGCGCAACAGTTACATAGTCGTCTTCTGCAGTCTTCTCGGGCTTTATCTCCTTGTCATTGATCTCGGCTATCGTGCCGTTGAGGTCTTCTGTGATAAAAGTTCGTGCTGCTTCGAAGATGGGTTTGTAGCCGGTCTAATCACTGTAAGTAGATAACAACGTAGATATTCAAATAAAGCTTACACAGCGACACAGATTTCCGTCAAGATGGCCCTGTAGCTCAACTTCAGAGTTGGTCAAGTGAAATTTGCCATCTCGGTATGAGTTTCTGATGAGTGCATACAAACTCATGACGATTCCCGGGGTGCAGAAGCCGCATTGGGTACCACTAGCCCAATTAGTCTTATATTTTCACTCAACCCTAGATTTGACTTACTGCATCTTGGCAATCCTCTCCTGCAGCGGATGTGGCCTCTTCACCGTGCCCAACCCCTCAACAGTAATGAGACTCTTGCCATCAACGCCAACGAGCGGATACAAACAAGCATTCACAGCAAGGTGTCTGACACGTCCATTTTCAAGCGTCTGCAGGACAACAGTACACGCTCCACAACCTCCTTCTCCACATCCTAATTTCGTTCCTTTCAAGGAATCTTGAGCTCGGATCCAATCGAGGAGAATCCAATCCGGATTGGGATTCTTAACGGTCACTGGTCGGCCATTGATGTAGAATTTTATATCAGAAGTTCGGTAAGTTGTTTTTATCAGGGCCGCGAGTGATTCGACTGGTGTTTTGGGGACCGTTTCATCGGTGTCCGATAGGGGCGGTGATGGGAGAGCGTCTTGTGAAGCCTTCATCGTGGCAATGTGAATACTGAATGAGAAGTCAATTGACACAGATGAATACAGAATTAGGTTTGAAATTTTCTAAACAACAAATGGGAGAAACAAAAAGGTCAGCTCAACTAGTCCCCTCCCCTCTAAAGTCAGCCACTGGGACTAGTTGCAGTTATCAAGAACCGTCATCCCACCCTTGACCACTCCCCATCCTTGGGCAATACGCCACCCAACGACTCCCCCCGCACTACCACGATAGCACATTGGCCCCATTCCAGCTGATTGGTCTATTCCCGGAGCTTCAATACTCAAACGTTATCTCCCGTTGTGTTTCCGGGCCGTTGCTGCATACATCGATGAGGGGTTTGTGTCGCATCGCCGAGATAACCGAATTATCTATCTCACTCGAAAGTGGGAGGATAAAACCCACTTATGTATGTTACTAATGTTCCTGATTTGCTCCTCTACCCCGCGTCAATACAGCAGGGTGATGATATGCCAGCATTAACGTGAGCGGTTTGGAAACTCGAATGAATAAGTCTTTTGTTGTGAGAACATATAGTACTAGGAGATACATACTATAAATATAACCCTAAATTAATTTAATAATACGTTAAAATTGAAATTATTTTACCTTCTATTAATAATCTTACTCAAGAAGCCAAAAACAATATATATATACTAGCTATCAGAAAAGTTCCTACTACCTACTAATACTAGACGGGAAGTCACTGCTTCTTATCTGATGCAAACAGGGCTCTAACCTGTCAACTATGTAAAACTTCCTGCAGCACTCCCTATTGTTTTTATCTGGGTGCTTTACTGAGACTCCTGTAGTATTAACTGGAATGTCTCCCTCATCGTAAGTCCAAGCTGTCACGCCGATGCCCAGCAATGCCGCACGAAGAAGCCAATACAAGCTGTCCATATCTCTTGCCAGCTGCCGTTTATTTTTATCTTTTCCTTTCATCCGCTTCCTTGCATATCCAATAACTGGCTCAAGCATCAATCCTATGAGGATAAGAGTCGTAGAGACAATGCCGATGACGATAACAGCATTGAAATTGAAGTTCTGAACTTGGCCTTGGGACGGGATCTTCTGAGCGGCACACTGCCATTCCAGTTCGGCACGATCTTTTTCAGATAACTCTTTGACTGGTTCCAGTATAAAAGCTCCGCTGTTGTCATTATATGCGGATATATCCAGGAAGAGCATTGTTTGCTCCTGGAGAATACTAAGTCCTGTTTGGAACCAGAGAGTCACTTCTTTAATCCATTGGTCATCCGGGAGTGGCGGGGAGATGGCATTGTTGTACACTAGTTCGCTTGCCAGTAGTGCTGTTCAGAGACATGTTAGTATAACAGCACGTTATCCGTTGCGTAAGCAATACAAACCTGTGCTTCCAAGTGGGGCGATTCCGGAGTGGTATGTCGTAGAATCCATGAGGGAAAAAATAACTCTCTTCAATACGCCAAGTTGCTGGCTGTTAAGATCCAGGTTCGTCTGGCCCTGTCTGAAAACCTCAGTGTTATGCGTGAGGCTGGAGCACTTTCTGTTATTTTGGTTGCAGACCTGTACCTGATCGAGACAAACTAGGGAGGTGATGAAATAGTCACTGTAGTACACCGTTTTCCCTATATTCATCTTCTTGCTTTTACCTGAAGCTAGGAACATGGGATCGTTGACGGGGCCCAGATATCCAACGTTGGGGAGAATTGCGTGAAGGGTGAGAATCGCGTCGTCGTGTTTGAAGGGATGGGTTGGCTGCCAGACATCTAAAGACGCGCTGGTGGCACCGGGGTCTATCACTGCAAACCTAGAGGAAAGCACATTAGTGTAAACTCTTATATCTAACCAGATCCTTGCGTCAACAAAACTCACCCCGTGACATATCCGACATTCTCATCCCGGATACGAGTGTTGAACTTGAGCGTAATATTGCCGGGTCCTTCATAAGGCCCTGCCCTCAGGGCTGTGAAATTATCAGAACCGTCTTGGTATGGCACCCAAAGATCGGGAATTCTGGTAGGCGCGCAAGTAGTTTTCTTTCGAAACTGGATCATGTGTTCCTTCGGTCCATTAATGCCCAGATAGACTCCAGTATCCAACAGACCCGTATCAAACGCAATAGCCATATTTTCGTCGTGTGCATCAGAAACATGATAGCGACATCGATTGGCTCCCAATGGACAAGGGACTGTATATTTACTATAAGGTAGCCTTGCGACGGGAAAGTTAGATGGGTGCTCGCGCCGCGACGCCTTTGCCTTCCGATACCATGCTTTAGCGTAAGCTCGACCGCGGATCGCTTTGTCATTAGTATACGCATATGAAGCCACAAATATGTCATTGCTGGACGAGACCGAAAAGTTGCTTTTGACGTAGCCGCAGTTTCTTGGCTTTGCTAGCACCAGAACCGCTTCCTCTCGTGTGCTGGCGATGCTTGCCACGATCGTACTGACTGGGACAATCGCCGCAGCACAGA
The DNA here is from genome assembly GCA_001262555.1 of Fusarium nygamai. NCBI lineage: Eukaryota > Fungi > Ascomycota > Sordariomycetes > Hypocreales > Nectriaceae > Fusarium > Fusarium nygamai. The sequence goes on from LBNR01000008.1 coordinate 161,033, forward strand.
TGACGGCGAGCAGGCCTGTACAGAGCAGTTTGCGGACATGTCGGACTTTAGAATCCCTCCAAGCCCACCAGATCTTGGCGACATGCCACGCAGCGGACGTTGGCTTTTCAACGTTGCGGAGGAGGACTTGCAATTGAAGCTCCAGCGGGTCGGTAGCCCCTGAAACCTGGCACTGGTGGAGAGCATAAGAAGCAATTGTCCAACAGCTTCCCACAGCCAGGGTAAGGAGAACCGTCAGCCCCGAGATGAGATAGCCAGCCGACTGTACGGGTAGCGTTAAGACTTGGCTGTCTAAACCTGGAGTGAAGTAGTTCCGCCATGTACCTATATAAATATCATGGCTCTCCATAGTAAGGTCAGAAAAAGAACAGGGGTCTAACAAATAACGAGAAATTAACCAAGCAGAACAGTTTTGAGTGACGATCAATCCAGAGTGGTAGGATGGGGTATTGGAGCAATATATATTGCCTCCAGCCAGTTCTTATTTTGCATAAATTTAAAGCCTAAACATAGTAGCATAATATTCTAGGACTTGTCTCGGCCGTGATATTTCATAAAAAGCAAAGCAAGGAAGACCGGAATCTCCCAGCCAGTTATGGAAATGCCGCAAAGCGCCTCAACTGAAGTGGCTATAACTAAAAACTTCAGCTCGCCATGGCTTCAGGAAACATGGAGGCGGAGTGAGACAGCGGACCAGTGCGGACCAATTAGACTACTAGGGAGGAAGTACGCATGACCATTAAACAAAGCCCAGATTACCAAGTATTACAACAGGGCGCATTTGTGTGTTTCGCTTGCCACCATGATGCTTTTTCACCTAAAGTGTATTCGCCTGCTATCCATCAACGTTTCTGGCGTCCGAAATTTTCTTATCGAACATGTTAGTTTAATAATCGTTCTAAGATAGTTATATTAAGATAAGCTTATATCATTAGAGGTAAGGGAGAGGTGAGGTAAGAATACTATATTCCGATTGTCTGTAGTAGCTGCATAAAGCATGTTTCTATCACTTGTAGTTAATTCTAGGGCTCGTCCTTGTCCTTCTTCTCATCATGGAAGGCTTTGGTACATGAGTGGACAATTAGGTCGTCGTAGAAAAATCATGCGGCCGGAACTGTAAAATCTCCCTCAAGGTCTTCTTGGGTTAGCGATGAGTTTTGGACATTTAATTCTTCCTCAGCATGGTAGTTGATGGCTACCCGCTCCACTGCCAGACATATCTCGTTAATCGATGTCCGAGAGTTCTCTTCACACAGAACGAGATCAAGAGTATCCATAAGGTCATTTTCGGACAGGAATCTGGCATATTCAACAAAGAAGTCGAAATAATCGAACCTGCCTGACGATAGGTTTTGTGGCTCCGTGTCTAGGTACCTGGTCTCATATGGGTATGCGGTTCCGTCCTGAAACAACCAATTACTTGGCTGCACCACGCCTGTCTTTGTAGCCCTCTTGATGATATTTTCTGTCCAGGGGCTAGCTACTGAGCCGAATTGCACCATGCGCTCCTGCTGATCGAGATCAAAGTGCCTATGTAGAAGGCGCACGCCGAACACGTTTTCAACACCATGGGCCATGAATATCTGGCGAATGGCTGTATCGATGAGAGGGAGAGCACCTCTGATTGCCAGCTTCTGGGACGATTGTTCCACCTGAGGTAGCGCATCGTACAGCTCATGTTGATATTCGGGGTTCATCGTGAATACTTCTGCAGTAATGAAAGCTTGGGGAGAATTGGCTGGTAACAGTGTTGGGATAAATCAAACTTGAAATACCTTTCTTTGTTGATGGAATGGCCATTCTGGGAGGACAATAACCTTGCCTCTTTTTTGTCGGGGGGGAAGTAACTTATGCTCATTAAATCCCTGATGTGCGTCACGAAGCCTGATTTTGTGTCTACGTCACTTCCAATTACAGAAAGGGCAGGGCAAACATCTTTGATTGGATGGCAGGGTTCGCTCTGCCGTCCTATTTTCAATTCCGATGTATGCCTATTCTATTGGTTGTTGTCCTGGAGAGATGTGCTCGTAAAAAGCGTGGCTTCTTTAACCCATTTTTATCAATGAAATACCACATTCTATTGGTTATAGCTAGAGATATGTATGAGTTTGCAGCCCCGTTTTCTGAACAAGATGCACATTTTATTGGTTATATCCGGAGATATTATAATTTTATTTAATAATAATTAATTAATTTAATTTTAAATTTTAAATTTTTTTTAAAAGTTAGTAAAATACCTAAATAACCTCTTTTTATAATTTCTTATAAACTATAGTAAGAAATTTCTTTTATCTCCTGAGAGTGGTCGATGCAGATCCCTGTCAAGAACTCTCAATGCTGAGATCAATGGTCCAATCTCTATCGAACGTGGGGTTAATCTTCAGCAGACCCAATCCATCCTCGCCTGCATTCTTCTTATCAACCTCCACCTCCCCGATCGTCCAGTTCTTGATATGAATACCCAGCGTCAAATTTTCTTGCCCGGGAGTATAATTGTCCATTCCGTCCCCCGCATCCATACCCACGACGCTTCTCCCAAGCTTGAGTTCCGTATCGTTATGCAACGTCTCAAAATGCACATTAGAGATCTCCAAGTCGAAGTTTTGCATCGGAGCAATTGTCATGAGCGCTGCACAAATCCCCTCGCAGACAACATCGTCAATGTTGACTTGCATGGTCCGCTGAGTATCGATCTCTTTCGGGTCACCGTAAAACGGCGCTGCGCCCAGAATAGCAGACGGAACATACGCATCGGGCTTGATCCACCGATTATGAATGATGCGGAGTTTACTAACCGACACGCCACTAACATTACGCGGTTTCCAACCCATCTGGATAATGGCGTTGTTCCGAGCTTTCCAGATCGTCAGACCATGAAGATGGGCGCCTGAGTGATATAGTTTGATAGCATCATCATTGACGTGCCAGAATACATCACGAACTGAACCTCTGTACATTTGTGTTCCGTCGGTTTGGAAGTAATATGCTCCGACTTGCTTGTAGTCGCGGATATGTGCACTGACTTTGTTGTCCTCATCATGGGGAGTGCCGCTTACTGGATAGAGATCCATGGTGTTGAATGGCGGCGAAGCGAGCGTTGGACCGATGCAGTGCCATGTCTGGCTATCTGTGACGGACTGGTGCCAGAACATACGGAGACTGTACCGGTCATCTTTCACAGCCGTGTAGTTCTGGACTGTGTTGGCCATGTATACATAGTTCTCGCCCGACAGAACTCCATAGCCGACCGTATGAAAGGTTGAGTGTTTCGTTGTGTATTCCAGCGCTGCTTTGACGTACGCACCAGGCTCGAAATATACATAGTGAGTGTCAGGATGAAGCTTGATATGGTCCTTGCCGAGAACACCATCCTTCTCTATCCAATGAATACCCGATTCGAAGATCATGGTTGGTTTGGACCCGAAAGTGTCTTGTGTCATCTTGCCGGCACGGACAACCTGTACATCGCTGGATGCCTTGGAGGGAATCAGATCCTTGGGAAGAGGCGGGCTGGCGAAAATGATAAGACCATTCCTAGGCTCCTCACTGACAACAACACCGCCATCGTTCACATAGTCTGTACCGTTTGATCTGTACGTGAAGAGATCATTCTTGAACTCAACAGAGAATCTAGCCCCGGATTTCTGGAAAGGGACTCGAATCAAGACAGTATTATCCTTTGGGCTCTCAACTGTGAAGTCAAGATCAACCGGACGGATGATAACGTTGGAAGCTGGGCCAATCGAAGACCCGTCGGTAGTAACAATCCGAACATCGACATCCTTCCGGTAGATGAACTGCGTCCAAGCCATATTAATACCCTCATCTACCTCAATGGTAATCCCGTCCCCATCCGCAAAGTCATACTCTTTCCCAGGCTGAGCTGGATCAAACATTTTGCCGTTGCCGTTACGAGGAATGGATTCATGAACGAAAGAGTCATGGAAGTCATCCTCGCCAGCGAGGGAAACAGAGACGTTGTATCGTCGTGAACGACGGACCCCATCAGCCGCTACCGAAGTATTGGTGTTGACGATGGAGTTCGCGTGCCACCATGTTGTAATATCGGAATCTGGCGCTTGTAGTTCGCAAAGTCGGGCTGCTGCGAGGAAGCTGAAGAATTTCCAGCATGGGCGTATCATGTCCGTTACTGGTAATTGGTCACGGGGCTTTTAAAAAAGACTCTTACAAGCTGGGCTCGGCAGCAATATACGCTCTCATTCTATCTCATTTATAGATCAAGGCACATATTTGACCTCAGCACATAACCACATGTAAAGAGGCCTCATTGCGTGTCAATTGCTTAATCTGAGAAAGAAACGGACCGACAAGACGTAGTTAACCAATTGTGTGCTTTTGCCGAGACCCCAGGTATATTGGCATCCACAGACTTTAGCCAGTAAAGGCAAGTAACTATTGGGGGTGCGGCAATTTTATGCTGATGCATACGTCAAAACTTCCCGAGAATCATGCCGGGCTGCCAAGAAGGTTTTATTCTGCCGCATATATAGTAGCCATATCCAATGGCAGAAACGCCCGATATGACCTTTTCCTACGACTAGGAATGGTGGCTAGGATTAAATCAGATGACACGAAGAAGTAGTCGCGGGTTTTGGTCACCTGTTGAAGACATCTATAGCCAGGATCAGGTGGGGAATTCGTTTTCAGCCTCTTAATCTGCTATCCTAAGCGCGACATGGTGAAGATGATAAAACGGACCGGCGTCAGCTAGGACAGCAGCAGGTCAGATAGTCACTTGACGTGAGCTTTCTATCCGAATCTTCCTGTCAAGCTACAACTATCTCGCCTGCTAAAGTTATGACTTAAGAAATAGACTAACTACTCCTAGCTTGAGGAAAGCCTGAGCTAGAAAACAATTTCATGTCGTATAAAGAGTATGACTTATCGACTCTAACACTTGAACCTCATGGACTTCCACTCATCTCCGATATTGAAGCAATCATTGAGATTAAGGCCTTTCTCGGAATAGCCCTGGCAGTTCTTCTCCCTGTATCTGATCACTAAAAGAAACAACTTGTAAGCACATGCATTATCACCTAAGAATGGAGTCCAGCATACTGTGGCAGCTAGTCTTCTTTCTCTCCTGCATGCTAACAGCATGGTTCTTCTCGGCCAGGTCTTTGATGCAATGTCCACTGTTGAAGCCCTTTCGAGATCGCGAGGTTCTGCATGTAGTGGTAGTCCAGAACTTTACGATGATGTCTTCGGCACGGCTCTGGAGGTGAGAGTCTAGCCCGGCGGGAAGGGTGTCGATGGGGTTAGCCAGAGCTGGGGCGGCGAGGAGGGCAAGGGCAAGGGCGGCGGTGGTGAAGACGTTGAAGAGCATCTTGGGCAGGGAGTTTGTCTGAAGAAGGTGGTGCTAGATGAGGATGAGAACTACAAGATGAGCAGAGTTGGCCAGCTACTTATAATTGTGACATGCTCTAGTGATGAGTTCGGCTACTTCCATTTTCGTTGCGTGCATTTAGCATGCTGCAACAGTCAATACTACTACGTCGCTTGGATGCAAGTATATGGTGTGCTGGAGCGTCTATTGAATGCCAGGATGTCCATACCAGTGGCTTGCGGGCTTCCGAATCGATACGGCCCCCAAGCAAACGTTCCTGACTCCTCCAATTTGCGGAACTTTGAAGCCATCTGCGATTAGCATTGTATCTAAATCTGATATTTCAACCACTGTCATCACCTACACCGTGCATTCATGGGAAGTTTGTAGGCTCCACGAACCTTAGCTGCTGGCATATTATCTAGGCAAAGCTTAGATCTAGCTGAGAGCTGGCGCTTCTCGCGCCTTGTCTCAACATCTCGCCACTTGTATTGGTACATGAATGGCCCCCAAGACTCAAACTAGGACCCTAACACAGCTGATAAACGCTGCTTTTATCCATCGCTTGGCGGTCTATCTGGAGGTCTGGATCTAACTTGGCATCGGCTATTTGAATCCCTGTACCCCGTATTTATTCTACACACATCAACTCGTGTGACTGTAACGCAGAGTTTAGATACGGTCTACACAGAGAAAAGGGCATGCTGCTGCTGTTCCTTGCAGGGACCAGCTCACAGGACTATGATTGGGGATGAAGACGCCAATCAGGTACGACTCAGAGTCAAATCTTGACAAAACACAGAGCTTGTTGGCAACGACTCGTAAATCCAGCTGAAAGGGGAACCGGATCCCCCGGCCGAGGCAGGGATTATGCAGATTCGGAATTCAGCGCGGCACGAACAACTGTCATTGGACTGTCATTCCACGTATCAACGGGACAATGATACGAGCCAACAATGTGGTATTGGGGGCCGGAAAAGAAAGTCTAGAACAAAGGATACAGAAGCGCCCGGATAGGGGCGCTTCCCTGGACGGATGATATTTCATGAAGTGATGATACTCACTTGTTCAGTCGTTTGATGCCAAGATCTAGGTCGCCGGTTACAAGGCAAACACTACTACTCAACTCATTGTCCGATCGTCCTTGGCGTTTAACTCAACCCTATCAAGACCCACAACTCTGCAGTCCTTTTTTGCTATTTGCCCAAGTACGCTGCATCGGAGATTCGGAGCATATGTCTCTCCCGGAGGTAACACCGCGGGGATGCAGGGAAGATACCTTCCCCGGAGCCAAGCCGGCTACGTCGGGTTCAGCGCTTCATTTAACTGCAGGCCAAGAGCATCTTGGGCCTGTAGATTAAGTGCCATTCAGAGAGTCAGTAAGAGGTGGATAAGATACTCAGATAGAAGTCTGAAAGGCTGCAAGGTCAAGCTCAAGTAAATCACATGCAATTCATTATCTAGTATTTCTAAACACATACTAAGCTCTCTTCAATGCCTCGGTCCTCGACAGGCTGTTAGGATCAAGGTAAGGCTTCTCACCAATGCCTACCGCCCTGTGACCAGTGCGCTCACCAAGACCATCGTAATCATTCGTCGCGCTATGGAACGCACTGCGATTATCCCAGAACGCTAGACATCATCAGCATCACCCCCAGCCACCATTTGAATTAGAGTACTTACCAATATCATTGGGACTTCTCCATCGGAAGCGAACCTGTAGATCATGGTTCTGCTCAATTCTCTTGTACAGCGACTCCAAGATCTCTCTGCTCTCACGCTCGCTCAGCTCATTAATGCGCTTGGGGAAGTTTCCAATCGCAAAGATTGACTTCCATCCCGTAACAGGGTTTGTTCGAACAACGGGGTGAATGGCCTTGAGCTCATCACCGATGTTGGCGGGATTTCCTCGCGGTTCCTCGTAGACCTTGTAATGATCCGGTCTCGCATCTCGCGCCCTCAAGAAATCCTCGCCAGAAAACGTAGCTGTCAGACCCTCAAAGAACTTTCTATAAGGATCGCTGAATCGATCATAGAGCTCATATCCCGAAGCCCAAAGGGTATCACCACCTCCGGCGGGGAGTTTTGTAAGTCGCAGACTCGTGTAATCAGCGGGATACTGCTCAAACTGAATATCGCTGTGCCAACTCGCAGCGCCTTGCTTTCGATCATCACGATCTTTGATTCTGTCCTGGAAAAACTCAACATTTGATGAAATAACGCTGATTTCATTGTCGTCTACGCCGAATTCATTGGTGCTGTTGAGAAGAGGGTGGATGTGGAGAGTTGAGTCCTTGGGCTTGTTGGTTAGTTGGCCGAGACGGTGGACGAGTTGTTTGTGCTGTTCGTCTGTGAGGTTGTCTTGGGCGCGGAAGAAGACGACGCCGCGTTGGGAGACTGAGGTTGTTAGAGATGAGTTTGGGGGCTGGGGAGGAAAACGTACTGGTGATGGCGAGATCGCGGATTAGGTCATCTGCGTTTGGGGCGTTGATGATGTCGTCGACAAGATTGACTTTAGGATATTCGCGTCCGATGACGGGGGTTGACTCTTCAAATGTGAACTTATCGAGAGCTCCGGATGCCTTGAGAGGCTCTGGGTACTTGTTGGCCTCGACATTGAGCGGCACGATGCGCTCAGCCTGTTGAGTGATAGTAGCGGTAGTCGACATCTTGAACTATCTTTGACAAATTAGTCTTGTCCTTAGTGAACAAAAACATCCTCCTTCTGGGATTCTATGCTTTCCTTATATATAATGCCATCAGTCCCCACTACGGGTTATCAGATCGCACAATCCGCCATTTCACTTACGACATCGCGATTGACCTCGCTAACCCCGCAGAAACAGGTATGCAGCAAGTCTAGTGAGTCATGCCGGTTGGTCTTGCGCTTTCATCATGGTCTATGGTGTCACTTTAGCTTGTGAATCCATTGGATAGTGAGACCGGAGCTGGGCTTGCGATAACGTTGTTTCATCCGCATCATCGGTCGACAACCGATTCGGAACTCGGAGTCACTCGGATCTCGTTCCATTATTGATCTTATTGGATGATCGGACAACAAGGAGCTTCGTTGAGCTCCGAGATATCGGTTGTCGCAAGCATTTGAATCGGACAAGTTATCCTTGTACTCGGTTATGAATGTCCTCTCGTATTAGGTGACCAACGCTTACAATTTCGCCATGTCTCGTGCTTCCGACAGGCCGAGCAGGTTCTTTCTTTCGAGCTCACAACCATGTGATTAGGTCCGTCTTCTTTGCAACTTGGGTAGATCGATGGAAGTTCGGGATGGCGTGCTAGCTTGTCAAATCCCCGGGATTGCACGTTATCCACTTCGTCATCAGAGTCTTGGATGGTGAAATGCGGAGGTCTCCATTGAATTAGCGCAGTGACAAAATGTTAACATGGGCTGATTTCTTTGATAAGATTGATCAAAATGGCAATTTCTGATTTGCTTTTCGTGCTGCATGATAGTAGATTGCATACTATGACTTTGAAAATAAAGAAGATGAATAGAAAATCAGTGGATCTCTACTGAAAATACGGCCAACAGGTTGTATGAATGAAAGCACAAGTGAAACATATAATTCCTTAAAGGTAACTAGTAATTGAATTAAATTGCAAGCTTTTTTTAAGTTCTACTATGCATTTAAGTTATAAATAATAGTATTTTATATTATTTTGATCTGTTGATGGGATAAATGAATGAACAAGCTCAGGGTAGCTGGTTTTCGATGACCGGACAAAAGCTTTTCCAGACACTATCGATAACAGCACACAAGCCTTGGCATCCACCGGATCATTTCCAGAGATTTCCTCCGGCCAGCTCGTCGGATCTCTTTTCATCGGCCTCGACCGATACGGCACAAAGTTCTTCCGCCTCTCACAAAGGCGGAGGCCCAGCCGCCGACTCCGCCTGACATCCGCCGCGGCAAAGATTTCCCAGTGTGACACACAAAACAGGCAGGCATGGAATCTGCGAAGCGGAAGCGAGCCGCCAAGGCCTGCAATTACTGTAGAAAGAGGTGTGTCAATACTGCTAATGAAGTGATCAGGTATTAATTGATGTAGGAAGAGGAAATGTGATGGCAGACAGCCTGTTTGTACCCTCTGCGAAGAGGCGAACAACTCTGAATGCGAGTATCGCGATGAAGGAAATGAGTCAAAGTGAGTTTCACCCTCGTAAGTTATGATGGAATGCTGATTTGGTAGACGCATTGCTATCCCTGTTGATCGCGTTGATGAAATCTTTGATCGTCTTGAATCTCTGGAGTCAACGTTTCAGTCCGCTATAGCTCGTCAGCGGGATCGGAGTCCCATTTCGACACCGTTCCCAGCATCGACTCCTTATCCAGCCTCAACACCCTATGCTACATATCCTGTAACACGACACAACGAACCGATTAGTCCTGAAGATGGAATAGTACCTGCTTCATCAGTTCACTCAACAGGACCTGGGACACAAACATCACTGTCTCAATTCGCTAATAACAATGTCTTCAACACGACGATGGACATACCACTCTCTCACTCATCCACAACGGGAAACTTACTTAGATCTGCGCCTGCAAAAGCACTACTTGGTCATTATCCTTCAGATCTGTTTCTGCACATTGAGTTGAGGAGACCCATCCCTGAAGGATTGAGATTAAACGCCGAACCAGCGAGTCAAATCGACCTACCGACATTATCACCCAACGAAACAGACCATCTCGTCAGAAACTACTTCCAACTCGTTCATCGCTTCCATCCAATTCTCGACCAACGAGCTTTCTACGATCTATACGACAGAACCGTTGACCACGGCGCACGGCCTGATCTCCCCTCCTCCCTGGTCCTCGTTGTTCTAGCACTAGGTTCTGTCGCTGCTGAGACGCCAAATCGTATGGATGCAAGCTGGAGCCCTGGGGTAAAGTTCTTCACACCCGCTGTGAGATTGTTACTCACGGAGTCGTTGTGCTCGTTTGGTGGTGATCCGCTTTTACCGCAGGCGTTGTATCTCGCTGCCCTGTATTATAGTTATTTGTCGAGGCCTTTGCTTGCGTGGAGGCTGGTCCATATGGCGTCGACGGATGTGCAGCATTATTGGATAAGGTGTGTATGACTATAATGGGACTGAGAGGTGTGCTGACAGTTCAGATCTGAGAAGTTGCTGCGAGATGGTTCGCAGGACCAGTCAATTCTGCGAGTCTTTTGGGCCATTCTCGTGCTCGAATGGTAAGCCCTTCGCTCGGTGTCATAAAGGTTGTTTCTAACAATCGCCAGTGATATTCTGGCAGAGCATCATCTCCCTCGCAGTGGCATCGAAAAGATCGTCGATAAACTCCCCTACCCATGGTCTGACGGCCCTTCCGAACCTTATATGCACCGCTGGCTCGCCGATCTCTCGTCCCGGCGCCTCTTGAATCGCATTCACTATGTCCTCTACGCAGAAGCTGAACCAGGCACAGGCGATAATCAAGCCGATAACTCTGAAGAAACGCAGTCAAGTCTCCCAAACCTAGCTCACGAGTTGAACCGTCAGCTTGGAGCGTGGTATCATCTCCTCCCTCACAGCATCCGGCCAAACTTGGAGATTCCACCGATTGGCATTGATGATACTATGGTAACTATACGATATCATACAACAGGTGATATTATCTACAGGCCTTTTCTGTATCAAGTTTGTGCCCTCGCACCAGGGACACAACCAAACCCCGCCACGCTTGAGAATGCGCGACAATGTCTTGTCCACTGCCGTAGATACCTCAATGCAGTTGAATTTGCAGTGCATGCGCCGACAGCATCTTTGGAGAATCTGTTACACGGGTATGTCTACACCAGCTATATAAAGACAGTTACTAACAGATCCAGGACCATGGCAGTAGTATTACTCCTCTCATTCGCAGCGTTCTCAAGATTAGATGCCCTCAGAGTCCCAGATCTCAACCAATTACAAGACAAGGGAATAAGGATCTGCGAAAGATGGGCATTCCCAGGTTCGAGTATAGAGCAAATGGTTGTAATTCTACGCGCCCTCCGAGCAAAATGCATCGATACAGGATGAAAGCAAACTCCATAGAGAACAACCCCAACGCAGAAATTTACCCAATCTGGTGTCATAAATGTGCATATCCGGTCCCGGAAATGGTCAATCCAAAGGGCGAGGTCCATCCATTTTTTGACATCAAGGGCGCGCGCTAGTCATCCTCGGGAGCAGGGCCGAGACCTGTGGCGAGATCTTTCCAGAAGCCACTCGTTCAGATCTGCATGGTTCAACAAAAATTTGGCTCGGGGAGTTTATCTAAGTTTCCTTGTTGGAACTGTTCAAGTAGTTTAGGCCGCCCAGCCAAGCCTAAATTTTGAGATCCGAAATCTGCAGATCCACTCACCGCCAACATCTACCCCGGCTACATAGTATTTATTACTCAATCGTTACCCTTAGCTGCGTTGCACCAATTCATCTCATCATGACTGCCAAGGATCACAAAGAAGTCATCATCAAGCCTGCCGCACTCACTGATGCCCCTCGCATCGCAGAGCTAGGCGCACATGTCTTCTCAATAACATTCGGCCATTCCGTGGAACCCCACGAACTCGATGCTTTCCTCGAAGAATCATACACAGAAACCTCAATCGTCAACGACCTCAATGACCCCAACAAAGATGTGATCATCGCCACAAATTCCGACGATGATTTCCTCGGTTTCGCATATCTCACCCGAGGAAGCAGTGAGCCCTGTGTAGAGAACATGGAAAAGACCGTCGAACTGCAGCGGATCTACGTGCATCCTGATTCTCATGGCGCTGGTGTCGGAAAGGCTTTGGAGAAGGCTATTGAGAGTATGGCGAAGGAGCAGGGGTTTAAGAACTTGTGGCTTGGTGTTTGGGAGGAGAATCCGAGGGCGATAAGGGCGTATGAGAAATGGGGATATAAGCAGGTTGGGGATCATGATTTCACTATCGGGTCTATTGTTCAAACTGATCATATCATGGTCAAGAGTTTGTAGATGCAAAAGAGTCTCGGGATGATGAATCATGGATTAGTGAATTTGGCGTTGGATGGTAGACGATATGGCAATGAGATAGACACGCGAATGACAGATCAATTGGCTTCTTTCTAATCTTTACCCTCTAAAACATGTCTCTCGACCCTGTTCGGCTTTCAACACCGAGATAATGAGACTCAATTGATGAAAATCGCATTCCAACATTTTGGCCCTCGGAAGCAGGTCCGATAACGCTAGGTGAATGGCCAATGACAAACCCCTCGGCACCAATTCGCTCTAGACCTTGCTTAGGATGACTGTCCCTGTGATTCGCCGATCCAGACCGGCCCGGTCGATGTGAACGACGCCCTCTTACAGTGGCGGCCCGCCTCCTCCGCCACACATTTATTACTTGCGATGTCCTTTCACTCTTGACTGGAAAAAGACTTTAATATCTCCCTTTGACAATACGTCACCACGATAATACAAGACATACTCGACATACCAACCATGTATATCCGCGCCGCCCACGCCGAAGCAGACCTCCGCGTCCTTCGCCGTCTCATCCACGAAAACCCCCTCGGAATGCTCACAACCGGCATAAAATCCCAAACCCACTCCTTCCTCCAAAGCAGTCACATTCCTTTCCTTCTCGATGTAAAAGATGAATCCAGCGAAACAGAACTCGGTCGTCTGCGCGGTCACTTGGCTCGTCAAAATCCCCAAAGCAAAGCCATGATCGAACACTGCACCTCCAACCCCTCTCTGAAAAGCTATCTCGAAGACGAAGTCCTAGTAGTCTTCACAAAGCCAGCTCACCATTACGTCACCCCCAAATTCTACACCGAGACGAAACCAGCGAATGGAAAAGTGGTGCCGACGTGGAATTACGCCGCGGCGCAGGTTTATGGAAAGGCGAGGATTTACTATGAGAATAACGAGGAGACGTCTTCGTTTCTGGGAAGGGCGATTAGTGATCTTACGGATCATAATGAGAGGGGGGCGATGGGGTATACGGCTGAGAGTCAGTGGAAGGTGTCTGATGCGCCGGAGAAGTATGTTGAGTTGTTGAAGAGGAATATTATTGGTATTGAGATTGAGGTTACCAAGTTGGAAGGTAAGTTTAAGATGAGTCAAGAGATGGGGCAGGGGGATAGGGAGGGTGTTATCAAGGGGTTTGAAGGTTTGGGGACGGAGGTTGGCGATGAGGTTGCGAGGGTTGTGAAGGAGCGTGGGGAGTTGAAGGATCAGAAGAAGTAATCTCAAGGGACATAGAAAGTTAATTGGCGTTTCTAAATGGAAAACTAAATATAGCAATGCTTGACTTGAGCTTTTCATATACTCGGGATGAAGCATTGATCAATATCTTGGTGATTTATGTAGACGAGAATAAAAAGAGACGAAGGCAAGATCAAGAGTTTCTTTCTCAAGGTCAGATTACGAAATTCGATCAGTATAAGATAGCGGTGTTTTACTGACCAGAAACGTCTATGCAGTACATCAATAACAGTCACCAGGGCGATTGGCCTAAGGTTCATCTGGATCGACTCTCTTTGCATTGTACAGAACGACGAAGATGATTGGGCACGGGAGGCGTCTAAAATGGCCGATGTGTACAGAGGTAGTTATCTAACCCTAGCGGCTTCTTCGTCACCGGACTAAGAGGGAGGGTTGTTTCTGGAGGCTCCTACACCATCGAAAGTTTTCCGCTTGTCCCCAGAGATGTTTCTCCAAGGGTTTCGAGAAAAGCTTCCCAAGAGTTGCTTGATGCATCATCCGGTAGCAGCAAGAGCAACTATACTCGATTGGCCACTGAGCAAAAGAGCGTGGGTACTCCAGGAGCAGATCCTGTCTACTCGACTGATTCACTTTACTAATACCCAGATGTTCTATCAATGCGCCGATGGACTGTACTCTGAGGACGGTACTATTGATGGCGACGTTTTGATGCTCCCTAGCCTCGTGGAACCTGCAACTAATTGGGCTTCCGCTTCTGTGAGGCCATTCCCTTTTTCGAGGTGGATAGCTGAGATCAGTGGCCGTTCTCTGAGTTTTGACAGTGATAGAATAGCTGCTATGGCTGGTTTGATCAAGCACTACGAGGGAATATCGCGTCAACGGCCCATCCTAGGTCTTTGGGAGAGTAGTATTTGGATTGATCTGGCTTGGTACAGCTATGTACCAGCGGACAACAAAGCTCGCCACGACGATGATGTTTTCAAAGGGTACGTGGAACAAATAAGATCCTCATAGAAATCCCGAAGCCAACAAGTTTTTCAAGAATTCCAAGCTGGACCTGGTTCTCATCCAAAAGAAAGCAGATTCGCAACTTATATGAACCTCAGTCTCCTACAAATGCCAGTTTACCTTTCCTCGACGTTGACCATACCTTCGATACCAGAGTAGGATCTGAAAACGGGCAACCATCTGGGCTGTTGCTATATCTTGACGGTGTACAATTCAACTATAATCAGAGTCGATTGTTTCTTCTCCGACTTTTTGCAGTCAACGTTAAGGATAGTATTTCGGAACTGGATGATTATGTCTTGTTACTGCGCGAAGAAAGTCACAACGGCAAAACGGTATTTCGTCCCCTGGGCGCAGGGCATCTAGCTAGATCCCAGTCTGAGCCGTTTATTCTCCTCGTTACTACTAATTTGAGCTGTTTGGATGAGCCAATATATGAAGAAAGCCTGGAGGAGTTATTCAAGCCCCCATAGGCTCCGCCTGCATTTTTTGACGATGCTCGTATACAGGAAGTTACATTAGTATAGTGGTAGAAGTGACAAATGGATATATTACTGATGACATACAGGCGAGCAAACTTTCAGAGCGTTAATACCTCGATTGTTAGTCCCTACATGGTAAGTGGGCGTCCAAATTGAAGGGCTCTACGTGTCAAGCTCCTCTGGCCTCGGCAGGGTGAGATGGTCATGAGTCTGTTGCAAAGTTTGCATGTTCGATTCGGAAGACTGGTGAAAGGTGAGTCGCGATAGGAATATAATTGAGAAGAGATTTGAGATGTTGAAATATCATATCTGTGTTTCATTTGCTGCCAAACCTCTACTCCAATATTTCCGATCGTGATAGGCGCTTCCAGCATCATCGCCTTTACCTAATCACCGAACAGCCCGGCAACTTACCTCGGCACTGTCAAACAGCACAAGATAAGCTTGTCCCAAATGCAAACCTCAATAACCGTATATTCCCGACTATGGGGCCCCATGGGTTGTCAACCGCTCCAATAACATTCCCATCCTGTTGGTATCGTGAAGCCGACCATCGACTTTCGATGTTACGCGTCGCTGTCGGCCCTTTTATCATACCATGAAAAATGCAGATTGTCAAGTGATACACTGTTCAACATCTCATTGAAGAATTCTTCAAAAGCTGACAGCCCTACGGATGGCTCGGCAATCAGGTACACCACAATGCGAACACGAAGTGAATTTGTGTAGGGTAAGAAAAGCGGCATACCGCGCTAGCAAATTAAATTCCCCGACAGTAACATGATACAGTATATCCACCAGAAGAACGCATTATTGACTCGTGGGAATTAAATGCAAACGGTTGCTTAGATAAACGAGCTGTGGATTGGGGAAGCACGTGGAATTAAGTTACGCTTTAGGTAAAGAACCAGCATAAAAACTGGTTTTCTGGGGAAGTTCGTTACCATTCTTTTAACACTGTTGACAGAGGAGGATTGCCTATGACGCAGTGGCGCTGGGAATACCGGATATCCGGACGCGGCTCAAGGATACATGCATCCCACATCCCATGACAGTCAAACAACACAGTTACAGTGACCATGGAGAAATGGGGAACACGGGGTATGGAGAAATAAGAAAAAGATAAAAGTGCTTTCGGCCGAGGCAGGGCCGTTCGGAGACGAATAGCGGGTAATGTTTGAGGTACAGTATCTAGAAGTTCTTGGAAGTGTCGTGGTACCTGGACATTCTATGGAGAGAATGGACGAGATCGTCGGGTTCTGAGGAGGGAAAAAGATTGGCGTCATTGCTTCGCATGCCAAGATTTGTATGGGAGATCGGCAAACGGGGCTTGGCAGTTGAGACAAGAGATTTTGACTGCTGGGCGATACTTCAATGTCTTACTGAAGGGTTCAACAGTGAGATCTGAGTGTAGAGATGTGTTGTATTCGATGTCGACTGACTTTGAGCCAGAGTCAATCTCGACATGAGAATGCCATGAACTGATGCTCATTGAATCAAATCTCATGAGTCTCTCCGGATCCCTCGGGTGTCGTCATGTTTTGATGGTCAACCAAATCCAGAATAGTACTGAACAGGGGTTAGCCTCACTAACGCTTCCAACCAAAACTGTCATCCAAGCCGTCACGGGGACATTTCCCCCAATCAGAGGTATCAGGAGTAAATGCATTACAGGCCGTTTCAGTTAATTTTGCAGCCACTACAAAATCCCAAAAGCCATATCGTCATACCAAACAGACACCGTTCCTTCGATGCCAGAGGTGAGGTCTCGGGCTTTCCCCAGCTTTACAACCCCGTGGAGGTGACCCCATTACCCAATTATTGTGCTATTCCCCTTGTTAACCCCACAGAATTGGTAGAAGCAAAATAAATGGGACGGACCGATTTCGTGGTCTCGAGACCATGAGAGCCCAGGATTGGGCATCGGAGTGCGGCTCATTGGACGCCTGTTTTTCAGGCCTGACATCACGAAGTATCACCCTTTTTGATTTATAACGTCATTCTTGAGGAGTGTGTATTTAAATCCTCGACACCCTCCATCTTGTCGAGTAACTCAATCACCAATTGACTTTGGATCATCACTACTACATACTATTATACACTGTAGAGATACAGTTTGACTGCCCATCATGGCGCCGTCTTTCCTCAACCTCACTGTTCATTTCGATGACCAGAATCCAAACTCTGAAAAGGGAAAAGAGGCTGGTGCGAGGAGATCTCTCGCTGGCCTTGATTACTCGCCTTTGCCTCGCATCACGCCTCGATCTTTTCTCCTAGCTACTTTTGTCTCTATGGGCGGTCTTCTGTAAGTTCTCCCACCATTCAACTCTACAACATGAGCTGATAAGAATAGCTTCGGTTATGACACAGGTCAAATCTCAGGCTTCCTCGAGATGCCAGACTTTCTCGACCGTTTCGCCCAAACAAACAGCAAGGGAGAAAAAGCATTTAGCACCGTCCGCTCAGGCCTCATCGTCGCGCTCCTCTCAATCGGCACGCTCATGGGCGCACTCATCGCAGCGCCTGTAGCCGACCGCATTGGAAGAAAGTACAGTATCTCCGGCTGGACGTGGGTGATTGCTATTGGCTTCATCATCCAGATTTCCTCGGACAGGGATTGGGTGCAGATCATGATGGGCCGATGGGTCGCTGGTCTCGGAGTCGGCGCTTTGTCTCTCCTCGTTCCTATGTTCCAGGGTGAAACTGCACCGCCGTGGATTCGAGGTGCAATGGTTTGCTGTTACCAGCTCTTTATTGTAAGTGACACATTCTTGGCATGCCAAGTTTTACGCCCCGACGATCTGTGGGGAAGTTTTCAAGGATTGCACTGACACTTGCTTAGACGATGGGTATTTTCTTGGCTGCGTGCTTCAACTACGGCACTGTAACGCACCATCCCAACAGCTCAGCATGCTGGCGCATCGTCATCGGCGTCGGCTGGGCTTTCACCCTGATTCTCGGCATTGGAATCCTCTTCTTCCCCGACACTCCCCGTTACGACTACCGCAACGGCAGAGTCGATCGCGCGCGTGAAACGCTCTGCAAAGTCTACGGCGCGACGCCAAATCACTGGGCGATCCATACCCAAATGGAAGAAATCGAGTCCAAGCTCCGCGCCGAGAGTCACATCAAGCAGAACCCTGTCCAAGAATTCGTCGGCATGTTTAAAGCGCCCCGCATGGCTTATCGTATCTTTATCGGAATGTCGCTTCAGATGTTTCAGCAGCTCACTGGTGCGAATTACTTCTTTTACTACGGTACTACCATCTTTCAGTCTGTGTCTATCAACAGCTACAAGACGCAGATTATTCTCAACACGATTAACTTTCTGGTAACGTTTATTGGATTGTATATCGTTGAGCACTACGGTCGGCGCAAGTCGCTTATTGCGGGAAGTACTTGGATGTTTATCTGCTTCCTTATCTTTGCATCTGTTGGTCATTTCTCGCTTGATCGCGTTGATCCAACCAATACGAAGGGTGCGGGTATTGCTATGATTGTCTTTGCTTGTCTTTTCATTCTGGGCTTCGCTACCACTTGGGGCCCTATGATTTGGACCATCATGGCTGAGATCTTCCCCTCGCGATATCGCGCAAAGGGCATGGCTCTCTCAACCGCTAGCAATTGGCTCTGGAATTTCCTTCTTGCTTTCTTCACGCCTTTCATCACGAAAGACATTGACTTCCGCTACGGATACGTCTTTGCTGGATGTAATGTCCTGGGTGGTCTGCTCGTCTACTTCTTCGTCATTGAAGGACAGGGACGTACTCTTGAGGAGATTGACACCATGTATCTCGAGAAGGTGAGCCCTATGAAGAGTGCCAAGTGGATTCCTCCCCCTCCTGAGGAGATGTCGAGGATTAGGAAGCAGGCTGGTACGGATATCGAGACTGCTGTTCCTGCGGCGTCGAGCGATGATGAGACGCTTGCGAGGCCATCGGGTGTTACTGATGGTGGACTGGGACGTCATAAGGAGGAGCATGCTGGAACTACTCACCGAGAGTAAGGAGTGGTGGTGATGAGATGTGATGGGGATTTCTTATGATTGATGTTGGAGACGAGATTGCATGATACCTACGATCTGCTTTTATTGTTGATAGTCAAATTTACCGTACTTATACCTGATCAACTACTTGGGAATGTGCATTAAAAGACTGACACTCACCAATGACAACCGAACTGTGATGAGGTTATATGCCAGAGGGCTCAAGAGAAGTTTCAGCCTCATCATGAAGGCAAAAGGCACGAGGAAATAAACTCGCAGCCTTACCGCACGATCGAGTCTGGCTGTTGTGTGATTCAAAGCTCCAGGCAGTCGCAGTCTTCGCGGCACCTGAATGATACACCTTCCTTCATGGCCAACGCACTCACCTATTGCAACTTCCATCATCCGCCATTCACCCTCAATTGGAGAAAACAACAATCTTCCCCCATCTCCACTTGATCCATACATCGAATAATTTCATCATCATCATATACACAGATTCTGCCACCGCTATAAAATAACCATCTTCGTCGCCAGCGACACTTTCACTATTGACTGAGCGTGCGACAGTTACGCCTTCCACTGCATCATCAACACCGACTCAAGGGCCTTCTCCATCATTCCCTACTGCCACCAACCATCCACATCACCGCTTGCGACCAACATCATCAGCGATCTGTACCCCGAACTCGATCAATATGTGTCAGAAGTCAAGCTACGAAAGGCGGTGCGAAGACTGCAACTCAAGGGTCATCATCCATGTCGTGACTCACCAAGTATGCAACGGCAAGCCCCCCGTATCGATGACCAAGACCGAAAAACAGGAACGCAAGAAAAAGGGCCGCGAGATCCCCTATCGCAAGGACGGCTTCATATGCCAGCGCAGAATACGGCCTTACAAGAGATACTGGTCCTACGTCGGATCGCACGCCTGCTGGCATTGCAGTCTTCGCAAGCAAAAGAAAGAAGCGGAGGAACAGCTCAAAACCCTCCTTGCGGACGGAAGTCGAACAGAGACAGAAGTAAAGCTTAAACGAAAAAGGGTACAAGAGCTGAGTGAACAAATAATGAATATGGGGGTTCCAGAAGAGGATTACATGACGACACTGCCCAAGAGAGTCCAAGTCGACACGAGGGGCTAGTTGCCTGATTCAGTGGTGAAAGCGGATGAGAGTACCTGGAAAAGCCTCGAATATTTGCCCCAACGGAGTTTTGAAGAGGATGAAGAGCCAAATGACGAAACCGCCTCGACCGATTCACCTGCTTCAAGCGACGGAGAGCCTTCTTCCCTTCCACCGTTAGATAAGGGGAAAGGAAAAGCGGTTGCGACAATCGAAAGGGACGATGTACCGTCAGAGGCTACCAGGTCTTCTCCGTTCCCTGGAGCGGAACGAATGGGGACCCGAGACACTGATTCTGATGTTGAGATGGAGGATAGGGAGAGCAGTGAGGTGCAGGACACGCAATCGAACGTCGACATGTCCATTGCAAGAGGCTTAACACTTGCAGCCTTGTCACGATTCTGGGGCTGGAGTGATCGACTGTGATTGATGGCCTAAGCTGGCGGTGTGAGTCAAGGTTTGGGCCCTGGCTTTGAGTGATACTGCTGGTGCAGGCCATCCTTGGATCAGAGTAATCTCATAGTGGAGGATGGGTAAGTGCTGAACGGGGACGTCGAATGCAACATAAGTTATCGAAGTAATCGGTATAGAAAGATTGTGAAGAGGGTGCCTGACACAGAATAATAGTTGATAGGGAGTATGACCATCGTTTCGTTTCGCTGCAAGAATTCACCCCTAGTGAAGAGTTTGCGATCGCGGTTCTTCATATGTAGATGTCTCTCGTGCCCATAGACCACAAAAGTCCAATAGAAGCATGTTGTGATAAAGAATGAGGACGCATGCTAGACCAGTCGAACGTGATGCACTCAGATACATCACCTGCCATGTCAATATTATGCAGCATAATGGAGCATAATGTATGCTACGCCAGTATGTGAGGATTAAAAGTTCAAGGAGGGAAGTCAGTGATGCCAACTTCTAGTTCATAAGAAGATATCTCTGATTGGCCTCGATCGTGCTATGCGAGTTTAGGCGAGAAGACAAAGAAGCGACAGATTTTGTGCGTGAACATGGTGCCTTTTGGCAGTGAACAACAGACCAGTGACGCCTTGGGTCAGTGAACATGCGAATTCATCGAGACGTAATTAAGCATACAATTCTTTCAGTGCCTTAAAAGACAGTGATAAGACCTTTCGTCCCAAGACACAGACAGCATCACCGTCCCTCCAAAAGTATAAATGCGTCCTCTCCTCCCTCCCAATTCTTCCGAACCTTTTATTAAACCTCGGATTAAAATCAGCAAATCCTGAAAGCAATTAAACCACCAACTTAGCGTATCGCGATTGCTAACACTCACATACCACAAAATGTGTCAAGAAAGACAAGAGACCTGGCTGTGCAAGTCCTGCCAGCGGTTCATCAGATCGGAAACGTACAAGATATGGCTATGCGATGGATTCAAACGAAACGGTGTTTGCACTGAGGTCAAGAAAACACTGCCTACGACTGTCTACCAGCATGATCCGGATTGTAAGTTTTGTAATGTGCCGAGGAAGTGGCCTGACGATGAGGGTTTTGCTGCGTGGATGAAGAATCAGAATGGCACATCGGAATGGTGAGGATGAGATAATGGTTATGGTGGTTTGAGAATTAGTAGTGCTGGTTTGTCTTCATCATAGCAGGCTACAGCATCAATTGAATCGACGCTTTGTAGTCGTCTATATCTATCTTATCTTTTGACCGGCTCTCAAACCCGGTCTCAGTCCCCATCGGTATCCATCCCGATCAAGTGACACGGCATAAATACTCCACATTCTCCATTCGGCCATCTTATCTTTGTGACATTTTCCGACCAGCGAATCACACCCATTCCCAATGACACTTTGTGGGGGTCTCATTCTCCGATCTTCATGACGCTGGCCGAAGCTTTTCTCCTCCATCACTTTTAGTCTGCGCTCGGAATTTGAGCTTAAGATACTTAAAGCCTACCCTAGAAAACTGAGCTGACCGGAATTCCGAACATTTGCCAATCATTGGTCATAACGAGCTCCGGTTAAGGTATTATCAATGCCGAGGACTACAGGTGAACCGCGTGTAAGGCGCTCTTGTGAGCGCTGTCGGTACGTTAATGATCAGTCGCGATAAAGATGAGATGTTGACGACAGGGGTAGGGAGAAGAAGATTAAATGTCCTGCTGAGAAACCGGGCTGTTCGCATTGTCGAATGGCGAATCAGACGTGTACTTATCTGCCCAGGAATCACGTCAGCAGTACTCGAAGATCCTTCGCTCGGACCTTGTTAGTCACTGCGCGTGGGTTCAGATGAATGAAAGAGCTGATGTACAAAAGCAGACCTCTTAAAGCGCAGCATGCTAGTATATCTCCGACTACATCGAGTCATGAGACAGAGTAAGTTCTTGGATCAGATGACTGTACTAGCTAATTGAATTGAAGTCCAAGCTTTGGGAACAGACATCAAGGTCAAGATGTCAATACATGGAATGGTCATGCGAACTCGCCGCGTATACATCCGCAACTACCCCCGATAACAGCTATGCTCTCTGAAACTTCGTCATGGCAAGACACATCTTCCGAACCACGTTGACTCGCTTACAAGAACAGGTCACCAGCGAACCCCGAACCACCGTCAGACCTATTGACAGACTTCGTGAACGCCTACCGCGAGAAGATATACTTTCAACCACTTCCACTCTTCGATCTGAAGCGCCTCCAATTGAAGATCGGGACATTACCTCAGTACCTCCGGTGGAGCTTCCTAGCTTTGTCGCTTCATTATACAAGTCATAACTTCTACTATGGATTGGAAGGGAAGGCTATTGAGTATTATACCACGTCGGCGAGGAGTGTGGTTGTTGATATGGCGGCAGAAGGGCTTGTGCATTTGGAGGTTATGCAGGCTTTGTGTCTGCTTGCTTTGTGTGATTATATTGGTACGTTCATTCTCATGCTATTTGCGTATTGCTAAGAGGTTTAGCTGGGAAGTCTTCTCGGGCTTGGATGATGATAGGAATGGCTGCAAAGCTAGAGTCGCTTAGTCTCTCAGACTCAAAGGTCAGCGGTTCACGACAGTCTGATGATGCAATCTCGAGGTGCCACTGGAGCATCGCCATTCTGGAAAGCACCTTTACTCCCCACTGCAACACTCTCTTCGAAGTTGCCCACGCCCCGAATTATCCCAAAAGCGTACCTAGACCAACGACTTTGCATGGTATGAAGACATATTGCGCCGACTTGACGGACGCATACGAAGCAAACGTCCAAGACGTAGGAATTGTCGCAACTTGTCTCGGCTACATCTCAGTATGGGGCACTATCATCTCATATCTTCGCGACATCCGCAACGGAGCGAATGAATACCCATGGCTAGCAACCTCAAGACACAACCAACTCACCGTCAAGCTCTACGAGCTCGAAAACATCACCTCTCATCGCCATCTCATCCGCAACGCCCCCTTCCCCGACCAACCACCCTCCGAACTCAGCGAAAACAGAGAATACTGGGCGCCATGGGTATTATTCCAAGTGATGATGCACGCCACTCAAGCCATCCTAAACAACCCCTTTGTCCAACTCGTCGCTCTCCGCCGCGCAGGGCGGAACTTTCAACCGCGTTCTTTTTTGCAGAATACAGTTGATCAAGCTTTGTTCCATGCAGAGTGGGTTTCTAGACTTGTGAGAA
Source organism: Fusarium nygamai (assembly GCA_001262555.1). Lineage (NCBI taxonomy): Eukaryota > Fungi > Ascomycota > Sordariomycetes > Hypocreales > Nectriaceae > Fusarium > Fusarium nygamai. Next base: position 184,819 of record LBNR01000008.1, read on the forward strand.
TGTGTGCGGATAGACAGTTTGAGGTCAATGATCCTTTGGTTGGACAAGCTGGCTCGGGATGTGTTTCGATACTGTGGATATTTCAGTTTGCGAGGGATAGGAAGGTTTCGGAGAAGGCGAAGGAGAATTTGAGTATTTGTGAGGCATTCCTGGAGCATTTATCGCGGAAATGGCCTCATATTGCTGAAAAGGTGAGTCTCCTAAAACCCAAGTACTTGGCCATACTGACAGCGCTATAGGTAGAGATTCTACGCACGCTCAACATTAAGGTAAAAAAGAAGCGTCAATCTCCCCAAGACGACGAGTCTAGCAGCGCGACTATCCAGTTTGAACCAGATATGATGTGGGAGCTGCTTGATCCGGCAATGTCAGGCAGGGACTGGGCGAGTTTGTGCAAAGCTGGCGGGACTTATGCTGCGACGAGCGCGACGATCAAGGTCGCAACTAAGTTTATACATCCGATTAACAGCGATGAGGATAACGCGCTGATGGACAATGTTTCTCATAATTTGTTTGATCTGGAGGATATTTATGGGGAGCCGTTTCTGGATCAGTTCTTTTCTGATTCTTTGCTTGTCAATATCTCATAGACATATAGCACAGCGTTATTTTACCTTGCTGCCAGTACACAGCTCAACCGTTCAATACCCTTTGCCATAACTGAGAGAGTCTTTAAGATGTTGTGTATCCGTCTTCTCAATTGACGCTCGTGCAGCGCCAACTTCGGTCCCGGCTAAGAAGCCGAGTTTGCCTTGAGAACCTTGTCGTCCAATCATCATGATACACAAATGCGCGGACAATAAGCCACAGCTACGTCACAGCCAATACGAGATGATCAGTTAGTAAAATATCTGAGATAAGACGAATCAGAAGATGAAGTGGCTTCAGCTGGAGTTTGGCGGTGACACCAGCGTCACCTATACATATAAAGCACACAGGCTAGTTAGCTGATGAAGAGTATTTGTCCATTCAGCTTCTAAAATGCTTGTTTCACAATCTCTCCTCTCGCTTGGATCTATCTTTAGCTCAGTGACTACTCTGCCAGGATGCGGAGAAGTCAATGTTTTCTACACGCGAGTTCATCCAGCTTGTTGATGAGATATTTACTGACGTTGTATGAAGCGGATTGCCTGGTCGGCATATGTATGTTACGCAGCAAGGCTATGATGCTGCGCTTGTTGAGGCGCAGATATTCAACCATACGCGCCAGCTGCGGGAGGCGGGATATAACGTGAGAGGTATCTCATTTAAAATAAAGAGGCTATTTGCGATACTGACGTGTACAGCGGTCTGGAGAGGTCCCGAAATACCTGGCACCGAAATGAGTAAGCACATGAAAGACGTGCACTGGAACGTTGCCGGTATTGGCTTTGGAATCAGAGGATCTCAGATTTCAGAAGTCGTCACGCTCTTTGAAGGCCAGTAATATTCCTTGGCTGTCAAAGTGAAGAGTAGTTGCTGAAAGTAGCCAGAAACCCTTGATATATACCGCGAAGAAGCGCCGGATGCTAAATTTGTATTCAACTATAATCCGTTGACCTTTTTATGGTCTGCCAAACGGTATTTTCCGCTGTCTATTGACTGCAAAGACCACCCGGGAAAAGATTTGGTAAGTTTACTGATGTGATGAACTGGGACGAGCTGAACCTGTATTTGTAGGGATACATCACAATTTGCGATGAGGCGTGTACTTGAGTGGGATGACAGCACAAGTCTTGGGTTTTCGATATGTTAATATCCAAATCCCGATACGGATGCGATCTTTGGACAAATGCTGTGGACAGTGTAGCTCAGACCTATTTAACCCGTTGAACAGCGTTTTGTAACGGTGGTTTGATCCTTGAGCCCGACATGAAGCCGACCGCCCTCAGATATAGTGCGGGAGAGGTAGTATCTACCCAGTTGTAAGAGTTTTCACTTACTCCAAATGCAAATATTAAGGTGACAGTCAGTGATTACTATGCGCTCTTTTCGTAGTTTACTTCGCATGTTCCAACTCGATAGCGCCATTTAAAAGTAGTCTTAGAATTCCAGCCTTCAAACTATTTCACATTACCACATGAAATCCTGCAGGTTCTTTTCTGTTTGTTAGATTCCCATGTGTAGTTGACAACCGTTAGTGCTGGTTGTTTAAACCATGTTCGACTATTCGTGGCAAAATGTCGACAACATGAGCTTCGGGCCGTTCGAAAGCGTGCAAAACAAAATAATTAGGGGTTATAAAAGAAAATTGCCATCGATTCGAGACAGAAGGTATATTGTACTAGACACATAGGTGCTATGAAGCATGCAAAAGAGATAAGATCATGCGGCCCAGTTGTGTCGACAAAACACAAAGAGGGTGCCACTTTCGCACAATAGGCCGGCCATACCGAGAAGGGAGATTCAGAAGAAGATTCTAGAAGGACTTCAGGTATAGCAGATTACTATGTGATTGCACAGTGTCAAAACTACTACGGCACAGAAACGTCACGATGCCTCACAGATGACAGATCGCACAGACTCACCCTGCCACGTGTACATGGGCCGTCCCTCAAAGACGCTAGAACTGCCGTGACAGCTCGAGCACAACGGGCTGCAACCACATTATGACTCCCAGGGATCTGGGACGCAGGCACCGGGTACCAGCAATGCATCACGGCAAGAGGGTGTACGGCATGCAGATCAAGCATTGCCCCCTGGCCTAATATCTGGGGGAGCACATGACGTGCAGAGCGTCGACGTTTTGGGACACAGCCTAAATCATGGGGGATGGTCTGTGAACACCTGGGCTGGGATTTCACGATAGGGATACCACTCTGGCGTGTATATACACCTGGCTTATCAGATGGTGGGGTGTTGATCCCTGCGCCCGGATTTGGGGTGACATTGGCGGGAAAGCAAGAGTAGAGGTTTGCTTGTTGCTGCAAATGAATTTATTACAAGGAAATACGTTAAAAGATAATTTGTGAGTTGGTTATTGTCCAAGGTTATGGTTTGGAATAGCGCCGAGTTGCGTGCAGAAAGGCAACACTTGAGGCACGGTGACGTAGCGTGATGAACTACATGTATCGCGCATGGAGATGGTGCTAAATTAAAGGCGCACAAGTTTCTTTTACATAAAGCTTCGTATCTATTTCTATTCAACTACATACGCTATCACTAGTCATTCGTCATACCTTCATGGCCAAGAAAGCGGCAGCCTCGCACGTTCACATACGCTTCAACAGCAACACATCCTTGCAACAACCTAACCCTTGAACGCCTTTCCAGTACTAACATTGACCTTTGTCCACACAGAACCCGTCGACATGTACCAAGCGAACTGAACAGGCCAATAGACATGCATCATCCACAACCAAGGAAGAGGATCCCAAGACTCGAAGGTACCATCCTTCCAGTAGATGATGTGCTGTACAAAAGCCCGAATGGACTTTTGGATATCTGACAGACTCATTGTGCCTCGGAAGAGAGTGAGGTAGAAGGGGTACAGAACAAGCTCGACGAAGTCTTGGCCGACCCAGTAGTATTGCCGGGGATTGGTAGGCGAGACAGGTGGCTTTGTCACAGGCCTCGGTGCAGATGGGGTAAGAATGGAGAGATACTCATCAACAATCTCGGGTGTGTTATTGAAGAGAACAGTAGCAGTGTGGACTCTTGGGTTGCACTCAATGGGATATATCGTGACGTCTTTCTCAACACCAGACTTGACAGCATCTTCATCTTCCTCATTGATCAAGAAGTCAAAGCTCATATGACCCGTGAAGTTCTCACCACCCTCTTCAGCCTGCTTCAGTGTAAAGTCAAGCATTGCTCTGCTTAGCGGTGAGTCAACAGGAAGGGCTGAGTAATGCATGAGAACATCAGCAGAACGACACGCAACAAACGCGCAGACGCGACCGCGAATGACGAGCGCGTGAGTGCAGAACTCGGGACCTGTGATGTACTCTTGTATGATGAAGTTGCATTTGGCTGTCTCGAAGGGAATGGAGTCGATGCGTGCGAGAGTAGCTTCTTCAGAGGGAAGAGGGAGTAAAGGCATTGCAAAGCGCGCGACATCATCTACGCCAACGGGCTTGACAAGATATTGTCTCGCTCCATGCTTATGCTCAAGACCTCCATTTCTTTGAAGGAAATTAATAACATCCTCTCTGTCCTCCACCGCCTCCGTCAACGGAACCGTCAGACCAAGACCCTTGGTATGCTCGATAAACGCATCCTTCTCATGAAGTCTTCGAATATCCTCAACACCAAATTGAATCGCCTTAGCATTCGTACGAGCCTCGATGATTTCGCGAACCGCAGCATCTTCAACAGCCGCATTGACGTCCGAGACAGAAACCCAAAGATCTACATCTTCGTGGTGAATGATCTCGACAATGCGATTGAGGTATGGATCATTCATGCTCGTTTTTGAAGGGTCTGAAGGCGGTGGGAGACGATAGTACGCGTCGATTGCGAAGGACACGCGACCGGGTGAGAGGGAATGACAGTCTGCGCCTATGACGCGATGGCCTCGACGATGAAACATTCGTGCGAGAGATAGACCCTTCGCCATGTTCACGCCTGTGACCAGAACAGTAACTTTGTCCAGATTATCGCCATCATTTTGAGATTGTGAGGGCTTGGAAGTGAAGCGGTTCCAGAGGTAAGCTCCCAATGCAAAGAGAGCGTTTGTTGGTAGGAATATGAAGCTGAGGAGGAAGAGAGCCAGGTTCTTGGCGATTCCAATCGCTCGAGAGCTCTCCAGAGCCTGATTTGGCTTTCCCATGGTGAATGGGATATAAACTCTAACAATTGAATCGCAGCAGTATCGAATTGGCAAATTATGAGCTTCATCAAGCTATAGAGCTATAGCTACTGATGATACAGCTCGAAAACCCCTTGTGCAAAAAAGGTCAATTGGAAGACGTCATGACTTGGGCGTGTCTGCGGAGAATGGTCTCACTAGCACGTCGGTGCCGCTCCGGAGCAGCGCATTCCGATCACAATCCCGTCCCCTCACTACTGAGACCAATCTAACTCATCTCACATTAGTCTGAGATCTTAGAGAGAGGAAATCGCTTTAGGCTTCTTCGCCAGGAAGATTAGCTCCGATGGTTTCACACTGGATATGTCATGCATATGCAGCTTTTCACACCGGTCCCTTTCACAACCAATTACAGATCCAGCGTGTTCCTCATGTATCACAAGAAAAACACACCATGTGCGGAATTGTCACTGTGCGTTTCGATGCAAAGGGTCGAGACTCTCTTTCTGTTTTCATCAGCCCACTATACTGTTACACCGAGACGCTGTGCTAGGAGTCTGCTTACGTCTATGACGTGCTAGACTCGTGAGAAAGTGGATAGAAAGTGCTGCAGAAGAAAAGGAATTCGGAAAATAAGAGCGGTCAGGGAATAACGGTCCCCGTATGATGCAAGGGTAGATATCGTAGATCTGCAGTGCAACATTCCCATTGTCCCTTTTCCCGATCTCACTTCAGGGTCTAGGCATTTCACATGTCCAGTGTTATTTTTGGTCAAGGGATATCCCGCTAGGTTCAAACGTGGGGAAATCCTAATGAATGACGCGCACATGCGAGATGGTAGTGTAATCGACACCCTCGTGCTAACATCGCCCCGTCTTTACGAGAATACAGTATCCTTTACCTTCGCCTAGGACATAGATCTAGGTACAATCTGGCCCCACGCGGGGCCTAAGATCATACCCCTGAACGACAAACTCACGGCAATCTCGTTGCTGTATGACACCTCGAGAAGAAGAGATTCGCAATACACCTTACCAAACAGGCTAGCATAACCTATGCCGTGCTCCAGCACTCGTTTTCAATGGGTTATTTCACATGCACTGCTACAGAAGCGTAGGAACTAATGCTTCAGACCCATCATAAGTTTGACCATCATGACACGAACATTAGATACATGCATCTGCGTACAAACATGCACCTGTAGCCAAGTCTCGGGCCTCAAACCACCTACCCAATGAAAACGGTCCTCATGTCTCTGTACTTCTCCCCCAACCACTCGTTTACCGACAACTTATGTAGTGTTAACTTGCTCTCGTGAAAAGAACTTAGCTCGAAAGCTTATCGGCAGTTGAATATCCCTCAGAGGGGGGTGGTATTCACACATAAAAAGCTCTCCCCATCACCATCACTTCCAAGCTACACACATCCTCTACACCCTTTTATCCCTATTGTACTACCCCAAACATACCACCCACCATGTCTGATATGAGTGCTACCGTCGAGCCCACCGCCAAGGGTTTCGCTGTCTGTGGCTACGAGAAGATCGAGTATGACTTTGAGTTTCTCGATGGTGTTTTCAACACTGCCAATCCTCAGCTGTACCAGCTCTACTCCCCCTGGGGACGATGTCTGGCTGTGATGGACCTCAACATCTTCAACCTGTATGGGAATGAGATGCAGAGGTACTTTGATCATTATGGCATTCCTCTTACTATTCACAAGACAATGATTGGTGAGAAGGCCAAGAGCATGGATACGTTGTTATCTATTGTTGATTCTATGACCGATTTTGGTATTTACCGAAAGGAGCCTGTTCTTGTTGTTGGTGGCGGTCTCGTCACTGACGTTGCTGGGTAAGTCTCCTCATCAACCGATGCAAAAAACTTAACTGACCATACAGCTTTGCTTGTGCTGCGTATCGCCGCAACACCAACTACATTCGCATCCCCACCACAGTCATCGGTCTCATCGATGCCTCAGTCTCCATCAAAGTCGCCGTCAACTACGGCCGCTACAAGAACCGTCTCGGCGCCTATCACGCCCCATCCCACACATTCCTTGACTTCACTTTCCTCCGTAGTCTCCCCGTGGCACAGATCCGCAACGGTTTCGCAGAGCTGATCAAGATCTCTACTTGTGCTCACAAGGATACTTATGATCTTCTTGAGAAGTACTGTGAGCAGCTGATCAACACTGGCTTTGGACGATCTGATGATGCTACTCCTGAGATTAAGGAGGTTGCTGACAAGATCTGCCGTGCTGGTATTCATGAGATGCTGAAGCTTGAGACACCGAACTTGCATGAGATTATGCTTGATCGTGTTATTGCTTACGGCCATACTTGGTCGCCTCTCCATGAGCTTGTTCCTGAGACGCCTCTTCGTCATGGTCATGCCATCTCCATTGACATGGCATACTCTGCTACCCTCGCTCACATTCGTGGTCTCCTCTCATCAGAGGAACATACCCGTCTTCTGAACCTGTTCTCCCGAGCTGGTCTATCCATGGACCATCCCCAGTTCGATGCTTCCCTTCTCGAGAAGGCCACAGCCGCTATTCTCAAGACCCGTGACGGCAAGCTTCGTGCTGCTGTTCCTATCAACCCAATGGGTGACTGCGTATTCTTGAACGACGTCAGCCACGACGAGATGGTCGCTGCTCTTGAGGAGCATAAGAAAATCATGAAGTCTTACCCTCGCCAGGGCGCTGGCCTCGAAGCTTTCGTTGACTCCAGTGACACTGGCTACACCATGAACGGTGTCCCAGTTGAGAACGGCAACGCTCAGAACATTCCCCTCAACGGTGTTGAGAACGCTAAGCTTCACGCCTCTGGTCCCGAGGGTGTTGATGGTCTTCAGCAAGACTCTAGCAGCGATGAGGACTATGTCGTTAGCTCTTCCAAGACTAACGGCCACCAGGATAAGGGTATCCTTAGTGACCTGAAGGAGAAGGCGAATGGTATCCAGAACCAGATCGCCAAGGCTGTCACTGTTGAGAGTCAATAATTGCATCAAAACCAAAACAAAATTCATTGCATTGGAAAATGAGTATACGATTGTTGGGTACTTGGGTTAGTTGACTAGAATTACTTTACATCCCGGTCATTTTAGCATTATGATACCGGGTCTGAGAACGAGATGATAAATCACTCAGCATCCACGGTTTTACTTTCGATTCAATATACAAACAAGGATTTTATTCCATATGAAGCTTCGATTGAAGAGTGACTGTATGCTCTGTTCGATGTTCTTCGTTTTCAGATTTTGCTGATCTAAATGATCAGGGTTCTCACTTGACATCCTCCTGTCCATTACTCATCACCCGATTGATCATGTTAATGAAGTCCACGGTCGTGTTCCCCGGGGAGAACTCCACTTCCCGTGCCATGTAGTATCTTATGTCGTCCTGCTCACATACAATCAGCTTCCGCTCGTATTCTTCCAGGGCATTTTCCAATTGATCTTTGCACCACCGGCATGCGTATTTACAGTTGAGACTTGTGGCTGAGAGCTTATTCTGGCAGACAGAACTCAGTAACTATCGCCTCCGCCAGCGCGAGAGCATTGAACATCCTCATAGAACGGCGATATGGTATATGAATATTAAGCTTTCTATGTTAAGAATAATTAGGCAGAACTAGATGCTGGGTTGTCCACTTTGTTATGTGAATAACTAACTATCTCCAAGGTCTGTGGCCTGTCTGTACTGGCCTTCTGTTTCACCTCCCTTCTAGGTCCGACTACAAAAATCAGCAAACATTCAAGGGCAATCATGGCTGTTTGTTGGACTTACATATACTGAGGCAGACAAACTTTATCATTACCGGGAACCAGATTGCCACGGCGACGAGTTGTCCAAAGCCCCATGTCGACAGGCCACCATCAGCCGAGTGCATGTCCAGAAGGTCAATCAGCTCACGCAGACCAATGAAGATCATGATAGCCGTGTATATAAGGTAAGCTTCCTAATAGAAGCAAGTCCATCAACTCAAGATAACACTCTCAAGATGACTTCCACTGCGGCCGTACGCACTCTCCCTGTCAATTGTATCATTCCCAGGCCCGCATCCCCAGCGTCGCAAGCGTCATACATTTCCACAAGTTCTCGGGAGAACTATACATAAACGTTGCGTTTGAACATGTCGCCGTACAGTTGAGTGACTTTGCATCACCGTTATTGCAGCCATAGGAAATAAGCCGGGCGCCTACTGTGGGATTCTCAATAATGGACCTGACGGGAAAGAAGTGCGCGGTCTCCCAGGCTTGCCACTGTTCGGATATCGCAATGCCGTGGTATGTTCTGTTGAAGTCATATTTATCTATAATCTGGAATTTTCGTTCAAACATTTTAACAAAGAATGAAGAAGAGAAAGGAGAGGATGAAAAAGTCGAGGTAATCTCATTTGAGGCTGATATAGGACCCCTGAGGCCTACAGATTTAGCCCTATGAGATGCGCTAGCAGGGTTCCACAGTAAGCACTGCCTCTATATTGATTCCTCATTTGGTGGAATGCGATCGCCAAGACACGGGCTGATAAATCATCCTGCGATAACATTTGGGGGCCGTTGTCGAGTTGCTTTGCCACCAACGAGACCCGAGGGGCAAGAAGGCTTTACGCCCCAATCATTGTTTGCCTTGGAAATAAACTCAAGTGGCCACTCTATATATGCTCCATAACTTGCTGGGACCTGTCGCTTAACTCGAAGTATCCAGGCTGTAATGATGGTCTTGCGGAATGGAAAGGACGGTGATACTGGTACTAGAGCGATCGAGGCAAGCACATACTCAACAGCGAAGAAATGGGCCATAATTATTTGGGCAGCGCAATTGTCGGCATCGGAAATTGTGAGGAAGTCAGAATCACTGGCCGCTCCGAATAATTGGTAGGCGCGACAAACGGCACCAAAGGCTGTTGAGAAGTCAGCAAATGCTTATCCAGAACGACATAGATGTAGCATCTTACCACCGACGCATGTAGTCCGCGACATCTCGAGGATACTTTGAAGAGCTGCAACGAGGCTGATTTCGAGCGTGCTTTGACCCAGGGGCGCAATAGCCTTGATGGATGCAATACCAGCGTCAATAGCTTCATAGTCGAATAGGCCTATGTCGAATCCATTGTTGATATCTTCAACACGCTGTACGTGCCCTTCTGTTGTGAACATGCGAAACGCGGAGTCCTCAAATTGGAAAATTGAGCATTTAGAAACGATAGTACAGCCACGAAGCATAGATAAGAACTCTTGCATCCCATCAGGCATGTAAGAGGACTGCCACGTGAGAGCCATGAGGGTGGCGTATCGAGCATCACCCTCTTCCTTGTTCTGACATGGGGTACTGAGAGCAGAATTGAGCGACTTGATTGCTTTGACGCGATGCGATATGGCGTCTGAGTTGTAATCAGTGCCATTGCAAAGGCCGAGATGCGAAGCCCCGAGGGCCAGCATGGCGTGAGCCAGGAAGTCGAACTGTTTTCGTCAGTAAATACCTCGAAGAACCTGCGGGATACTTGTGCTTACGCCATGAGAATATTTCGCAACTTCTTTCCATACCTCTTCCCCTTGGATAGGAAGACCAGGGTACGCATGGAGCAGAAAGTGATGAAAAAATCGTAAGTCAACCATGGAAAGTTGCCCTTGAGATATTGGCTGGGCAGGTTGAGGTGAGGGGAGCGCCATCAACCCCTTACCTGAAGTTTGAGGATACTCGCATTGAAGGCCAAGCCGATCGCAGTTATCACAAGACGGTGTTGTTTCCTGACATTTGACACGGCGACGCTTGCAATGGAAGCATCCCCGCCTTGATTTGGTGTGACCTTTGCGAGGAATTGGTCTCCGACGAGGACGAGCATATATTAGCGACGAGGGAGAGGATGATGAGGTAGACGTTGACACATCAGCATTGTCTCCAGGGAGCGATTGTCTGAGTGATGGACTATCTGAAGGCAGCCTGTCGTTAATAGCCTGCGAAAGGTCGCCATCAACGTGCAAGGGTCGGGTCTCTGAGGGCGACAGAGCGTTATCCATTGTGGAAAGTCTCTAAGCGACGGAAGCGAGCATGTATCAGCACATAATAGAGCGATGAACGATGATTTCAGATGTTACTGAGGCTGAGGTTGGGTTGCATGATTAGGGGCGGAAACAGGTGTAAGCACGGGTTAATATAAGCCGATTGGTCCTAGGTATACGGAGGAGTTAGCTTAGCATTCCAGTGCTATCTTAACTATAATAAGGAAAAGGAAAGTAGTTAGCGCTAAAGAGGTTAGGTATAAACTAAATTACTTAGCTAGAGTTTCCTTAGCTTAGCATTCTTGGGTCGCAAATCCTCAAATCCATTTGCTGTTGTGATACACGATACGATGTATTAGGAGACGTTAGATTGATCCAATAGGAGGAGCCAGATCTTAAGATCCTCTGGGAAGAGTTTCTATCTACCTATGTTCATCGAACCAAGTTGACATTGAACTTGATGCATCAATCGCGTCTGCATTCAAAAGTGTGGAGGGTAAGTACAGGAAACTTGATGCTAAGAGCATTAACGTAGTGAGATAAATCTTTCAAGTGCACTTCCCAATGTTGGCCATGCGATGAATAAAGCGTCTCCAATTGGACCAACAGCCGATCGGTGGAAAGCTGAAGACGAAGGCATACCAATAATTATGAGGCCTGGTCGACATCCCGTGCTCGATTGGATGTTTAACCTGTTTCTAGCAAATTGTCAGATGTTTTATCTATAATCTCCTCTCACAAAGAAAGCCAGAAGATTTGCCGTCTCTTCAATACATTACGAGGGTGCTCCGGGTGTGCTTAGATCGTTAGGCGAACTCTGCAGGGTAGACTTTTATTTACCGCTGGGAGTACAGGATATAAATATTTAAGACAATATTATGTATACCCCTCGAATACCCAATTAAACCAAGAGATTTGACGACTACACAAGTCCTCGCATAAAGAAATACATTGTAACTTAGTGCTTGTTTGAATCAGTACTGGTAACGAGGGCGATTGTGCCTATAGCCAACCCTGAAGGATTTATGAATAATTCAGTAGTGGTTTTTATACGAGCCATCGAAACCGCGCCACAGAGCCAAAGGGAACATAACGCTCTTCTCGTTCTCGCTTCTGATCTCGCTTATATCCCCTGCGATACGGAGGGAACCAATGTTAGTCAGCGCCCCTGGTCAAAAGTGGCGGTAAGTCAACGTCCGTGTCAACTCCTTCACTCAAATTTTACAATATTTATAAACCTCACCCCATTCAACCTTCACAGGATGGGCGATATACCATATGATGTAGGTATGTCCCATTTTGCTCATAGTCCAAAGCTAACCCGGCTTACCTGCAGTACCGTTGGAAAGGTTTGATGGCACTCATCTCCTGGTAATTAGTGTTCACTAACCGATATCAGTGATTCTCTTGGGTGACTCGACGGTTGGAAAGTCAAATATCGCGAGTCAATTCACACAAGGCGAATTCCAGCCTGACTCCGCACCAACAATCGGCGTGAAGCCTACCACCAAAATCGTGCAATGCAACTCCAAGGCCGTAAAAGTCAATATCTGGGACACAGCTGGCCTAGAGAAATACCGGGCGCCGGTGCGATATTACGATGATGCTGTGGCTGTTATGTTAGTCTATGATATCACCAGGCGCCAGAGTTTTGAGAACGCAGCACGGTGGTTAGAAGAAGTTCGGAAGCACAGTGAGCCTGGGATCGTTATTATGCTCGTGGGGAATAAAACGGATCTAGAGCGTAGAAGGTCTGTGACAACGGACGAGGGGAGGAAATTTGCGAGTAAGTTGATGTGTCCTTGCTGATATGTTCATGTGCACTGATGGAGTCTAGAACTCAACAAACTTCGGTTTATCGAAACATCCGCTTGCGAAAATGGTCAAGTTGAACGTGCTTTTCAGACCATTCTAAACGGTATGGCTGGCCCCTTCTGATATGTCTCATGAAGACACTTGCTGATCACGTTGTATGTACCAGCCGTTTATAAGACGCATTGTCAAGGGAAGTGATGATCTAAATGGGATGTAGGGTTGACTCTTAACTTTCTCATCTTTCCATATTATTTTGACGCGGTAATATCGATCAATCTGAGACAACATGACGAGAACCTTTGCGCCATCCTAAACACTACCAACACGTGAAATCCACTTGCAAACATCGCGACAATCTATCTCAATTGCAAATCGATAGTATCCCTCCAAACATGTGCTTGCGACATGAGACGCTCTTACTCAGTGACAAACGAATCCTCACTCCATCCATAAGCCCGGTTCAGGCGTCTCGCCAAAATTAGGATCAAATATCCCTCGATTTGCGACTGATGAGGGCGGTGAATGCTCACAGGTCTCTTGATATCCACATTCTCAGAAGGTCTGAACGTGTACACAGATCCAAATCGGGGTAGTACAGAGAATCCCAGCTCATACATGGCCGCCTCGAAGGATGACCAGCTGACGGATCCTCGTGATTGAGTTTTGTCGAAGAGGGTCGCAAAGACCTCAGCTGTCGATGAGCTGACCTTCAGTGGCTGAGCTAACGTAACGGTTCCTTTCTCTTCAGTAGAGTCCTTGGTCGGGGTGATCGTGTAGACAGAGGAATGCTCTGGGCGTGTCTTTTCCTTTTCTCTTCGAGTCTCGACTCGTTGCTTCATGATCATGGGAGTAGTGTCAATAGGGACAAATTCCGCTCTGGTATCTTTCTTCGACTTATCCTTGACCTGCTGGTACTGTTTTTCGACATCCCGGGATGCCTTGTCCAGTTGATCTTGGTATAGAGATCCCATCGTCGTGCCTGTTTTGTTGATGACGAACTCATCGAGCGCCTTCAGTGTCTTGGGGGATACGCCAGGTTCAAGCAAGTTGTCAATAGGTGCAGCATAGTCGCGCAGATCAACTTCCCTCTTTATCAGATCAAGATCGGCGTCAACTTCCCGCAGCCCAGAAACTAGTACAGTCCCCTTCTTGAGCGACGGAGAGGGAAGCACATACACGGCGGAAAGATCCTGGACGAAGGCGACGATTGCAGCCATATTATATAGCGTACGAGACTCCCTCTCCTGAAGCCTTTCTCGTTCCAAGGGATGCGCTCTGTAGAGGCCAGTGAGCTTCTGCATCCAGTCCACAGCTTTCGTGACGGTTGTTTCTGGCTGACATAGTCGTAACAAGTAATGAAGGTGAGGGTCAGAGCGTGTGAGCTCCTCCGGTTTGCCCTTCATCGAGACTTTGACATTGTTTAAGTGATCGTACACATTAGACAGTCTTCTGAACCACTTCGATCCAGTTCCTCTCGAGACTTGGCGTTTGAAGATTGCTTGAGTGCGGGTGTACTCGAAATGGTACATGTTTGAGAGCTCTTGGAGGATCATCGACTTGTACAGCTTATCGGTGGATGGTTGCTCCAGTAGGTTAAGCAGATTAGTGATGGATTCCCAGATAGCGATTCCTTGAATTGCGTGGTGGATTGTGTCGAAGACAGCAGGCCCAACGTACTTGTCTGTATGGACTGGTAGCGATCGGCCCTTCTCGTCCGGCACAAGCTTAGGACGGCTGAAGAACTGCACGTTGACGTCGGCACAAAGAACTGTGGGTTCTGTGCAAAGAAGCGACAAGTATTCTTCGAGAGATGATTTCTGGTCGGAAGCAACGGCAAAAAGCTCGAGGGGATTGAGCTTGACGGTTGCATGCTTGGCGATGGAATCGGATAGAGGAGCGGTTGGCGGCTTGGAATTCTTGGCTGGCTGGCTCCGATCTCTGGTTTCGGAGCCTTTGTCCAGAACTTCCACAATCATGATGTTAAGCGCCTGCACTAGATAAAGTTGCCGCATAAGAATGAGCTGTCCTAAGGACTGTGGGGTGATGTATCCTTGCTGAATGCCTGACTCTAATCGAGAAAAGACTTCCTTGTCGTTGTAGCCTGCAGGCATACCGAAACAGTATCCATAGTCTCTCTCATCGAAGATTGTAAAGCAGTTCTTGAACTCATTGACAAGGCGCAAGTTTCGGGTTTGAGCCATCTCATTGATGAGATCGAGATCTCCAGCAGTTCCGTTGTGACCACTGAGGTATTGCTCGTACAGGGATTTCGAAGCGCGGTGCTTGAGAATATCGAGGAACAAGTTCGAGTCGGGGTCTGTGATGTCATTAAGATTCCACTCTGGTATAAACTTACAGAGGCTACCTAGCGAGGTATCCCGAGCATGCTTCAAGGGTTGTCCCTTTTGTGTCCCAGCCTTCATGCATCTCGCTCGCTGCGCTTTGTCGAATGATCGCCAGGCAGTTTCGACTTTAAAGCCATGAGCTTTCCATTTGCGCTGCAAGTCGCCGTGTAGCTCGCGGAGCATTTCTAAGAAGTTGGCTCCCATCTTAGATGATCTTGGCGATCTCAATAGGGTGCAGGGTGTAGATGCATAGGCAGATGCCGATGGTGATGGAGCAGAGCTTGGAGTTAAACGGCGGAGGGCTTGGGAAAGCTCGTGCCACAGTGTGGATTTACAGAGCGTTGCGGCTAGTGAATCATCAAATGAGAATGGAAGTGCCAAACACTGCATGGTAAGATTTTGCTTCGCATGAGAGACAGCATTTTGGGAGGTGTTTGCTCAACATATTTCGAAGCCTTGCGGATGCTCAGTTGATTTACCCGAGCAAGGAGCGCAAGAGGCTGAAACAGAATAAACAATCAGTTTTGACTGCTTATTAATCTTGTTTGCAGTGGCTTGGGATTGCAGATGATGTTTTAAGAACCGATCTTTAACCACGAGAAGCAAAAGATTCAACATCTCTCCTCATTCAGTCAAGGTAAAACCATCAACGCCTTGACCCCACTGGAGCTTTGAGCAAAGACCTCTAAAAAGACCACTAAATCACAGAGTGGGTTTAATTGAGCCAATCGGAGAGCGTTATGCCTCTTCGTCGACAGATATCCGATAACGACCAGTGGGTACGGCCTGCGAACCTTAGCCTAGGTATCTGTAGACAGTACTAAGCTTCGTTTAGCAAGAATCTTCAGATAGAATTAAGCTAACACCTTGCGTATCTTAGGTTTGGCTGATATGCTAACGAGCGGCAGAGAGGGGACTCCCATGCACATTGCTAAGCTCAGAGCTTCCCCAGGTTCGTAACATCCCCGCGCAAGCTTAACCTCCCTGACTCTACGGCGTTGTTCCAGCACCTCAACCGCGTGGCCAGGGCATATTGTGCAACCAAGGTTAGAAGAATGTTGTTGATAGGCTGCAATCATTTAACTAATCGGGGATCCTTCCAGGGGATACGTACCCGAAGTCGGCAGCGATGGATCAAGAGCCCTACCAGTACAGACTGAAACGTACAAGACAGGCATGTGCCAATTGCAGGTATGAAGCATGCAGTGCCTTCCCCTATTTTCTGCCTGAATTGATTGGAGAAACTGACTATCATCAAGGCGCAAAAAGGTCCGTTGCTCTGACGAGCGTCCGACATGCACATACTGCGCACGTCTCAAGCAGGAATGCTCCTATGAAGAAGCACCCAAAAGCGAAGATCAAAATGACTCTAATAGGGTCCCGCGCCCATTGATGATGGCAGGAACTAAGGAGGAAGGAACAGTATCTTCACTTTCTCTCGAGTCCCGAATAGTTTCGCTTGAAACGAGTGTGCAAAGGCAAGGCTTTTGAGGTCCTGTACACATAACATTTCCCTCAGCTGACCAAGTAACGGGCAGTCTCATAACTCTTCTCACCGACGAACGTGGCATGGCAGACAGAAACAACCCCTGTCCAGGCCACAAAGAGAATATTGCTGGAGATGCCAAGTGGCTGGCTGTCACGTCCGACATGACGCTTTCTGCTGCGGCAGACCTGTACTTTCAGTTCTGCCACAACCAACCATACTCCCTCTTCCACGAGGAAACCTTTCGCCATCGCTTGGTAGCTCAGACGCTCCCCGACTATCTCTGCCTCGCCTTGTTGGCAACAGCCAGTCGATTTTCTCATTCCAGTAGACCATTGCTACTCTATGCAGACCAGGCGTGGGAGCTTGCCATCAAGCGCTCGACAGCTAACATTGACTCTGCGGAGAGTCTAACGATTGCCCAAACGATCCACCTTCTTTGCGTCATTGACTACTCCGGTATGCGATCCCCCTTTTGTAAGAGTATTATTTGCAAAACTGATCTCCCCGAGATGGCCGGTGTCGCGCTGCATGGATTAAGCTTGGGTTGGCTGTTCGTATAGCGCAGTGCTACCGATTCAACACTGAGCCCGATCCCCGTCTTCGTCCTGAAGTCCAGGAGGAATACCGACGCACATTCTGGTCTATCTACCTACTTGATAGGCTGATGTCTTGCGGGAGAGAAAGACCACCTGCGCTTCAAGACAAGGATTGCCTCTTACGTCTTCCGTCCAACGAACAGGCTTTCCGAGACTGCTGTGAGAATCGGGGTCCAGTACTTGAACAGCTCACTGGAGACGCACCAGCAGTTACCGAGCTTCCTGAACACAGCCATTTCTCTGTAATCATCGTGATGGCAGCAACACTGATCCGTGTGGTGAATTACGTACTGCGAGAGGACTCGCGAGTTCATGACGATGTTCCCTGGTCTACTGCTTCACAATACTCAGCACTCGAGTCAACTCTGTGGCGGCTGGAACTCAACTACGGATTACTAGATCCATTAAATGCCGTGTGGGAGCAAACACTCACTTCAGGTGGCGTGGTAGACCCACGAGCCACGGGGCCTTTGATATATGGCCGCGCTTTGTTCCATCTCGCAGGCTGTCTGCTTCACCATCCTTTCCTCCTACAGCATCGACTAGCAGAGTCGGCCAGCAGGACACCTCCAGGATTCTTGAGCAAAGCGTGGACGTCAGCTAGAAGCCACGCCACTGCACTCACGATGTTGCAGGAGACGGAAAATCTTGGCTGCGTCACAGTTTCTTGCTTTAGAGGGTATTGCGCCATGGTTGCCGGTTCGATCCACCTTCTTTTTGCGTCGGACAGTAACGATGAAATACGCGAGGCGTCGGCCCGACGATACGAGGAATGCCGAGGCCTAATGCTCAAGCTGTGTCGTTATTGGGAGAGTTCGAGGCTAATGGTGAGTTTTCCTCTGCATAATGCTTATGCCAGATCTAGATTATTGATGAGTGGTAGTTCATGAAGCTTGAGCGTCTGTATGAGGATAGAGGCCGTTACCGCCAATTCTTTGAGTATACACTGGCTATGGGCGAAAAGCCAAAACTCGCAGCGTTCTGGGACAGTATCGACAACTGGGTTCCATCAAGCCGATCTCCGAGCCCCGAGCATGGCCCTCCTGAACCAGTACAGCCAATTCATTTCCCCACGTCTATGGACTTTTTCGATCTCGCGCCGGCGGATCCCTGGGGAAACGGAAATTCAATCTTCGAAATGGACTTTTCGAATGGCAATAATTTTATGTGAAGTGTTCATATCAAAGATAGTACAACGCATTTTTCAATGTTTAGTCAAATGATAGAATGGCACAAGTTACGTTCCCTATTGTCGGCTACTATTTAAACTATGCCGCTTTTACATTATCTCCTAATCCTATGTATTCTAGCCCTAGAGCATGTACCTACATCAGAGTGATATCTGGAGAGATCTCAGCACTTTAGCCAACAGACTTGTCGCTTGTGAGAACATAATAAGCTTTCACAAAAGGCGCCTCAGATGTCCATGTAACCTTCAGACCAGAGGGCAGTGCAATTATATCCCCGGCTTGAAACTTGAGCGTCTTGCCAGTGTCATGCTCGGTAATGGTGACCAACCCTTCAAGAAGCATGATGGTTTCATCACCGAGAGGTGCACTGTATTCAAAGGAGGCAGATCCATCGGGGTTACACCCGGGCATCCCGCGGCCTGTTCTCCAAAGTCCGACCTCAAGACTCCCTGCCGAGCCTGTATCTCTAATGGGATAAAATTCGCCAGCTTGCTGTCGGCCCTTGTCTGGCTCGTCCCAAGCAAAACAAGTCCATGCTTGTGGATTGTCGTTAATGTTGCCAATTATGAGGTCTTCCTTTGCGGGTCCGGGTGTAGATCCATCCCACATGACCCAGAACTTCTTAAGAAAAGGGGCGTTGGTGTGCCACGAAAGTTGGACATATTTTGGATGGCGGATGATTTCGCCTGCGTTAAGCTTATACTTCTTGCCGGTGGACTTGATGGTGACTTCTGTTGGGCCCTCCAGCAGCAGCATAGTTTCATCGCCAAGGGCAGCCGAATACACGACGTCGCAAGTGCCGTCTTCGCTGTAGCCAGCAATTCCTAGACCTGTGCGCCACAGGCCAGCACTCAAAGATCCAGAAGTTCCTCCGCTTCGAATAACCACGACCTCTCCCTTGGATTGCTACCCAAACACTGAATCTTCCCAGTCAAAGGGGACCCAGGTCCCAGTTGTGCTGCAGGAGCCATGCTTAAGCTGATGAACGGAGCTCATATTGGAATTTTGTGCTGTGCAATCGCTGACGTTAAAGGCAGTGGCTTAACAATAATGCAGTGAGTGTGACTATAGTGACGATTATCAATTGACTTGAGGCATGGCCTCTTCCTTAATAGCCCCAAAGGCTGGCTATCGCAACTCTGTAGCTTATCCCCACCTCCGTGATTGGCACATCATTCTCGGATGCCCAGACATTACGGAGTATCAGGGAACGAAATTCCCGGAGATGTGAGTGGGTACTCTGTACGGCCCGGCGTAAAGAACTACAAGGGCTCTAAAGTAGCACCAAGTCTACTTGGTGGCTGTTCTAATCTGGAGCTATCCCTAACCGAGGCTTATATAGAGGACCAAGCGAACACCATCAGGGTGATACCCCGCACCAGAAAAGCAACATCAGTCTGTGACCTACCGTAGAAGTGGTATGCGAAGTGGAACTGTGTCTCATTGCTCGGACCGTGTTCCACAGTCGCTTCCGAGACTAGCCAGCCTCACTATGGTTTCTCGAATAACAGCTGGAAACACTATCTTATCTCCCAAGCCACTCAGCGCTCTCCCAAGCCACTCAGCGCTCCCCCGCATCTAGATCATCCATATCAACAGAGGAAGGATGCGCTCAGACGGTAACGGTACCCTTGAGAGCAGGCCTCAGAAAGTAACAAGCTTCAAAACAGAGACATATGGATAGCTAAAGAACTCCGAAGCATTACCGAGTACAGGGAGCTGATAACAGTAATATTTGGGCAGCGGGCCGTCATCTATATAGACCAGGGAATGTCAGGACAGCTCTGCAGAGTCGATACAAATCACGGACTTGGCCTCATACCACTCTGGATTAGCTTTATAACGCCAGCTCCCTACCTTAGTTGCATCTACACACAGATCTTCAACCGCCATGACAGACAACGAGGTGCAAGCAGTATTGGGCATGCAGCACTCCGAGAAGCGACAATGGAGACCCTATCTGCTCGTTGTTGTTAGTACCACGCTTTCAAGATATATATTTCTGGTTCTTTGTGACTGACCCTTCCTTACTTAGATGATGAGCATTAGTCTTGGAGCCATGTCGTTTGGGTATTCCTCTGGCGTTATTGGAGCAACCGTTGGTAAGAAACCACAGATCCATATAGCCTGCTTTGCTCATGTTGTTGATTCTTTCCAGCGCAACCCTCTTTCGTCGAGTATTTCGAACTTGCCACTAGATCGAACGCAACTAGTCTTATCTCAGTTATGAATGTGAGAAGCCCTCGGCTCCGTCTCCCAAATTATATACTGACAGAGGCTTTTCACTTCCAGTCGCTCTTCTTTGCTGGCGCAGCCATCTTCATCTTGACAGTTCCCTTCTTTGCAGATAAATGGGGACGAAAAGCAGCCGTGGCAGTGGTCAGTGCCAATCTGTCGCTTTCGAAGAGAACATGGCTGACTTTGCATTCATCCAGTCGGCCGCTATCATCATCATAGCAGGGGCTGTTCTGGCCGGGTCTGTGCACGTCGCCCAATTCATTGTCTTCCGATTTGTATCGGGTGCTGGGTAGGTTTAACCATGAACGACTTGTGACCTAAGATTATGTTCTGACCTCACAACCAGGACCTATATGATGATCTCGTCAGTGACGCTATGGATGACAGAGATAGCACCTCCCTCAATCCGTGGCATCCTCGTTGGTCTTGTTGGAGCAAGCTTGCTCTTTGGATACGCATCATCGATTTGGGTGGGCTACGGCTTCTATTTCTTCAAGAGCTCAAATGCATGGAGAGTCCCGTTCGGTAGGTATTAAGACAATAACTCTGGTTTGGCTGGAAACTGATATAAGCTCATTGTAGTCTTCCAAGGGTTTCCATCACTTTTATTGCTTGCTCTTCTGTACTGGCTGCCGGAGTCTCCCCGCTGGCTGATGCTACAAGGCCGCCATGATCAGGCAAGGGAGAATCTACTAAAGCTTCATACTCCAGAAGAAGTGAATGTCGAATTCCTGCAGATTCGCACACAGGTTGAAATCGACAAGACTCTCCCAAGCTCATACTGGGCTATGTTTACAAATAGAAAGTACAGAAAGCGAACCCTGATCGGCATGGGAACCTTTGCCAGTATCCAAACATCTGGAATTCTAGTAATCAACAGTCAGTATCCCAAAATACCTTGTTCGCTGTCGCGACATTACTTACTGACCGGCTACTGATAACAGATTACGGTCCTATGGTCAGACACTACACCCCGAAGAACTCAACAACGATTCTGAATACTAACCTTGTTTAGATCTACGGCGCACTCGGCTTCGGAGTCGAGACACAGCTCATCTATGCAGCTGCTTGGCTCACCTTGGGTTGGGGCGGTGGCTGCCTGGCACTTTTTGTCGTCGACAAGATCCCAAGGCCGAAATTCATCGGCTACGGTCTCCTTGCTTGCCAAGCCTGTCTCATAATCGAGGCTGCATTGGTGGCCAACTTTGCGGGCTCAGACAACAAGACAGCCCTCCGAGCTTGTGTCGCAATGCTCTTTTTGTTTGTCTTTATCTATGAGTTTGCGTTGGACAGTGCCCAATTTGTTTATTTGGGCGAACTGTTCCCTACTCATATACGAGCAAAGGGTGTCTCGCTGGGCTGTGGAACACTAGCACTGATGAACGTTATTTGGCTATCTGCGGCACCCACTGCTTTCGAGTAAGTACCTGTTACATCTGTGAGCAGAAAACGTGGGAACTGACTGCCGCAGCTCGATTGGCTGGAAGTTCTATCTATGCTTTATCATTCCAGGATGCTTTTGCGCTGCTATGATCCTGTACTATTTCCCTGACACACTGGGTTTGCCGCTTGAAGAGATCAATGCTATTTTTGAGGACGATGTAAGTTTTATGGTGATTTAGTTCTTAATGTCGAGTAGGGCTAACAATTTAGCAGTATAGAGAAAGCATTGTTGGTATTGAGGAGGGAAATGCAAAGGGGTCATTCTCAGAGAAGATCCCTAAGGAAGTGGGTAGCAGTGAGTAATATTACAGTGATATTGTCGAGAAGCGACATAGGCCTTATTACTTTGTTACCTGATAATGGAGGCTTCCATATTAGGTCCTCTGGTCTAGCGGTCTGATCGTTACGGATATATAGCCTCTAAAATCATATTTATATGGTCGGTCTTGCTAAAGTCCTCTATAAATAATTCTGAAGATATTATTTTTATATCAGCTTATAATTACCATGCCACTGTCCTGGACATCTTCCGACAAAAACATCCTAACAGGCGTCACGTCCGACCGCCGCACGTTCTAATTGCAACCCCAGTGCTTTCACAGATTTCGCAAGACTACTGGCAGTCTGCCTCGTCATATCATCCTTGCGTAAAACCCACTGCATCCAATTGGCCGATTGAGATGAAGAAGCTTCCCAAGCGCCATAGAAACGAGGGTGGGCTTGTCTGCCTAGTGTAAATCGGTTAATGCAGCTAGCCGTTTGCCAAGTGCTGCACTCCAAGGGGGCCGGCGGCTATTATGAAGATACCACCAATTGAATCTCTGCTAATTCCGGGGCGAAATGTACGGATTTCGCCAAAGCAGCCCAATCAGCCCGATTACAGCCCCAACAAGGCTGTGCCCCGCGTTAGTTTACAGCGCATATGTATCTACCCCATCCCCAGCATCACAACATTAAACCCATTTTTTACCCTCTCATCGCTACCCATCGATACTCGTTGGCATAGAAATAAACCCATCGGGACCTTCAAAATGTCTGATCCAAGCGATCCAAATTCCTATACAGTTGGGTGGGTTTGTGCTCTATCGACAGAGTTCACCGCAGCCCAGGAACAATTCGACGAAGAATATGAGCCACATGAATCACCCGAGCATAGAGACGCAAACGACTTCAATGTGTACAGTTTCGGCAAGATCAAAGGCCACATGGTGGTTGTCGCTGTACTGCCAGATGGTCATTGCGGGACTGCATCTTCAGCCACTGTCGCCAAGGATATGATACGCAGCTTTCGCAACATTCGATTCGGTCTTATGGTCGGCATCGGCGGTGGAGCCCCTACTAAAGAGCATGATATTCGCTTGGGGGATGTTGTGGTCAGCTCACCTACGCCGGGCCAAAGTGGTATCTTTCAATATGACTTCGGAAAAGCTACAAAGGAAGGATTTCAGCACACAGCATGGCACAATAAACCGCCCGCGTTACTGCTTGCTGCAGTAGCGGGGCTCAAAACACAATACGAGAGAAAGGGCCTCCAGATTCATGACAAGGTCAGCACCATCGTCGCAAACAACAAGAGATTAAGGGCCAAGTATGGACGTCCAGAGCATCCAGACTCTCTTTTTTCCCCTTCAGTTGGTCATAAGAGTGCACCATGTCATGAGTTTTGTGTGATGGCCCCCACTGATCTCATAGATCGCAAGCCACGACAGGAGCCAATGGAAGATGTTGAAGTTCACTATGGAACCATTGCTTCGGGTAATACTCTCATGAATGACGCTTTTAAGCGAGACGAACTTGCTTCCAAGACAAATATCTTGTGTTTCGAAATGGAAGCTGCTGGACTAATGGATGTGTTTCCATGTCTTGTTATCCGAGGAATTTACCACTATTCTGATTCTCACAAGAATGATAGCTGGCAGGGTTATGCCGCTATGACAGCGGCTGTATATGCTAAGCAAATTCTTAGCGGAGTCCGCTCAGAGACCGCTGCGAGGGAGGAAACTAGCGTCACACAGATTCATGAAGGTCAGTAGTCCTTTATACTTTTGGGAACACTTTGTCTGAACATTAGTATTTAATTAAGTCATTTCCGGCGTGGAGAGTCTGAGACGATCTATCACAGAACAGGAAGTGCTGGACTGGATCTCAGATGAAGATTTTGGTACTTATCAGTTCGATGAACGCAGTAATAAGGCTCCAGGAACGTGCCAGTGGTTTCTGGACTCGCCAGAATATCATTCTTGGACCCAAGAGAAAGGCCAAGTCCTTTTCTGCCCAGGCATTGCCGGGGCTGGAAAAACGGCACTCGCCTCTGCCGTCATCGAAAACCTTCATTCTCGCTTTCAACCAGACTCAAGCACTGCTACCGTCCATATTTACTGTCGATATAACCCTGTCGATCGGCAAACCCTCAACAAATTGCGGGCTGGTCTGCTGAGACAGCTTTGTGAACGATTGTCTCCCCTCCCTGAGTCTATAGTGCAGCTTTACAACCAATACAAGCCTCGACGGGCGGAACCCTCTCCAGAGAGAATTCTTTCAGAGCTCGAAGCCGTATCAGGCTTGTTTTCAAAGGTCTTTATGGTTGTTGATGCTTTAGATGAGGGGGCAACAGAGCACGGTGACGTCTACTCACTACCAGCCGAGCTTCTCCTTCTTCAAAGGAAATTGGCCATTAATCTACTCGCCACCTCCCGACCAATCCCCCTCATCGCAAACCAGTTCAATAATTACCCTTCTATTTCCATTACTGCCCAAAATGTACGCTTATGTTGACAACTTTCGGTGGTCAGAGTCGAGCTGCATTGGTAGAATAACAGGATTAGGAGGTTTGGTAAAAGAAGGTCATGTCGCAAATTGCTAGGTGAATGTTGGCCCATTGTACGATCATCCATTTCAATAAAATACTCTCTAACACTTAGTAAGGTTTCTTTTAGCAAGGCTGTATCTCCATTCGCTGGAAAGCGAGACGTCTGAAGGAAATGTCAAGAATCCTCTGAAGTGGTTCGAAGACCGAGCGAAGAACAGCGATAACGATCCGAAGTTCAATATTGTGGATACAAAACGGCTCAGAAATACATGTCAAAATTCTAGCGATCTAGCATTGAGGGTCCTGGCCTGGATATGTCGCACTAGCTGGAAGCTACCAGCAAGCCATCTATACACCATATCGTCAAAGAAGATTTAGAATAGCTATTGAAGTCATCGACGTGGGGCGCAAGTCTGGTGTTAGCGTCATCTCCTCCTTGACGTCGAGATCTCCAGCAGCCATGGTACTCCGACGGGAATCTTGTAGCGCGGTCATCGAGAATATCAAGGAATAAGCTCGATTTGGGCTCATCTGTTTTAAGATACTACTCTGGTAAAATCTGGCAGACGTCCCCAACGGAACATGTCCATAATGCTGGTATATCTTGAAACCTCTGGGTTTCATGCAAACTGCCTCCTATTCCCCTCTAGCAACTTGTCAAATTTAGGTCATCAGGATATGACGTTTGACCTTGCAACTGGTCACTGGCCCAACCATTCCCCATCTAAACATACTTGCGTGAGCCAAACCAGTAGACTAAGGGCGGTACGACAATCTCAGTGGTCGTAGCTCGTTGCAACCACGGAAATCCCCAGCCAAAGACCCCAGCTGAAACAGCTCTCCCAATACCGCCTAATGCCAAACCAGCCAAGAGAATATTCAGGGCCAGCTGTCTTTCCTTGATATCGTAAGACGTCCAGCATAGCGCAGCGCCGTAGGCAATGTAAGTTCCACCAAGGAAACGGATCTGTGAATCCATTAGGGAAACGGTTGATGAAGGGAGTTTTGCGCGTTCAGTTTGGGCGAGATATTCGGTTATCCCCCGGACAATGTGTGATGCGCCGTTGTAGATGATCCAGGCAGAAAAGCCTTTGAGGAGGAGAGGAGTGTACTCCGTGGGTATGAATTGAGACATTCTATTGAGCTCTTTAGTGGAGATCTGTGAGTGACTTGAATTGGTAGAGCCAATGTCGATTCTGGAAGCAAAAAGGTTCCAAAGGTCTACTTATAGTCCTATAATACAATTTTACTCTGGCTGAAACAACGCGCGCTTAACGTTGAACCAATGCATGGTGTTGTCCGAAACGGCACAATATCTTGCCGCTGGCCTATCAGCGCCTTAGCGGCGAGGAAAAGTCGCCGGGCCGGGGTGATTCTCTCGTCAGCGACGCTAACAGAGAGCTCACCAGCCTTGAGTACGAATATTTATCGTTGGAAAAGAAAGGGCTCCAGGGGCTGAGGCCGGACATAAGAGGGTTATGTCCGTATTTGTTTAATCCGAGGCGGAGATATGCACAACACCAACAGTCAATCGCCCTGAAGGCATCGTGATAATTAAAAACCACTGGAATCAAGATATGTTTAGTACATTCATCTCTATTTTAATTCCATCTTGCCTTATTGTCACTGATAAAAGAATTTTGGCGTGTAAAGTGCCTTGTGAATCAAAGTCATATTCTCATGGCAGCGCGTCTCCATCCTTCCCCAAAAGCGCAGCGCTCGACTACACGAAACAGCACGCATTCACAAATTCTGCAGACCCTTCCTTCGCTTCTGGAGTTGCAAGTCTTGGAGTGTCCAATTATGAGGTCATCGTGACGAGAAATGGACCCTTGCAAACAAGAGCTCCTTCCTCGTCTATTTTATGGAGCAGTGACGATGCCCTTCACGTTATGATATCATCTCGACAATCGACCTTCTGCTTAAACCAAACCTCACAACTACAAACTCTCATTCTCATCTCCCTCAAAGCATCAAAGTCTCGTCACAATCAACGCCTCTCATCACAAGCCATTGAAACCTCATCACTTCTCGTTCCCCCAACACAATCATCTTCAAAATGGCAGACCTTCCCACCAAAGACGACATCAAGTCCCAAGCCGTCGATGGCCGCCCCATCACCCAAGCCGAAGCATCAGCCATCGCTTCCGAAGAATCAGCCCTCACCGGCAGCGGCCCCATCAAAGGCGGCGCTGCAGCCACCGCTCAGAGTCTGCATGACAAGCAGATGAACTTCCTCGAGAAGGCGGGCGAAGTCGTACGAAAGGCGCCTACCGAGGTGACCAAGGAGGATGCTGCTGAGGTGCAGCGCGCTGAGGTAAGATACACCGATGGTTTGGGTGATGATGATTTACTGACTGGTGTAGGCTCGTGCGAAGGGCGGTCCTCCTGGAAAGGGATCTACGGCTGCTGATGTGCAGTCTGTTGCCGACACGAATACCCAAGCTTAGGACCATATTTTGCTCTTCCAGATTGATTCAGGGATGAACCAGTGGTGTTGATTGCTTCAGAAGGGTCCTCAAGAAGGAACTCGCGGGAAGAGACATGATTAGGCATGAAGTGCGACAAGGAGATGCCAGAGGCCACGGCAGGGCTAAAATAAAGTTATTGTAATCAACATTCAAGTTATCATCACTGGATTCCAGTTACTTGTGTCTTGCGATGTATTTGTGCACTAGATACGTGCCCTGCGAAAATTCGATTAAACTCGAAAAGACCCTCAGCTAAAATATCACTTCATGAATTTGATATGAGTTTGCATTATTACTTCACGGGACCATTTACTCACGACTGACTCTGGTCCAAAACAATCTCTCATACGTAGCTCCAAGGCATGCAGGTTCTTTCAACCGTAGATATCCCATGGTTCCATTCGAAGCAGCTTTATAAGCAGGGACCTACCGAGACCTGCTCTGTTCTTTTTCAGCTTTGACCTACCCACCTCCCAAATCAGGCAATGTTCCCGTGCAAAAGACTTTGGAGCTTGGCCTCCTGATTCTTCTGATGCAACACTCTGTTGGTTGTTATGCTGTTGGTCGTGTTTTGTCCCACTTCGACATGCAACTAGGCAAATCAGGAAGCGCTTTGACAGTCCAGGCAGGCAGCCGAGATAAGATCATCATACTCACAGATAATCCAGAGGTCAATATTAAACTCCAAATACCATTCTTTTAAAAGCCTGTCCCCAGCCTGGGTTCTATTCGTCGCCATTCCTACTCGTGGGAGATGTTTGATGATATGTTGGTCGACCCTCGTCGGCGAACCAAACACCAGATCACGAGTTCACAACCCCAGCGTGATCATATGCAGCTTGGCCCGCAACTAGGCTTCATATGGACTGCTACTGCATAAGACTGGGTATGCAGTCCTGGCTCATTTGGTTATCTGTGACGAGGTTGGCTCGGATACCCGGATGATCGAATACATATATCGATAGCATCCACTCCTCATTCCCCTCTCAAATGTGTCCACCTTGAAATTTTGAGTGTATAATCATAACTTAAGCCAAAGCCGGAGAGTAGACAAAGCGTTCCGATATCGGAAATCTTGCTTGCTCAAACTTGCGATGTCTTTCCTTGTGAAACTCGGTCTAATACTCTCTTTATTCGCGAGTTGGGCATCATGCTTCTCCAAGTTTCTACGCCCGCCGGAGCAGGACCCAGATCAAGCAGTTGACCAGGACATGGCCAAGAACAACTATTATGAGGATGGAGCAATGATCCCGATCCTGTGGGACACCAACATAAAAAAGGTCGACCTCTACATTTGGCAATTCATTGACGCTAAAAAGAACCGCTCGTTTAAAAGGTAGTTAGACTTGGCCCCTTCTGTTTATTGTGTTACTGATTAAGCCGCCTAGACAATGGTACATCTCATTCTTCTACCTGGAAGGCTCAGTATGATATTTCCAACGCGACCGAGAACAACGAAGATTGCATCTATTGGTTTTCGTTAATGGACAGCAAATATGGCGGGACACTAGCCAAGTCCCAATACGTAAACGTCAGCGCGCCGAAAGCCGAGACCACGACGGATTCGCCCGCGAGCAGAGAGACAAGTTCTGCACCTGAGCCTAGTCCTAAAGCTGGGTTGTCTCGCAGTGAAATTGCCGGCGTAGCAGTTGGCGCTACAATAGGAGGTTTGCTAATTCTCGGGGCTGTTGGATGGATGGTTTGGAGAAGACGGATGAGAAGGAAAAATGATGCGGCGCCGGCAGAGCTTCCTGGAAATTATGACCAGGACCAGCCTCAATCCGAGAGGCCGAAGAGCGAGCTACCTGCCGAGCCTGTGGTTTTTCCTTCAGAGCGTCCGAGGAGCCCTCCTAGAATTTATGAAGCACCATGATTAAGAGACAAGAGGAAAGCTTAACCTAATAATAGATTATAGTCAATACTAGCTATGCTTCTGATCTTTTAATTTCAATCAACTCGTCTTACAAATTTGATCCTCGTGTTGTTTTTCAATTTCCAAGTCACAGATTCTAACACTTAAAGCAATAAACAAGTATCGTTTGTCATCTAGATCAACTTGAAAGCCATCATCTTACTTGAGATCCTTATCAGTGACAGTAGACACATTCCAATCAAGCAAAGCATCACTGCCCAACACCCCCTCAATAAGAGTCGTGCTCAAATTCCACAAGTTGGACGCCAACTCGGGATTCGAAGCCTGGCTCGTTTCTTTACCATCTTGATCAGGGTCAGAGAAGTAGTAACCATTCAGATCCTCTTCTTCAATCTTGGGCGAAGTCAACGCCCAGAGTGCACTGTAAGATCCCTGCTCAACGTCACGTCCGATGGCTAGCATAGCCCAGGATAGAAGCTTTCCTGTCAGGCCGGGGTAGGCGTCTTTCCACTGCTGCTGCATTGCGGTATTAACCTACCATTCTGTCAGTATCATGCTTCAATTGAGGAATCAGAGAACTTACAGCTCCAGGATGAACGGAAAGGGCGTAGATTCTATCCTTGTTCTCTTGGATAACCTTTCCAGCTAATCCATACTTTGCAAACAAGATCATCGCAAGTTTGGTCCTGTTGTATCGGGCCGTGGAGTCAAGATTGGGATCATTGATCTCATCCTTGCTTCTGAACTGGATGTTTGAAAGCTGTGCAAGACGATGCATCTCACTAGCCTCAAACACAACTCTTGGCGGCGGCGTATTCTCCATCTTACCAGTCTTTCGCAACAGCGGCCAAAGCTGGTTACACACATAAAAATGCCCCAAAAAGTTTACACCAAAATGTCGCTCAATCCCATCTGCGTCCAGTCCAAACTGATTCGTGTTGATACCAGCCGAAAGAACCAAAAAGTCAAGTCTATCAAGTGACTCGCGCAGACCGCCAAAGACTTCACGGATTTGAGCGAGGTTCCCCATGTCGCATTCTTTCCAGTCAACTTTGGCGTCGGACTTTTCATTTTGAATGGTGGAAATGGCTTCTTGGCCTTGTTCTTCTTTTCGGTTGATCATTATGACTTTACAGCCGGCGTGGGCGAGAGCGCGGGATACTTCGTAGCCGATTCCGAGGGCGCCGCCTGTTACGATTGCGACGCGACCTTCGAGGTTTTCGGGTTTGATGACTTGGGGGCCGATGCCTGTTGTTTTTTGGAGGATGGACTGCATGGTGATGTTGGTTGATTGTCAATTGAAGAAGATGGAGTATTGGTAGCGAGTATGAAGTTTTGGAATACGGAAGATGCTTTTGGCTATGAGGGAGATTCTTTGTACCAAGTGAGGTCTTATCCTATATATTTACGGGACGTCGTCGTTGAAGCCATCCATGTATCATTGTGACGTTGGCAAAGGGTTATCGACAAGGTAGAGAAGTTATGAATGACATCATCATTTCTTCAACATCGCATTTTTATGTTACATTATGCGCAAATCGATAACATCAAACTGACACAATGTTAACCAAGCAATTGTACAATATTGTCAAAGCCCTGCTTGAAATGATGGTCCAAGACCTGAGGGCTGTCACCGTTTCTTGGTGGTGGCTTATGAGATAAAACCGCAATAAATGTGTAAGATCCAAACAACGGCGAGGATACTCGCGCAACGGCAAAAAGAAATACTCTTCTCTACAATCAATTACATTACATGCAAATTATCTAACTAATTTAGCAATCAAGCAATTAGGCACTGTCCACCTCTCGATTTCGATTCCGTTGTCGGCGAATTTTCGCGTTTAATATTTACCAGTCAGTCCGGGACAAGATTCTCTGTTGAGTTCAAGGATGATCTCTTCACGTACAGGTCCAACGGCACTGACTATGTGAACGATGGTGGTGTCAGCTGAATTTACTTTAGCTATAAGTTGAAGAGTGGTGATTAATTTTAATTAAGACACTTAGATCTAAAAGAAAACTAAGCTACTATATCTATCTTAAATAATTCAAGTTATTATACCTCTATTCCTAGATAATACTAGTTATTTTACCTCTCTATAATTAAGAGTTTAAGAGATTAATCTAAAAGAGTATTAGAATAGTAAGGAGATTAAGATCTTAATAATAGTAAATATATTATAGTAATAAGTATTTAAAGATTTATTTTAATATAGGTCTTTAAGGTATATATAATAATACTCCTAGATATATATAGTTATAATACTAGCTTATCTTTAAAATTAAAATATTATAATTAATAGTTATATTTAATTAAGATATATATAATAGGTAGTCTTTACTATATCTTAGTTAAGTCTTATACTTTAAAGTTCTACTTATATTCTAAATACTATAAATAAAATAAGTCTATTACTTTATTAATTAAAATAAAGGTTAACTATTATATTAGCTTTTTATTATATTTTATACTTTAGTAAATTCTATTTATAATATAAATATTATACTTAAAATAATTCTATTACTTTAATAATTATAATCTATATAGGAAGTGGCTATATTAATTACTTATAAAGTCTTATATTTTAGTAAATACTATAAATAAATATAATATTCTATATTATTTTATTAAGTAAATAAGAATAGATATTACTAAATATTTATTAAATAACTTTTCAAGTACTAGAGATATTAAGTCTTATTACTATAAATAAACTATCTTTAATAGTAAGTAGTAATTAATATAGCTTATTATTAACTATTTTTATTAATACTTAAAGATAAGTAATTTTAAGAACCTTTAGTATTAATATACTGTCTTTAGTATTAATCTTATTTATATTATAACTAATAAAAAGTTTTATAGTAAATATAATATATTTAGGTATTATTAAACCTATAGTTACTTAAGATAAAAAGAATATAATATAAAAGGTAGATATAATTTCCCTAATATAAGATATATTATATAAACTAAGAGTAAAGTTTATTTATAAACTGGTTTAAAGAGTATTTAAGTTATAGGTAAGTAATCTATTACTTATAGTTAAGACTTATAATTAAGAGTTAATATTACTATAAAGAACTTTAGGTTTAGAATTATATAAGCTTAAAACTTCTTTAAGCTAGAAAATAGAAATAAGGTAGCTTATTAAAAGCTATACTAGATATAGATACTTACTAAGGTAAGGATTAGGCTTTATATATTAAGCTAGAAGATAAAAAGGAAGTAGGTTAACTATTAACTTTATAATCTTAATTATAAAGTTAAGCTGCCTAGTATAATTATATCTAGGCTAATAATAGTAGATAAGGGATAAAATAGTAAGATTTATACTAAAGTTAGAATTAAGCTAAGACTAAAGCTAGAGTAAGTTATAGTTAACCTTAAAGTAGTAGGGTAAAAGGTAGGATATTTAATCTAGATACTTCTAAAATAGTAAGGTAGTTACTTTATTAGCGATTTTTAAAATCATAAACTAACCCCTTATAATTCCAAATCCCTACCTATTTAAGTAATATTGTAATAATATAGAAAAAGTACTAGATTTTAGACTAGAATAACTACTACTAAAAAAGAACTTAATAAGAATTATTTAATAACTATAGAGTTAATTATAAAGACTAATTTAATAAAGTAAAATAATATAAATTAAATAAAGTAATATAATTTATTTATTCTTTACTTAATAATTATTCTTACTGCTATAGACTATTTACTATTAACTATAAGCTATAATATATAATATCTACTATTTACTGGCTTCCTATCCTTACCTTATTACTTATTTTCCTCCTAAAGACTATTTACTATTAGCTCTAAGCTATAATGTCTTATAATTGCTATTTTCTGACTTCCTATCTTTACCTTATTGCTCGCTCTCCTCCTAGAGACTATTTACTATTAATCCCAAGCTATAATATATAACAATTGCCATTTACTGGCTTCCTATCCTTGCCTTATTGCTTATTCTCCTTCTAAAAACTATCTACTTCCTCTAAGTAAATGTAATATCCTCTTATTTCCCTATTCTATTACTCCTCATCCTTATCCCTATTCTTATCCTCCTTAACTAGCCCTTCTAAAAGAGCTAGATCTATAGAGAATAGAGTTTTAATACTAATTACTATACTTAGCTAGGTAATAGATATTATAGAGTAAAAAGTAATCTTTTAGTACAGTCCTGTTAGATATAATATAAAGTTAGAGCCCTTCTTATCTATAAGATATAGCAGACTAATGCCCTAGAGTTTTAATAATATACTTATTAGTGTCTAGGAGTAGGGATAATTTATCTCTAAATAGCATTTATATATCTATATATTAGTTCTTATAAGGTCTCTCTTATAGTAATAGGTAAAGTTAGTCTTAGAATACTTATAGAAATTATAAGCTATAATATTATTATTATTACTTAACTTAAGTTCCTAATAAGTAGGAGGATTATATTTTACTAAAGTTAAGCTATAGCTAAATTAATTTACTATTAAGTAAAAGTTCTTATTTTAAGAAACTAATAAAAGGGTAGATTTTAGACCTTTTACTTGCCTTAAAGCCTAATAATATATTTATTATAAATAGTTAATAGTAAGCTTAAGGATAGTATGTATATTAAGTAATAAAGTCTTAAACCTATTTAGAGGTTCTATTTAGACTATCCTTTTAAGTATTTAGATAATCCCTATAGCTAATATCTAGATTTTCTATAGACTATTAAGATCCTAGTAATAAAATTAAGAAGCCTATATTAGTGTAGTATACTATTTACCTAAGGGTATATTAAGCTACTTAATATAGACTGTAAAATAAGAAGCTTTAGTATAGTTCTGGAAAGGCCTGATAGTTAGATAACTAAACTAGGCGTTCTTATAAGGGCTATAATTATCTATAATCTCAAAGATAATAGTTTTACGCTTAGGAATGAAGTCTTAAAAGTATACTTTTTAAATTTAAAACTTAAAATGCACTTAAGTTAGATCTATTTAAGTTAAAGTGGCCTTAATACTTATAAATAATAATAAATTCTACTTAGGTTAAATATATATACTGACTTCCTTTTTATAGGTAGTAAAGGTATAAATACTAGGAGTAAGATAAGGCGATTTAAAGTAATAGATAGGAAATCTATACCCCTTATATTTAAAGAGGGGATTCTTAATATTATAACTAATAGTTTTAGTATTAAGATACTCCTACTAGCTAAGAGTCTTATATATCTTATCTCTAGTTAACTTTAAATATATAGCCTGGTTATATATTATTATCTATCTGTTTTTTAGAGTTATATTATTAGAAATAGAATCTATATAGTAGTAGGAATTAAGAAGAATAATTATTATTTGCTTAGCTATTTGCTAAATAGCTTTTAGGATTTTATAATTCTTATCTTATAAGTAAAGCTGAACTGCGGTTTAGTTATTAACTATGGCTTTTCTTATGATCCTATAATGACAAGATATTAAAGACTTTTTACGGTTCTTGGTGATTTTCTTATATTCTTTTATCCGCTATGGCATATTGATACTTCTTTTAATATAGAAACTAATAGACTCTCTATTATTAATATCTTTATAGATTTACAGGTATATTCTCTTAATGTAATCTGTCTCGATAGTGGCATCTAGGAGCCTAAGTAGATCTTATAAACTGAAGTTACTATCTTATAGAATTTACCTAGCTTATAGAATGAAAATGTTAATAAGTATATTAATATTAGCTATATAGTTTTACTTAAAAAATAGGTTAATTAATTTATTTATTTTAAGTCTAAGATTTTATAATTTAGATATATCTTACTAGATTATACTTTAAAATATCTTAATAAATATCTTAAGCTTAGTACTTCTAGATTAAATAGAAATATTAAAGGTTTAAGTAATAGCTAGAAGACTTTAAGTAAGGTAATCTTTTTACTTATTAAGAAATAGATA
Source organism: Fusarium nygamai (assembly GCA_001262555.1). Lineage (NCBI taxonomy): Eukaryota > Fungi > Ascomycota > Sordariomycetes > Hypocreales > Nectriaceae > Fusarium > Fusarium nygamai. The sequence goes on from LBNR01000008.1 coordinate 219,756, forward strand.
GAAATCTTTTTTAACTATTATATAGCTTAGTAGTAAGATAACTAGTTTAGTTAGTATATTATATAACTAGCCTTATATAGAAACTTGCTATATAGGTAGATATTATTCTAGATAAAGAGAGCTACTTCTTATCCTCTAGTTAAGCTTTTATTATAAAGGAACCCTTTTTTATTTTTATAAAGATAAAGCTTACTATTATTCTTTATTATAATAGGGATATAGCCTTATAGAGATTAAGGAATATAGCTTATAGTATTATTATATATATAGTTACCTTATAAGATAATTACTTATAGTGTTTATATATTAAGAAGTAGAGTAAGGAATATCTAAAAAAGAAGATCTATTATTCTGGATTATTAAAAATAATAGTAGATACTATTTTAAAGAGTATTAAATAAATATAAAGGAGTTTATTTACTTATAATAGTACTATAGTGATATTAAAGGAGTAAGGCTAAATGTCTTCTTGTATTATATTATAGAATAAAGGAGAGAGAATAAAAGAAGTAAGTGATATTAAAGTAAGAGAAAGGAGTATAGAATATTTCCCTTTTATATAGAGGTTTAAGATGGTATTATTGTTACGACCCCAGCGGCTACGTCACGTGTACCCCACAATTTCACTTCCTACTTCACCAATCATGTCACAATGTATGCAAGGACGACCGAAGCCAGGACGCTGGCGCCCCATGGAACGCCACGTCCCAAGGACGACCGCGTCCCTGTACATCGTCGTCCCTCGCGGAACAACATCAGTATATAGAACACATTCATTTGCACTTTCATAGATTCTAGCTCACTAGCTATTAATAAAACTTCTTTACATTGATCAAGCCTGACACGCATTGAATCTACTATTAAGAGACGTGACACTTCGATAAGCTCAGTTACACGCCCTACGCAATCTGCCAACAATAAACCTAGCACGGCTTAGTTTAATATAGTTGGACTCCACCCGTCACAATTATAGTAAATTAGAAGGTTAACCTTAAAGATATTTACTTTATTAATATTATAAATTCTCTTAACTATAAAGTCTTTATTTAATATACTATATTAAGTTATATAAGATTTAGCTTCTTTAATTCTTTTCTTTTATCTTTTCCTATATATATTACTTAATAATAACTTACTTGCTGCTCCTTTCTAATTTTGCTCCTTCCTATTAAATATTGCCTATAAGTTACGAGGTATAGATGTCTTATACTCCTCCTGCCTCTTACTAAATGATTATATCTAGAATATAAATTCTATAGTTACTCCTTTATCTGAAGTAATAATAATAGTATAACCTACTAAGATCGATGCCCTGCCCCTTATTAAAGATACTAAGATTATTTAGCTTAATAATATTCTGGATACTCCTGAATTCTAGGATAAAGATAAACCTAGAACTTTAATAAATCTAGAAATAGAGCTAGATACTAGGGACTATTAGTTTAGCTAATACTATAATTACCTTATAAGTACTTATAATTTAATTAGGGATAGAAATTTTAACTAAATAAGTTATATAAGTGCTAGTATTCTAGTTAGAATATATTAAATAAAATAAAGAGTATTATTATAGCTATTTACTAAACTTAGAGATAGATTAGGAACTTTTAAAGAAAGAAATCTATTATGTTATTAGCCTATCCTACTATGGCTATATATATATAAGTTTATATACCTTAGGCTAGTACTTAAAAATAAAAACGCATTAAGTAAGTAATTATCTTATACTCCTATTATTACTTTTTAAATCTAAGTATTATAGAATTATAATAAATCTATTAGTTAATAGTTTCCTATTTTTAAGTAAATAAGTAATATCTAAGTCTTACTATTACTAAAGAAGCTTAAGTTAAAGTATATTATTAGTATTAAGTAGTTGATAAGTGATAATCTTGTATTATAGGATAAGCCTTTTAATAAGGCTTTAGAGTATCTCTTTTCTTTTAATTACCCTCCCTAGCTAGTTATCCTAGACTTTTAAAAGACTTCTAAGGATAAAGAGATATTATTATTACCTATAAATAAGCTTTAGCTTATATTAAAGTATATAGTTAAGAAAATAATTAGTAAGAACCTTATATTAAAGGATAAATTATTTAAAGAGGCTTTAAAGATATTACTTTCTTTTTATTACTTTTTATAGGGAGTTATCTAGGACTTAGATAAGGACTTAAAGAATAAGCTATATATGAATACTATTTAATTATATTAGAATAAGTATAGGGTAAGAATAGTAATTATAATTAGAGTATAAAGAAGAATGAGACTATAAATTAAAGAGAGTTAAAGACTGAGATTTACTTATTATAAGGTGAGATACTACTGGGGGTTAATTAACTTAATAGTATAATGAATTAATTAATAATATATAACTTAGATAACTAAATAAATAGTACTAGTAAAGCTTACTTTTTTAGCTAAAGTCTGGATAATAAGTTTAGGATAGGGGGCATAGGAGCTACTATTTTTTAGCGAACTTCCTACTAATTTTATATATACTGGAATTACCTTCCTATAACTAATACTACTTTAAACTTAATAAATTTAGTATTATTAAAAAGCCTAAGTTTTATTTTATTATTACTAATTAAATGTGCCTGTAAAATCTTTCTAAAATTGCTACTAAGGTGTGGTACTCTAGTAGCTAGACAGTGCTATATAAGCCCGCCTAGCCAATCTCGCGATAACTTCATTGTAATATTAATAATTATCTAAATCTGATAAGTTTAGTATGACTTAAAAGCCTGAGTCTTATTTTATGAATATTAACCAAATGCGCTTGTAAAATCACTCTAGATATGTTACTGAGGTGCAGTACTCTAGCAGCCAGACAGTGCTATATAAGCCTACCTAGCTAATATCGCGATAACTTCATTATAATACTAATAAATGTCTAAATTTGACAAGCTTAATACTATTAAGAATCCCAAGTCTTATTTTATTAGTGCGAATTAAATGCGTATGTAAAATCACTCTAGATATGCTACTGAGGTGTTGTATACCAGACTTATCTTGATGAGCCTAGCATTACGAATCTCGTGATAGCTTTATTTCTAAGCTTAAGCTTACTATTGCCTACCTTACTGTAGATCCTAGACTGATTTATGATACTCTTAGTCTTAACCTTTCTATTTAAGTATCTCTATTTATTACTTTTAAGTTATTACTACTTATATTAATATAGATCCTATACTAATATATTATACTCTAAGTTTTAACCTCTCTATTAAAATGTCTATATTAGTTATTAGAGTTATTATTAAATTATTTATATTTTATAGTAACTTATATCCTCTTTATTAAATATAATATTAGTATCTTACTTATGCCTTATATAACTTATTCCTTCTATAAAAGTCCTATATATTACTAAAGTCTTAGTAACTTAGTTCTTAATTAGAAGATAAGCTTATACTATATTCTATTCTTTATACTATTTATAAGATAATTAAGTAGTAAGAATTTAATAGTATTTACTAAAAAGTTTCTTTTACTTATAAATTTTATTATTTTATTATTCCTAGGAATACTATTAATATTAATTAAAAACTCTATCTATCTTTAGTATTTTCTAAATCCTAAACCTATAATACTAAGTAGGAATTCTAATCCTTAAGTATTAATATTATCTATAAAAATTAAAATAGTAAACGTATATAGTTCTTATAATCTAGATACCTTAATGATATTACTATAAACTATTTTATCTTATTCCTAAGAATTATTATTAAACCTTAGGGAGTTCCTATCTATTATTCTTAGGTTATATAGAGTGTTTCTATTCGATAGTACAGGGCCTCATGTCCATTTCTCCCAGCTGAGAGCATTCCCATGATTAGTTATATTCCCATAGCATGAGAAGATCCTACCCCTCAGCCCCTTCTAACCGAAAGCATGTTTTCAGCTGAACACCATAAGGTAGCATCGTGAAAGATTGAGTTCACGAGTAGCGGAAATTGGCAGGAAATTAACATAAACATTTTCGGACCAACCTAACCACAATGGAATCCAACCTCACCGTCCTCACAAGGCACTCCACTGATCAACCGACCGAGCATGTGCTAAAAAGTCTAAACCTCAGCTGCAAATGGTGATCTTCACTGATTCTGCAAATCGTTATGTGATAAAGCCGTTGTATTCCCCAACCTGTAGATCTTTACACGTGGTATGGCAGTCAATCACTGAGACCAGATGCCATCGCTGGCTGAGTATTTGAAGTGGCATTGGGGGTAATTTGTGGGTTCTTGTCTGTCGGCCGACATAACGTTACAACCTTGATGGAAAAAATCCTAAGGCTGAAGCGAAAACACCGACGGAGCCTCGGGCCGTGAAGAATGCCAAGTCTCCGAGATGATTCAACTTCCGTAATGGGGTTAGCTATCTAACCGTGACAATGAACTGAGTCACTGTCTTCAAAAACGGGTCATCGCCAACTCTCAGGGTCCTTGCTCCAGCGAGCGACAGGTGTCAACTCAACTGTCACGAGCTTCTCCCCGTCCTCGTATGGATATTACAACGTCAGTGGCTTACTCTCCTAACCAAGCGCTGTCTTCTCCACGAAAATCACAAAAGCCTCACAATTTAAAATTACCCATCAGCCCAGGCGCGTAAACGTGCATATGCTTTCGGGTCCGATTGCTCGCCGTCGGGGACCGGCAACTTCTGTATTCAATCTAGACCAGGGGTATTCTCACCAATCCCTGTAACAAATCGCGTGACAAAAGGGCCTTCTTGCCTTAGCGCTTATCCCTGACAGAATATTTGTTAAGAAAGCAGTGAGAGATTAGGTGGTGAGGCTAACGGGTGTTTTTGGAGGGGTGCTAAGCGATAACAGCCTGTTTTGAGATCTAGACCCAGCTACTTGGGCGAAAAGGGAAATCACCGGACTTAAGCAGGGGGAGAGGAAAAGTGCTGTTGGTTGTGACGAATTGTGAGGAAGCGAGAAGACGAGAAAGCGAGATTGACAGAGTTGGTTTTGAGGAGATTGACGACAGAAAGGAAGAGAGTTGTTGATGGAAGAGTGGTCATCGCTAATCTATAGCAGTGTGAAATGTCACTGTCAATCGGAAACAGTGATAGCTCTGAGGATCATATCGTCCGGGGTCCAGCGCAAGGGTCAGCAGCCTTACAGCACAAAAAGACCACCATGTTCCTGTACTAGCACTACCTTAGCCAGGGGGTTAGACTAGCTCGACCCTCACCCATCCACAACCGAGTCAACGTGCTTCATCCCAAATTGTACGCCGTCCACATGCCAGTCCAGGCCACTAACGATGAACTACGCCTCTTTCCCAATAATGGCGCCTCCATCGTTAAAAACATGACGCTTAGCCTCTCTCTCCCTCTCTCCCTCTCTCCTTCAATTCGCATCAGTCACTCTTTTGAACACTCTTGACCGTTTGAGTCAAGTATTGCTTGCCACGATGGCTAATTCACTCTTTACTTTTTTCCTTCTCACATTCCTTTCATTCTTTGTCTCCGCCCAAGACGATGTCAATCCCGGCGACGTGAACCCCGTGCCCCCCGTCGGCGAGATCAAGACCGAAGACCCCATCTCCAGCCCTCTCACCGAAGGATGTCCCCAGCCCTGCAGCATCGCGGGCAACGACCCTGCCAACTGGACGCAGCTTCACAGCCTAGAGGAACTCGCGGGATGTACACTCCCTATGCTGTTTGCGCTCAATGTTGAGAACGATTACAGCGAGAGCGCGACGCTGTATACCTGCGTTACCGAGACTTCTACACAGACTAAGAGGGATGAGGGCACAAAGGTCCAGGCTAGAGCGGCGGAGAGCTCTGTTTCGCTGGCTAGTAATTGCGGTGCTGAGAAAGCTACTGTGAAGACTAGCTCGGCTTTTGGAAGGGCTGTTTTGAGGTCTGGTGGTAATGTCGCTGCTGCTGCTGGTCTTTTGGCGGAGTATCTTGATAACGGTGCTACGTGCGGTACTACCATTCTCTTCGCCAAGTCTGGCTCTTCCATCGCTGGTGTTTATGTCGGCGGTGAAGTTCAAAAGGACAGTGCTGCCAACATTCTTCGTCAATCTGCTCCTCGTCTTCAGAAGGGCGTTCAGGCCTTCCAGATCTGCAATGCTAATGACAAGACTACTGCGACCATTGGTCTCTACGCAGCCGATAACGTGAACGGTCTTGAAGCTGTCCAGAACGCTGTGAGGACTTGGTCCCACGGTCAATGTGTCAGCATCGCTCAAGCTTCCAAGGAGTCTATCAGCCTTGGTGTTCTGACCACCACCACCGTCAAGGCCCGCGACGTTGAGCTCCGCTCTCGTTTCGCAGGCGTCGAGTCTCTTCTCGCCCCCCGCGCAGATTGCAAAGCTATCCAAGTCGTCTCCGGCGATTCTTGCGCTTCGCTCGCCAAGAAGTGCAAGGTTACTACCGCCAACTTCAACAAGTACAACCCCGCCAAGAACTTCTGCTCTACACTCGCTCCTAAGCAGTGGGTTTGCTGCTCTGCTGGTACTCTCCCTGACAAGACGCCTCAGCCTAGCAAGGATGGAACATGTTTCATTTACAAGATCAAGTCTGGCGACGGGTGCTACTCCCTCGGTCAGAACTTTGGTATTACTCAGAAGTTCATTGAGGATGTTAACAAGAACACCTGGGGCTTTGCTGGATGCAACCGTCTTCAGCTCGGTCAGCCTATCTGTCTCAGCAAGGGAAAGAACCCTATGCCATTGGCGATTGCCGGCGCTGTGTGCGGTCCTCAAAAGCCTGGATCTAAGAAGCCTTCTAGTGCCAAGACAGGCTGGGACCTCGCCAACATGAACCCCTGCCCACTGAACGCCTGCTGCTCTGGCTATGGTTTCTGCGGCATTACTTCCGAGTTCTGCACTAACACTACCGCCAAGGGTGGTGCACCGGGTACAAGCCAGCCCAACACTCCCGGCTGTATCGGAAACTGCGGTACCAAGATCGTCGGCAACACCAAGAAGCCTGCCAAGTTCCTCAACGTGGGTTACTTCCAGGGCTACAACCTCGGCAGACCCTGCTTGAACATGGACGTCACCAAGCTCTCCCAGGTCACCACTCCTTACACCCACATTCACTTTGCCTTTGCCGGTCTCAAGTCCGATTTCTCCGTTCTTCTCCAACCCGATGTTCGTGAGCAGTTCCTCAAGTTCAAGGAGGTCAAGGGCAGTTTCAAGAAGATCATCTCCTTCGGCGGCTGGGCTGGTTCCACTGATGCGTCAACATATCAGCTGTACCGGGATGCTATCAAGCCTGCAAACCGTGACAAGTTTGCTTACAATATCATGACTGTTCTGAACAACCATAAGCTTGATGGTGTTGACTTCGATTGGGAGTATCCTGGCTCTGCTGGTTCTGATGGTTCTTCTACCGATACTGCCAACTACGTTGCTTTCCTCCAGGTTATGAGGAACAAGATTGGCAAGAGCGGCAAGACTATTTCTGTTGCTCTTCCTGCTGCGTATTGGTATCTTAAGCCTTTCCCCGTTACCAAGATTGCGCCTCTCGTTGATTACATGGTCTACATGACCTACGATCTCCACGGTCAATGGGGTATGTTCCTTTCCTTTCGCTCCACTTAATGATACATACTAATTACGTATAGATTATGGCAACAAGTTCATCAGCTCCGGCTGCCCCAACGGCAACTGTCTCCGCTCCCACGTCAACAAGACTGAGACCCTCGACTCCCTCGCAATGATCACCAAAGCCGGCGTCGACCCCGCCAAGATCGTCATCGGCATCTCCAGCTACGGCCGCAGCTTCCGCATGAAAGACCCCAAGTGCACAGGCCCAACGTGCCAGTTCACCGGCTCCTTCAGCGTCTCCGAAGCCGAGCCCGGCGTCTGCACCGGCGAGGCCGGATACCTCTCCGACGCGGAGATCCGCCTCATCGCGTACGACGCCAAGCAGGGCAAGAAGGGCGTCACGGCCAAGACGTGGTATGATAAGGATTCGGACTCGGATATCATGACGTTTGGAACAAAGGGCAAGGGTATGACTGATTGGGTTGCTTATATGGGACCTACGACGAAGCAGAAGCGTACGGATTGGGCTAAGGGGTTGAATTTTGGTGGTGTTGTTGATTGGGCTATTGATCTGGAGACTTGGTTCTCTCCTAAGCCTTAGATAGTTATCTTCTAATGTTTCCGCTGCTGCGGATTATATATACTAATAGCTCATGAATATAATGAACTAAGACTGTGGTGCCTTGGCGTCTTCTTCGTATTGTTTCCATCGATATTCCCTCTCAATTCCTTTTCGCCGTTGTGCCGTATCACAAAGCTTCTCATTCCCGCATTCACACTCTGCACCCTCACGAAGCCAGCGATACGTTAGACTCCATCGAATTTGTCGTAATCGCACTGTCCCATCAGGCAGAGTGTCTGTTTTACGAGATTTAATCCCGTGCGTCCAGTGTAATCGTGAATCACCGCTCATCTGCATCATGCTCCTCGGTAACAAGTCAACCTCAATCTTTTCTCCTGTTTCTTTGTTTGCGAATTGCATGAAAAGTGGTGAACCCAGAGATAGTGAGTAGAGCTGATCAAAAGGCCCGTGGGTGTCAACGTGAGGCGGTATTCCTGTTCCTGGGGCGTACTGTTGAAGACAGACTTGATCTGGTGGGCGCCCTTCAGTTGTGGGAAGTAAAGGAACTAGCCATTCTGGAAAAGGCTTGAAGGGTGTTTCTTCATCGATTCCGAATGTTTTGTAGCTGAATGTGTATCCGTAGTGAAGTGATAGTCGTCCCCCTCGGTTTGGCCATTCTAGCTCATTCACGAAAATGTGAATGAGCTCTTGTTCATGCTCTGGTGTGATGAAGTCATGTTGCATGAAGATTCCCGAAGGCTTGATTTGTAGTTCCTCCATTTTGAGTGCTATAATTTGGTGTAGTTCATATTTGAGTTGTGATGAGTGAGATGATTCAAGATCTGATTCTCGTACGAGATGAGTCCACGCGACATTCTGAGTTTTCATATCACGTGATGCCTTTACCCAAATTCTCCTTGACGAAGAGCTGAAAGACGCAAACCATCATGAGCGTATTTCTACAAAGTTCACGAAATTCCGTATACATCCTCCTCAAATATCTCATGATTCTTCCATGCTTTTGCTCTCATTAAACTGTCGCACCGACTCACGTGCCTTAATGATAAGCTCACCGCAGGTGTTGAACGCTTTCTCGGTCCCCCCCGTTGGGTCTTCGTCCAACCGATCGCTAACTTCACCATGTGCAATATGAAGTCTCTGCTGATCTTTCTCAGTCGAATCATGGATATCATGCTCTGAAAGTGTTATGTTGTTCGCAGCCAAGATCGCCATAGCTGCTTGTGTCGAATGAGTACAGCTCCTGGATACTGTTAGTTATTGAACGGTACAATCGATTGTATAGCGTGTCTTACCAACGAAATGCCATGTCGCGACTGTCCACCTTGGTTACTATATCCAAGCACCTCCGTGCAGCTGTGACCAAACCTGACCAGTTCGATGGTAGCAATGGGGTATCGCTCTCGTCTCCATTGCGAGCCTCGCCAAACTTTAATAACCGTTTCACCCACTCCTTATTGCGTAGAGTCGCTTGTCGAATGGAGAAGATACAGTGATAATACGTTACACGCAGCTGTTTGAAGAATCTCAGCTGTACATAACCGAAACCGGAGAGTGTATCTCCCCTGTATGCCTCAGGAATCGACTCAACCCATTCTTCCAGCATCTCGTCCAAGCGGTCCGCCACCGTCTCTCGCTGATCGGAAGAGAGTTCCGAAGCCCGGACTGAGTATACCAGGTCGAATATCTTGCCTTGAATAGTCGCTAGTTCAGCGCGGAACCGAAGAATCTCAAAGTGCTTGGATTTGTCTTCGCTGTGTAGAATACCCCCTTCCTCGTAAGAAATCTCCGTGACTGAAGAAGCAATATCATACCATTGCATCAGGTATGGCTCGCCTGTGAGGAGTGAAAGGTCTCTGTCAATGATGTACGCTATTCAGACAAGCCGAACAGGATACAATTGAGCAAAGTCCCCAGACCATTTATGCAGCCCTAGGCGGTAGACCAATTTGACAGCTCTAGCGTGCACAGATCCCGCGCGTACTAGATTCGGAGTCGTCATGAAATACAAGGCTATCCCCAGAAGGACCTGGAGTCCTACTTCATCCGACAAACTGAAGTTATGCTCATTATCCACATATCTGGATGCCCAACGGATGAATAGCTCTTCATCCCCTTGGTAGTGGTTCTTGGGGTCGTTTCTCAGAGACAATGCCAGCATAACAAAGATGGAGTGCTCCTGAATTGACACAGTACCCTTCTCTCTGCACTCTCTGCACTCTGTGTCAAAGTACTCATAGTCTTGTTCACTGAATAGTGAGTAGGCTGGGTTGACACCATCGAAGTAGGTCTTGATAATAGAGTCCTGGTTAAACTGGTGATACTCTGACGGTAGACCAGACACTGACGGTGGATAAAGATGCCTAGCGTGCAAACTGACCAATCTGGCCAATCTGGGGGGCTCATGATCTTCGTCGTCTTCTGGGGGCTTCGGATCTTCGTCTTCCATGTTGGGAGTGCCAATATAATACCCCTCCATTGGGTATATTTGAGTCACTGTGCTGAAATTGAATCGTTCATCTTCGGTGCCGGCCATCTCTACATCATCCTCTTCACTGGGGCGCTTATTCTCTTCATTCGCGAAGTCTTTAAATTCAGTCCTGAGTTCTTCGAGTGAAAGAATTCGTTCGGAGCTGCCTTCGGCTGTCTCGACGTGCCCATCGAAGTGTGAAGACTCATTCTCGTTGACGTCCCTACTTGCACTGATAAGTATCACTTCGGCGTCAAACTGATGTAAACGTACGGTTCCTGTGAAGCCTGGCGCGATAAGCTGTCCTTGACTCGAGTAACATGCATAACCCAAGTGCACTCGAGACCGTTCAATTCGCAGCTCAAGCATGTTGGATTTTTTCCATCGCAGCACATATTTACCTGATTACATGGCTCGCATGTCTGGTGAGAAGTCAGCACCGGGCATGCAATATTGTGGGGGGTACTAACCTTTCGTCGAACAATTCTGTAACGTCGTCGTCGCATTTCGGGGTCAAGGTTGGATTGGGAAGACATGGTAGATTTGTTGGATGGCTACAATGATGAATGCTTTGCTTTGCCATTAATAGATAGGAGAAAGATCGAGGAGATAAGGTCGGTCAATGGGACCTGCTTCTGTTGCCCCTCGCATCATGTCCCGTGCGTTCCTGAGGTACTAGCCCCAAAGCGGTCAAGGCGCACTCGTAGCGAGCTAACTAAGACTAAAATCTACAAGCCTATTTTCAGCCATACATGATAAATTTGGTGGTCAAAGATGAATCTCAATGGCAAAAGCATCCGATGATTATTTTATCATTTGTACTCTTCTAGCTTATTGTACATCGAACGGTTCTTGACAGTATCGTACACTGTCATTGACGTCATCTGACCGTTTCCAGCTGCAACGACACCTCCCTGCCAGAGCCAACAGCGAACCCTCCCTCCTGTTTGTCTACCCATTCATACTCGTTGGCCAGTCCTATGGCTTCTATTTATCTGAAATGCTGAGTCTTCTAGTTAGCCCTGCAACGAGCGCGATTGATAAGTTACCACCTACTGGACGAACAAAGAACCCTTCACTGATGTGCAACTACACAGAATGTGCACGCCTCCGGCTTAGAAGCCTAGTACAGTTCTCTAACGCGTCGCGATCGCATGGTAAATCCTTCAAGGCTTCTGCGCTTCTGCGACTGTAATGGTGTGAAGCAGCTCATCCGTCTTGGGATATCTTATCTCCGGCTCGTGCTGCCCTCGCCGTGTTGGAGTGGCCCGTTCACCTTGCCCTCTGGCTTCGTCTGGCGCTTGATATCGCGGAGTAGGTCCTCTGCTTTGGGATATCTTACCTCCGCCGTGAACCCAAAAGACATCTTCAGCCTTCTCACCATGGAAAGTCCGACTGCGCTACAGTTATCAAACCTTTGGGCCGTATCGCAGAATTCGGCGTCACCATCCCAGCCTTGTCCTTCTTCTGCAGCAAGGCCTGAGTTGACCCATTCCTGAACTACTTTGTCTTTGAAAAAGCACTGTGCAAAGTCAATGATAAAAGGCTGAAAGGTTGAAGCTTCCACAACCACATTGCGAGGTGCGCTGTCGTCTAGGATGATACCGCGCTTGTTCATCTCATATGTCGCGTCAATGGCTTGTTGAATGAGCGATGTCCAACCTTGCTGTGTTGTAGGTTGAGCTTCCTCCTTAATGATGTCATCAAGATTAACACCTGGGATGTGTTGAAGGAGGATACCGCAGACAGTTTGGTAATCTTGTTTCGGCGATGCTGAAGTAGCTCCTGGAGGGACGACGCGTACCAACGCATACAGCTCCGGAATCAAAACACCTTGAAGGTCTTTCAAGCGCTCGTAGACCTCAGCCTCAGTTCTGAAATGGCGATCAGTGATCCTCCAGAGCGCCGCTTCAAATCTCACGATTCCGTCGGGCCCCTGCCGAATCTCTGCTGAGGTACGAGGAATTTCCGATGTGGCTTCATCGTGATCCATCTCTTCGAGGAACGGGCCCATGGCACCAGAGTTTAGAAATGACTGGTAAGCGGTTTCAACTTGGGCGGTGCAGGGGATATGCTTGTCATGGTATTCACGAAGGTATGTCCCGCAGCGACGATCGTAGACCTTGAGAATGGCAAGGCGATCTTGGAAGCGGACTTGCATGACGGGCGACATAGTCTCTGTAATCACTCGCTCAACGACTACAGAGATATTCTTTTCCCTCATGGCCAAAGAACCGCTGCTGCCTTCGAGTATTTGCAGTTGTATGACCCTACCGACCTGGTATTCGGCTGAACTCGTTAGCGGCAGAAATTAACGATGGCCAATAACTTACCGGGGCGGACTGAAGGCTCCGACATGTCGAAGATGAGAGAAGGGATCCGGTGGTGAAGGCGATGAGTGCCGCAGCTTTTTTGTGTGAATGCGTTGAGTGATGAGATGCGTTGATATTGTTGAGAGAAGTTGCTTGAGGAACGCGCGGAGGTGGGCAGAGTAATGTTGTTCTAAAGCGATACTGATACTCTGGGCTATGTCCTGACACTGTTGGCCTGTGTCATTGGAGGTGGTAAAACACTCACACACCTAAAAAAAGAAGCAAGGTCTTCTCGAAATTGCACAGCGTTTGTCAGTTGCTGTAACATGTTTCGCAGTGTCAGCCAGCTCCAACAAATCTCCCCCTCCGCCTCGGCTTTCTCTCTTTGCTCAACTCTAGCCAGGCCGCTACAGTCCTCATCAACTCTTGTAAAGCAGTATCTGGTTATATACATGCGACCAATGGTTAATATCAGTGTCTTTCGTCTTTGCCACGTAGTAACGCCACTACGCAAAGCTTGCGGGTAGGCATCGAGCACCCCAGAATGTACATTGTATTGTAAGCAAGCAAAGAAGGGACATAGCAGAGAGGTTGTGGAAATATGTGAGTCTAGAAGCCAGGAGCCTCGATCGGGACAGTCAAACCAAGGTGTCTCTTGACATGTCCTATTTACTAGACCGCCAAGTGCTTCGCTTCGCCGGCGACGTTTACATCGATGAACACGCTGAGAAGACTAGAGAGAAAGCCCATTCCGCGTTGCTGACTTGTAGCGAATGCATCTTTCTTGGACGCGCACTGTTTGTCGCATATCTGGCTGTCTGTGACACTGGATCCCTAGATAGGTGAAAACGTTGTCTGGTCTAGGATATTGGATATTGCTTCCAAAATCTTTCGCAATTTCTATATCTAACTACACATCATTTCTGATATTGGGCTTCTTGTACCTGCATCTGCTGAGCGTAGCAAAGCGAGGCACGCAGTCCAGGTCTTCTACCCCGCTTCCAATGTGCAACGCAAAGACATTAAGTCAGCATGCGCCTCTCATCTCACTGTCAGTGATGCCCAAAGCCAACTGAGTCATGGTGCTTGACCATCCCAACATCCTTCAGCTGAGCAATATATTTCTCTACACAAGCCTGTTAAACTCTGATCAATAAGGGAAAGGAGATCTGGGAGAATCTGGTTGACATAATGGCTGACACTGATGAGGCCATCGAAAATGTGAAGAAAGCGATCAGCGCCAATCCAATTAGCGTTGAGCATTTAACAGAGCTTAGCAACCTTCTCAACGACAAATATGTTAGCACTGGGATGCTTATGGATCTAGACGTATCCATTCTTGTGGCGAAACAGGCTATCGATGCGATAATAGATGATGACGCCGAACTGGCAGACTGCTCAAACACCCTCAGTTACCGGCTTCAAGACAGATTCATGGTGACAGAGGACAACGAAGACCTTGAAGAGGCCATACGGATGTCACGAAAAGCGGTCGAGTTGACGGGTTCGGGCAACGCTAAATATCTGAGTAATCTCGCTGCATCTTTGAAGACCAGGTTCTCTGTCACCGGGGATCTAAAGGACATGAAAGATGGTATTGTCCTGGCGAAGGAGGCCGTTACTGTCACGGCAAGCGATGGCCCAGAACTCCCTAAGTGGCTGAACAACCTTGGAAACCATCTCAGCAACAGGCACTTGGTCACAGGTTCTTTGGAAGACCTAGAAGAGGCAATTACTTTGAGCAGACGCGCAGCCGCTTCAACATCAGACGGAAAATTGCGAGCTCTCTTTTTGAACAACTTGTCAGCGAAGCTAGATCTCAAAGCCGAGGCCACTGGTATCTCCAGCACATACGACGAAGCGATTGAATTGGCAAAGGAGGCCATCACCCTGACACCAGACAGTCATCCAGATCAGGCGAAATGGCTAAACAATCTCGCAACTCATTTATTGGAAAAGTTCGATAGGTCGTGGGACTTGAACGACCTGCAAGACGCCATAAATACTGCGAGCCGAGCTGCGGACCTGACACCCAATGGGCCTATGAAGGCGCTGTATCTCGACGCGGTCGCAGATGGCTTGAATCGCAAATATGATAAGACGGGTCAGTTGGCAGATCTTGAAGAAGCTATACGCATGACTGAAATGGCTCTTGAGATGCTTCCCAGCCATCATTCAAAACGGCCACAAATTCTCTCTACGCTTTCGGATCTTTTTAGTAACAGATACCTAAGGAAAGAGAACATACAAGACCTCAACAGAGCGATAGAGCTATCGAGAGAGGCTGCCGATGCAAAGTCTGACAATCACCCGTACAAAGCGATATATCTTGACAGACTAGCGACGCAACTAAATCTCAGATCGTCAATATCTCGAACAGACCCTCACCTTTGGAAAGATTTGGAAGAGTCAATATTGCTAGAGAGGAAAGCGATCGCCATCACAACGAACAACAGCCCAACATGGTCCTTCAAGAACAACCTGCAGGCTATACTTGTTATAAAGTACGGCATGACAAAAGACCAAGCAATACTCGATGAGTGTACTCGACTCCAGAGGGAAGCACTCGACGAAGTCCCAGAAGGCCATCAATACCGTGCAGAAATGCTCACCAGCCTGGGCTATCGTCTCAGAGACAGTGCAAACGAAAGCTCAAATCTTCGAAAGGCTTCGGAGTGTTTCCTGGAGGCCCTGCAAAACACAAATGCTCCTACGATAAGCCGCGTAAGAGCCGGCTCCGCTCTTCTGCAGTGTTGTCCAGATAAACAAAACGCCTATCATGCTGCGCAAGCCATCATCGGTCTTCTACCTCAGTTGATCACAAGATCACATGAGACTTCGGATAAACAGCATGCCGCGAGCTCAAGAGCTGGTATGACGTGTAGTGCAGCTGCAGCAGCTTTACAAGCGGACAGACCGGTCTTTGAGGCCTTGCAGGTTCTTGAGCTTGGGCGCGGGGTGCTCGCAAAGTATAGTGAGGAGATGTTACTGGGTCCTTTGCAGTTGGGTCAACTGTCAGCTGAACAAGCCAAGGCTTACCTGCACCTTCGTGATGAGTTGAAGGGGTCGAACGTTACGGTCTTATCTGACATGGGTGCTTCATTTCAGAGCCATGTTTCTGGACTCAAAAAGCGTTATGACCTAGCAAAGGAGCTAGAGGAGTTGATCCTTGAGATCCGAAAGTTGCCTGGGTTCGAAGACCTCTGGACTGCTCCGACAGAGGCAGAAATGTTTGATACTGCGAAGGATGGCCCGATCGTCGTCATCAATGTCAGTCGTGCTCGGTGCGATGCGCTTCTCATTGAGAAACATCAGATGCGATCTTTGGCCCTTCCCAATATTACGAATGACCTCTACCAATTTGCTCGTGCGGGCGACTTTGGTAGCTCGAAGGTCCTAGAATGGTTGTGGGACAACATCACCCAGCCAGTATTAGATGCCCTTGGCTACTCTAGACCTCCTGGACAGGGTGCATGGCCTCGTATATGGTGGATACCTACGGCCCTGTTGACTCTCTTTCCTCTACATGCCGCAGGATATCATCAAAAAGAGTCATACGAGACTGTCCTTGATACAGTAGTCTCTTCCTACTCTTCATCTATCAGGGCCATCATACGTGGTCGCCAGAAAGATCTTTCGTCATCGTTCTCTAGCACAGCTGTACCGCGGGCTATGCTTGTAGGGATGCAGCATACTCCAGAAAGCGGATCGTTACCGTACGCAAACATGGAGATAGACATTGTACAGAAATTGTGCGAATCAGCTGGTTTGAAGACTGTCCAACCCAGACCATGCAAAGAAGAGGTGTCCAAGTGTCTGTTGGATTGCACTATATTTCACTTCGCAGGCCACGGCTACACCGATGAAAATGACCCCTCCAATAGTCATCTACGTTTAGAGGACTGGAAAGAAGATCCATTTCGCGTTGCAGACCTACAGCGAATGAATCTTCGCGAGCATGCCCCGTTCCTCGCATATCTTTCTGCCTGTGGCACCGGACAGATGAAGCGGTACAACCTAGTGGATGAGAGTATCCATTTGATCAGCGCATACCAACTAGCTGGCTTTCGTCATGTCATTGGTACGCTATGGAAGGTTAGTGATCAATGTTGTGTGGATATAGCTAGAACTACGTATGGGAGTATGAGGGATTCGGGGTTGAGTGATGAGAGTGTTAGTTGGGGGTTGCATCGGGCTTCCAGGGAGTTGAGAGACAAATGGGTTGAGGGGCGGAAACAGGGGGGAGGTTCTTCAGCAAGACGAGGTTCAGTGTCAAAAGGTGATAGTACTGACGGCGTAGGAGGCAAGAAGAATTGTAAGGATGAGAATGAGAGGGACATCGTGAGTGTAGAGGAGGAACCTGAAGTTGGTGAGCAATTGCAGTGGGCACCTTATGTTCACTTCGGTGTATGAAGATGAGGCCGTCATTATGAGGCAACCCTATCATTTTAGAGGGAACTCTGCACTATTGTAAGCATAGCCTCCGTCCTCAGGTCTTCTGACAGACTATCCATTGGCCCCTCGTTCGAAATCAAGGCGCGAAGCGTTGATCTTACCCCGCTCACAAAGTGCAGAAACCAACATTGAAGTCTGGTCACCGGGCATGAAAGTGCAACATGTAATAACTCCGCCCTATGAATTTCCAAGGCAGTGCCGCATGGTTGAAAAAGTTGGGATTCGGTAGAACTAATCATCGCGCATAAAATCAGCCATGGCCCCGTTTATCGTCCGTTATCAGATTGCGACACATAAAAGTTATCGCCTCGACTTTGAGAATCGGTCTCCATGCTTATCCCATCTTATCAATCTTTCGTCGAGTCTCGTGCTCGTGCGAACCCATGTATCTCTCGTCTCTCAGACTACTTACAGCATGAATGTCTCGGCAAGAGCAAGATTACATACCTCGATTATACCACCACGGCTTCGGAACCCACGCGTACCGATGTGCTTGAGAATAATCTTTCCGAGCTCACAAAGACAGCACCGTCAGGCTCAACAAGATTTGTATTTGTAGAGAATATCTCACCTGGTATCATCATCCTCCTTGGGGAAAAGCTCGACATTGATCCGTTGTTCTTCGCCGACTATATCCATGTGGGTTTCGAAAACCCAGAGGAATCATCACCGCCGCCTTCACTTGCTACTTTACCGTCTGTTATAGCCACAAGAGACCATATTCATCTTCACTGTCAAAAGGTCATCGCACTAGAGGGGACCGATGAGGAGTTAAAACATGTTCCATATGCTCTCAAGACCGAATCCAATGTTCCGCGAAATGTCCGGCGGTTGGTCACTCTTCCTGGTGGACGGCTGGCCTTGTCCCAAACTTGCTGCTCTTTCATCATAAGGACTGTTGGAGACATACGTATCTGTGAGTAATTATTCTCAAAAGTTCATCGGTCGTTAACGCAAATAGGCCTCTTCCTCGTAGACCCTCCGGTCACGTCCGTTATCCAATCGCTTGATGGCGGTCGAACATCAAAGTACCAAGCAAGTGTTTCGCATGGTGGTTTCGAAGACTTCAGAGCACCACAGACCTTTTCATCTTTCCGAAAGTCACCCTCTAGTGAGACTTGGGATAAGACCTCCATGCTGGAAAACATCGTACACTACCTGCAGGCGAGCCCACCACCGGGATTAGACCTCGGATCCCCAAGTATCCTCGGCATTGGATACTACCCCATCTACATTACCCTATCAGAATGGAATATATACACTTACCTGACTAGCCGTTGCTCAAAGTACTACGAGTACTCCGATCAAGTCAAGACAGGTCGAATGCATGATGAGGTCCTGGTCGATCTACAGCGGTGGAGAAGGCGCAGTAAGAGCAGCCACCAAAAGCTGAACATACTTGGAGAAGTCATCAGCTCTCATATCCAACGCGGCGATGACATGGAGGTATGGAGTGGTGTCCTCAAGGACATCAACTCACTTCGCGACCAACTCCACGACTATAGTCAATCACTCGAGCAGATGGTTATGGTAGCGACGTCACTTGTTCAGCTCCTTGATTCTCGACGGTCAATCTTGGAAGCTATAAACACAAAGCGTCTGACGTTCCTGGCACTCGTATTTGTGCCGTTGGCATGGGTCTCGAGTCTTTTCAGTATGTCTGATGCCTACTCACCTGGCCATGATCACTTCTGGGTCTACTTTGCTACTGCTTTGCCGGTACTCTCTATTGTACTATTACTTTCAGCACTTCCGTACGGTAGGATTGCGTTAGCTGTCGAGTCATATAAGGCACGAGTCAGAAACCAGGGAATGAGAGTTGTAGGGGAACTAGTTTAAGGTACATCACAGGTCATGTACAAGTGATGGCAACAAGGAAGCTTTTCGTATTTTAGTTCACGGATTACTTTCCATCTGACGTTCCCGGACCTCGCTGATCTTTCTGTTCGCCCTGTAGAGGCCTATGGAGGTGGCTTGAACGCGTTATCAGCCCTCGCAACTTCATCGAAGTCTCAATGTCACGTAAGAGTCCAAGAACTGGCGTTCTGTTACCGAGCATAAGCTCAAGTTGCCTTAAAGCCCTAACCGGGAGTAGCTGCATCCGATCTAGATAAAGTCCACTGGTGGTGTATCTTCCATGCTGCAAAGCCGGGGTTGTTGAGCTGGGAGCCCTAGCTTAAGCTGATTTGTCCGTGTTCGTGGTTCGCGCGTGACATCTTGTAGTAATCTTCTAGTTCTTTAATGCTAGATAATAACTGGCTAATGGCAAACGGAACACCCTTCACTGAGCATCTTCTTGTCTCAAGTTCAACGATCGAAGCTTTTACATTAGCTCCGTCAAGATCTGCAGGGCATTCCCACGCCATTTGTCCCAATCGCTTTGTGTTCGAAGATGCTTAGGGTACAGGTCGGGAAAGTCGGTATACCTAGACATCATCTTCGAGTGCAGTTCAGACCTGTATCTCCGAACACCTAAACGGACCTTACGATAGAAATCATCGCGGTACAAAAGGCGCTCCATACACCTCCAAGTCTCTCGGTATTCCGTTGTGTTGCTGGTTGCAATGAAAGTGCTCTCGTCGAAGTAAGAGTAGTGCATTCCTGTGATACCCACATTAATGAGCGTATGGCAAAACAGCAGTGTTTCCATATGTTCCCGTCGGGCATTTTCCAGACTTGAAAGTCGTGAAAGGCGATCTACTATTCCTTGTGCTTTGTTGTCTTTATCCCCATTGCCCCTGCTCTCTTGTTGCAATGATGCACCATGCCGACAAAGTAGCTGCAGGAATTCTATATCACAAACGAGCTTGACGGCGCAGTAGAGAGGCCAATGTGGCATTCGAGGCGGAGGATGATAAACCAGCCTCTTGAGGCCTGCCTCCGTTGAAGATCTTCTATGCCTCGGTGAATCATGCACCATGACGAACGGTGGCATGACTGCCATGACGGCTTCTCGTTCCAGTAGGATTCGTAGAAATGACGGATCTGGGGAGAATAAAGCCGGTAAAACAGCCAGTTGAGATGACTCCGTGTCCTTACAGCCTTGGCTGTGTCGAGGAAAAATGCCCAGTGCCTTGAGTGAGTCAAGATAGAGGATAAGGGCACTAGAACGCTGCATCTCTATCAAGCGACCGCATCCAGCCACAAGAGTAGGGTAAAATTGCGAAAAGTCCATCTCGTCAGCTGATTTGCCTCTGAAAGAGCCACCGTGGAGTTCGATCATGTGTAAGAAGTCTTTAAAAGTCTGTTCATCCTTGGAGCCTAGATACCACGCTAGGGTTGCCGCAATGTCTGCCGGACGGGGAACGATGAGTTGTGTCATGGCGTCAATGTGGCTAAGGCGTCTGCTACTATAGACTAACTGGAAGATCGGAGTCTGATGCATATCGAGCAAACCGTCCTGAACATGCTCAAGTATCCATAAAAGATGACTGATATCGTCTGAGCTCAGCGCAGCCTCGACCATAATGAGCACATCATCAGGAAGCCATTCAATTCTGTGGTCAATGTAATGCACCAACTGGTTCAGGAAATTGCGGTCCAGTCGCAGGAATGCGGTTTGAACCAAGGGGCGATGTAGACTCATTCCAATATTGAGACCTTCGAGTAGCATCTTCATTTCCGCAAACTTTTCACAATGCCAACATATAATCTTGCAAACAACACAATCGAGTGTGAAATCGTCTAGACAGTCTCGAATAAAGAACTCCAAGCTTGGGCTCTTATCCTCGTAGCTCTTCTTGACTACATCATTGACAATGGTCCTTAAAAGCAACGCAAGCGTGTCGGATCGGGCTGGGCGGCTAATGTCATAGTCCGGTAGCAGCAGAAGACAGTTCCCATCTTGGCTGTGCCAATTCGCTAGCGCTGAAACCGAATGAACCATTGACATGGTCAAGAATGTTGGCTGAAACGTACACGAGAAGAGTTCGAATCCCTGTAGAATAGCCTTCAGGGCATCAGAGTCTAGTACAAGTCAATAAGTGAATACTAATAGCAAAGGAACCACTTTCCTTGGTCATTCGGGATTTCAACTGTACTTCCCAATCTCTTTGCAAGATACTCCAAGAACGGCTCTATGTTGTCTTGTAGGGAGAGAAGACAGTCATCGTCAGGTTTAACTGAAACAAGGAAAATTCAACGTTGGTTCTTGGTTCTCAAAGGAAAGACAATACTTACGTTTCATCTTACAGATATCGTGCGCAGCAAAGTCTTTCAGCATAACGTTGAGATAAATTCCCTGTTGCGGAACTTCCAACATAAGAAAGCATTCTTCGAAAATACTCTCGGTGTCCACAGTTCCCTCAGTTGTATGGTTAAGGAATACCTCTTCCCAGGTACTCTCAGTGTCCACAGTGTCCACAGTTACCTTAGTTGTGCGGTTAATTTCTGCGAAACTATGAATTTGGTCAGATGTATGAAGACCAAATGGAGCGTATTATTCCCTTGTACCACTGAAATAACACTTCGCCGTGCGAAGTCTGCAAGCGAAGACTATCGCGATTGAAGCCGAAATCTTGACGAGGCCCAGTAGTTCCTAAAGGTGATGATTGGGGCCATATGTTTATGGCATTCTCCTTAACATCGTGGAGCTCAAATTCGAAAACAGGAAAGTCTTCGAAGTTTCGTTTCGCAATCTACGACGATTAGTATCAGCGCTAACGCCTGAACAATCTGCAATCTACTCTACCTGACTGAGATTTCGGATGTCTTCGTTTCTTCTGTCGTTCGACGCACCTAAATGAACACGTTGTGGGTGTATCGAGACGATGTCAGCAAATATCCAGCATGCCTTGAGCAGGTTGATATAGGCATGAACTTTGATCTCAGTCCCGTCAGTTAGACGATTCATTTGTGACCGAACCTGTTGAGCGTTAGTTCGCTTGTGTTGCAATGCTTGTTTATCAGTCACCTTTAGCAACCACCATTTTCCTGCACGGAGCCAGTCGTCTATCCCAATAGAGGCCCAAGGCCTATTATCAGTCTCCGCACTGCGCAAGAAAGCAGCGCTGAGTTCTACTCGAACCTGCTCAGTTAACGGGACTTTCAGAACAGGAGCATTGTGCGAACGGCGGTCACCGATCATGACCTTCCGTAGCTCTTCCAACTTGATCTCCGTTTTCGTTTGTTGTTGCTCGATGCGTTCAAGGGACGAGCTTTCTCATCAGCAAGAACTTCATCAGTAGTATGAATAGACTTACTTTTGGGCACCTTGCAAAAGAAGAGTTAAGTGGAAGTTATGGGACATAAACTGGAGGGCGTTAACCTTGTATTCTTCAGTTGTGCCAGGGCCCAAACCTTCGCGCGAAGCTCGTTGATGCTAGACACTTCGAACGCGAACTTAATCCGATTCCACTGGATACGGAGCGAACGTTTTGAACCTTGTGAATTGACTCCCGGGTCGAGTTCTGCGTATTTATCCGCCAGTCGATCCATTTTCTCAAGCGTCTCCTTGGCTTGACTCATGACTTTGCACGTGTATTCCAGTCGTCTCTCTCCCGCCCGTTTTATCCATTCTTCCTGATCTCGGACTTCTTCATTGAGCAAGTTCACGGTGTTTGAGAGATTCCCCAGTTCTTGGATCAAGGTCCGGAGCTCCTCCGGTGCGTCGCGCGACACTTTGTAGACTCGAGTGTAGATCTTCCAGCATAGCTCCCCGACGGCAATGAAATCGCCAACGCCGAAGCCGAACGACATAGTCTGACAGAAGTTTGAAGTTCGAAAGTTGAGTTTGTCTGTGCCTCCCGAAGCTGGCGCTGTGGATGTTGCAGAAGTAATGTGTGCCGCCTGTTGGTAGCTGAAATTACTTTCAGGTTGCTGACAAAGTCGTTTGGCGCAAGTGATTGGTAGCCAGTCATCATATCAGGCTGTGCGCTTACATCTGCCAGCTGGCGGTTGGCAATTGGTCTGAGTAGAATATGCCTCACCGAAATTACAATAACAAACTCCACAATTGTATTTGCATTTCTATTCCGCGAAAGTAGGCGGTTGGTTGACTAAGTCGTTGGCCCAAATATCGCTCGGTGACATCTTGTTACAGTTACAGGGGTCGAAATTTATTCTCAGCCCTTTCAACACAATCCTTGACCACTTCATCCAAGTCCTCCTCCGGCAGCCCAAGAAGCTCATTGTGCAGCTTGTCTTGGGTCTTCAGTTTCTGACCCTCTGGTGAGAAAATGAACGAATAATAAGCCTGCACAAGTCCCATAATGTTACCAGATCTTCCCATCGCCTTGCCATTCTCAATTCGATCAGCGCTGCTCTCATACTTGATCTCCCAGTCTGCGTCGATCGTGTTGGTGACCCGCTGGATACTTCTCAGAATATCCTTCTGGCTGACATAAAAGCTCGAGAGATAGACAGGCTTGTTTCGAAATTGAGCGATAGTTGGGGATTTATCGTCTCCATCGATCGGAAGCTCTTTGAGACTCGCAATGGCAGCAGCGGCACGACCAAACTGAGCTAACGTACTAGTGTTGATCTTTGCTTCACCATTATCAAATAACGTAACCTTGCGGTTATCTATGTCAAAACCCATGAAAGACTCTCCAGAAGGAAGACTGTAGTCAAACCAGACGCCTCCTACGAGAAGGATCCAAGAGCTGACGCCAACGCGCTCGATTTCCTTGAGGAGATTGATTGGTGGTGCAGCGGGGAAGAAGTCATCAACAGAACCTTGATTCTCGATGACTACATTCGATGCGTAGATGTTGGGGATAATGTAACGGATCCCTGCTTTTCCAGCTGCGCGAACAATGCGATGATGGACTTCTGGGTCGACAGTGACGGCGAGGGTAATGATGAGAAGTTGTTGATCCTTCAGAGCTGATGCGATGGATTTCTCATCCTCATAATCGACGGGGATAGCCTTGACGTTCTCTGGAAGTTTGGAAGTACTGCCGATGCGAGTCAGGGCAGTGATGGTATGTTTTCCAGTCTTGAGGAGTTGCTCAGTTATCTGGGCACCTTGTCGACCGCCAGCCTATGCAATGTTAGAGAAATGAGCAGACAACCGCCTCGTGGAACATACTCCGACAATGGCAACTCTTTCGATGCGGTTGGAGAAGCCTGCAGGCTGATCTTTTGCAAATTGTTGCGTGGACATGGTTAGGTTTGGGGAATGAAAGAAAGTTGTTTTGAGGTTTTGGTGTTGTAAAAGATGATGATTCGTTAGTTTGACAGTGAATCAAGAACGAGTATAGAGATGCAGGTCGCATTATGTATGGAAACAGAGATCCGAAAATAAATGGATATTCGTGATGCTAAATCCGGATTTCGGCCGAATGTTATTGGAGTTTAGGCTCTATGACCGTTCTTCGGCCGGGACCACGGACGAATGACATCAAAGGCAGCGCAGATTACAAATGAACGAATCCTTCGAATATCAATCTAGATAATGATTATGCAAACATACCAGTCATCCCACTAGCCCTCAGTCAAGGCCCCCTCTCCAAGCTCAATGATTTTTACCGCAGAGATGCTCAGCAAGCCTCAGCGAAAGAGCTGCCAATGTCAAAGAGGGATTGGCCTCGGGACTAACAGGCAGAACTGAAAGATCACAAACCCACAAATTATCCAGGCCCTTGACCTTGAGGTTAGAGTCCACAACACCAGGTCCTTTCGGTCCATCCATTCTCATCGTTCCGCACTCATGAGAAAACACCCCGAAGCCCAGATGCTGCGGCCGCAATCCAGGATCAGGACATACTCCTGGGTCAGCATATGTAGCTTGGTTGGGCTTTACACCAACGAAAGCATCGCGAACTCTGCGGATGATATCCTCCATAGCACACTGAACCTCATGCTTGATCGGCGGACGACGAATATCCAACACAGGATCCAAGCCCGGGAGACTAAGCACAGAATTCTCATCATCCAGTTTCCCAACAAACTCAAATAGCACACAGATAGTGTCAAAGTTCTCCTTCTCATCAGCCGCATCCTTAGTAGGACTCATGAGGGTCCCATCACGACGGTAAAAGTGCGTCGTGTTGAGCGTCGCAGAACTTCCAGCCAAGAAGAAATTGGCGTTGATCGTCACTGTGACGAGACATTCTTCGCCACCGACTTTGAGGTGTGTTTTGAGATTGAGGGGCTTTGAGGTGACAGTGTCGGACTTTTGCTTGGCGAAGCGCACGTAGCAGACGTTATGGTCGATGAGACCTTTGCCTACCAGGGGATTGAGATGGTCGAGACCGCTGTTCAAAGCGATGGATGCTGTGCCGATTGTTCCGGCGGAGAGGATGACTTTGGCTCTGCCGACGTCGAGCTCTTTGATGGTGTTGGTGGCTTTGTCTCTGATCTTGAGAGCATTGACGCTTTTGTTGCTGCGCCTTGACGTCAGCTAGAACGCTTGATGGATTAATGGGTGTACTTACAAGGTGTTACTGGCAGTGTGTTGAACAGCGATGACCTCTGTGTTGAGAAGAACAGAGAGATACTGATCGTTGGCGTACATACGATTGATGATACTCAAGGTAGTGCTGTATGCCCCTTGAGCGAACTTGTATGGTGCAGGGGCATTGAATTGCGCTGCGATAGGCATGAGATCGAACTTTGAACCAGACAGGGCATTGTTCAACATCTGATTTGCGTCCCCAATCTCTGAAGCGCTGACCTCATGCTTGCCGTCACCCTCTGGGTAAATGACATCGCCAGGCTGCGAGTCAGTGAGGTATCTAAACGCCTTCTTGTATCCTTGAACTAGATCACCCTTGAGGTAATCAACGACATCAGTAGGGAAGAAAGCGCCGAGAGTCTCATCGCCAATCTCTGGAATCCAAGTACCCCAGAGATTAGATCGTCCACCGACACAGTACACTGGACCGCCGACATAACTATCAGAGCGGTCGGTGCATTGGACTTTCGCCTTTACAGCATCATAAACGCGCTCGTTACCCTCCGGGGAGTTGCTTGCACCGCGGTTGAAGTAAGGACGAGAAGTGTTGAGAACGTGGGTTGAGAAAATCACGCTGCCACGCTCGATCAACAAAACTTTGTATTGTTGAGATACAAGCTGTTCAGCTAGAGGACCTCCGCCGAAACCGCTTCCTACGATGATATAGTCGTAGGAGTTTAGTTTGGCGAGGAGACAGACGACGTCTGTGTCAAGATGGAGGAGATGGTCCATGGTGAAGGATTGACCAATGGGAGTGGTTCAAAGGGAGAGAATGGTGAGATTGGATCAGAGAAAGAGATGAGAGAGGACCTGGGGGTATTATAGATGCACACCATGTAAGACAGAATTGAGGGGGATATACCGATTTGGAGCTGACGAATGTGATATTGATGTGATGAGTGCATGGCATCAATCACATCCTCAATGGGGATGTCAGCAAGCCACTTTCGGCCCAATTCAGTTGAAGTAGATCAACAAAGGAACCTCAATATGCATGCCGAGACGGCTGAAATCAGATCAATATTGCGGTCAGCGGCGAGTAGTGATTGGATTCACGCATATGCAGTATTCAAGGAATGAAACCAATACCATGTACAGACACTCAACCATACCATGTTGGACTATTAAATGGACTCGGCAGATGTGTCTGAGGCCACCTACAGTAGTCCTAGATATGTTTCATTGCATTTAATACAGCGGCACGGCGTGGACCGAGTCCGCGAAATGAATCTGATACAGCGGAGCGGTATTGCAGTATGTCGTGGATATGACGACTGGAACCTGGTCGTTGGAATGGGCCTTATCAGAGCACAAATGTTGAGAAACATGTAGAGTCAAGGTCTTACTACCATTGGGACCTCGAGATACAGGACTGGACGAGTTCTATCTATGCAGGACGCAGGAATACAAGATATGCAATGACAACGACTAGAAAATAACAAAATACACTTTTCAACGCCTCTTCCAAAAGAATGCCAAGATCAAAACATTGTA
The DNA here is from genome assembly GCA_001262555.1 of Fusarium nygamai. Lineage (NCBI taxonomy): Eukaryota > Fungi > Ascomycota > Sordariomycetes > Hypocreales > Nectriaceae > Fusarium > Fusarium nygamai. Next base: position 246,979 of record LBNR01000008.1, read on the forward strand.
GGACAGTTTAAGTGCACCAGCGAGAATAAACGCAAGCCAGAACTTATCCAAGCCCGCGAACAAACCCGTGATGTACAAACCAAGACAACTTCCAATCGTCTTTGTAATATTAACAACACCCATAGCCGAAGTCCTCTCATGGTCCAAAACCCCCGCTGAGATGAACGCCTGTCGCGGCGCATTATCAATCTCGCGCGTAACAATTCTAAAAATGAAAATCACAAGAGCGATGTACTTGTTCCCAGGCACAGAAACCATGAGCAGCGAGATGGAGTTTACTGTGTGACAGAGGACCATGGTTTGCACCTGTCCGATGGCGCGTGACAGAGGTGACGATGCGAGGTTTAGCATGGAGGAGATGATGCCGGCGGTGAAGGTTGCTGAGCCTAGGGCTCCCTCGGGCATGTCGTACTCGCGCTTGAAGAAATATGTCATCCATGAGATCTGTGCGAGACCAGAGCCCACAAAGTCAAGTATCAGTGCAAGCGAAAGCTTCCACATAAAAGTATAAGACGCCGGAGTGAAGAGCCACTTCTCCTGTACGAGGACTTGGACTTGTGTTTCAGCAACAGCTCCGTAGCCGGAGCTATTATCCTCCAGAAGAGGAGCAGTCTCATCATCAGAAGTTTCCTCATCTGGGGTGAGAATGCCAGACTGGGGAGTTGAGCAGGATTCTTTCTGGAGGGGCATTTGCTCGACTTCGGAGCTGAGGAGGAGTGAGCACAGGAGTTTGAGCAGGCCGATACCGGCGTAGCTGAGGAAGATTATGCGGTGGCAATCTAGCTTTTTCATGCCGTTGTCTTCGAGGGCGTTGATGAGCCAGCCTGTTAGGAGATTACTCGCTGCTGTGCCGAACATGCCTAGCATAGACCACCATGCAAACATGTCATTGCAAGTATGTGCTGTGCTGAGACGAGCAATCGCTGATTCCTCAATTGCCTTGAAAGGATCAATCTCATTCGCACTACATCGTCAGTCCCCTCACTCTCCCAAAAAGGGCAAAACATACCTTGGATTAATAACAGCGACGATACTCGCAAAAAGCAACAGCCAGAAATTCTCAAAGTACGCAAATGCAACACCGCCTGCACTCATCAACAGCGCTCCAACAACAGCAGTCAATCTCACGCCGACACGATCGCCGACATAAGTGAGGATAAAGCTAATAGCAAGATCACCCACGAGCGTCAGCGTCATGAACAGGCCGATCTGCGTATCGTGAAATCCTAACGCGTTGAGGTACAGCGCCAGAACGAGTGTCGTGCCTCCATAGCCGAGGAGGCGGATGAAGCGGAGAAGGATCAGGATCTTCAGGTCTCGGCTTGACCGCCACAGAACATCGGCGCCGATGCTAGAGAGGAAACGACCAGTAACCGCCATGATAAATGCCCTGTATCCGTAAAGAAGGATATGTACAAAAGGAAGACCGTGAGGATGTTAGTTCCAGTCTTTGTTTGCCTCATTTAAACAGAACTTTTTAAAATTTCCGACATCTTCTCTTCTCCCCTTTGACACCGTCGATCTTCTCTCGCACGGCCCATGCATGTTCTAGATCATGCGATCGGACTAAGCTTGGCTCTTTTTCGTCAGCTCCCTCCACCAAGCAAGGAAAGAAAAAAAGCGCCTCTTCTCAAAGGGGAACAGCTACGTAGACGAATCACGACCCAGCATGTGCTGCTGTGCGCGTGCCAGAGGCTCCCTTTGGCTAAGACGAGTCATACATTGCACAGCGCGTGACCAATCAAGTTTAGGTAGAGTGTCTGACTTTTCTTTCTCTCGTCTACTTGTAGTACGTATTCTAGCTAAGGTACCTAGGTATTGAGTGTCTGCTGTCTCGCCCGCTGATGCCTTACCGTGGGGGTTGTCTTGTCTCGTCTACGGCATTGACCACATCTTCTCCCTCAGCGGCAGAGACGGGCTGTTTCCCTCCCGCACACTACGCCAGCTCTCGTATTCTGCAAAGCGCTTGGCTGCATACCCCGCGTAGTCAAAGTCGATAGTTCCGGTCGCTGTCTCAGCCTGGATGAGAGCGCAGAGACCCCTGTCGCAGCGGTATAATCAGTGTCTTGTCTTGTACCACCACACACTTGTGAGACAATATGGTGACTTACCAGTAGAGCCCAGGAAAGCCCCTGTGATCGTCGACCTGACGCATTAGATGATCCACAGAAGCATCATTGACAGTCGGTATGTTGTGCTCCCGACAGAGTTCGGCGTGGGTCGTGAGATACTCTGTAATGAAAGCGCGTCGGGTTGATGTCTTGGGGAGCAGATTGTAGTCGCAGTCGAAGCCGGTCCATTCGGCGAAATGATTTGCTAGTTCAAAGGCCCGAGGACAGTATGTGGCGTGCCTTGGGGTCGTTCAGTGTCTCTGGTTTGGGACATTTGCAGAGCAGGGTGTGACTTACTCGTAATCAATGAACCGAACTGATGCGACATCAATGCCATCACCCGACTCTTGTACAATTATGTTTGCGCACAAGAGGTCGCCGTGAGCGAGAACCTGTGCGGGTTTAGTACCATCCAAGCAAAAAATAAAAATGCAACGACGCACCAAGGGCTCCGACGTGTCAGTTGCCAACAATGCATCGGCTAGATACTTGAACTTTTCATGCAAATCATCAATTTCGGCCTGTGATCGGTGAGGATGTTTGGAGATAGCGTCTAGCCATTTCTTCGCGGTGGACCAAACGCCCGGTTTGTAGGTCAAGACGTCCTCAGGGTCCGCTGTAGGGAGCGTCGCGTGCCACCGAGCAAGCTCCCTCGCGACGCCGCGGAAAATTCTTGTCTCAGATATGTCGCCTTCAGAGCAGACTCGCCCAGAGATGAACTGATACGCATGTCCATTGCTGAAGCGAACCAGTGGAGATGAAGACAGTTGACGCTCAGCCAGGAGCTTGTGCACCCTGAGTTCCTCTATCGCGCAACATGTCACGTTAGACACGAATCCAAGACGGAAGTTCCAGACGAGATTGACAGACAGGGACTGGGGGAATGGGTACGTACTCTCGCGATCAATGGTGATATCCGTGCCATCTCCGTAGACCTTGATCAGCACTGCATCTGCAGTGGAAGAATCTGCCGTGGATGCCTCGACCATAACCTTGAAAAGCTGCAAATATATTTGCATTAGCGCAAAAAAAGTCCCGTGTTCCTGGGTAGGTCAGTATGAGGGAATACTCACGCCATTCGTCGTGCCCTGAGTCAAGGCGGAAATACGCATGTCGTCGATCTTCCGATCGGGGAACAGGAGCGGAAGAAGCGACAGGGCTGATCCATGAGGCTCTGACGTATCAAAGACAACATCCTTGAACGGGATATCCATTCTCCACTCTCGGCAGTTCAACAAAAAGATTATACGTATAGTTATAGGGACGTAAACAACAACATCCAATAAGAGATAGAGATGGAAAAAGGTTGGGAGGAGTAAAAGATGGGAAAGCCCTTAAAGTAAGCTGTCTGTGCCTCTGGGTGCAACCGCCCGTGCCGCTTTTCCAAAAGGGCGGGCTGTAAGCAGCAGGGATCGACGCTCAGACTGCGGCTGAGATGAGACAGCAGAGCAAATAGTTTTTTCTTGGCCCGTGTCTCACACTTGATGCAGATCAAACAGATGCTGTAGAATGTGGAAGAGAGCGGAGTGATTGGAGGCTGGGTATAAGACACCGCCTTGCTTCTCCTTGTGGCCCGAGCACACATTCGGCCCGCCAGAAAGGGATCATTACACTACATACTGAGCCAGGAAATATTGGCCAGCCACATCGGAGACTAAGAGCTTATCGAAACATTTTCGTGTCTGTCTATCAATGATTGTAAGAATCTAGCAGAGCGATGAGCGAATCTCTGATGTTATCGAGGTATATAAGAAGAAAGGCACACGACACAATGGATTCTCAAATCATCAGCTTTTCGATATTGCATCATGGCGCCTACAAACAGTCTTCTCTACAAAAACTTCCAGAAACATCCCGCTGCTCTTGTTGAGTCGACGAAGGGGATTTATCTGAATACTAGTGATGGACGCAAGATTCTAGACGCTACCAGTGGAGCGGCTGTTGCGTGTCTGGGCTATGATAACAAGGACGTTCAGAAAGCTGTTGTAGAACAGCTCGTGAATGTTCCGTATTGTCATCCGGGCTTTTACAAGACGCAGGCGGCTGAAGATCTTGCGGATTTTCTCGTTGAGTCTACGAATGGTCAAATGTCCAAGGCTATTCTTTGCGGATCAGGTATGAAAGCTTTCGTATGAGTGAGAAATGGAGTACTGATCAAGGTCCATAGGATCCGAAGCTGTCGAAGTCGCGCTCAAGCTTGCGAAAACACACTTTTCGCATCTCGCTATTCCCCAGACTGAACGAAGCCACTTCATAGCTCGCGTAGGAGCATGGCACGGCGCTACGCTCGGTGCCTTGACGCTGGGCGACTTCAAAGTACGAAAAGACCCCTTCGTGCAATTGATCTCGCAGAACTCCTCGCGTGTATCAGCGTGTAGTTCGTACAGAGGACAGCGCGACGGTGAAGACGACGAGGCGTATGTTGCGCGTCTCGCCCAAGAGCTCGATGATGAGTTTTTGAGAATTGGGCCTGAGAAGGTCTGCGCTTTCGTGGCTGAGACTGTTGGAGGAAGTGTAAGTCATCTGATATCTTTTTCTCGGAAAGCGTACTGATCTGGGGCGTTTAGGCGAGTGGTTGTGCTATGCCGTTGAAGGGATATTTTCCTGCTATGAAGGCCGTTTGCGAGAAGTATAACGCTCTTCTTATTCTTGACGAAGTCATGTGTGGAATGGGTCGTACGGGTACCCTTCACGCTTGGGAGCAGGAAGATGTCGTTCCTGATATTCTCGTTGTCGGAAAGGGTCTCGGTGCGGGATACGCTCCCGTCTCTGCAGTCATGATCAACACCAAACTCGTCGAGTCATTCCAAAAGAGCGGCAAGGGTTTCGCCCACGGTCAAACCTACATGGCGCATCCCCAAGCTGCAGCCGCCGCCCTCAAAGTCCAACAAATCATCCGCGACGAAAACATGCTCTCGCACGTCCGCTCAATGGGCGCCTATCTCGGCACAAAGCTCAAAGAGCGCTTACTCCCGATGCCATACGTCGGCGACATTCGCGGGCGCGGACTCTTCTGGGCTGTTGAATTCGTGACCAACAAAAAGACCAAGACACCCTTCCCGTATGATCTCGGGCTGAATGGGTTGTTGCACTCGCGCGGAATGAGCGCTGGGTACGAGATCGCGCTGTTTAACGCTAATGGAGGGTATGATGGGTACAGTGGAGATCATTTTTTGGTCTGTCCGCCTTTTATCGTGTCGAAGGAGGACATTGATGAGATTGTGGAGAGGACGGCGAGGGTGGTGGAGGATACGTTTGAGGAGTTGGGCAAGTCGGCGGTTTGGGAGAAGATTACCCTGCAGATGGAGATTGATGAGGTTGAGATGGAGGTTAAGCCTGCTGCGGCGATGGTTGCTGCGCAGTGAGGAAAAGTTCATAGATGGGTTTTTGTGTTTGTTTGGTAGATTTTAATGATTCTGTGTTGAACGTAAAAGTTTTGGAGCTCGTGTGCATTTTCGTATGTCGTGACGTTGGTGGTCAATATTTGCAAAATCGCCGTCGCAACAGTGCGGCTCCATGGAGCCACCAAACTTTCCCAACCACAAACGTTCGTGGCCCACCATCGATCCGCCGGTGGAAAACTCAATCTCTAGATGAGGTCCAATTATTCTTACAGCGTCTACAAGTTTGAATGGCTACCACTTCAAGCAACAGGAGTGATTTGCAATACCCGATTGATTTCCAAAGCAGCCAGTGTTGTGCGCACGATCTAATCACAGATTTGGCACACCTGTTCAACAATTCCGGGCGAATGGTTTAGTGGTATAATACTCCCTTAGCAAGTTTCGTCAATCAGATGCTCGCATCTGGGAGTGGTCCAGGGTTCGATTCCCTGTTCGTCCAACGTAGGTGGTTAGACTCCACCAAAATCCTTTTTTTGACCTCTACTGCAACAGCATCTGTTTACTTTTTGCAACCAAGGGTGAAGAATGAGCAGCCGAATGGAATGCCCTTGAGCATGCAATTGGCTGCGATTACCTCCTTCCACTGGCTTCAAAAGTTTACGATCAATGCAGGTCAACTCTTGCCTCTTGAAGGCTGATGGTTGATCAGAGGCGAGAAAGAAGTCGAGCCAGCACTTTCTAAAAACACCAGATTCCTTCTCGAGGTCCCGTCGAAATGGAAAGCACGACAGGTCTTTTGCGCCTCCGACGGAAGGCCTACTCAAACTTGCTCTCTTCGTTCACTACCGGAATGTTTCTCCCTCTCTCATCATCTCATCTTGTCCATCATCAACAACGTACCAGAACAAAACCGAACAAAGCACTTTCAATTCTCTTCACACTTAAAAATATCTTCTACATCGCGGTGATGGACGCACTAATATCAACAATGATCCTCAAGGATTACATAGCTGGCCCCCCACATGCGGACCAATTCCTTGCAAAGATATCTCCTTATCATTACGGACAAAGTGATGGCATAACCAATATTGACATCCTGTACCTCCCTCCCTACATCGTGGGCTCTCAAAACGGGTTCATCTGGGCTGCCGCAGAAGTCTTCGACACGCACAGAGGACTTGTCATTCGGGTGGATGATATCTGGCTTGCTATTCTTGCACTGCTGAAACCCCATATCTACGAAGCTTTTGACCCTGAGGAAGACATTCACGTTCCGAAATTTACCCGAGAACAACTCAACAACTGGCCTTTGGTGGTGAGATGCCTGTGCGAGATGGCCAAGTCAAGGTTTGGTCCTGAGGACTAGGATCTTCTTATGCCCAAGTTCAGCACCACCACGGCGACGTATTTGGGGGCGGCCGCTCTTATACTACTAGGCAAAGATTGCCCAGCTCAGAGACATCGGAAATTGGAGAAGCGCCTGCATCCTGACTATCGCGCGGCTATGGCGGTCAATGGAGCTCGGGAGGACTTCGAAAAATTGCGGGAAAGATTCTTGAAACTCAGCTACCGGTTACCGCAACTGGGAAATGTGTTATTGCGTCTTGACAACTTTGTGGACAGATTGTTACGAGCTGGCTTTCAAGTCGAATCTCCGACCCCTCATCTTACAGCTAATCCGCTAAATCCTGAACCATAGAAGAAATTTTGGGACCAAATGCTCGAAGCAGACGAGCGGGGACGGCTGAGTGGTGGTTGGCTTTCTAACTTCTTCGATCGTCGGAAAGCAGCCGAGTCGCCAGAACCCATTTTCGATACTGCCATGCCTTCTGCTGTTGCATCGATACCTCTTGAGGTCGACTTTGGTCAGGGCAAGTGGTACTGTACAATGGTTGGAGGTTTATTCGCGCATTCCCGCGATGAGTCAGGTGTTGACAACTACGAATATCATGCTGTTGAGCCGTTGCCTGGCTGGCTTGTCTACTTGGACAAACCTCCCGGAGAGTCGAAATCGAAGGAGGCCACTACGGTGGAGGTCAAAGGACACCGTTGATTGAGAATCCGGGGCCTAAGAGTCCCGCATGGCACTTGACTCGAAGGAGGAGATGGAAGCGAGAAAATAGAAGCGCAATCACTTGTTCAATCAGCGACATTAATCCTTGAATTATATACAAAGAATGAGAATTAAATCTGGCTCAATGAGTCCCAGCTGATAAAAGGTCTTTATTCCCTCGCGCAACGCACCAGTGCCCTTGTGTTCCTCAACACATCACTAATTACCAGGCAAGCTTTTCGACTCAAGTCGCGCTATAGCCCGCGCTACTGGAACTTGAACTGGGCAGTAGTAACACCAGTGAGCACGTTCTCATTACCATAGAAAATGTTGTTGCTCTCAATGTGCCAATAAATAGGTGTCGGACCACTCTCAGACTCGCACGACAGAAAGCCCGCGACGACCGCGCATTTGACAAAGTACCGGTACTGATTGTTGGCGATATTCTGATAGGTATCAAAAGCGAAGGAAAGCTGGGGACCAAGAGGGATGACGGTCTCGAGATAGTACTTCGTTCCACCAATGTACGTGATGAGGCGACCGGTTGAAGGCTCGAGGATGAAGGTTGCGGGGGTGTCTCCTTGATCGCTGAGGTAGACATCGTTGAGATAGGTGTTTACCACGCTTCCGTCGGAGAGGATGGCGTTAATGGGGGTTCCTTCGGGGATGGAGGAGGTGGTGGTGGTCGCAGCGGCTGTTGTAGTGGGTGATGGTTTGCAGTGTCCTGCGAGGACGAGGCCTGCCTGGAACGAGAGGGCGAAAAGGGACAGGGTCTGAAGTGAGAAACGCATCGTGGAAACGAGTGAATGGAATCGGCGAGTAAACGAGTGTGATGTGCAGTGCCAAGACTGGGGAATCGATCTTTGTTTTATAGATCGTGAGTAAGGGGCTTGTAATCTCACAGATCTGGAACCATCGGATCTTAGTGAGAGACTATTAACTGTTGGTGTGCCGATCGGCCGGTACACTAACTACGAATTGGGGTTGTGTTGAGCTATAAGGCTGGAGGATTCAGCTATCGACGCCACACTCCCGAGTTAGCGGTCCTCACACAAGATAATTGGACGCGATACGAGATTTACGAAACTATCCAGGTATAGCTAAGAGCCGCTGATTCCAGTGTAATTTGAAGAAAACTAGAGCAGTGAAAGAGATTATACTTTCAACCCTCTCCGTTGCATCACATACTACCCATTGTTTCCTCGGTATAGCTCCCTGACACTCTCCCTGAGGGCCACTATGTTGGACGTTACTTCTACACTGCCACCGTGGAAGGTTGAATATGCTTCCCCGCATCTTTGTCAATGCTAAGTCCATGAGGTGCCTGAATATCACCATCCTCGCTCGTATCACTCAGACTACCCCGTCGGGCGGGTACCTTTTCCCTGCAAAAGCATTAGTCCCATCCCGGTAAATGTCTCTGATCAAAACTTACCCATGACTACCATAAACAATACGAATGACCTGAGTCATCGCTACGAGAAGAACAACCATGACCGCTGAGTACACATAACCCTCCGGGAACCGAGGTGCTTCAACGGTAGGATACACCAGAAGTAGTATCCAAGCTTGAGTCGATGTAGCTATAGCCGTCATCAGAATAAGCGTCAAAGCTCGCTCCTCGTTGTTATGCCGAAGAATGGTATTCGCCCAGCCATAAAGGACAGATGAAACTGCAACGGCGGAGTATCCGACGCTGTAAGCATACCACTTTGCTGCTTCGGGCACATTCCATATTGCTAGGATGACAAGGCCGGTGAAGTTGATTACAGAAGCTAGTGTGATAGCAGCAGGTCTTCCGATCCATAAGTCAGCGCCGAAGTTGATGAAGAGAACGAAGAAGATGCCCAGAGCAGGACTGATTGAACCAAGCTGGTTCACTTTGGTAGTGTTGTAGCGATCCAAGCTCTTGATCCAGAGGAGGAACGCAGCTGTGTTGGCACTGGTGTTGAAGAATAGAATATCCCAGAATACGAGGATGTAGAACTGCCAACTCGTGAAGATGCGGCGGAGCAAAGTCCACGAAAAGGGTGTACTTCGAACCTTGGTCTCATTACGCTCGAGACGTTCTTTTGCGAGTGCGATCTCGGACTTTTTCATGGCCAAGCGATTGGGCTTATCAGGTGTTCCAGGCCAGAGAAAGTATCCCACAAAGGCTAGAGGCAATGTGATGATTGCGTTGACGATGAAGTTCCATCTCCAACCAGCGAGGCCGTTATGCCCGTCGAGGTATTGCGTCGCAGCACCTTGGAGAAGACCAGCTGTCATAGTCCCAAGAGTAAGGCCGATGTAAAACAACCCGCCTCTTCTACCAATCTCATCTGATCTGTACCAGCTTCCGAGTACGAAGTGAACGCCAGGGAAGTAAGATGCTTCAAAGATGGAGACCATGAAGCGATAGGCCATTATCTCTGCGTAGCTCGTGGCGCGGTACTGATGGAGTGTAAAAATACCCCATCCTGGTATGAGGTCAGCGAAAAGTTGAGTAGGGGATGATGGGTGACATGCCTAGGTCGAGACTGGGAACCAGAATGTGCATAGGGACACGGGGGAAGAGATAGATGAATGGTAAAAGACCGACGACGTTTCCAACGACGAATATTGTTTGGAACTGGACTAATTCGTTGCCATGAAAACCGAGATCTTCTGCCATGCCAGAGACGTAGGCGTTATCTGATGGGGTTAGTAAAGGGTCATTGGGCGTAGAAGGATGAGCGCACTGATGTTGGTTTGGTCCACATATTTGACCCAGTATAGAACAAATGCGTAAGGGACGAGTAGAAGGTCAAGCTTCAAGATGAGCTTCTTTCCCTCAGGCGTGTCGGTTGGTGAGTACCAATGGTACCACTTTCTCGCAGCTAATTCAGACATGTTGCCCTCTATATGAAGATCAATGCTCCAAGTTTGGGGAAGTGGTCTATTTATGGTGGTCCCTTACATGCCATGCACGACACGACCTCTACCAGAAAGCTGGGTCGCATCCTGGTCAGTCGTCAGATATCCAACAAGCACATCAACGTTAAATCCGTGGGGTAGCCCATCTATCGTTCTGACAAATAACGATAGGTTGCATGCTTCCGATGAGACCTCACTTTGACGTCCAATACTATCGCTGGATCTAATCGGTTTTGTGGTTTAGTAGATACTAATTGTGATAATGCCATCTCCAAGAGCATTGCGTGCGGCGAGGACTACCATACTCGGCATTAATAACCGCACAATCTCCGCTAGCGGAGGCGATCAGATGTAACGGTCAGTAATCAAAGAATTATTATTCGTATCAAGATTTAGCTATCATTTGGTGAGTGTCACCCATAAATTCTAATCCAGTCTCCATGTCGCCATCCCCAATTCTTCTAACACATTATAGCAGAAGCAGTCCTCCCTATTGCTCTATAAATCAAAATTCTTCCCTCGTGATACTTATAGTCGCCTCTACCTCGTGGACAAGTACTGTCGCACCTTGTAAAAGGCAATGCCCAGAGCCCAGATGACAAGGATGACAATCGCCTGAGCGGGTGCAAAGATGGCACCTCGAACAACCACAAATCCGCTGACCAGCACAAACACTATTGGGTTGATTGAAAATGTCTTGTAAGGTCTCTTCAGCTCAGGTTCACGATATCGTAGGATGATAGCACCGAGAACCGTGAGGTAGAAGAAAGAGTACTCTCCCAGACCATTCAGTGTCAAAAGTGCTCTAAAACTTCCAAAGAGGATGTAAAATGATGCAAGAACAACTGAGAGGATGACAGCGTTGATGGGTGCATCTCCAGCTTCTTTAGTAGACTCATCTTCAGATTCCTCGGCTTCCTCAGCATCAGACTCAACGCCGACTCGACCAACGACGGTGAAAAGACTGGGGATCCAAGCCTTTCTTGCTGCAGCGACGCACATACGGCTTGCGACGAATGAGTTGCCGAGTAAAGAGCCTGCAACGACCAGACAGATGAGAACAGCCGTGACGATACCGAAACCTCGACCCAAAAGGCGCGTGAGAGCAGTGACGGCTACACTGTCGGTAGTGCTGACGACGTCCCATGGGAGTAGAACGTAGTATCCGGCGTTGGCGGCGAGGAAGCAGATGATTGCTGTTGGGATTGAGGTGTTGATAGCAAGAGGGAGTTGCTTTGCAGGTTGTGAAAGCTCGGCGGAAACATAGATGGCCTGGTCATGTCAGCACAAGATCGTGTAATAGACAACTAGGAACTCACCTTGTCCCAACCAGAGTAAGCCCAAAGAGCGGCATAAAGCGCAGCAGAATAATGTCCAAAGATCTCCCACTGGCTCAACTTGCTCCAATCTGTATCCGGCCCATTCGGATTATACGTATCTCTATACTCAAACCAATTCTTCTTGAACCAATCACCGCCCCCAGCTTCTTTATCAGGATGCGTGGCATGAACGCCAACAACAGCTAGCGCGGCCATGACCACGACAAGAATACTCACAAACTTGAGAACCACGAAGAAGCCGTTGAGTCGAGTACTTGCTTTCGTGCTGATGGAGTTTGCCACGCTCATGACGACGAGAACTAGGATTGAGAGGAGCTTGTGCGATATGCGGTGGTCTTCGTTTATCACGCCTGCGGCTGAGTAGGCGCTCTCAACAAAGACGATGGAGAGAATTGCTAGCGTTGCAGGCATGACGGTGACGATCCATGTCCACGCTGCGAGAAAACCCCAGATATCGCCATATATATGCTGAAGATATGGTTGAACACCACCTGTACCCGTTAGGCAATCTCCACGAAAACAACAGGAAGAAAACTTACCCTCGCCAGGAATCGCAGTCCCAAGCTCAGCAAACGTCGTAGCACCCGTCCACGCCAAAACACCACCAATCAACCAGATAACCAACGCTAATCCCGGCGATGGAACATTCGTGTCGATGGAGCCGGGAGAAGTAAAAACTCCACTGCCGATGACGATGCTGACGACTATACCGAAGGCTTCGACGGCGCCGAGGTTACGCGTGAAAGTACCCCGCGACGCGGATGCATCGTGATCTGCTTGGCGATGTTCAGACAGGAGAGGCTGTTGACTCGCGTCTTCAGCGCGTTCTGGTGACATTCTGAGTCGGGATTCTAATGAAAGGGTTGTAATGGGGATGTTGAAACAAGGATGAGTCGATGGGTAGTGAGATGGAGTCATGCCCGGATGACCCAGGTCATTGCGTGATGCGACGGGTAATCGTCGGCTATGACGTGATGAGCGTCTCGTCACCAGATCAACAATCCAGCTCAAATAAACTTAAAAACGGAAATACATTTTAAGCTTAATTCATACTCTTGCTTCCGTCGTATAAAGAGTTCAAGATGCAGTTTGAAAAGCTGGTAGTTGTGCTCTAGAAGGTTGAACGAAACTTCGGTATAAAATGCCCCGAGATGAAACCCGTCAATGCCACTGGGCAATCAAACAGCCCCAATTTCTCTTGGCAACACGATGATCCTAAACAGTTCTCCCATATCAACAATTAAACATAGTAAATCCCCTGTTCTGAAACTCCATATTGAAACCGCTATGAACCGAAACATCAAAACTCCACCAATCGAGGAACTTCGTCTCGCACGTCCCAGTTAAGCTTGAACCAAGCATAAAAACAAGATGATCGCCCAGATTATTATCCTGAAACCTCAGCTATCCTCCTTCCTTTCGTTCGTTTCTCATTTTTAAAATATTACTTTCGTTTCTTCACTCGTTAAAATGGGTCTCTTCAAGTCTGCGACTATAACCCTCCTCGCCGCTGGCGTTCACGCCCTTCCCCAGGCCGTAACCCAAACAGCTGATGCCCCGGCGGCAGCAGAGACATACACCGCGAATCCCAACATCGGCCCCGGCGGCTCCAACTTTAAGGATTCAGCACATTTCCGCATCTACGCCGGTTCTGCCGATGCAACCGCCCAATCGCTCGATATGCTCGAAGCAGCATACGAATGCTTTGTTGGTACACTAAAGTGGCGATCTCCCGGTCTTTCGTTCAACGATGAGACTGACTCGGGACCGAAGTACAAGACTAATGTCTACACTGTTGGTGATTTGGGCAGCGCAGCGGGTGTGATGCATAGTGACCAGGCAACGGGCATGGCGTACCTTGAGGTTGTGGATCAGTACCTCGCTGTGCCGGGTGTTACGGTCCATGAGTATGGTCATGGAATGCATTATCATCAGAAAGCTTGGGTTAACCAGGGTCGAACTGGTGCTTGGTGGGAGACTCTCGCGAACTGGGTGGCTGATACATACAAGACCTCTGACATTTGCGCACCCGCGCGAAAGAACCATAACCAGGAGACTTCTCCCACTGAGATCGAGCTTAAGAAGGTTCTTGGTGATTCTCACCAGGTCATTGTCGATGGATCCGTCGATACTGGTAATTACTACCAAGCCTGGCCTTTTCTAGCGTATTTGACCTACGACCCTGATGACTTTGCTGGTCTGGGTCAAGATACCATTCGACAGCTGCAATTGCAGTATGAGAAAGATAGCAATGAGACTCCTCTTCATACTCTTGCTCGCGTTTCGCAGAACGCTACTGTTGGTGATATCGTCGGTCGCTACTGGGCTCGCATGGCCTACGTCGATATCGGCCATCCTACCGCCCAAGAGGTTTTCTTCCAGCAACGCGCTGATATCCCCTTTGCCAGCATGGAAGCCGCTGGTACGGGATCCTACAAGCCCAAGGCGGACCGTCAGCCTCGCTACATGGGTGCCAACATTATTCCTCTCGACGTCAGCGGTACTTCACTCGAGGTCAAGGTTTCTGCTGACGCCGAGTTTGTCGCGACTGTTGCTATCTACCGCGAGGGTGGCGAGTCTTCCTACGTTACGCTTAAGGACGGAGTTGGTACTGTTCCTGTTCAGGCCGGTGACGATGTCAGTGTTGTTGTTGCCAATGCTCCTGCTAAGCCTATCCTATATGATGGCTTTGATCTGAGTGCTGAGGTTTCAAAGGGTCTTGATTACACTATCAGCATTACTGGTGCTACTGTCAAGGCCTAGGCTCTTGAGGAGTGTTTTTTCGTGTATATAGATTTTACACCGTAGAGCAGGTAATATTGGAGATATGAGGTCTAGATGCCCATGTCGTACAGACTGTTCATCACCGAACCTATCCATTGCGAAGATGCACCCAGAAAACTATACAACGTGCGCAGATACACCAAAGAAGAATTGTGCCCTCAGTTTTTGTTTATCCTTACACCGCAAAACAAGTACAAAATCCCATGCTACATATAAGGATCAGCCTCTGGTCGGAGAGGCTGGGTGGCGTCACTTACCGGCCAGTTAAGATGTCGCTGCTCCTGCAAGTCTCTAAAGCGGCCATCTATAACAGGACCGGCTACGTTGCTCGCTTTGGCGCGCGAAGACATTAGGCTACCTACCATACGGGCCCTATCAACAGCGAATCAACGAGTATGCCTGTTGATGCAAATCAAGTCCTGAATCCTGTCGCGTAACCGGATTATCTGACAACGAGTCATCTACAATTTCTTGGAGGGAGCCGGCTTATGTAATCTCCCAGTTGGCACAAATTATCACACCTTGTACTTGGACAGTGGCTCGGGTAGGTAGTAGGGATAAATTCGCATACCAAGTTGGCGATTCTCCACGTCAATTGATTACGAATTCTCTGAATAGAGAATTAGCTATGATGATGCTGAGTAACATGATTTGTCAGAATAGTTAGTGCACCATCTCAGCCTCACGGGCGACGGGCTATGCAGACGACACAGCCCCCTTTCCCCAGCTTACGATCATCATCCCTGTGCCGATCTCCGTTTATCTACCGACCCCGCCCGCCCGTGATATTCTGAAAATCTAAGGGGAATCTCCCAGTGGCTAATAGGCGTACGTTCAAACAGCCCAAGATGAATTCTTCGTCTTCTCGAGCCAGACGGGGTGCTCGAACGGCTCGTGCTTGCGAAATGTGCCGTGTCAAGAAGACCAAGTGTGACGGACTCATGCCGTGCCAGAGCTGCCGCTGTATGTGACAGCGGCCCTGATATCTCAGGATCTATTCACTGATTGCTGTCAGCCCGAGAGTTCAATTGCGTTTATAAGACACATAGTAGTCGCTTAACCCACAGTACACCCAAGTATGTATTGTCTCAGTCCTTCCCTACTTGACTCTCATGCGCAATGTCTCACTATGGTATGTTGTTGTCATTCCCGGAATTACAGTTTAACTCTCTAATAGTACTCAAAACAACCCAACTACCGGGAATAACTTATCCTCATCTACGTCGTTTCCGTCAGACGCAGATCCATCCCATACCGGGAGTAGTATAGATACCGAAACCTCACCAGCGTTTACAGCTTCATTGAGTCTTATTAACCCTGATACTGGCTCACAATACTCAACCGGCACCGAAGGCCCTTTAATACCGATATTCAATACACTTGACCCCAGCACAGACGCTCAATCTACCTCCAAGGAGCTTGGAGAGGTCCTCGATACCAACTCCTACACCAATAATATCGAGTTCCACGGAAGCAGTTCGACTATCAATTTTCTGCAGCTGGCAGAGCGAGGAGGTAGAAACTCGCCACTGGACATGGGGAGCGTTCAGCAGTCCCTAGTCTCCTGTCTTCACAATCCGGCAATTGATCCTGACGAATCTGAGTGTTCTCAAAGGTACCCTTTGCCAAAAAGCTTGGTAGACTATTTCCCTGAAGCTGCGACGAGGTTCATACAAGGTTATTTCAACGGCCTTTACTACGCACAGCCCTTTTTACACAAAGACGAATTTTTGAAGCGGTGTGAGCAGCTTTGGTTGTTGGGCCGAAGCTCTTGTACCACAAGCTTCTTAGCCCTATACTACGCCGTCCTGGGTTTCGGCGCGTTGACAATGGTTTGGGGACACGACGAACTCATCGATGGCCAAGGCCGTTTTGAATGGAGTAGGAAGCTTCTCCAAAGGTCCCGTGCTTTAGCTGGGCGGCTTTGTCAGACTACCGACTTGGAGTCTGTCCAATGTTTCCTCTTTCTCGCAAAAATATGCCAGAATGAGCTGAGTCCCCATATTGCGTATATATATGTTGGGCGAGCAGTTCGAACCGCTCTGGCTATGGGGCTGAACAGGAACTGCTCAAGAAAGTCGCCGCAGGATAGCACTGAGCTGGGCATGGCGCAAACTCGAACCTGGTGGGCTGTCTACTCCGTTGAGATTGAGATCAGCTTCTCCCTTGGACGTCCTGACTCTTTGGGCCACGATGGATATCATACCCGGCCGTTTCCGCGCATTCGCAACAATACTGATGAAAGCTCAAGGCTAGAGCCACCAGAAGTTGGCATTATTGAATATCTCGTTAGACTTGCCCGGTTGACGCGGGAGATCTCGACCAGGCTTTACTGCCCCTTGACTGGAACATGGCCAAAAACACAAGCTATCCGTGAGATCGACGTGAAATTGGATGGTTGGCTACAGAGCATCCCACTAGCACTCCGCCCTACAAAGAACAGCGCGTCGGCCGGATCGCTAGAGTTGACTAGACAGCCTGCCTATATCCGGAAGCAAAGACTCGTTCTCGGTACCAGTACGCCCGCCTAGTAGCCCTCGCGTTTGAGATCAATACTAAGAAAGAGTAGAATATCACAACGTCCGTATGCTTCTGCATGCCTCCCGCATCGACCTGAGTTCAGTTCAAAACCCATCCACTGATTTCACCGGAAGTTTGAGAGAATGTGTGCAATCAGCAAGATTGACAATAGAGCTGGTTTACGAGAACTATTGCCATCACGAGTTCTTCCGCACGTGGTAAGTCGTATCCAGCATTCGTTCCACCTTCGCATCCAGAGCTAACGGGCAGGTAGGTGGCTCAACACAGCATACACAATCTTTGCGTCGTCCATCATTCTATTCGTTGCCCATCAGGACGTAGAAGCTCCAGAGAAACCTCGCTGGCAAGAGCTTATCCAGAACGCCATTGAAGTCCTGGGCGTCATGGATGAGAATGTAGTCGCTCGCAAAGCAGCTGGTATCATCAAAGGATGCCTCGATCGGTTGAAACGAGGACAGACATCAGAGCCTTTCACACTCCTAGGTGATGAAAACCCAGCTGACATACTTTTGAACGAGGGTATGATGGAATTGCAAGAGTCCTTCCCGTTTGACGTGGCCAGTTGGGATGGAGCAAGCATATTCCCATGGACTAACTTTGGGCCTTCCAATCCATCTGAGCAGACGCCAGACTCTGGGACTTAGCTCTATTCTGGGGGCTGTCGTGACCATACTGGAATAATGATGCAGGAACTTGTTAATGATCGGGTTCAAGAATGGCGGCAAGGATACACGAGTAGAGTAGTTGGTGGTATTTATAGGAGTTATGTTGGTTTTTCATTTCGACCTTGTCTGATGATGGCCCCAATGTATTGACCTGCCCTCAGTGAATCACCCGGATACTTCTGATGCTAAATATCTACCTTGTGGCTGAGACTTGTTCCAACAGACGAAACCTAGCTAAATATTTACATCCTTTGCATCCAACCATTCCTTTATCTGCCGGTAGACCGTGTCATGTTTTTCCGCCGAAGGCCTATTCCCACCTACAGACTTTTCCCGCAGATGGCCCGGCATATCTCTCGCTACCTCAACGCCCATTGTCTTCTCTTGACAATATGCCAAGTATCTATATCCGGTAGGAAATGTCATGAGATGGCCATCATCAATTTTTGGAATCTTCCGTGGATCGACTGGTACTAATTTATCCTTCTCATACCAATGACGGACATACATAGCTTTCCAGTCACCTGTTTCGGGATCTTTTATCCAGAAGAAACAGAACCTGCAATCACTTTCGGCATCGACTTGGCAACCTTCGAGATCAAATCGCTGTGTGATGGTCGCTTTCATCTTAGTAACTGCGCGAGTAGCATCGACCGTGATGTCTGTAGTGATACCGTGGCAACGATGCATGATAAAACTGCCCTTTTCGACTCCAGCTTTGGACAACGAGATGAAGTCTTTGTGATGAATCCTGCCGCTCCACGTAGTATAGACGTAGGCATCAGGGTCGAAGATGGATTCGAAATTGGTCCACTCGCATGCATCGCTGTTGAGCTGAGTTAGCAAGCAAGATAGGTGTATATCCTTTCTTATTCCTCTAATCTGATCTTACCGATAGCAGGGCCAACCTTCCGCTAGCTCTCGCAGCTTGTATCGCTCTAGGGCCAACTCGTCAGGGCCATTATTCCGGACAGCGCGGATAGGACGCGATGCTTCTGGGAGTGAAATATTTTCAGCCATCATGATGAAGCTCCTGTTGATTATTGAGCTGAACGGGCTGATGACACACTTTACGCATATTGTAAAATATATGATGGGAAATATTCCCGAGCATCTATACATACGTGCATCCGGCGTCGTAATACATTCGTCACCAACTAAGATAGGATCGGCATTCATGGTTCCGGAAGGATTCGTCGCTTGCGCTAATTACCGGATCTGATGCCGGATGCCGGAACGGACAAGGTGGGTCTAACTCCGGCCAACTCTAAGTCACTCAATTGACGAAGTTCTTTGTCATTAGGGCCCTTCTGTTGGATACTCGAGGTGGCGAGGCATCAGAGATTATGCAAGAGTTAAGCATCCATGGGCACGGCCATCTTTCTTATCAATCCCCAGTTTCTTTGTCTTTCTCTTCCCCATCGCTCGTGCTGGCATAACTTCTTTCTCCAGTCAGCAAAATGCCTTCAGCTAAACATATTGAACAAGCAATCGATTCAGCTGCTATGGGACTCGGCCACGACGCCGGCAATAAGGGATACGGTAAAAGCTCTGTCAATGGGAAGGGTAGCGACCTTGAAAGGGGATTCACGTCGCCCTTGCCAGAGACGCATGCGCAGTATCTTATCCATCGACATGGAACAATTAATCTTGAACCTCTTCCAGACCCAACAGACGCTGATCCGCTGAACTGGCCCAGGCATAAGGTAACACTAAACAGCTCAGGGCTACAAGTTCTACAGCTAACAAGGCCAGAAAATAATAAATCTCATGCTCGTCGCATTCCACGCTTGTATGGGCACCTTCACTGGTGCTGCCATTATCCCAGCATTCGGAACCATCGCCGAGGACCTTGATGTTAGTGTTCCGACGACGACATATCTCACATCGTTGCAAATCATGATCCTCGGGGTAGCCCCATTCTTCTGGTTGCCTTTATCACAACGATTCGGCAGACGTCCGATCTTCCTCATATCGCTCGTCTGTAGCTTGGCTGGCAATATTGGCTGTGCCAAGAGCATGAGCTATAGTTCAATGGCTGGAAGTCGTGCAGTGGTAGCGGCCTTTATTGCTCCGGCTGGCGCCATTGGCAGTGGCGTGGTACAAGAGACCTTTTTCAAGCATGAACGTGCACGCTATATGGGAATATAGACCCTCATGGTGACCATTGGCATACCGCTTTCGCCATTCATCTTTGGCTTTGTTGCTCACAGGATTGGGTATCGTTGGATATATTGGATCCTAGCTATAGTAAGTATCAGAAACCTTCATGTGTTCAGTCAGATCTGACGATCAAGACAAATGGTGTGCAATTTATGCTATACTTCTTCCTTGGTCCCGAGATGCGATACCTACGTGGAAGGGCACATGTCGCCACTTCTACATGGAAAAGAGATTTGCTTTCCTTCAAGCGCATTGACCCTACACCTTTCAACATCCGAGAATTTCTACACCCTTTCATCTTCTTTTTCCGCTCACGCGTACTTATCCCATCCGTGGCCTACGCAATGGTCTTCCTATTCGGCAGCGTTCTAGTCACAGTCGAGACTCCCCAGCTATTCATACCAAAGTTTGGCTTTGACGAACAAGCAATTGGCATGCAATTCCTCGCCCTTATCATCGGAGGCGTGATTGGCGAACAACTCGGAGGCAACTTGTCCGACTATTGGATGAGGCTTTGCACCAAGCGCAACGGCGGCGATAGGCCGGCAAACGAGTTTCGGCTGTGGCTGAGCTATCCTGGCTTTATCTTGACGGTTTGCGGCACTGTGGTATTCTTGGTAATAGCCGGGCAGTTGAAAACGTACAATATCAGCCCGATTGTAGGAGCGGGGATTGCAGCTGCTGGTAACCAGGTTGTCACAACGGTTCTGATAACTTACGCAGTCGATTGTTATCCTGGTGATGCAGCAAGCATTGGCGTCTTCGTCACCTTTCTCAGACAAACCTGGGGTTTCATTGGTCCTTTTTGGTATGTCCGCCATACATAAGTTGGTTGTGGGTGTGTGCTAACACAGATCGCAGGTTTCCCCCGATGTTCGACACAGTTGGATTAAATGGTAGCGCCGGAATATGCGCTGCCCTGGTTGTCGTTGTAAGCGTTTTGCCTACTGCAGGGCTGCATGCCTTTAAAAGACACGGAGGTTCTTGATAAAGCCATTATAAGATTTGTTTCATACTGAACGAAATACTGTACTTCGTAAGGGATATTGGGAAGAAATAAGATTGCTATATTTTCTTGGCCTTTGAGAATGAGAACACCTAAAAGCCGCTGAGGCACAAAAGTTAAGAATCAGGGAAAAATAAAATGTAACCGATTATTATCACGGACACTATGGTCATTGTCAATAATATTTCCGGGAGACGTTTCAAACAGGGCTAAACACAATCGATATGGCACTGTCTGATCAATTTGGCACTATTATAGGCATCATGCCTTTTGTAGCTAGGTTCTAGGTTCTGTCTGCTGTAATAAGCTCTCGGCCACAAGTCTCAACTGCAAATATTGTAGCTCTACTTGTGTATTTGACGAGGCTTCCGTTGCTTTGCGATGGCATTATCACGACTGGTAGGACCCCTTCTGCCACTCTGCGTCCTACATGGAGGCAGCCTACTTGGATACCTCTGACCAAGTTCCCGCTGTTCTTGTCTGATGGCCTGTGATTGATTGTTAATAACGTATCTTAGTGCACAAGCCACGAATATCAAGGTCCACTTCCGATTGGCTTTCGGAAGATGCTGGATTCGTCATCATATTGGTTCCGGGATTGAGATTGAGGCCTTGTGAGGATGGAACCTGTTTTTGGTCCAGGACTTTAATTTCCTCTCCACCAACAGCTCCGGGAAGGATTCCCATCCCTGGCCGGAAGCTGCATTGGTGTTCTTAGCGCAATTTGTCCCCGGCCAACCAAGGCTTCACACTGACACCTTCGTCGCTCAAGCTGTAGTGGCAATCTGTCAGCAATTGGATCGTATCTAACTTCTTCAGGCAACTTAGTTCTTACACTAGCTGTCCGAAGATCGCAAGGGAAACCGAAAAGGCTTGCAAACCACAGAATTGTCAGCAGGAGACATAGCCGCAGCCATTCGGGGCTGAATCACATACGTCTCCGATTGGTAAGCCATGCATAGCCAAAGACTCCACGATCAGCCGCAACCCCATGTATCTACAAGGAACCTTGCCCGTGTTGGCTTACAAACGCAATGATGATACACTACAGGACAGGCATTGAGGAACTCCAGCCACGGACGGGCTGTTGAAATCGCGAAAAGGGGCAGGGTGAAAGAAATTCCAGGACTTGCAGAGTATAAGACCATGAGATTTCTTGTTGCAAGTTGATCATCCCATCGATATCTAACCAACATTCGTTTTCGATCAATACAAAGCAACAAATAACAATCAAACACATTCTCCTGAAGATCCTGCGAAATGCACTTCTCACTGTTCAAAGTCACCCTGCTCTTGGCAGCTGCCTGTGCTGTCGTGGCCCAAACTCCGCCAAACTTTGTACCATCGACGACCAACAATCTTCAGGTTAAATTCGGAGGTCTCGATGTACTTCCCGGAAGAATCGAGCCGCAGAAGAGTAAGCCGTTTCTCATCAACAAGTGGAGGTCACATCATGATACAGTGAACTAACAAAGCTCTCAATTACTAGGTCTCAGTGAGGCCCCCGATCTTGCTCTCAGGTCTCCGGAAGCACCTTTGTACATCGCTTTTATGATGGACATCAGCGTTGTACTCAAACCCGGAGCTTTTCCAACAACACTTATTCACTGGGTCAGACCGTATCTTCAACCTGAGAACGGTTCGTTCAAACCCACCAGTATCGCCCCACTGGTGCCGTACATGCCTCCTGGGCCTCCCCCAGGCCAAACCCACAATTACATCGTCCTTCTCTTTGAGCAGCCATCAAACTTCAAGGTCCCAGAGAGCTACACGCCATATTTCTCCAACATCACTGCCAGCGTCAACAATCGAATCGGCTTTAATCTTACCGAGTTCACGGATGCAACAGAGCTGAAGCAACCCGTTGCTGCTAATTGGTTCCGCGTGTCCACGCCAGTACAGTCTACAAGTACAGCCTCTGCCAGTCCAGCTGGTACTCGTACCACACGAAGTCAAGCTACAGTCTCAACATCGAGTGCTTCAAAGGTTCTGGCTATCATGGGAAGAATGGGTCTTGTCGGCTTGGCTATGACTCTTATTGGCCTCAATGATTATGAGCCCATGTTTTGATCAGCCTAAAAGGCTCGTCCAATTCTCTTTTTTTGTTTATGTATGATAGTCCCATCAGATAATCCATATGAGACATCCCAAAAACACATCGCCAAGAATCTTGTTCTATGTACCCTGAGTTTTTGGGCAGATACCAGGTGTAAGATTCGACCCAACCCAGTCTAGAGGTATCCTAGCCAATCCATATCTTCCCAAACCAGATCTGTACCGAAGTAGTCCAATATAATATCCAGCCCTTCGGGTGTCGGCAAAGCAGTGTTTCCCTCCGCACCCTTCGTGTTGTCCAACAGTTCTTGAAGAAGCTTTCGACTGCGAGTGCAACCGGCGTCAAGCGGCTCCATCAGAGCAAATAACTCAATTGCCTGACAGACTGATTCATAGCACTTTACATTACCTGCTTCTTGTTTGTCGGACATAAGCCCTAGAACAAGAACTAATGACACCTGAAACAAGTTCCAAGCGCTATTCCAGCAGAGGAACTGGTTCGAAACCCAATCCAGGGCCATTAGGTCAACTCCCTCCTTCGCAATCTGGATACATCTTCGTGCATGGGCTGCTTCACGGGCAGTTTCTTGTCCCCATGGCTTCTGACGCAGCGCCGTGATTAATAACCCTGGACGGTAGAGTGTAAGTCGAGTTGTGATCCATCGCCACCAAAGAATCGCTCGTGCTGTATTCACACTTGGCGGGCATTGCTCGCGATGCGCGAGAAACATATGTAATGAGTCTTTCCAAGCGATAAGTTCGCGGTCGAATTCGTCGACTTCGTCGGGGCTGATTAGAGGTAACCGGGCGAGTCGCTGTTGTACACGCGTGGCAATCCTACAGAACCTCTCACTGGCGGCGAGGGAGATCGTTCCGTAATCCTAGTATACAGCAACGCGTCTGAGCAAAGGAATCATAAAGAGGTCAGTGCGGCTCACCAGATCTTGGAGAACTGACATAGGTGAAGTCAGCGTTATAGCTGGGTCCCAGTAGCCGTGACTAGGACGTCCCAGAGTAGACGAAGCCCACGTATCGAGACACAGAATAGACCACCAAGTACGTATCCGTGTGGCAGTCGAGCCATTGGCAGGATGGAAAGCTGTATCCGTAGAGGCCTGCGAAGCTTGAACTCTATGCAAGCCCATAGCGACGGCCATCTGCAGGGTTGCTCCCATGACAGAAACTGCCATGTTCGGCTTGTTGAGAAAGTGAAGAACCATTCCACTGTACAAAGCCAATGCTTGGACCATGTAGAGATGCCCGGAGCCAAAGGAGTTGATGTTTAGATGAGGTAGAGCTCGCTTGTAAAAAGGGTTGTGCGCGCTGAAGTGGATGGAATCTGATGCCATTGAGCCCATAGCGAGCACCATATTCATCAGAGCGAGCCATGGGCCAGCTTCATCCTCTTCTGTATTTGATTGGAGATATCGCTGACGAAAGTCGGCTTCGTTTACCATTGGGATGACAGGGTGTACGTGGCTGAAGTATGCGTTTATAAGCGGTATCTCATCTACCTGTAGGCACGCTATGTCACCTGGACTAGCAGCCAGTGTTGATGGACTCCGCCAAGCTTCAGAGCCCTTGGGAACTCGTTGCTGGACATGAGGAGAGAGATGGGCGATGACTTTGAGGATTGTAGGGACCGATGATATACCTAGGTATGAGGCGTTGAGTGATTGTCGTGAGAAAGCTAGTCCGTTGACATCGTCTGCCACGCGCGACGTCTCGCTTTCGGTCTCGGATACTTCATCCCATGTAAAGTTCTGTTCCACCGATGGTTCCAAAACCTGCAGATGATCCTGCGGCTCAGTCTCAGCAGTAGGCGGAGGTACCTTGGAAGCTTGCAGTCGCATCAGCAACTGCTGACGGGTCATGCAGGAGAGTTCATCAAGTGAAGTTGAGGGGAACAACGATTCGATGACCTTTCGGGCCTTGGCGTAACTATCGGTAAGTTCGGCGTGAGATCTGTTAGTTGCAGCGTCAGAGCAGGCCCACTGTGTTCTAATGCACGCGGGCTTACTTTATAGATACATTGTGTCTCTTTTTCCGGGCGGGATAATGACAGAGATGTGGGACGAGGTAGTAGACGCATTGCCGACATGGAAAGGTCTGGCCTTCGCATTTGACTCGACGACGTCTGCATTCGGCGCAGGATGAATTGGCCCGGGGCTGTCGGCCGGTTGTCTCGGGGAGTTCCATGGTCATGCGATCCGACTCCGAATTTGATGAGAAGAGTTCAGGGAGACATTAGCGGTGAGGGAGAATCCTTTTGTCAAAAGTTTAGAGGCTTGGGCTTAAAGATGGCTAGGTACAGAGTGAGCATCGCGCGCAACAAGCTTAGGCAACAGTTTAACTTGGGACTTGGTGGCGCACCCACAGTGACAATGAGGCGTTTTGTTCTACACGGGCCTGTTTCAGAGTTTGGGACAGCAAGGTTATTCGGATCCGAATTCGCGGATATCTCCTGGTAGCTTGACGATGATCATCTCCCACTTGACGAAGAGATAGTACTGAAACAAATCATAGATCCTTCTGGATTAAGTTTAATAACCACGGAAGCTCCAAACACATGGCGTGATGCAGAAACCTCGGCAGTGTCTCGACATGCATAGGCTATACCGAAGATGGAAAGTCGTTGGAGCCGCCAATTGGTGACACTAGTGAGGAGATATGAATTTCCGCTCTAGCTCACGGCATGTCCGAAGCTATCTTATTATGGAGCTTTATTTTCCGACTATTTCTTTAGCAAAAAGCTTGTATAAAGACCTTAGATTGGCGCCGGTACGAGATGCCGATTTTATTATGATTTGATTGCCGTCATTAATATCCGGAGCTAAACACGATACCTATTTGAAACCCGGTGACGAAGACACGCAAGCTGTGATCCAGCTAGGTGCACTACAGGAAACGTCGATAGTGTTTATGCAGAGGTATAACAGTTACCCGTGATTGACATTCTCTTACAGAAACTGGCTCTCCCTGATGCCTTTCTTCGTCTTCAAATGATTGAGGCCTGGTGCAACGCTTGGGCTGCAACGGCGTCAAGCCACCGCTCACCGTACCAGCGGGACACGAAATATTTAGATTTATTGGTTCTTTCATCATAAATAGGGTGGATTTGAAGGAGTGCTATAACCAGGCCTGAACCTCGATGTATTCTCTGCTTACTGAGTCACGCTAAAGATGTGCTCGCTATCCTAACCTATAGCATAGATGATTTTATCTACTAGAGCCTCGATATTGGATGCTATCCTTCCTGTTATAGTACTCAGATGGTGACAGACATTGTAATCAACACAAATATTGCTTGTGCCTGAATGGAATAGCTCGAATTTTGCCAGTCTTCGCTGTCCAATTGTTATGCGCACCGATCCTCTCGCTGGTAAAGTCGTGCTCACACTAGAGACTACAGCTCCAGACATTTACAAAAGGATACTGGGTCTTGCGCGCACTCAGGAGGCCATTTTCCGGATCGAAACCAATGAGCCGGTGTTCTGGTTGCTCCTCTTGGAGTGCTTTGTCGTGCAATAAACGGGCTATCGAACTCGAAGATATGTTATACTCGCGTGGCTCAAGCAGAGCGAGTTATGTCAACCCGATGGCTCAGATATGTGTTGGGACTTCTGTACCATTTAATTGCGCGTGAGCGAGATTGTCCGCATCGTCGAACAAGAGATAAGCCAGCAAATCGTTCAAGCGTAGGATCGTGGAAATTGGTCCAAGAGTGCTCACCAGCCCATTCAAAATCAAACTCGTCTGTGGCAAGATCTTTCAATAGGTCTAGATGGAAAATTGTCGGGCAGTTCTCAAAAGGTAGCCAGACGCTATCGTCCTCAATATAACGTATCAGCTTTCGTGTGGTGACCAGATCGACGGTCTGTTGCAGCAGCCAAGTTAGATAATTAACGAATAGGACAGTTAAAACCAACCAAGGTGCATAGACACTGGATCCATGCGTGGTATGTTTTGCGTAGCATTGGGGTCCAAAGATCATCCAATGCCACCTTGTTTTTCTCTGGTGATCACCGGTTAAAAGCCCTAATGGTACTGCGTCAACATGTCACGTTGCAATTGTGTCTCACACATCGGCGACAACCACATCAGTCCACCAATTCACAAGCCAAGCACAAGAATGCAACCCAATACCACGTATATTCCGACTCTTTACGGTCATGGGCTAATGCGGCAGTTCGGAAATCTGTAACCACGTCCTAGTGCGTCTCCACACCATCGTGATCATCCCTACCACTTCGAGTCTTCCCCGCATGCCGGTCCTTTTATGTTAAGAAGAAGTCAATGTATATACATATGGATCTTCCGTAGATCGACCTTAGTATCCACACTCTTAACTTTTAACATTCAATCACTCAATCTTCACCATGTTGAAAGAGCTGGATCAGTCTCACAGTGAGCATGTTCATGATGCCAATCACGAAAAAACGCAAGCAGTGCAGACCCCAGACGCCATCGCGACCGCGCTTAACAATGTTGGAGCTCCGTCGCCATGGGGCAAAGGCCATCTCAAGCTGTACATGGCTTGTGCGCTCATCTACCTGTGTTCCACCATGAACGGTTACGACGGCTCCCTCATGGGTTCGATTAACGTTCTCTCAGAGTATCAGGAATACTACGGGCTAGGTGATACTGGGTCTACCTCAACTGGCTTGGTGTTCTCCATTTTTCAGATCGGACAGATGTCGGGCGCCTTGTTCACCTGGATATGCGACTGGCGGGGTCGTAGGTTGACTCTCGCTGTCAGTTCGTTCCTCATCTGTGTATCCGCTATCTTCACTGCAGTAGCCCCGACTTTGTCTTCGTTTATCGCCGCGAGATTCCTCCTTAGCTTCTTCTCGACTATCAACACCGTCGCTGCGCCGATGCTTCTCGTCGAGATTGCGCCCCCTCTACAACGAGCTACAGTGGCGGGAACATACAACACTTTATACTATATGGGAAGCATCATTGCAACATTCAGTATAGTTACTCAGTCTAAGTCAAGTCGATCAGTGTTGCTTACTAGCTACTAGCAATGTACGGTGCCAACATCCATTTGAGCGGCAACATCAAGTGGCGTCTTCCCCTCTGGTTGCAGATGCTCTGTCCCGGGCTCGTTGTCCTCGGTAGCTGGATATTGCCTGAGAGTCCAAGATGGCAGGTTGCGCAAGGAAAAAACGAATTAGCTCGCGAATTTATTATCAAGCATCACGCAAACGGCGACTCCGAGCACCCAATCGTCGCTATTGAAATGCAAGAAATCCACGATTCCCTCGTTGAAGTTCAAGGCCGTTCCAAGTGGGCTTGTTTCGACCTACGAAGCCTTTACAAGACTCGCGCTCGCCGATATCGACTTATGCTTGTGATTGCCATGTCTTGGTTTGGTCAGTTCTCAGGCAACAACGTTTCGAGTTATTATCTCCCATTGATGGTAGAGAATGTCGGGATTACTTCTACTAACATGGTTCTGTTGTTGAATGCGTTCTATGCACTATCTGGATGGGTCGCGGCTACAATTGGAGGTACGTAAAGCTTGAAAAGTCGGCAACTCCCGCTTACAATGACGGATGAAGCTCGTCTCCACGATATTGTTGGAAGACGCAAGATGCTGATGAGCTCGTGTCTGGGCATGTCTATTGCGCTGGCTATTGTTGCCGCCACTGCAGCCGAATATGAGCGCTCTGGCAGCAAACCTTCAAGCTCAGCAAGCATTGCGTTTATCTTTATTTTTGGGGTTGTCTTTGCTGTTGGATTCACCCCAATGCAGCCCATTT
Organism: Fusarium nygamai; assembly: GCA_001262555.1. NCBI lineage: Eukaryota > Fungi > Ascomycota > Sordariomycetes > Hypocreales > Nectriaceae > Fusarium > Fusarium nygamai. The sequence goes on from LBNR01000008.1 coordinate 275,704, forward strand.
ATCCAGCAGAGGTTTTAGCTAGTAAGTTCCTCCTGGCACATTACTGCCTGACATGATCAATCACTGACACAGACAGATGATCAGCGGGCAAATGGCATGATGGTCTTTATGATAACCTCCGGCTGCGCAGGTTTCGTCAACACTTTCGCAGCTCCGGTTGCTATGAAGAACATTCGGTACTGGTTGTAAGTACATCTTCGGAGCGATACTATAAAACATGCCCCTAATCAATGACTTTTGCTATAGCTACGTGTTCTTTGTTTTCTGGGATCTCTTTGAGTTTACCATTATCTACTTTTTCTTTGTCGAGACCAAGGGCCGGACTTTGGAGGAACTGACTGCTGTTTTTGCAGCCAAGAATCCACGTAAAGCGAGTACCAAGCGGGTCTCAGAGCCTGAGTGTTAGATAATTCACAGTCATTGACTGTCTGAGAGGCTGGACTATGGATTTAATAGCTATATTTAACGTATCTAACATACATGCCAACTACAACTACATAAGAACACCAGTACATTGTCCGCTGTGAGGGTGTCAATGGACGAAGAGGCGAGTGGCAAATTTAGCATGATATACCCAGTCAGTAGCTCTCGCCCTGAACGAGATCCATACGCCTACAACTACATCGAATCATATAGAGATGTAGATAATTTAGATTATTATCTGCATAGCACTGGCAATGAGAATACAACGAGGCATGCGTCACTATACTGTATGGAGAAGCACAAATAACAACCCAGTGAAAGCTAATGATTAAGGTTTATCTTTATCATGTTCTATAGTATTAAGGACTAATGTGTCTATGGAGATCACGGCGAATATGCTTGACTTTCCAGGTATAGGGCTGTGAAACAAGCTAGTGGCCCTTGAGCGCTAACCCGGTCTTTCATATTCGCGTCTAAGCTGTTCCTAAGAACGGATGAACCCTTGCCCCGGCAGCCCAGATTTGAACTCCGAGACTCTGATACACGCTAGAATGGTATTTTGTAATTCCGCGCAAGGTGATGCCAAAGCCAAAATTGCATATGCGGGGAACATACAGTGGTCACGATGCCAAATTGATCAATGTGTCAACGGAAGAAGAAAAGGTCTTCATCATCCGACGCTTGTTTAGGATATAACAAAGAATATCACAACCCTCTGCCACGCTCCGCCTTGGTATTTCTGGCACATACGGATATCATCAAAAGCGGAAGGTTGTCTCAGGTAGATTTGAACGCTGGGACCAAGATTACAGTGTCCCTTTGAACCTTGGCCAATGCAACCTTCAGGAGCTGGTGGCATCCATAGTTGAGTTTCTTATATAAGATAAGATTACGGCCCCTCAAGCTTTCGCGATAAGCACCTCAAGACTACTCGAACCATTCTGAACTATTCCCAAATAGCTAGCATCAATGAAGGGCTTCAGCCTTTTCGCATTGGGTCAAGCTCTGCTTGCAGCGGCCACTCCTCATGGCTCCAAGCTTCCCGTTCGCCAACAAGGCAATAGCTTCGCAGGCGTAAACTCCTTCTTCCTCCATGCTTTCAAGCAGTGAGATTCACCTCTTCCACGTACCAATCATCATGTAAACTGACATTCATACAGGCAGGATCGATTGGACGTCCTAGACGCCATCAAGAATGCAAATCTCAAGGTCCTACGAATCTTCATCTCACCGACCGGCCAGAACTTCAAGAACACTGGCTCAATCGCAATGCCCGACATCGAACCCCAAACCGTTGGTGTCTGGGACGACACCCAGCTCAAAGCCATAGACCAACTCATGGTAGAAGCTCAAGCCAGAGGCATCAAGCTCACCATCGCAATCCACGATCGGTACCAGCTCGGATGCTGGGGAAGCGATGCCTATGTGTCAAAGTACAAGCTTCCTGCAGTAGACTGCAACACTCAACCAGCTAGCGCCAACAATGTTGAGTTTTGGTACTCTGACAAGAATTGCATCTCTGATTTCCAGAATCGTATTCGTCATGTTCTTGAACATAAGAATACGCTTATTAGCGGAAGTCCAGCTTGGAAAGATCTAAACAGCCATATCTTTGCGTTCAATATCCAGAATGAAGGGCAGGGCCATTTGAACAACAATGTTCCGCCTCATCCGTCGTGGTGGTGCGATCGAGCTGGTTTCATGCGGGGCATTATGGGTAGCAGCAAGGTTCTGATCTCCACTGGTAAGTCATCACGCACACAGAGTTATCATTTCATCACTAACACAAGATCATAGGTGGCGGTAATGAGTTTCCCAACTCAGATGTGGCAGAGAACTGGGCTTGCAAGGCCTTGGACCTCGTTACCATCCACTCCTACATGGGCGTCAACGAATTCAAGAACAAGGGTCCAGTTGCGCTGCAGCACGCCAAGAGCGCGAACAAACTCATGCTCTTTGAGGAGTTTGGTGCTACTGGAAGCAGTAAGTCTACCACTGTCGGTCAGCATATCGATGTGTTCAATGGTCTTGGTGTGCCGTGGATGCCCTGGCAGATCAGCAAGCCTGGTAACAAGGCAAATGACTATGAGTTTTGGACTGATGAGGCTACTTATGATGTTGTTGAGGATGGCTCGAATGATGCTTTGGCAAAAACCGCTGCTCAGACGTGGTCTATCTAGAAACTATGAGGAGCATGGAGTCTGCTCAAGTGGAATGGCCATAGGATGGATAAGCCACTATAGTTTGGACGACGCTGGATTTATTTGAGTAAATAATAGCTGGCTATTAGAATGCGTAACATTAAGATGAGCTAAAGGCAAACCTTCCCAGTATCATATCAGGATAACTTAATCATTCCCAGCCTTCACCCCAGCTGACTTCCACGTTGACAATCCCCGCTCACTGTCAGCAAAACGAAGAAACCAATTTCACTATATTCAACTACGGCGTGTACTTTGCTCTACTGGATTACTGCTACAAACGCCATTCATTCTAAATAAATCAGGACACGTCAATACGAGGCAGACACGGTGCAATCAACAACAACCATCATGAAACCCCCCGTCCACCTCAAACAACCACCTAGGGAAACCCGCCACCGAAGATGCCGCCCCCACCGAAAATACCACCACCACCGAAAGGGTTTGGCCAGTTCGAAGGGTCAAGGCCATGCAAAATCTTGTTCCCAATGTCTTCAAATTCTCCCCCGAGCTCTTGGAAAGCTTGACCAATCTGATCAGCACCGAAGCCAATTTGACCCAACAAGTCGTTGATCTGGTCAGCACTCCAGCCATAAGCCGTCTGAATAGCCGAGGCTACCATCTTAGCATCATTGCCAAACTCGCTCTGCAAAGCTGAGGCCACTTCTTGAGCAGCAAATCCGGCCTGCTTCATAGCCTGCGCGACAGCAGTGGCAGACAGGCCATAAGCAGTTTGCAGACCGCTCGCTATAGTGTTGGCGGCGAAGCCTGCCTGCTTCATAGTATTGGCTGCTTCGTTGGCGTCTTGGTTGAAGGCATTTTGCAAGACGCTTGCGACGTCCTCTACGCCTGTGATGACATTCTGCTGGACCTTGTTGGCCCACGCGCCAGCTTGGTTTAACAGGTCACTGAATATCTCGCTGGCATTGCTCTCGATGTTGTTGAGGATGGCGTCGAGTAGATCGCTTACGCTTGAGATGTTGACGTCAGCTGTGAAGTCGCCAAAGTTGCGTGTCAGGCCTTCGAAGTCGAAGCTACCTCCAACTGACAGCACGATGTCTGACGAGCTTGTGTTTAGTGCGAAGTGCGCACCGACCAGCGCTTGTAAAGGCAAAGATCCGAGACTTATATCGCCGATTGAGGGCAGTGAAATAGTGGCGTTGAGGCCATATTGGAATGAGGCCGCCAGGTTGTGGAAATCGGATAGTGTGCAGCTCATGTTAGAAGTCAAGATACCATCAAATCCTACCTCGAACTTGATACCGCCTGAGGTGATATCAGCATCCAGGTGCCAATTCACGACCTCAAATAAATTGATAGCACCGTTGAGATGAAGAAAGGGCGAGGCTAGCGTCTGAATCTTCAACACGGGACCACCGGGAGGTACCATCTGCTTCATGGTGGCGTTTTGGAGCGCCTGCTTCTGCGCAGCCTTGGTGATGATCTGATTGTTCTTGATGGGATTGCCATTAGCATCCACCTTCAAGCTAACGCCGGTACCGTCTCCCTTGATAGAGAATATATTGCCAAACGACAAGGGAGACATCTCAATGTCGGCTTTCACTCCGTTGGTGAGGTCAAGCTCCACGTCACCATAGAAGTCGAAGCCAAAGATGTCGGCGGCGGCGCTGAAGCCATAGCCCATGCTGGAAAGGGAGCCGTCAGGCAATACGACAGGTTCCATAGGGTTCTCAGACCACTGGAAGGAGAGGTCGGAGAACAACACAGGAACATCCAGGGGACATTGGGCGTTGGTGAAGACCGTATACACGTCCGTCAGGTGCATCTTGGGCACGTAGAAGGAGATGTAAAGAGGATTTGGCACCTCCTCTATCAGCTGGCAGACAACCACGAACGAGTCATCGTCAAGAGGCACTATGGTATTGTTGCCTGCGTCACCGATGTGAAATTGACCTGACAAGCCGATGGCCGCACTCGGCGGCTCGAAGATGATTCCGATGCCTACGCCGAACGAGTCAAAGTGCACGCCCTTCATGACTGGTGGTGCCGGCAATGGACCTTTGTCTCCCTTGATAACTACACCAAAGGCAGCCTCGATGTTGTCAATGGTCATAGACAAATCAGCCTCAAACTTGTTGTCAAATATGTCGAACGGCATGTCGCCAGTAACGGTGAAGACGACAAACTTGAACAGTGGGTTGATGTCAATGGTGGCAGTGGGTTTGTTGATGTTCAAGGTCCCTGCGCCACCGAAGGGAACGTGCATAGCATCAAGGCTGATAGACAGACGCGTGCCGAATATGTTCAGACCCACGGTGTAATTGAACATGACCGAGACCTGGAGATGCTGGACATTGAACAAAGACCCAAAGAACTGCAGCGCCTCATCTGACTGGGCAGGCAGCTTCTTCAGATCTATCCCGGCTTGAAGAGCAAGGATATCATTGTTCGTATTGCAAGTGAACTTGGTCACCACAATATCCGGAAGGAATTCCGGCCACGTTGCGCCGAGCAGAGTAGCGAGGGTGCTAAGCGAGTACAATGCCTGGTCTATAGGCTTGCCCTTCGACTCAGGTTGCTCTGCTGTGTATGTAATACCCATCATATAGGTAGCAAAGGTACAGCTCTTGTATTGCTCATGCTGAGCAAAGAACTTGTTCACGGGCGTGACCTGTGGCTTTGAGGTATCTTTCCAGATAGCATTGAAGGCCTGCGTAAGCGGGTCGTTCTTATTGTTGGTGATGAAGGTGATGAACGTCATGGTTTGAGCCATGGCCTTGACATCGGCTTCACCTACTGCGAATGGGCCAGTGCTGACATCTTGCAAGTAGATGATGCGCGCCAGGGGAGAGTTAGACTTGGCATCACTAACGATCAGCACTGAGGTTGGGTGCTTGAGTTGCAGTGAGGCTGTAGTCTTGGCAGGTACAGTTGCAATGGAGGTCAAGGTACCGAAATAGTTGGTCTTGTCTTGGTCACTGAATGAATCGTAGACTATGACGCTGACGTCTAAGTGATTGGCAAAAGATATCGTTGGGGCAGTCATTATGACAAGGTTAAGCAGTGTTGGAAGAGAGAGGAGGGAAAAGTGAAAAGGAAAGGCAGTGGTAGAATGTTTGGAGGCTTTGGTTGTTGCGGTGGTGGTGGTTGATAATTAACTTGATCCAGGAATATTGCTGTGACTTACACCCAATGCCACTCAGCCTTCTTGTTAGTCGTGTTGAGCGGGTATATCCGACCCGCTTGATAGCAATATCCGGGCCGTTCCCTCCGTCCTAGGGCGGAGCTCAGCTCTCGTCGTTACCGGCGCTATTGATTTTAGACTCTGCACATTTCTGCCAATTGAGTTTGGTATGAGATGTCTGTGTGATGCAAGATTATTCCAAGTAGTCACATACGAATCAATTACGAGGGATGTTACTGGCCATTCCCCATACACATTCACAAGTCCCCGCTCGTGGACCGGTTGTATGGCTTATCGTAAGCCTAGTGCTGACTTCTACAAACCAATAGCGACACTCGTGGCTGGCTACTTCGAACGGCTGAACATACACTATCATTGTGATCGAGGGGTGATAGGCGGCCCAAGCTCCTTAGGTGCCGCTAGCTACAGAAGCTAGCTACAATATGTACCGATGGAGAGTTTAGGGCTGCATGTTCCGTATTCAGGCCGAAAATGGTGGCTCGTTTGATTCGCAGCGATAAGGCAGTGAGACTAGTGACGAGCTGAATTTGGACGAAAGTCCCGTTTCTCGGCATTGTGACTCCGAATGGGGGTATCACAGCTACGGAAGCGATGCTGAGAGTAGTAAGGCGAGGGATGCGTGAGATCGATAGTTAATATTGAGCTGACGGATCCGAATCAATATTGTGAATAGCGGTCAGACGAGAACGGACTGGCCGTTTAGTGGCTGGCTGGATACAACTAGAAGTCTGATATCGGCATGTGTTCCTGGGACCTACCCCTCATGGTGAGCAGTCCAAACTAGAGTTCCATACTAAACATCGTGAGTATTTTTCTCGTCACTAGTGTATCTTGGACTTACCAATTGACTCAATGCCGATAATATAGGCTAACCAACACGAATTAGTGGACAGAATGGTGGCTGGCTGAATTTCCTCGTGCCTATAACGACTATGGTATAGATGCATGGCTTTCGATGGTATGCTAAGGCTGAGCATATTCAACGCCATCTGGCAGCACATAATTCGACCAAGACTGAGGAGAGCGGGTAAAGAGCATCCGAGATAGTTTGAACGAGACAAACTGTGGCTTCTCGTGAGGGACAACTTCGACGACTCTAGCCAGCACAGCAATATCAACAATTTTCCCTCTCACCATATATGTTTATGCCTGCTACTGTGGCGGGAAATTGTGTATATATAGATCCAAAGACTGCACTATTCAGATCAACAGCCTCTCATCCTTACAATTATCCAATACATCAGAAACATCCTTCTCACTTAACCATTCCCGCTTTTACTCTTCACCTCGAGCAATCATGAGCTCCACAAGCAACCCCGTCGCCTCAATCACCAATAACTCTGGTTCTTCTGTGGACATATACGATGTCTTCAATCCCAGCACCGACCCCAAGATGCAGGGGCCGTTGACATACACCAAACTGGCCACTGTCTCAAGCGGCAGCACCCAGCAGGTGCAGACCATTCACTTTGCCAGCCAGCTTCAGGCCATGTTCACCGGCAATGTCACGGCGTTGAGCGGCACCTTCTACCAGCAGTTCCCCGTAGCTGTGCTGGCAGTTTCCCCGTTCGCTGATTCGAATGCCTTTACTATTACTAGCGACAATCAGCAGAGCATGGTGGACTCATTCAAGTTCATCAAGTACACCCAGGCGAATCCGTCCTCGCAGCTGGCTACCCAATTCCGCACAGCTCTGGGTGATACAACTAACCAGAAAACTGCGGTCAACAAGTTCTTCCAGAGTACTGGAAGCTTCAAGCTGTGCACGCTTAGCACCTGGACTGCGGTCTTTACTTGGCAAGCTCAGTTCACGAACCCCTGGCAGGGAACTTACTATCTCTACAGCCTTGATAAAGTCCCGGCTCTGGTAGCAACGCTGGCCATTACCGCTAGCGCCGCTAGTAGCTCGGCTGTGCTGACCATGGCTGGTACAAACAATGAGAATACGGCGGTAGTTATGGCAGGTGATGGTACCATGTCGGAGCAGAACCAAGGCACCGGCAACTTGTCCGTTGCACTGACCCCTACCTGGCTTAATGTAGCCCAGACCAGCCAACAGGACGGCAAGACCGTGTCCAACTATGTCATTGGAGCTGCGTTCACCGGCACTATCAACGGGCAGAAGGTGGCCGGCAACCTCAACCAGCTGGCCATCCCAGATCCCTCTGATAACTCCAAGAACGCCAGCAACAAGAACGCGGCCAACGGGTTCTCTCTCAACATGCTCGAAGGTTTGATCGGAATGTTGACCGGCATCGGTATGCTGTACTACATGGCCAAGGGCCACAAGCAGGCTGAGACCCAGAAGAAGAATGATGTCGAGAAGGATGCTACCAGCAAGAAGGATGCGAAAGACAAGGTTGAGAAAGTTGAGAAGGACTATCAGGCAGAGTCAGTCCCAGAGGTTCAAGCACAGGCTGCAAAGGTTGAGGCCACTGTGCCACAAGTGCAGCAGGGTTACAAGGAGGTCAACCAGGCCCAAGACATCCAAGGCAAGACAGACACCATCCGCCAACAGGAACAATCCCTAGAGGAAGTCTTGGAAGGCGGCGCTCCATCTCAAGCGACAGAGGACACAGCGGTCAACCTCGCCAAGGCGAGCAACGAAGTCGCTCAGGCAACAGACCCAAGCAAGAGTCCTGAGGAGCGTGACGCATCTCTGAAGGATGCCACGACAACTCTGAACAAGACGAGTGAGGATATCCAGACCGCGTTGAAGAACGAGGCTGAGGAGCTTCCGAAGGAGGAGGCGCAGAAGCTGGAGGATGCGAGTGAGGCGATTGATCAGACGCAGAAGGAGGCTGATGCTGAGAGAGAGGTTCAGGAGGAGCAGGAGAAGGAGAATGAGGAGAGCCCGGAAAATGAGGTGGAGGATTCTACTTTTGATCCGCCTGAGGGACGGGAGGCACCTCCTTTTGAGGGGGCGATCTGAGAGGCTTAGCTTGTTGAGTTGGTCAGGTGCTCGCTGTGGATATGGACTTGAGATACTATCATTTAGTTGAAGAACCTAGGTTTTGTTTATAGGATCTGTTTTTATAAAGACTATTCTACACTTGTTGGATTCTGTGTGATCGACTCCAGAAGGGCGTGCAATTTGCGGAGCTGTTTTCAATGGTTTACGTTCTTACTGCCAGAGCGCCAAACCACGGCTTACTTCTGCGATGGCAGCCTGTGACAATTCATTCATCTGATATGCAGTTCGTACTAGAAAAGGAGAAGTTGAGTTCCAACAAACCGTGATCGGGAAGTGGGAGAACTCTATCGATCCAGATCATATCACTCCAACATCCCTATCAAACTGTTCCTGAATATCACAATTTACAACGTGCCATTCGGCAGTAAGGCCTCCTCGTAACCGCGTCCCCTATCCTCAGGATCCAGCCCCATCGAATAAAAATGCCTAGACCCATGTCTATCTAAATTGCAAGCGAGCGCCGATCACTCCAACGGTTCTGGGTCACCATGGATCTAAACCCTACCAACGTAACTATCCGCCCAACTACAACCTATCAAACGAGTTTCTATGTAGCATTGAACCAAAGTCGTAGCCGGGGAAGCCGTGTAGCTCTCCCTGGCCGTTGATTCCACGAGAGGGGTATTTAGTCAGTTCATACAAAATTAACCTCAGCCCACTTCAATTGTTTCGTTTTGTTTCGTTTCTTTGTATCCTCAAAATGTCTGGCTTCAAGGTCCTCATCATTGGCGCTGGACCAACAGGTCTTCTTGCTGCTCTTGCGCTGCAACGAGCAGGAATTGACTTTACGATTTTGGAGAGGAGAAAGGAAGCTGATCTGAACTGGGGAGCTTCGGTTTGTCTTTGGCCGCAAAGTGCGAGAGTTCTGGATCAGCTTGGTTTGCTTGACGAAGCGAAGGCGCTGCATTTGCCGATGAAGAAGAAATGCAATCTTAGGCGGGATGGAAGCGTCATGAGTTGGAGTAACATGATTGAGAACATTGGCCACTAGTATGTCTGCCTCCTCTTGCTGTTTGATGAAAGCTGACGTTTATAGCCACGGACATGAGTGGATGCTCTTCCAGCGCGGTGATCTAGTCAATCTTCTTATGGGCGATCTCTCTGATACAACGAACCAACTCCTTGTCGACAAGCAAGTCACTTCAATCGCCTCGGGTCCCGATGGTGTCGAAGTCAAGTGCGCAGATGGCCATTCCTACAGCGGCGATCTCATAATCGGTGCAGACGGTATCAACAGCACAACACGAAGCTTTGTCGACGACATAACCCCCGATGCTACAACCGGCGACTTCACAACAACCTTCTACGGCTTCTACGGCCACGGCACCACTGTATCCAAAGATCTCGAACCAGGCGTCGATTACGAATGCCACTCTGCGGGCTTCAGCTCACAGCTCATCATGCCGTCGCACGAGAAATACTTCTTCACCATCTACCTCAAACTCGACAAACCCACAAACAACCGGTATTACATCTCCGCCGAAGAAGCCGACGCACTTGCAAAGAAATACGGCGATATCTATCTAGCGCCAGGCGTTACCTTTAAAGAAGTCTGGGCCGCAAAGAACTGGACTCACACCGCCCCATTCGAAGAAGGCGTCGCAAAGAAGTGGTTCAGAGACCGCGTCGTCCTCGTCGGCGACTCCGTGCACAAAATGACACCCAACATCGGCTTCGGCCTAAACACAGGATGGCAATCCACCGTCGTGCTGATCAACCTTCTCCGCGACCTTCTTCGCGATAACCCGAACCCTGATATCAAAGAGCTCACGAAGGCGTTTGAGGAGTATAAAAAGATACGGTTCAATCATGTTACTAAGGATGTTGAACTAGCGGGTACGTCGACGCGGTCGGTCATGTGGGATAATTTTCTGTGGAAGTTTTTGGATCAGTATGTTTTGCCGTATATCAATGGTGATACTATCCTGGCGAAGCTTATGTGCTCGCCGACGGTTCAGAAGGCTGTTACGTTGAACTTTTTGCCGGAGCCGAATTATAAAGAGGGAGAGTTGAAGTGGCATAATAAACCGGTTATTGTGAAGGAGTAAGGATAGTTAGAGGCTGTTAGAAGGTTGTTTGCGGAGAATCACATAGCATAGCATGCTTTTCATTGAGTTTAATACATATTGTCTCTTTTTAGTTTTCCTCTGTGCAATCTTGACTTCGCTTTAAAGATTTGCAGCTAAAAGGCGTATCCTACATCCTCAATTCAGCCGTCGCTTCTCGCAAAGCCTCATTCAGAGTTGTCTTGCCATAAATAACATCCACATCACTCGGTTTCGAAAGATCCTTCTCCGCAATACCGCCCGGCAAAAAGCATGTACTCATCTCAACCCACTCGTTCACAATCTGCGGCGCAAATATCTTGCCATAAAATTCCGCAAGGTCCTCTTTCTCAACTGCCTTGATCTCAACGTCCTTACCCAACGCATGCGAAAACGCCTTCTGCGTGTCCAGTGGAGAATATGGCTCTGGTCCATGGAGTTCCATGACATACGGCTTGGCTGGAGGTGTCCAATCGCGAGTGAGTTGTGTGGCCATTGCCTCGCCTATGTCTTTGATGGCGACCATGGCGATCTTGAAATCGAGTGGCGTGATGGTTGAGAAGAAGAAGGGGTTTGGGCCTTTGAGTGTCTCAACGGACATGGTCCAGTTTTCCATAAAGTATGAGCATCTAACGATAATGACCTCGGAGATATCAGTTGTTTTTAAAACTTGTTCCGAGATGTGATTTGTTTTGAGCTCACCCTGCGTAACAGTCAGTGCGATTGATTGGCAGTGAAAAGCAAACTCACCACGCCTTCCGAGAATTCAGCACCAACACTTGACAACAAAACAAGTCTTCTGACACTTCCAGCTTTTTCAATCGCTATTTTGACATTGTTTGAGATTCTTTGCGCATGCTCAACAATGTCGCGGCCGTCGTAAGCTGGGGGGAGGACCATCAAAACGGCATCAGAACCGGAGAAGTCTAGGGTATTCACGTCTCCAACATCACCTTGAACCGCCGTGAAATTGTTGGCAGAGTTGAACTCGCCGGGGACTTTCTTTAAATCACGGTACAAGCCTTTAATCTGAACACCATGCTTTTGCGATAACAGCGAGCGAATGGCCGCTGTGCTGGTCTTGTTACTTGCTGGTGCGATTGTAACCTGCATCCTTGTTCAATTGGGACAGCAATGGCGAGGATGAGACGGCGAAAACAACCAGATGGTAAGTTTATAATGAACTCGTAAATCATACGATATCATGTGTTTATTGATTGCATAGAGAAGTGGTTCGTCAGCAAAGTTAAATTCACGGTCATTCAGCTGATTCTCCGCGTTGTTTGTGAACATCCTCACGCCAGTCCTCATGCCAGTGACTAAATAATGACGTCACGCTAATTAGCCTAACGTATTCTATACTTAGCCCTTTATGGCTTGGTACCTTGCTCATGGACAATTGTATCCATGATAGCTTCACTTCACTAAGTTCTCCCCCGTGTGATTGATGACAATGTTCATAACCATCGTAGTAGCTGCAATCCATAGCTACATTCGCTGCCGTTTTGCCATCAACATCACGTATGCTGGTGTCAATCCCAGTGTATGACAACAGAAACTTGACTGCCCCCAACATCCACGTAAGGCTGCTTCAAGGATTAGAATCCTGTTCTTCTCATTACTGCTCAACCTATCAGGTATGAGACAGCAACTTTCTCTCCCAAGCTGTATTCTGAGAATGTGATATTGGACAATTCGATCCCGCCCTTAACCTCTGCTGGCAGCCCTAAAAATAAAGCCAGCCAGGCTGACGCAGCCCATCTTATTGCCAACTGCCAATCAAGGCTCATCGCATTACTTACCCTTCCTGTCATGAGACGCTTCTCCCATTTATCGTTTATATATGACCTGGTCAGCAAATGATCCAGCGACTCAATACAAGACTTTATTCCCCTTTCTACAGCCAAGTAAAGCTAATTCAATTCTTATTTCTTCCTTTTACGATGCCATCAGAGCAAGGCCTGCATCTTTGGGCTCGTACAGCACAGTGGTGGCTACCATCATTGGTCTGTGTGCCCTTCTCCTCACAGCGCAGGGTTGGTCACTCGCCAGCACAGCCTTTCGAAAGACTCGAACAACCATCCAGCCATCAGACGGCCTATGCGCTCGCCATAGATGGGAGGATATTCGAGGCTACAAACTACATGTCTGCACATCCATATGGCCTAACGATTGCCATGACAGAGAGCATTTGAACGGCAAGGCTTGTTACAACCAGACAGCTCTCACCGCAATTAATTGCTGGCAAGCAAATGCTTCTGATCGCTTTGTCAGGAAACCTGAGCAGCTTCCACTAAGCAAGTCGTTCATTCAAGTCGATTACAAGGTCGTCCTGGCGTTTGTCTTCATGTGTTTAAGTTTAGAAGATATTGCACATCACGTTACCTATACTACTCAGGAATGCATAGTCTACCTGTTTGGTGTGGAACTGAGACTGCAGGACTTGGATTCCGGTATTATTGTCACCCATCTGACCGGTAGCCTGGCTAGGACACTCACCAAGGACTACGTGAATCAACTAGCCTGGGGGCATCCACCGTTACTTGAAGATCCTCCGGGGTATAGCATTACGAAAGCGAACGACGAAGCAAGGGGCGGATGGGTCGTCGCCCTTGGGTTTGACTTTGACGGTACAGAACATCCCTTCCTCCCTGTTTACCTAGACAGTGTTCGCCACAGAGCGAAGCGCGGAGAAGTATTCTGGCGATCTATGGATCGTGTGCTAGACATCATCGTCCATATTTGGTCGATGTGTTTCTCGGAAGATGAGGGTTCGAGCAAACAAATCTCGGGCAATCAAGGCTATTGAACACATGAAGATGTACGAAACACGGAGCGGAGTGAGCGCCTACTTCCGCATGACAAGACCTTCAGTGCCTCCAACAAAATCCCAAAAGCGGAAGATCATTGAGCATTTCAATGGTTCGCCAAGAATATCGGAGGATATGCAATCTGCGTTCCAAGCTGAGTGGGAACCATTACTGAGATGTGCTCTGGTAGCTGCGGTGGAAGGCTGCAAGACTTGTATCGCTTATCTCCAGAACGAGGGCCGTGGGCTAGAAGAGGCATTAGATATTGATCGGATGAGAAATTCGACGATATATTTGAGGGGCTGCTAAACAGCGATTTCGCTTGGGAGGTTGGCCGGACTCATTTCTAGCCGTTCGTCACCCGAGACCCTGGAGCTACTGGAATTATGAGATAGTGTTGAATGTCTCAACTTACTCGGGATCTCAGATATAGACCTCGCGATTCTATAAGTCAAAAAGAAAGATATTATTATCATACCTGTAGTGCGCGCCCGATCTCAAGGTGTACTGAAAATCATAACCTTTTTGGACTACTAAGTAGACAAGCCTGACAAGCTAGACCACTCACCCTATAGCTGAAGATTGGGAGAGGCAATTCGATCCAGGCAGCCATGAAATGAGAAAGTCGACTCCATTCCCCGTTGGCGCAATATGCCAGGTTTTCCAAAAACGGCAATCCGCTTCACCGGAGATTTTGCGATCGACACGCTTCGGCAGTTTCATTGCCAAGCAAAAAAAGCCTCAACACCAAACTATCATCTCGTGATATTGAATCACAAGATTTTTCACGACATTTTAGGTAAGAAGGATCCACTAAAATAGGCAGCAAAATAAAAGTTGTTACCCCGTGTCACTGAATCCACAGAGGCTCCGCTGGGAGAGATCCCCATGGAGTAGAAGGCCGAGAATTGGGCCGATGGGAATTGGAGAATGATGGTGATCGGATGAAGACAATGTCGAGTGGATGAAAACAGCTGGAGAAGATTGACAAACTCGAGACAGATTCATAATCGATAGGTCTGGTCAAAATCAACTGGCGAAAGTATTAAAGTTGAAATGCCCATAAGGCTCAATTGACGCAACGCGACAGGCAAACACTGGATGTAACTAATGCAACGACCATCGTTAGATGAAACGTTTCGTCGCCAAGAACTAATCCAATCTCCATAATCATCGCAACATCTAATCCTAATTCTAGAAAACAAACCGGTAATAAGAAACCATGGTTTACAAAAGTCGCGCCATAAACTCCGGGAATTAATATCGTGATGGAGGCTCTGCGGTCCGTCATGCACCGTGCCCTTTGGCTCTGAAGCGAAAAAAAACTTGCTGGTGGAGAATCACGAGTTGTCCCAAGCGGAGCCCCAAATTGGGTCTGTCGCGTGCCAAAAAAGACCCAGTTCACGCTGCCTCCAACTCAGTGATGACATTTAATTCCGAACCCGCCAAGAAAAAAAGCCGAGAATTCAGCTGCCCAGACACAAAATGATCGATCGCCCAGGACGGCTTCTTCGGGATCTCTTCTTGGCCATCAGTGAGCCTGACCTCGAGCTGTAAAAATGACAGGGATTAATTGGAGATGGTGCACTGTGACGCAATAAATGCGGGAAATAAGCAGGACCTAAACTGAAAAAACTGCGAGCCTCCTTCGATGAAGTCATGTCATTGTGGGGACAAAAGTTTATCAAGAATTGTGCTGCCTGGTTGTGGACTCTGACGGTAAAACCGATTGGAAGACGATAAACATTAGTTGGTTGATTGAAATCCTTTTGTTTAGTACGACGTCATTGCTGAACTGACTCGGCCGAGTTCAAACAGCACCAACAGCACTCACTCAGTGTACTGGCTTTATGATGTTGGGTGACGGGAGTCTTAATGATGCACCCGATCAGCGAATTAGCTGCGTGATGGAATAACCACATCACTAAGCTTGTCTCTTCTCGGCCATCTATAAACCCGTGCTGCATGCAAATCTCACCCTTGACTGCTGATCCCTTTCTTTGTATCGGCTACAACGGCACACAATCCCAAACTCCACATACTCTCTCCCTTTCCCCACGTAACTATCTGGGGGATGCATCGGTGATGTCAAGAGTGGATTCTCCCAAGTTTTGTTCTTGTCAAACTGGTGATCCCCCAGCTTTTTAAATATGCACCGTTATCCCCATTTTGTCAACAAGCTTAAACTCTCAGTACCATAAACTTGGGTAGTTTGTTCAATATGCCCACTCACTTCTCAGACGATCCACCGCAGGTCATCAACCAGGATGATCTGCACGTCGCTAATTCGCGGCTCCAGCAGAACTTGGATGGTTCTACGGACCATAGCGGCGATGAGAGAACGCACAATGCTAACGGTGCTGGGCTAGAGAAGCTAGGTACTTATGATAAGTATGAGATCACTGAGGATGATTGCTACGATGAGTTGGGCTATTCGTTTTCCAAGTGGAAGAAGTGGTACATTCTCACCGTCATCTTCTGGGTAAGTTATTCCAATATTGGTGTTTTAACTACTGGCTGATAGTGAATAGGTCCAAGTCTCCATGAACTTCAACACCTCCCTCTACTCAAACGCCATCCCAGGCATCTCCGAAGAATTCAACGTCAGCGCCCAAGCCGCCCGCTGCGGCGCCATGATCTTCCTCGTCCTCTACGCCTTTGGCTGTGAGCTCTGGGCCCCCTGGTCAGAGGAATTCGGTCGATGGCCTATCATGCAGGCCTCTCTCTTCCTCGTAAACATCTGGCAACTCCCCGTCTCATTGGCTCCCAACTTCGCTACAATCATGGTCGGTCGTGCGCTCGGTGGTCTTTCATCCGCTGGTGGTTCTGTTACCCTCGGTATGATTGCTGATATGTGGGAGTCTGATCACCAACAATACGCGGTTGCATATGTTGTGTTTTCTTCGGTTGGCGGTTCGGTTCTTGGACCTATTGTTGGTGGTTTCTGTGAACAGTATCTTAATTGGCGATGGTCAATCTGGATTCAGCTTATTCTTGGTGGATTTGTTCAGATTGTTCACTTCCTTACTGTTCCTGAGACACGAAGCACAATCCTCATGAACCGCATCGCCAAAAAGAGAAGAAAGGAAACAAACGCCAACTTCTGGGGTCCCGATGAGCTCGTCCCTTTCCGAGAGCGTTTCTCCGCCAAGGAGATCCTCATCACATGGACCCGTCCCTTCAAAATGTTCCTCACAGAGCCCATCGTCCTTGTCCTTTCTCTCCTCTCCGGTTTCTCCGATGCTCTTATCTTCATGTTCATCCAGTCGTTCGCCCTGGTTTATAAGCAATGGGATTTCGATGCTGTCCAGATCGGTCTGACATTCCTCGCTATCGGTGTTGGTTATGTCATTGCCTGGGTAGCGTTCATTCCTGCTATCAAGAAGAACGTCAAGGAGCGACGGGAGAAGCCGAACGATGAGCGTGCGCAGTACGAGTCCCGTCTGTGGTTCTTGCTCTACACTGCTCCTTGCTTGCCTATTGGACTGATTGGCTTTGCTTGGACGATCCAGGGTCCTCCTATCCATTGGATTGGTTCTTTGATCTTTGCTGCCATTGTCGGTATCGCCAACTACGCCATCTACATGGCCACCATTGACTACATGATCTGTGCCTGTAAGTTCACTCGCCTTAACATGGAAGACCTCAACTGACAACATTTAGACGGCCCCTACTCTGCTTCAGCTACTGGAGGTAACGGCTGGGCTAGAGATTTCCTCGCTGGTGTCCTCACTGTCCCCGCCACGCCATT
Organism: Fusarium nygamai; assembly: GCA_001262555.1. Taxonomy (NCBI): domain Eukaryota; kingdom Fungi; phylum Ascomycota; class Sordariomycetes; order Hypocreales; family Nectriaceae; genus Fusarium; species Fusarium nygamai. The sequence goes on from LBNR01000008.1 coordinate 293,074, forward strand.
CTTCAGCAACATCGGAGCTTCATCCGGCAAGAATCTCGAATACGCTTCGACGATTCTCTTCTGTATATCATTCGTTCTCGTTGTCGCTGTTTACGTCATCTACTGGAAGGGTCCAGCCCTTCGAGCCCGATCACCTTTCGCTCAGCGTCTCGCTGATGAGCGTCAAGAGAATGCTGAGCAGGGACGTCGCGGAAGCGTTGCCTACGATGCTCGACGAAGGAGTAAGTCTATTCAACGTTACTGCACAGAATATTATACTAACGACTTATCAGGCTCAACTGCAACTGGAACTTCTGACGTCGAACGTCCTCCCGTTGCTGCGCGACCTAGCTACGGACGCCAATACAGCAACTCTAACCGTTTCTTCGGTGAGAGTCGTGTGACACCTCGTGGAACTCCTCGAGGTACTCCATCAGCAAGTCGCCGTAACAGCAAGCATTATTAGGTTGGAAGTTTGTCGCTATGGATTTATGAAGAGGAAAAATGTTGAAATGATACCCTGTTTTAAACGAGTTCCATGAATTGTATTCTATTATTTATATTCATGATTGATCATCAGGTCAACAAGCATGGTGATATCCTCTGCTTTAGTGTCCGAAAGATCAATCTAGGCCTGTTGCTGCATCAAACCAACCCACGTCATCATGGCCGCGCGAAATGTCAACTCAATTGGTGAGTCAGGTCATTCTACGATCAGAGTCCTTACGTCAATATGATGTTTCTTTGACGTGAGGCCTGTTGAGGGATTGAAGGTGGTCACTTAGTCATGCACGGGCAGCTTTCCTGTCACAAGTGATCTGATCCACACGAAGTCTGCCACCGTAAATTCACACGAAATTCATCGCTGCTATAAGCTCTCAGCCACAAGTCTCAACTGTAAATAACACAACCAACTCAACTCACAACTTCTCTCGCCATGATCACCATTTATCACAAACTGTGACGTTAAAGCAAAAGACACCATCTCCATGTCTCATTGACTTCAAAGCCATATATAGTAAATACAGTCCAGAACTGAATCAAACTATACACCGTACTCGTAGTAGCCCGTTGCGTTGCCCGTCGCTAGCTTCTTACAGTGGATCGCTGTTGATGATGGCAGCTCCACTCTCTGTGGTGGTTGTCTACCCGCTTGTAGTTTCAGCCTCGGTCGTAGCTGTAGTCTCTGCTGCTGCTGTCGTTGTCCCACCAGCGGTAGTGCTAGTCTCCTCGGCTGTGGTTGTTCCCTCTTCAGTAGTGGTAGCGTCCACTGATGCAGCTGTGGTGCTAGTTGGCAGCGCAGTAGTAGTCTCCGTCTCGGCCTCGCTGGTTTCAGTGGTAGTGCTGGTCTCAATTACTTCAACGGTAGTATCCGTGGTGGAAGACACAGGGAGGGCCGTGGTCGTGGTTACAGGGACCTCATCTGCGATTGAGTTGCGACGTGTGGCTGAGAGCTTATTCCGGCGAAGAGAGAGAGAACTTAGTAGATAGGTTGGAATATATGGAATACCTCCATACCCTAGAACAGGTCAATAAGGTTCCCGGGTCAAAACAGCAAGGTCTGTAAACTGGGGGACGTACGCCAGGTAGAAGTGGTTGAAGTGGTAGAAGTGGTAGTAGTGCTAGGTGTCTTCCACTTGCAGGGATTGGCAAATACCGACTCCGCTACGAAAAGGCTCAAGGCCAGGGACAGAAGCGTCTTTGAATGCATGCTTCTTATAGAATGTGTTATTTGGCGAAAGAGTGATGAGAATGTGATGACAGTCTCTCGAACAAGGACGAAGGAGAACGAAGAATGCCAAGAATAGGGTTGATGGACAAGAGAATCGTCTATAGATGACTATAGACACAAGCCGGGCTAGTCTTTACTAATTTACTTCAATCTTGAAGAATTCAGGGGGTTGTTTGGTCTTCTACTGCAGCCATACTGAAGAGAACACAGCCTGCTTATATGCCTGTGAGAATTAGGATGGTCGCATCATAGATAGAACTATATAGTTGATGGCTTATTTTTTAGAGTTAGTATTAATCACCGGAAAAGCAGAGTCTATTCTGCTTGAAAGAAGGAAAAAGCTAATGTGTTATTTTGCCCGAGTGGCTTAGAGATCTATCCTGCGGAAAGTTGATTGAATTTGCCGAAATGAATGAATTTGACAGAGCCACATGCAGCCACCATGTTGCGATTGGCAAAAACTGAAGTTGGCAGAAGGCCAGAACCCTGTTCGATTTCATCACCAAGCATTTTTCGCAACTTTGGGCTTGTGCCGCAAGACTTCTCGTGGATGAGCGTGCGAGCCAATGATGTTATGGAATGGCTTGTTCACCTGGCCATAATATAGACCCATAGATATTCTCCCTTCCTTTCTTTATTTACAGCGATTTATAGAGTTCTACAGTAGTAACTGGAGAGATGAACGAAGAGATTGGTTGTTGATTGGAGTTTGTACGTTCATAAGCTGAAGAAACAGAGGTCAGCTTTGCAACTTCATTGAGATCGATATTATCATATTGAGATCCTAGTACTGAATCTAACCCTCAAATAGCTGCTTCCATCTCCCAATCTCTCACCCTATCCAATAATGATACCAAGCTCAAGGTTCTCCCCCTCCTTAACACGATACTTGGCAGTAATGTTTCTACGATCAATGTTCAGAACCGACTGCTCAGTCAATGTGGCCTCACGCCTCTTAGTCTTATCAGTAGGATCACCATAGTACTCAGGCAGAGACTGAGCACTGGTGATGTTATCCGCAAGACCAGTGATGACGTCAAGCCAGGGCTTGTACATGTGCACGCCAACGGCAACGGAGAAAGCTTCCTTGCCTTCTTCGTTCTTAAAGCGCAGCAGGCCCGCGGTGCCGCTGTCGCCCATGTAGAGGGACAGCACGCCGTTTTGCTCGTCCCACTCGCAGCCGTCGGTGTAGTGCCAGCAGGCTTTCTCGACGACGTGGAAGTAGGCGTTTTGGTTTGGTAGACGCGGACTTTGACGGTGTAGGGCATTCTGAGGGTGTTAGTAGGGGCGACGAAGAAGAGAAGAGGGAACGGACTTGGATGGGTTTCTAGGGGGAGCTGTGGTAAGGTTTTGGTGCTTGAGTGTTGAGCTGTTTGGTTGATAGCCAAGAGAAGTAGTACTGGTGGCAGTAGTCAGGACCTTTATACCCTTTGTTAACTCGCCTTCACCCTTTGCTCTTTTCGGGGAAGCTTTGTCTTCTCATCGATACTGAGGTGCCATTCTTCCTCGCGTCAACTTGAGATGTTGGCGTCTTGCGGTGAAGGCATATGCATGAATACCTGACGGATGTGCCGTGTCTCAGTATTGAATGTTGCATCACTGGGCAGTAAAACGTTCATTGTTGATCTGTATAAGACATCCTACGCTGTAAAAGCTTGCTCAGCTTTGTCTTAGAGGGATGTTTGATGTGCCGCGTAGGGCTTGATAATACTTCCGCGGATTTGACGTTTTGAGGCCCAAAACACTGAAATGGAGGTCAACGAGAGATGAAACATGCAGTTCCTTGATAGATGCTAAGCCTGTAAGGACACTATACACAGGCAGGCTGAATTGTTGTAAGTTGCGTTCACCCGCAGGGGATTTGATAGCATTCAGGCAAGCTTAGATACTTGAATTCGCCGGTATATCTTACTTCCAGAATGAGTCACGAAACGACAGAGGAATCAGAAATCAACGGACGGCACATCATAAACACGCTCAGCCCGCTGTCTCGCTATGAATCTTTCAGCTGTCAAAGTTCATATGATCGACATTTTATTTTCCTAGCCTTATGAGACAGCTTTCATATCCCCTCTTTACCCCTCTGCTAGATCTTGATGCTTATGCATGTCGTCCAAAGGAGACTGATCGTGGAATGCGGCCCGTTCCTACCCGGGCCTTGGGTCCTATAGCTTTCTATTATGACGCGGGGGCACATGCGTGTTTCTGGCTATTGGTCTTGGTCAAAAGCTTGAACTTGTCGGTCAATGCGATTTGAAACAATGAGAATCATGACCGCATATTCTGTCTCAGACACTATTGACGGAACGGATGAGCCCGATTCCGGTCTAAACATCCCGATGTCAGATAAATTCCCTTAGAAATGCCACAAAACTTCAAGGCACATAATTTATGCAAGCCTCTCGTGTTATGCAACACATGTAATTGCGAAGTCTTGAAGTCTTGAAACAAAGCTGATCAAAGAAACGCTAGATCTATGATTAAAAAGCTAATACAAAATGTACTCCCCGATAATCTTCAAGAATATCATCTCCAAAGTACCCATACTAACAGTATAATACGCAACACCCATGCTCCTCTTATGCCGTTCCAAAGTCTCAATCACCTCAACAACCTGGCCCTTTCTATTCTGAGACATAGCAAAGGCTTCATCGGCGGTGCTATTCGCCGGAACACTGAAGCGAAACTGACCGCCCAGACTCAACCCTCTAAAGTTCGCACCTGGAAAGATATGGCGAATCCATGCTTCCGCCTTTTGCATTTCGACTTGGTCTGATGTTGGTGCTGATGCTAATACTAAGTGTACTTCGTAGGAGTTGCTGTGTCTGTTGCGGAGTTCTTGGATTGTGCCGGCGGCGAGGATGCGTTTGGAGAGGATTGCGACGCGGGTTGCTAGCATGTCTGCTTCTTCCATCGAATGTGTCTAGATACCATCAGTGCCGTGATGCAAAGCGAGATTGTTGGTACTTACCGTCAAAAGAACTGAGCGACTCGATGAAATGCCCGACAGCATAGCCCACATGTCGCGCTTAGCTATAGGGTCCATCGCTGAACTCGGCTCATCAAGGATGAGAATCGGTGGATTTCCTGTACTTGTCAGTCTTGTTCGATGGGGTCAAGCGATGTAACATACCCAACAAAGCAATAGCCAAGCTCAGCTTCCGCTTGTTGCCGCCAGATAATCGAGAAGTCAGCTTATCGGCGTGAGGCCTCAGTCCAACCTTTGACATGACCAAGTTGACGTTCCGCTGTACATCTGCGATACCCTTCACGCGAGCGTAGAAAGAAAGCTGTTGACGAACGGTGATCTGGTCCAAGGCGTCGAACTGTGGGCAGTCTATACCGTCATTAGTAGGCGAAAGAGTCCAGTGAATGTCGATACTTACAGCCTATGCTCTGTCGCCCAGCTCGGGTATCCTTCTGCATATCCACGCCTTTGATGTAGATGTTGCCATAATCTGGGCGAACTTCGCCTCGCATCATATTGATGGTAGTCGTCTTGCCGGCTCCGTTGGGTCCCAGAAGTGCCACTCAAGCGTTAGTCACAGGAACAGAAAAGGCAGAGACGGGTATTTACCAAGTAGCTCTCCCTTTGCCATCGTGAGAGAAACACCGTCAACAGCAACATTACCACCAAAAGACTTATAAACCTGATCTACATCGACCAAGTTACCACTCATACCTCGAGACTTTGTCATCGTCGCCATCTCGATGTGAGCACCCTTCGCGTTCATTCTCTTCTTCTGATACAGTGGCACGATATGGTCTGCCCACAGACTTCGAAGCGTCCATGTTCTTCCATCAAGCAACAACAAGAGAGCAAACAAGTACGCAACTTGAATACAGAGGAGAAGAATCGGGCCGCCGTAGGCGTGTATGTTGCCTGGATAGCTTATCACGGCATCGCCACGACATCCTGCAGCCCAAACGTTGAGACCAACGACCATGGCGCGGAAGAGGTTGGCGACTGGGAAGACGAGACCAAGGATGAAAACGGCTGTGTCCATGGAGGAAGACCTATTGCCTGGACTTTGGTTGACAGACGCAATCTGACAAGTGAGCATGCGTTTGATTGGGATAGGCGAAGCGACATACCATAAGTCCTGCGACGGAAATACCAAACATCAAAAGCGAGATGCAAAAGGATATACCGAAGGACGAGAGTTCTGATCGTGCAAAGAGGGAGATGATGTAGCACCAAAACATCATCGCTAAGTCGTACAGAAGCATAACAGGGAAGAGATGCCAGGCTCCGTACCACCTTAGAATGATCAAAGAGATAAATAGGGTAGAAAGACAGGATATAATAAACACAAAGACTATGTCGACGATGATGTGGGATGTCCATAGTGCAAGAGGTTGGATCGAGTTGGAGTATTGGAGGGTTCGAATCTTTCGAAGTCGTTCGTACGCGGGGTATAGAGCGAAGAAGGCTGGATAGAGGACGTGCAAGACAGTGAGTAGCTAGTATTACGTTAGTACTTATCATTGAACGAGCTCAAGAGTGACTTACAATGGCGAGAAACATGCCAGGGCCAGGGTCAGACTGTTCGTAAGGTCAGTTGAAGCCAGGAAGACAAAACATGGGATTTCTTACTGGTATCGAAGAACTTAAGTATGCAAAAGAAAGTGAGATCGGAGTTTCACTCTTCAGCTGACTCCACATATTCAACATCAACATCGATCCATCAGCCCCATGCTCAGCATTGTACGCAAGCGTATTTTTATCCCTCCCATTCATATACAGCGCTCCGGGGACGAGTTGTTTCGGCTTATCACGAATTTGTTTCAAGAAAGCATCATAGTCATCTTGGAACTTGAACTGGTCTTGATAAGCTTTCATGTCATAATCCTTCCCGATAGGATACTTTGACAATGAGCTAAAGAGAGTCTTGTTGAGAGAGGTTGGACCGACGAGCATGGAGATATTATCGGAACCTGCGAGGTCGTAGTAGCCGTTTGGACGAAGAGCTATGGGCCATGGTTCGTCGAGGATTGATGAGTCGGTTGATACGCAGGGTGTTGGTTGGAAGGGAGTGGGATCGTTGGCCATGGTGCTGAAGACGGGTGTGAAGATCAATGGAATTGCGAGAGCGAGGATATACCACCAGAATCCTCTCTTGAGAACTAGAAGACGCTTGAGGAGGAGTGCGGAGAGTTGTTGGAGGAATGAAGCTTGTGTCCCTGAACTGAGTTGACTGTCCGGCGTTTCGCTGCCTTCAAGAAAAGGACTCCGGTCAGAAGTTCCAACGTCATCGTCATCACCTTCATCAGCGACCTTGAGGAAAACATCTTCCATAGTAGGTCCACTCAACGAAGTATCGGAATATCCCGCTGCTTGAAGAGACGTCAAGAGCTGTGCAGCAGATGTCGAATCAGGAGTGTTGAAAACAGTCTGCCCTTGATGTACAGTCGTAGCATATGGTGTGTCCGGTGGGTTCTGAACGCCCGGTAAATGGACTCGATAACCTCCTCCGTGTAGATTCTTCAGAGCCGCTGTTGAACCCTGACACTTGACGTGGCCGTGTGATACGATAACGACTAGATCGGCCAAAACTTCGCATTCGTCTAGGAAATGGGTCGTGAGGATGAGGCTTCGTTTTTGACGTTCGGCGAGGATAATATTCCACATAGCTCTTAGAGAAACAGGGTCCTATAATGTTAGTGAGTGCGTGTGAGTTGGTGGAGTTACTTACCATGCCGGTGGTGACTTCGTCCATGAGACAGATTGAACTACCGCCTGCTAACATACACAGCATTTGGACCTTTCTCATCTGACCTCCGCTGAGGGTACCGACAGGACTGTGCTTCTTGAGGGATAGATCGCATGATTCGACGAGGGTGTCAAGGGATTGGGGATCTGTTGCTCCGCCTTTCATCATAGCCCAAAGTCTACCATGTTCAAGGACTGAAAGCTCGGGCCAGTGTATGTTGCGTTGGGGGCAGATGCCTATACAATTAGTCGAAGAACTGAGTTGAAGTAATAGACTTACCAAGGTTCGAACGAGGGGCGCTGACATTTATTGAGCCACTTGTAAGCTTTTCTGTGCCAGCAATTAAACCTAGTGTTGTTGTCTTGCCAGATCCATTGATGCCAAGAAGACACAAGACTTGCTTTCTCTGCATGGAGAAGCTAAGCGAGTTTACAGCTATCGTGGGACGAGCTCTGCGACAGCACCGTCTCCAGAGAGAGGGTTTATATGTTTTCGTGAGGTCAACGATCTCGAGGGCTGTTGAAGAATCGGTCGTTCCGTTGTCGCTTGTGAACTTCCTACCCTTGTTGCTAACTCCATGAGAGCACTTCTCGATAAGAATAGCAAGCAAAGGATAGAATACTATGGTAAGGAGCAACAGGCCCCATAACATAGATACTGTAACTTCGTATATGCGGGGTTGATGGGGGGCAGGTTTCGAGATGTTTGTTGCAAGACCTTGCGCTTCGTTTCGACAGAGTTGGTTCAGGAAGAAAATGTAGCTCGAGCTTGGGAAGATAGCGGATAGGATTAGGACGATAAGCGCTGGGACGTTTTCGGGTTTCGAGTCGAGGATTTCACAGAGGGTGGCGAGGAGCATTAGGACGATGACCATGGATATGGCGGTGTATCGGATGTTGATGGTGGCTGCAAAGACACTTATGCTTGTGAGAGATAGGCCGGAGAGGATCTGCCACAGGATTACGATGCCGGCGTTTGAGGTCGAGACGAGGAGGGCAGCGTATACTACTACTATTAGCAGATTAGACGAGACGTTTGTATGTTGGACTTACAAGCTCCAAAGATGATCCAACTCGGCAAGTAGATGATATTAAAAGCAATGAGATAACTCAACACCTTCGCCGACGCAGCACCACCAGTCATCACATCAATCAACTGCGCCATCCCCGCCTCTCTCTCAGTCGATATCGTCCCAATGATATGAAACACCGACGAAATCATACTCAGAAAACACACGATCCCAAAACCACCAACCATAGTCGCCGCAAAGTTACGACGCTTTATCTCAGCAGCTTCATCCTGTGTTATCCGTGTAAACATGTAATTATTCGGTGTCGTGGTTGAGTTCGTGATTGCGTTTTCGACGGCGAGTTGAAGCGGTGCGTAGTGGTTCTTCGAAGGCGTGGCGATGTCGAATTTTGTTGATGCTCGTGCTGAACTAACCCTGATGGTATAACTCCACGTCTTATTACCCGCTTTACTAAGAGGTGAATCGTTGAAAATAACAGCAGCGTAACAATTCGTTACACCGCTTAAACTCGTGGGACATCGTTTTCGTAAATCAGCTTCACTATCAGCAACTTCAACACTCCCCTTCAAACCATCTTTAATCTTGGTGATAACACCACCAACATCAGACCCCGCGTTCGAACCCTGCACAAAAACAAGTTTCGTCCCGGGGGGCAGAGTCTCAGCAAGGCTTGGAATGGGAGATGGCTCTCCAACGCCATACCTGCTTCCATCGCCTGTGAAGTTCTGGATTTGGAGGACCAGCACGAGTATCAGGACGGGGACGAGGAGAGCTCGGAGGAGTGTTGAGAGCCAGTGCTTGACGAGTGTAATCAGGAAGATTTTCCTTGTCAGGGCTTGTAGTTGCCGGATCCATAGTCTTGTGGATGAGAACATGATGTGTGAAGGATGAAGATATCCATGATATGATTATGTTAGGCACTATATACATATCCGCGATTACTCGGGCTGCCTCTGGACGAATTGTAAGTCATAGTATCCCACGGAGCTAAAGGGGGTGAAAGAAAGGATGACAGCTGGATAGGTATGTGATCAACCAATCTTGTCTCACAGGCGTCTCGTGAATTTTTTTCACAATGAGGCCAGATGCATTATCACAGTAAGTGCCTTCTTAAACGAGTTAGCAGACTTACGTGCCTCCAGTTTCATCGAGGTCTGTTTACATGATGTCACCATCGAGTCTATAATAAGAAAGTTAAAGGGAAATTAAATTGAGTTGTGGAGACAAGGCTGATTTTCAGTTAGGCATACTTCACTCAAGCTCTGGCACCAAGAAAATAAGTTCCTGCAGCCCTAAGAGCGTAGTCTAGTTCGTGACGACGACTTCATCCCGGAAAAATAACATTCTCGTATTGAGAGGATGTGAAACTGGTGGGTACGTGCACCTTTTTGCTGCTCAGCCACCACCTTGACGTTTGCGGTTCCACTATCACAAGCTAAAACGAAGAGGAACAGCCTAGAACAAAAAGCTATTGAGGGAGGATTTGTTTTAGTTTTATCAGATCATTGCGTTGGGGTTATTGGTTGGAGGTAGTTCGGTGATTTACGGTATGGGCTTAGCTTGCGGGTGTCTGTAGGTGAACGTTGCATTCAGGTACACCAAGCGGAATTGCTGCCGTTAGAGTCTAGACATGGTTTCCACGTTGCGTCTCATGGTTTGGAGAGCTGATTGGTCGCCCTTTTACGATGTAGGATTGACGGTAGGGCGGTTTCTCGGCAGTGGAAGTTCGGTGCGTGCTTGGACTTGCCGAGGGGGCCAGTAACGTTCAAGAAGGGGGAGGCTGTGAAGGGATAAGGAATATAGGAGAGGGTTATTACAGTTAAGCGTGACTCCTGACTCTAGAGTTTGTAGTCAGAATTCGACCAAGACTGTTCAAGGATGCCATTCGCATCTGTTTGGTAGTTAACCCTGCTCAAATCTGATTGGTTGCCTGTCAATTAACGCCAACTTGGCCTCCGAAACCTAATGCACCATAATAGACCTTATAACTGTCAGACGTTCTCTCTCTCACATATATCATACAAGTCAGATGTAGCCAATTGAATTCTATATGCAGTTGCGTCTTAGCACATCAATCTCACCAATGATCTCGCCTTACAAATCAACGATTAGAAATCACAATGACACCATCCCCAACGTCAACAACATCATCTGAACATATAAAAACCCCCAAATCTACCCAAAAGCCCTCACCCTGAAACAATAAACAAACTATAATCTTAAATATCCCAAAATAGCCCACCATGGCCCCAATCCGCACAGCCATCATCGGCCTCTCATCCTCCGCCAAAACCTCATGGGCGTCAAACACCCATCTCCAGTACCTCAACTCCCCCCTCGGCCGCTCAAAGTACCAAATCGTCGCTCTCCAGAACTCTTCCCTCCAAGCCGCCAAGAATGCCATAGCGCATTACAACCTTCCACCCGAGACTAAAGCCTACGGTACACCAGAAGACTTAGCCGCTGATAAAGATGTTGAGTTAGTCGTTGTAGCTACGCGTGTTGATGTTCACCATTCAAGTGCTCTTCCGAGTGTAAAGGCTGGCAAGGATTTATACGTGGAGTGGCCGCTTGCGCAGGATGTTACGCATGCGAGGGAACTTGTTGATGCTGCGAGGGAGAAGGGGGTCAAGACGATTGTTGGGTTGCAGGGACGGTATGCGCCGCCGATCAAGAAGTTGAGAGAGATTGTCAGAGAGGGGAGAATTGGAAAGATTGTTAGTGCAGAGTTGTATGCGTCTGGGGGGACGAATGACAGGGAGATCCTGCCGTCGAGTTTGGAGTTCTTTACGCAGCGGGCTGTTGGGGGTAATATTTTTACCATTGGTCTTGGACACAGTAAGTCACCACTTCCAGAGAGGTTCAGCAGTAGCTAACAAGTCAGTCTTTGATCAGTTCCAGTACATCATCGGAGACATCACAAACTTCAAAAGCACTCTCCACAACCAACGTCCCAACATCCGCATCCGCGACCCAAAAACCAACGAAATAACCCACACAACAACCTCCAACGTCCCAGACCTCATCCTCGCAACAGGCCGTCTCTCTGAATCCCCCACCGCCCAAAAAGACGCCGCCGTCCTCATCCGCTTCCGCCGCGGTCAGCCCTTCCCCGGCTCTCCTCACCTAAGCATAGCCATCGCCGGTGAAAAGGGCGAGATCAGAGTACAAGTCTTTACCGGGACTACACTCCATGGCGCTTCAGCTTATGAGAAGCCTGTTGTTATTGAGGTGCATGATTTTGAGAGGGATGTTGTGGAGGAGGTTGAGTGGAAGTGGGAGGAGTGGCAGCAGGATATTCCGCTGTTGGCGAGGGGTGTGGCGGCTGTTTATGAGGCGTTTGCGGAGGGGGAGGAGGATGGAGATGGGCTTGTTACTTTTGAGGAGGCGTTGAAGAGACATGAGCAACTTGAGGGGCTTCTTGGGCAGTGGGATCAGGACAGGGGCGTTTGAGTTGTGAAGCAAGTGTTGATGTTGGACAATAAGGTTCTGAATGGGCTGTGGCTGGCTATATCAAAGCCAATTTATGCTGAAATTCTCAAAATACTCAACGTCACCACTAACTAGCCCCCTTGTGATCTTGACCGTATATTTCTCAACAACTTATCATCCAATGCCAGTATCAGCTATCCTAAAGTCATCATAAACTTATTAGACTATATAAATATTTCCTAATTTTACGTCACTATCATATAAATTATGTAAAGGCTCGTCATAAACTTTTGTAAAAGGAAGTGTAAAAATCATGAATTATTGCCAGGTTGAGTCATGTATTACGTCCGATATCCCGTGGACCTTGCCATTTCCGCAAGCTCGGCAGCCTGTTTCTCGATCTCAAGTGCCACTACACGCATTATTAACATACGATCTCATCTCAAAGAAGGGGAAAAAAGGACAAGGAGAAGAAATTGGCTAGGTACTTACCGTGAACTGCCACCGCGGCTTTCTTCCCCGTATACATCGCATGCGGTACATTAGGTGCACCGTCAGAATTCGCATCCCCAACCGCATAAATACCGGGCACATTCGTTAGCATGCCCCCGCTAGTCACTCCCAATTTTCCGTACGTCAAGATCACGCCCGCCTTTTTGCCAATATCAGACCTCTGTTTACTAGCGAATCTCGACAGAAAGGCAACCCGTTCCACGGGCTCACCCTCTGTGAAATGCACACTAAAGAGGTCATCCTTCGGCACTGAGGGCAAATGGGGGCTTTTATCAACTTCTTCGCCCTTTTTAAGGCGCTCGAGGGAGGTTATAGTACGGTTATCGACCGTCACGTTGTGGAGCTTTAAATACTCCTCCCACTGGGGCAATTGCTGGTCAGCGAGCTTCCTCATCTCCTCGGTATCAGTCCCATTAACGAAAGCAACGATATCGGTGTCCAACGTGAGGACTTTTCTAACGTAATTCGCGACTTTATCGAGTGGACATAAAAGACCAAGGGGTTGATCGGCGTACTCGTGGCCATCGCACCAGGGGCAGGAGTAAATTCCCCTGCCCCAGTTTTCCTCGATTCCGGGCGTGGAGGGCAGAATATCTTCTAGACCAGTTGCGAGGACTATTTTGCGCGCTGCGACTTCCATGGGCGATGAGCCGGTATCTTCGACGGAGACCATGAAGTGCGTGTTGGTGCCGGGGAGGCGTTTTATGTTTGTCACTGTTCCATTCATCATCTTGACGGTTTTGTAGTGCTTGAGGAGACGGCGGGCTTCGTAACGCAAGTAGGCTGGCTGAACACCTATTCGAAAGGTCAATTCTGTGAGACTGACAGGCTAAATGAGTCGGCTACTTACCATCCCAGCCGATAACATCGTGCATATGTGTCGTTTGAGCATTTCTGTATTCCCCTGAGTCAATGAGAAGAGCTTTTCTTCGCACTCTTGCGAGACCACTCAGGGCGGAGAGGCCAGCTGGGCCGCCGCCGATAACGATGACATCGAAGTGTGGTCGCGGGGTGATGGCGACGGCGTTAGCGAGAGACAAGAGTCCCAAGAGGCTGGCAAAGAACATCATAGGGATACAGAGCGTGGGCATAGAGAAGCAATCTTTTTCGGTAGGTATGATACCTAGATATAGGTTTGCAAGGTGTAGAGGCTCCAAGTTCATAAGCTCTCAGCCACAAGTCTCAACAGAAAATGGCACATCAATTCAAAAACGTAAACGTAAAGCATGTCAATGAATGGCGCGTTCAAAACTATACATGGGCGTTAGTGGTGACGTTGAGTACCTTGATGTTTTCCGCAAAAACTGACTTTGACTCATTTGAGTAACTCTTGTCATCTTTCTAAAGTTTAGGGAAAATCCTCCCGTAAATTGGATAAGAAACACTAACATCGTATAAATTCTTATCTAGACTGCAAAAGTTGATGTATTTTATATAAACTCATGATGACTTCAGGGTAGCCGATATTGAGACAAACGTCCGCCCAGACGGACTCCGCCACCAACGGAGAGCTCACGTACAAGATCAAGAACAAACCCCTCCGATTCAAAAATAAATAAAATATGCTTTATATGAATGGTATATATCAATGCTACTCAAAACCAATGCTAAACACCAAACACAATGCTTCGTGAGTAATCTCACTCTATGGCTCATCCTCCCTTCTACCATCCTCAAAGCACTTCATCTATTGCCCTCCTAATCCCAAAGAATCCAACCCGCCCTCGCAGCAGGTCCATTCGGTTCATCCACACTAACCGCCTTATTAAGCGTACTCGACAACTGATGCACCTCAATTGTTTCCGGATCACTAACATCAGTATCTTCCCGCCTGTCGCTCGAGTGAAACTCTTCACTTGGTTCTGGGTCTGTCGCGGAAGCGACGTTGTCTGGCTCTGGTGTCGCTGCCTGTGACTCAGTACCCTTTGGGCTCTTCAATGGTGGAGTGATTGGTTTGGAAAAGTTGAATGTTGGGTTCACTTCTTCTGCGTCGGCGACGGCTGAGAGGGTGGCTCGGGTGTGGAGATGGATCTGGGATCGGGCTGCGCGCTTGAGGCGGGGTTTGCGCTGTGCGACGGGTGACCCAGCGCGTCGACGTGACTCCATCTCGATGAGCTCTTCTTGTTCTGTCTCGTCATCGGTGATAGTGCTTGTGTCAAGTAATAGCCACTGTCGAGGTCTGACGTGCAAACTGCTTCCTGACTTGCGACGATGTCGCTTCTGGTTCTTAATCTCTGCAGGTGGTTCAATAACTGCTTGGCCCTGCTTTACTCTAACCGGCAGCTTAAGCGGGATGTTTCCAGCAGTCACGTTCAAATGCCTCAGATCGCGTTGACTTTGCGAAAAGACAACTCGAGCACGAAGTCTGTGTACAGCTCGATCCAATGCCAGTTCAATTGCGCATCGGTCGCGTACCCGGCTCAGTTTGGGCCAAGTCGCTCGTTCGCCCATCAGACATGCTCGCATCATGAATTCGGGGCTTGGGTTGCTTAACAACCGGGGCAAGTCGTTTATACTCATCTCGGGAAGAATATTGATGTCGCCAGAGTATTTCTGGCTTAGCACACTCTGGAACTTGGTCGCAAGGTTGGGCATGATACCGAGTTCGGCCAGAAAATGAAGTCGATGCAAGGCCTCGTCGCGCGCAAGAGATGTCATGGTGTGGATCCAATCGTAGTCTTCGCCGTTTGTTTGCTGACCTCGTTCTGGCTTTCGAAATGGTGACAAGTGGTCATCTTTTGCGAGGAAGGGTACAACGTGAGGGTTGACTTGAGAAACAATAAAATGGTTGACGTTGAACATTTCCGCAAGGCGTGTCATCGGTAAATCGTTATCCACAGACCCATCGATCCATCTTTGGGGCGTAGGGTTCCAAGGCTGATGCTCGCCAGTAATCGGATCCTTGACGAGCAGCGGTGCGGCGTTGAAGACAAGAGGGACAGAGCATGATGCTGCAACCGCCGACCAAATCATGACATTCGGCGCAGTGACGTAGTTGAGAAGACGCGGTAATTCGTACATCGAAGCAGTTGAGACACAAATGTTGAGAATGCGCCGCGTTCGGTTGTAAGCCTCTTGAAACGTCATGTCGCCCATCAATCCTCTCATTACCCGGGTAAGATGCTTGATGTCAGACCAACTTCCCTCCGTCAACAGCCGCCGCAAGTTACTCCAAACACCATCTTGACCGCTAGGATCCTCGAAAACGGCGAGATCCCCATACGGAAACTCTTCAATAAGCTTCGGGATCTCCTCGTCGGTCCTGGTACACATGGCAGCACACACGATACTTCCAGCGCTTGCGCCCGAGATGATTCGCGGCAATAGTTGCGCTTCGAAAAGAGCTTTGAGAACACCAATATGCGACATGCCAAAGGTGCCTCCACCAGACAAAAGTAATGCGCTACGGCCATAACTCTGTCGAGCAAATAATATTCCTTCAAGTAGGTCTCTGTTCTCAATACTCTGGTCAAGCCGGCTTTGCGTGACAACAGCATCAATAGTTTTTATTGTAGATTCGACATATCGCTCGATAAGGTGTTTCGTTCCAGAGTAGGAGTGTCGGTAAAGATCAACGTTATCCATACCGCCAAGGTCGCGCGACAAAGCGGTACGGATCAAGTGCATCATTGTATGGACGTTGCATTTCGTCCGCGCTTCGTCAAGGTCGTGCAGTCTTTGTTCAATTAATTCGGGGTTATAGTCGCCTGACGAGGAATCGCGCTTCCATTCATCGTTGCCTTCGAGGCTATCGAGTTCTTTCGCAGCACTCTCCCATTGTGCGTGGGACTCGGCCTGGCTGGTCAGTTGAGGGTTTCAGTACAGACGGGATGACGCACATTCTGCATGGACATGCATAGCATGCGCTTCCTCTCCTCCAACTGCTTGATCTTCAGGCGCTGATCTTCTGTCAAGCCATCTTTACACCACTGCCATGTATCGTTTGCCGATTTGATCGCTGCTTGCAGCGTGCCGACAACAGGAACTGAAGATACCGGCGGTCGCTTCGCTTTCGTATTCGATTTAACTGGGGATTTTGTAGATTTGTTGTATAGACTAGGGACCGCGCGGGCAGGGAGAATAAGGTCGGCCATGGTGAAAGCCCGCGCCGCGGAAGCGCAGGTTCGGTCGTGTGCGAGGTCGGAGGAACGAGATTATAGCATGGCAAACGGTATTGTGTACGTGTAAGATTCGAGAGGAGTGTCGCAAGGCGTCGGTAGGTAAGGATATTGTATTCGAGCAGACAGTCGGACAAGGAATCGTGGTCACAAGTCGAGAAACATTTGTAGGTGCGGAAGGGTCAACGGAAGTGGTGGGGGTTAATGGAGGGGGCGCTGAGACATGAAGAATTGGAGGTGGAATGATAAAGAAACGAGGGAGATGGTCTTGAGATGGTGATTCTGAATGAGGAGTCTATTGTATTGTTGGATTTAGAGTTGAAATGAGGAATTTCTTGGTTTAGTTTGGAAGGGAAGGACGACGAAATGACCCTTTGCTTTCCTTTTCGCTGCCATTCCCAAATTGAATCCACTTGCCGAACTGAGGCCCCATTCCCCACCAATTTTTGACGTGGAGGAGCATGGACCACTAAAATGCCCTGTATTCAGTTGTTTTCCAGGGTTCTCGACAGCCGATTCTCCCCAGCTAGAATTACTTTTTTATCCAACAAGTTTACTTAGCAGGCTATTGATTCTTTCTGACAAAGGTCATCTCAGCAAAACATAGACATCTGACTCTTTTCCTTCCAGCTGCACACCGCTTGCGAATTGTTGGTTGTACGGAGTAGGGAACAGTCCAATCATGGTGGAGGTGCTGGAGGTGCACGTGGTACAAATTGGCTGTCACTAAACCAGGATGCGTCATGAATCGGGGTTGGGGTCCCGTTCACATGTCAACAAAGAAGCGGAAGCGGGAGTGGTTATTGGACTCTCCAGGTTTTGGAAAAGCCGATGTTCGGCAGGTGATTACTTTTCGAGTCTGGGGAAATTTGCGGGGGAGAGATGATGATATGATGTCTTACGACGGGACGTGAATGGAGCAACTTTGGACACGAGTGAGAGACAAGAGGAGACAAGAGGAGAGAATGAAAAGCGAGACGACTCGTTGCATCATGGCTTACGATAATTCCTCACCGTGACCACTCTCCCTGATCAGCTAATGCACTTTACCGTCCCGTCCCAAAACAATCCCGACCTTCTACAGTAACTGTGGACAGCTGAAAGATGAGACACGGCTGACGCGAGCCTTTTCGTGTCACCTGCCTCTTCCCTCCCGAGGGTTGATCTTCCAAACGATCGAGATTCATCTCCTCAAGATCTGCAACTCAACCAAGGCAGCAGGGAACAATTATTCTTCCGTCTGAGCAAATCCTCCGGCGTCGGGTATTTGTGGTACCACAAAGTTTCTAGCTCGACATGGAAAGACAAAACACGAGTCTAGACCTTTTGTCGATCTTGTTGCTAACCTGCTTGTGACGTCTGTGGTACACGCTGTGTCTGGGGAGCTCCACGCATCACAGTCAAAGCTTCAGGTTCATTCCAGCTCCAGTAACAAAAAATGCAACAGAATTGTTACTGAACCGTAACGTAAATATGCATAAGTTGCATCGTTAATGTCCCCCATCATATGACAGAGACATACCCCTCTCATGATTCGCTACACAAATTACGTATTCGTGACGCCTCTCACACGATGGCCTCGCGTAACCTGAAGCGTTCATTCCCCCGCATCCTAAATACCTGCTTTCACTGTGCAAACCCGCGCAGTCTAACATGTCATTGATGACGTTTTGTTTCATTTACGGAACGTCCAATCCAATCATTCACTCACGGCACGGCTTGAGAACGCCTCAGGCAGATGCGGCGTAAGCTCCCGCCTCTCTTCTTATAAGCTCCCCGCCCCAGCCTCGAGCTTCTTTCTGCTTCTTACTAGCTTCTTCATCGCTTCGAACTTGAGGATCTTCAATTGAGTAGCTTTAAAGATTTAGTCGACATGGAGGCTTACAAGACTCATGGAGGGGTTGCTCCCATTCCCACCGTCATTCGTATGTTCTTTCTTACCCTGGTGTAAGAGCTTTACTGATGATGATGTTTTAGCTGAACCGACTCACTATCAAACCATCGGCCACAATGGCGTCCGCGCTCTATGGGTTCTCTTCATCGCTATGACGGTCGTGTCCGCCATCTTCGCCCTGCTATCATGGAATGTTGCCGTTCAGCGTCGCATCTTCTACTTTCTCACAACTCTCACCACCATCATCTCTGCCCTCGCCTACTTCGCCATGGCATCTGGTCAGACATCGTACTTCAACTGCACCAGCGTGAGGGATCATCACAAGCATGTTCCTGACACGCACCATGATGTCTGTCGTCAGGTCTTCTGGGCGCGATACGTTGACTGGATGCTCTCGACACCGCTGCTTGTCGTGGAGCTTTGTCTCCTCGCGGGTGTTGATGGTGCGCATACCATCTTTGCCGTCATTGCTAATGTCATCTTTGTCCTCGCGGGTGCTTTCTCCGCTGTTGGACATGCCAACACTGCGCAGAAGTGGGGATGGTATGCTATCAGCGTCATCGCCTTTGTCTTCACCATCTGGCACGTCGCTGTTCCCGGCTCCCGAACCTCTCGTGCCCGCGGCACCAAGATCGCTCGCCTCTTTGGCTCCATCTCCGTCGCTTCTCTCATCCTCTGGCTCGTCTACCTTGTGTAAGTTCCCTCGCCATTCTTCAATTGAACAAAGCTAATGTCCACAGTATCTGGGGAGCTGCCGGTGGCGCTTGGAAGGTCAAGGTCGGCACCGAGGTCGTCATCTACGCCGTCCTCGACGTCCTCACCAAGGCTGTTCTCGGCCTCTGGATCATCACTGCTACGCGACAGAACCGCGATACTACTCCCGAGATTGGAGGTTACTGGACCAACGGCGCTGGTGCTGAGGGCACCATTCGCGTTGGCGATGACGAGGATGGAGCTTAAAGGCGCCTCCAAAAGAAAAGTCAATCGAGTCCACGGAACAATTCCGCATTGGACGTCACCACCTTACAAACTTTCCGCTCACGATTTGACGAGCGGATTTTAAGCCCGAGCCAGCTGGTATGGAATGAATGATCAAGATTGTATGCTTTGGAATGAACTGGGCAAAAATGCAACGCAACGCGACAACATGCTCGATTGAAAGGGAATTGGGCGTTTGGGGCGTCAATACGAGACATGTACCTTATGATGCAAGTTAGTTAGTAGCTTTAATGTGATGGGACACGAATACGACGTACCCCTCTTGACTGTGACACCATTCTGAGTTCCTGCATGCCGACTTTTATGCATCAGCATCAATCATGCAATGTTGACGACACAGGTGATCTGACCTGTTCTCATTATGAACGGCACTTTGCATGAACTGTTCTGTCTTCCGAATGCATGACAAAACCCGCAAAAGTCTCCGAAAGGTCCCGTGTCTCGGCTGCCGCCATCCTAGTGCTCTCAGCCATTCACGGAGCCCGAACAAGGATACGGATTACAACCCCATTGCATCGATCGGTCCTCAAGGTCCCCACACCACGGCATTTATTATTGAAGCATGATGTAAGTGCGCCTTCATCTATATACAGACTTAGATAGGAGCCTTGACTCTCCCTTCTGATCTCTCACCAATAGCTTGACTCTAGACTACTTCTGAATGCGCTTATCGATCAACCACTCCTTCGTCCCATTTTTGCCTTTCCGATGAGCGACTCGATTCCTCAATCAAGTGAGTCATCAGGATGGGTCAGGTCAAGCAAGCTTTGTGATATATTGCAATGATAAACATGACGCGTGAGAAAGGAATCAGCCTCGCTCCTGTATTCCAAGTACTGCTTGCATCCGCCTATTGACAAACTCAGTAGGCCAGCGCTTCCTGATCCAGCCCAGCAGCCTACAAAAACAAGGGATTAATCCAGACTCGGTACGATAATATATCACACTAAAGAGTATGTAATCAAATCTATTGATGTCATCCGATTTCCCACTGGACCCGTATCTTAACATGCTGCTCCCTAAACTTAGTAACTATACCTATTAAGAGGCAACAAATTCTTCCATGTAGTTGTATACACAATCAGACAAGTTAGAAGTACAGAAGCACCGCTTTCTGATAGGGACTCATATAAGGGGACTACCACCTACTTGTAGAGTGAATATCAATTCCTCACGAACTAAAATCTTATACGTCCTGCTACATAGCACTTTCTCCCAGCGTAGTTCTAAAATCCATATCATTTGCCCGATGCCGCCTCACTGCCAGTTCCATTTCGCTCCTGACTCTGAAGACCAGCAAGAACAGCCCTTTCCGCAGCTGTGCCCTTATGAGCAGTAATTTTGCATAGCAGAGGCAAAACAGATGCAAGAATTGCACCTGCTCCGAGAAACGCAGCTGTGACGCCGAAGCCAATGTGATACGCTGGCGAGTCCCTCGTAGGCCAGATTCGACTCCCATAGACACTGGAGAAATTTCCGAAAGCATTGACGAGCGCAAGGACAATGGCGCGCTTCTCCGGAGGCAAGCTCACAGTTGCGCTGGCCCACGAGAGAATCAAAGGGAGTGCCGACCAGATTCCAGATGCCACCAGGCAGATCATCACGTATCGCACGATGGGGTTCTGAACGGCCGCGCAGACGACGCTGCCGACACAACCGAGGACGAGTGCTGATGTAATGTGCCAGCGACGTTCGATGTGGCGATCTGAGGACCAGGCGACAAAGATAAGCACTACAGTAGCAACAGCGTAGATGGGCACCGTCATGTACTGTGCTTCAACGGAGTCGTAACCAAGTGTCTTTGTGATTGTCGGAATGAAGTAGGAGATTGTTCCTGCGCCGACATCGAGCATGAAGAGGACGATGAAGATGTAAGTTCGGGGATCAGAAATAGCAGCAACGAATGCTTGCCAGTGGGTGAGTCGACCGCTAAGACTGCTAGTCGTGGCGAGGCCATCAGCCACGATGCGAATCTGAGCTAGTTGACGCTCCTGCGGGCTGAGTCGTTTTGAGTTATGAGGATAGTCGAGCAACACAAAACAAGCAATAATACCAACACCGACAGTAGCAACTCCCTCAACAATAAAAAGCCAGCGCCACCCCGAAATACCATGAGCATCATGCAGACCAGATGTAATACCACCAGCAAGCAGGCCCCCAAAAGCACCCGAGAGAACCGCAGCAGCGTAGAAGATAGCAAACCGCTTGCCCAGCTCAGCACGCGTATACCACGAACTAAGAAGGTACAAGACACCCGGGAAGAAACCAGACTCGATACAACCGAGGATGAAGCGGAATGCGAGGATGGTGCTGTAGTTCTTGCTAACAGACATGACGGCAGATATGCAGCCCCAGACGATCATGATGCCGGGGAGGAAGAGCGAGGGTCGGCTGCGGGAGAGAATCATGTTGGAGGGGACTTCGCAGATGAGGTAGCCGAAAAAGAAGATGGAGAGAACCCAGGCGTACATCTCATCTGTGAGTTTTAGATCATCGCCCATACCGGCAATTTTTGCGTTACCCTATTGAAGCGTGTAGGTCAGTATGTGTGTTGAAGTTTGCAGCTGATGATACATACAATATTGGTGCGATCGACGTAGTTCAGGATGTACATAATCCATAGAATGGGCATCAGGAAGAGGTCTATTTTCCTGACGAGCTTCTTTTCCTCAGGGCTGCCGGGGGTGTAAGCGCTCAGAGCGTCGGACAGCTCTTGCGAGATGCCGACTTGCTCATGATGTTCCCCGGCCCTGGACATTTCCTTCTCGTCGCTCATTGTGCCAGTCTCTGGGCCTTTCAGAGACTTTCAGTAGGACAAGCTGTTTAGATAAGCAGTTGTGGTGCGTGCTGGAGTAGTCCAAGAGTCTGGAGACGAGGCCTGGAGCACAGGGACAAAGATGTTGAAGTAGGGCCAACAACGACTTTAAATACGAAAACCCACCTTCACGGTGTTCCCCAGCTAATGCTACGCTACAAACCTGGGGAACTAACCCGAAAGTCATGAGTAAGTGTTTAAACTCAATGTGGATCGCCCCATGGGGTAAGGTCCGGGGCACGAAGACAGGAGATGCTCGCATAAGAGGGGGAGGAAGAAAGATTCTAGACTGTTGCTTGACGATGCGGCATGTAGGCCGCTCCTCAGCATGGGGTAGGGCGGTCTTCGCGCCGAGTGGAAGATGTAGTTCAGCAGTACGAGAAGCGAGTCATGCGTAGAATGTGGGATTTTAGCGGCGATAAACCGATAATCGCCTAGGGTCATTCGGCGGAGTTCCGAGAGATGGAACAAGTTTGGCAGTAATTGGTCTTTTGATTATTATGTATGCTAATTCATGACGGTATCTACGATTACTCTGCCATTTGTGATCCAATGATCCCGAGCAGGTCTCCCGGATAGTATTCCAGTCCCATTCCAAGCTGATCACCCATCATCCAACCGTAGCTCATATCCCAATCCTGCTGCTGGGCGGGTCGTGAGTCTGAGTCCTGAGGCACTTCTAACGTTCTGCCGATAGTAATTTGCGGCATGAGTACCTCGTTCGCTGACTCTCCTGACTTGAGCTTGTCAAGCATAGTACTAAGTCCCTGCCCAATGTAATGCGCCACATGCCTCGTATAGGCTTGTGTCGCATTGAGCATAGAGATGATAGGACTAACCAGGTTGACTACGTCGTCTACCGAAAGGTGTACGACAACAGCCCTCTACGATGAACAAACTTTGATCAGAAAGATGGACGAGTACGCGATCGTGGTGAGGAGGTATAAAGGGACTCCCACCACGGCGCGACGCATATCAGAGTCTTCGAGGATTAAACGCAGTGCTGCACATGCGCTCTCTACGGCTGTGTTGATAAAGTCTTGTCGCTCGAGAGAGATGAGAAAGTCATCGGTAGGTTGGAGACCCTGCAGACAGACGGAGAAGAGAAGAAGTCGGGCGAAGTGGTAGTGCAACACAACGCCTTTCTTTGGATAGTCGCCAATCTGCGGACCGCATCCTGTTACATCACGTCAGTTACTCATAGCCTGTTGAGAGATGCAGCCATGTGAGACAACATACCTAGCTCACCTAGTCGTGCCTCCCAAGTCTGCTTCCATTGCCCCAACTCACCA
This sequence comes from Fusarium nygamai, assembly GCA_001262555.1. NCBI lineage: Eukaryota > Fungi > Ascomycota > Sordariomycetes > Hypocreales > Nectriaceae > Fusarium > Fusarium nygamai. Next base: position 316,592 of record LBNR01000008.1, read on the forward strand.
TTGTAGCGACGTATCGCATCAAACTCATCATTCGCAACAACCCGTGATCTATCCAAACCAAACGTTCTGTAAGTTCTACTAAGGATAATAAATATGCTGACCTGACTATGAAGCCGCACGTCAGAACCCTTCGCCCCCGGAAGAGAAAGGAATCCCTCATGGTTAATCAAAGTCACATCCTCAGCTATAACAGGCGGTCTTCCGTACGCAATGCTAAAGTGATGATCACAAACATAAAGAAGATACCACAGCCTCGCCTTCTCACAATGCGAAGTCTCCCCACGCAGAGCCCTGGCACAATGCTGATGAATGTTAAGTTCCGTAGCGATGCGCACAGCAAGGCCGGAAAGTTTCCAACTTAGGTCTGAGAGCCAGAAAGCTCCTATGCAGAGACCCCGGATGTCGTCGAGAGTATGATATCGCTGGAACATGGCTTGGCTCGCGAGTTCGGCGAATACGACGTAGCAGCGGTCGAAGCTCTGACCGTCGTCTTGGGTGTGGAGAGCGGCTACGGCTAAGATGGCTGCGACGAGGAGTGAGGACGATTCCCTGGCTGATGAGAGGGTATCATGTACGAGAGCGACACCGCCCCAGAGATAAGCGTTGAGGGTGCCCTGGAATGCAACAAAAAGACTTTCTGCCTCAGCGAGACTGATTCGTCCGTGAGAGATGAAGTCCGGTTGGCGATGACGGTCCAGTGCTGCTCTACCATCGCGACTCGGGTCGCTCCTGATATTGCGTAGCTTCGTCGCTCGAAAGAGACTCACCATGGGAGCATCGACAATAGCACCGTCATCTTTAGATGCACTATAGGTATCGGGCGAGTTCTCTCTCGTCATGGCAGTCAAATGAGGGGTTGGAGCTGACAGACGGGATACCGTCTCTGGGGAAGTGGTCGCGAGCGCCATTTGTTGCTGAGTTGATTGTAGATTGTCGAGCTTCGCCTTCATTTCTACCATTGACGCGCGCATAGACTCCATCTGTTGCTCCATGTCCTTTTTCCAGTCATATTCCCCTTCTAAGAGATCTTGCAGATTCTTGTTCACGATGCATTCGAAGCCATTCTTGATGCAGCGTATGCACTTGGTGGCTCCATCCTCTGTAACGCAGCGAATCTTGCGGGTATGACATTGTTGACCTGTTGGGTCTCAGTTAAAGACTGTACCATGCGGGAGGAATCCAGCTTACAGGCTCGTATCTTTCTCGATACTTTGGATCCACGAATGGCAGAGCCGGGAGCGTCTCCGGGCCCGGACTCATCTGTTTCCAGGGCAATGTGGGGTCTCTTCATAGTAGCTGTGCTCTCCACAGGGAGCTTGCAAGTGCCTGGTGCGGCTGACAATCCGGGGGAAGAAGATGGCTCGGTATGAAGACCGCGGTGCTGGGGCAGTATGTATATCACAGGGTGAGGTGGATTGAGGACGGCTGGATGACCGCGCTGGATCCGAAAATGAACCAATGGGTCGTTTGAGGGGGGCGGACTTCGAGCCGCTTTCGCCGCCCGGGAAGAGTGTCTCTAACCGTGTTGGGACACCATTGCCTGCGCAGTGGATATCTTGTTGTAAGTTACCTGTAACCGCACTTTTCGTGCCATAAATGCAGGGCTTATTGTGCTGAGAGGGAGGGTGTTTGCTGGGAATGGACGCCGAGGTAGCTCGATGATTTATAAGAGCGACGGCGTTGCTCATGTTGGTGTGATTCGAGGTATCGTCTTTCACATCACAGCCAGCAACCATGCCATCTCATTCTTCCATTGGGTTTATTGGGTTTAGCCCAGAAAAAGTTAAACTTGTAGAGGCTTTGAAATTACATTACTCTAGCACAATCCGAGTTTATGACAACTCCTCCGAAACTATTGAGCTCATTGAAGCCGAGCAAGTAGAGCGACCAGACTCAGTCCATCATGTTGCCCAGCACAGCCAGATTGTCTGGATCGAGGAGAAGGACGCAGAAGCTTTGACTGGAATGCTTCTAGGATCGTCCTCTGGTCTTATACACTGTAAGCAAAGATAAATTACATACAAACCACGACTCGCTGACCAGTTTCCAGCATTGCCCAACGACGCATCCCTCATACTCGAATGTCTCACCTTGCCAGATTACTACCAAAACCTAGCCTCTCGCTTCACTGAAACTGGTCGACCTGACATCAAGATCCTTGACTGCTCTGTCATCGCACCAACCAGTAGGACCAAAAGCGCCATCTGGATCTCAGGTTCAGAAGCCGCAATCAAAAGCGTATTTTTCCTATCAAAGGCTCATTACAACGTGAATGTCATTTCCGGCGGTCTTGGAGCAGCGAATAAACTACGCTTGACAAGCTGTTTATTAGAGGCAACGCATACTATCACTGCTGCTGAGGCTACTGGTCTTGCTTCAAAAGCAGGCATTGACGCCAATGAGATATACAGCATCATCACCAACGCTGCAGGTAATTCGTCGGCGTATGAGGAGCTTGTCCCTCATATGCTGCAGGGAGATTCGCATGCGAAGCCGTCGATTGAGTCGCTGTTGCAAAAGATTGTAAGTTGCTCCCATGGTGAGAGACGCAGTTCAAATGTGATATGCCGCTCGCTTACACAAATTCAGAACATCGTCACGTCTTCATCCAAGATTCTCAACTTCCCTTTACCACTGTGCTCTGCCAGTGAACAAGTTTGTCTACTCGCCTCCGCCCAAGGACATGGCCCTGAACATGTCTCCAGCCTAGTCAAGCTGTTCAAACCGCAGAACCAGAAGACTACGCCTACTGATGTAATTGGCAACTATTCTAGCAAGCCTTCCGTAAACGTCACCCCACCAAAGACTCCGCCATCCGCAGCAACGATTGGAATGGTAGGCCTAGGAGCAATGGGCCAAGGCATGGCGCAATCCCTCGTGCGCGCCGGCTTCTCCGTGCAAGGCTACGACGTTTGGGCTCCCTCAGTCGAGAAGTTTGCAGCCAGCGGCCCGAGTGGTATGTCCATCGCAGCCTCTTCACCAGCTGATGCCGCGAAGGGCACTGCTGCGCTGATCCTCATGGTTCAGAACGCTGTGCAAGCGTGGGATGTGCTGTTTGGCGCTGGCAAGGCTGCTGAGGACCTCGCTGATGGAGCGACTGTCATACTCAGCTCGACTGTTCCGCCGTCTGAGGCACGTCGCGTTGGCGATAGGTTGGAGGCTCTTGGTAGGGGTCTCAGTCTCGTGGATGCACCTGTCAGTGGAGGTGTTGCTCGTGCAGCAAAGGGTGATCTCACGGTACGCAGCGCCCATCTTCGACTCAATACGGAGAAATCAATACTGACTGAGTACAGATGATCTGCTCGGGAACACCATCAGCACTCTCATCCGTTCGCGGTATAATTCTCGCCATGGCCGGCAAAGACTCCAACATCTACAACGTCAAAGGCGGAGTCGGCGCAGCATCTTCAGCCAAACTCATCAACCAGCTTTTAGCTGGAGTCCACATCGCAACAGCAGCAGAAGCACTCTCATTCGCGTCCCGTCTCGGTCTCGGCACGCGACAAGTATACAATATCTTCAATGAGTCCACCGCTTGGAGCTGGATGTTCCAGAACCGGGCTACGCAGATGCTCGATGCAGATTGGACTCCCCACTCTGCTTTGGCAATTTTTGTCAAGGATCTTGGGATTGTTCTGAATGAAGCTAAGAGGCTGGCTAGTTATACGCCCATGTCTGCGGTGAGTCATACCCTTTATATCGATGGGGTTGCTCGTGGGTGGGCTAAAGAGTCGGATGCGGGCGTGGTGAGACTTTGGGAGGCTGCTGGGTCAGACGTGAGCAAGAGTGCATCTGCAAAGGTACCGTCTCCTGTTACGTACGAAGACACCGTCAAGCCATTGCCAGCAAAGGCTACATTTACTGCCCTGCCTGCTGAATACACCACTGATCTGATTGAGTCGACAAAAGCTCGCGTTGACAGCGGTGCCATGCCTGTCCTCGTCGCCCTCGACGATGACCCCACAGGAACTCAGACCTGCAACAACATCGACGTCCTAGCCGTCTGGGATGTCGAAACTCTCAAGGAGCAGTTCGCAACGGAATTCCGCGGCTTCTTCATCCTGACCAACAGCAGAGCTCTCCCTCCCACCGAAGCAAAGGCGCTCATCATCGAGATCACAACAAACGTAAAAAAGGCCGCTGAAGAAAGTGGCAAGGCTTTTGAGATAGTTTTGCGCGGCGACTCAACATTACGCGGTCATTTGCCCGAAGAGCCTGAAGCAGTCGAGCAGGTCCTCGGTAAATCGGATGGTTGGGTCTTTGCACCTTTCTTCCGTCAGGGAGGCAGGTTCACTATTGACGATGTTCATTATGTGCAAGAAGATGACCTACTTGTCCCTGCGGCGCAGACTTCATTCGCAAAGGATGCTACGTTCGGGTATAAGAACTCCAACCTTCGGGAGTATATCCTCGAGAAATGCGGATCGAGATTCACAGCATCTTCTTTCACGTCCATCACATTGAAGGATCTGCGCTGCGGCGGTCCAGCCAAAGTCGAAGAGAAGCTCCTGAGCGGAGATCGCGGTGCCGACCGTGTCATTATTGTCAATGCCGTGGCGGATTCGGATATGAACGTCTTCGTTGCTGGCCTCTTGGCTGCTGAGGAGAAGGGATACCGTTTCATCTACCGTACTGCAGCGGCCTTTGTATCATCGAGGCTCGGTATCAAAGAAATTGCACCTAAGACGTGGGCTGAAGTCTCGCTCAAGGCTCACGTTGACGCTCCAAGAACTGGTGGTCTCATTCTGGCTGGATCATATGTACCCAAAACAACAGCGCAGCTCAAGACGTTGTGTGAGCGTAGGGGTGCCGATCTTGAAGTGATTGAGCTCGATGTAGCTCAGCTCATTGAGTCTACTGAACATGAGCAAAAGATGATAGACCATGCTATCGCCGAGACTACCAGGCTTATCAGCGCTGGCAGAGATGTCTTGGTCATGACTTCACGGACGTTGATCAAGACCGACGAAGCAATCTCCTCGCTAAAGATTGGCTCCAAAGTGGCTGCTGCACTTGTTCGCCTACTTGTTAATATCCAGGTACGGCCACGATATATTATTGCCAAGGGAGGAATTACCTCATCCGACGCAGCCACCAAGGGTCTCAAGATGAGGAGAGCTTTGATAGTGGGCCAGGCTGCGCCGGGAGTGCCGCTCTGGAGATGTGATGAGGAGACGAGCCGGCATCGGTCTGTGCCTTTTGTTGTTTTCCCGGGTAATGTTGGCAGCGAGACAACTCTGGCTGAGATTGTTGAACAGTGGGCACATTAAGGGATACTTGGATTGAGATTGGTAATGAACAGAGGCACAGAATATTGCTACTAGTCAAGAGCTTTTACTGAAGAACTTGTAGTTTGTATGGATGGGTGAAGCAATGCTGCAATAGTAACAGAAACAGGGGAGAGATTTGTTATTCCTGATGGCTTTTCCAACAGTCGGAAGACTCTCCATTTCAAATTCTCTGCACGATTATTCAGAACCTCTGAGCAAGGCTTCGATTCCAACTGCAAAGATATGTTTGTTAGTTACAATAAGCTGATCAATCTTTTCATTTACAAAATCGAAACTTCATTCTGGTAAATATTCCCCCGAACATCAACTTGATACCTGCGATTCATTATACCTCAAATAAACACCATCCAATCCATCCTCATACCTATTCAAATTAACCCTGCCACTTAACACGCTTATCCCTAAACAAAGTAACCATAGCAATAGGCAACAACTCCGTATTCACAATATTCAACCTCCCAAACCTCTCGACAATCTCATGTCCATAAAACGTCGCGACCCAAGTCCAATACGCATCCATGTTATTCCACCATCCCGTAATACCCTGCAGATTCGACTCCCCGCGCAACTGCTCCATCGCAGCTGATATCTTCCCCTCATCGGTCTCAACCTTGCTCTCAGTAGGTCTCTTCATGAGCGTGCGGAAGATGCGGTGCAGTCTGTTGGTAGCTGTGAAGTGCTCGAAGAAGAATGCTTCGCGGTAGCGGATGAATTCCTCAAAAGGCATGAAGGTTTCTTTGTCGTGTTCGGTTGCTGGTTCCCAGTCTGGTTCGTCTAGAGCATATCGTTCGTGGCGAGTTTTGCCGCTCAGGAACTTTTGCTTGTAACCTTCATAGGCGTGACGCTCATCTTCTTGGAAGTCTATCATAGGCTGAGATGGGTTCTTGAAGACTTCGTCGTGAATCTGCATGAGAGAAATGAACGGGGACTGCAGGTCAAGACCTCCAAGTTCCATGGGGAAGTAGAGGTAGCCATCGGGAATATTCTCAATGCCGAACCTCTGACTGATTTCTTGTTTTAAGAACTCAACCACGTTCGTAACCTGGCCATCTGAGAGTTTTGTGAAGACCTGCTCCTCAATCTTCTTGTGAGTTGAAAGCATGTTGTTGACGTGTTCACGACCAAAGCAATTAGCTGCTTTACCAAAGTTGGAGGTAAAGAAGGTCGCAGCATATGTGTTCCAGGCTTGGATGAAGCCAAGAATGCTCTTGCGCTTGTCAAGTAGCTGCTTGTGAAGTTCGTTGATATGAGAGTCGACCATTTTCTGATCAATCTCGAAGCGGCCCGTCTTGGGTGACAAGCGAAGGAAGCCCCAACGAATCTCCCCTTCTGGCAGTGAATCATCGATGGGAAGGGTCACATTACTATCCTTGGAGATGCGGACTGTGCCTGTCTTGGTAGGGTTGACACTAACACCGGTGACGATAGTGAACTCATCAACAGTGTCCCAGGCCTTCACAGCGACCTTGTGGTCAGGCGACCAGAACCAAAAGTTGTCATGCATTCTCCAAAGGTTGTTAGAGGTAGCCTGGTTGACAGCAAAGTCAAGGCAAAACAGAGTCGTCTCACCAAAGACATCGCTCAAAACATGGGCTGCTGGAGTACCACGACGTCTCTTGCGTGCAGACGAGTCATCATCGTCGACAAACTTGAGAGGTGCCTCAAGGAACTTCTTGAAGAACCCAAGCCACGTATCCGAGACACCAAGGAACTTGAGGATCGTAAAGACAGTTTCATGTGGAAGCTTGGGGTTCCAGTCATCAAAAACGGAGTGGAATGCTGTCATCTCGCCGTAAAGATGAGTGTTGATGGTGATCTCTGTAGACAGCAGATGAAGCAAGGTCTGCTTGAGTGCCATTGGGCTGCGGGACTTGTCGTCTTCATCATCATCGTCTTCTTCTTCCTCCTCATCAGAGTAGTCAACCTCAGCAGCAAAGTTGCTCGTATTCATGACCCTGCGATGTCTCATGGCACCGCCCTGTCCCACGCCTCCGGTCGATGGGTGTGCCTTTCGGCATGCTTTGCTAGCAAGCTGTCTACGAGGCGCCTGCATAGCCTGGGCTACAACTTTACGTTTCTTGGTGTCGGCGGCGAAACGTTCGTACTCAGCCTCCTCTTCACCGTCGGCAGTGCCTGTGATTTCGCCCACATGGTCCATAAGTTGTGCCATGAAATATCTCTGTTCATTGACCTTGACACGTTCACGCTGTAGGCATGGTGAGTCTGAAAGTGGGCCAAGGTAGTAGCCAAGTCGTCGCCGGTCGTCTCGAGGGATCTCTTGCCTCTCCGATTTCCAGGCTACAGAATCACGGAACCTTTTGAAGGCTGACTTGAAGAAAACACTCCATTTAACACCAATATACTGGAGGAAGATGGCTTGGAGTAAGTCCTCATGCATATGGATGTTGAAGACTCCGCTGATTTTCTTCTCCATCGAGACGGGGACAGGAGTCTCTGAGTTCCACGTCCATGATTCGAGAGCATTGATTCGCATGTTGAGGACGTCTGCGATCTCTTTCAAGATCATATCATTGCTTTCAAAGTCCTTGAGCACTTCTCGTTTCTCATTAGACAGGAGATCTGACGAGTGAAGGCCGGGAATGATCCACTTGAGGGAGCCAACAGTGAACTGATTGGGTGTTGAGATGGATGCTTCATGGTCAGAGACGCATCGCCGAAGGACCTTGAGACTATTAACCATGGCCTTCTTGTCCTTATTGTTACAGCCGAAAAGATGTTCGAGGTAACCGTTGAGGGCCTTGGTATCAATGTCTGCGGCTTGGAAGACGGTGTCCTCCCAGTCCATCCTGGACTGAAGTTTTGCCTGGTCGCCGACGTCCTCGAACGCCTCGCCCATTTCGACATCTGCCTCTGGATCCTTTTCCTTATCACCGGACAGCCATTCGGTGACGAGCTCGCCATAGAGCCAAGCATACTGATACTGCAGGGCTTGCATGTTAAGCTGTCGAGTGAGTGACTCCTCCCAAGCAGCCAACATATTCTGCGACACGGAAGGATCAGTCTTGGCCTGACCGAGGAAGCGGTCGAGGTTCTTGAGGTCGATCTCAAGGCGCTTGTGACTGCTAAAACCTAAGATGACTTTGTTCTCCTTGTTAAGCTTGATAGAGAAGCACTTCTTGACACCATCGCTCAAGATGACAAGACGCTTGACGGCATCCTTCTCTGCCTCGACGGAAGAAAGAATCGCCGCCTTGGCTTCTTCAAAGCAAGAGCGTCTCTTGGACAACTCCTGGAGTTTGGTGTTGGTGATCTCTTGAAGAGTCTCGGAGAAGACACTACCGGAGGAAGCCATCGTGTAAGTGGGCTGAGGCTTAGGGGTAGTAGTCTTCTGTATTTGTGTTGATGGTCTTTTTGTTTGCTTGATTCTGGCCATTAGTGATGAAGGACCAGGTTTGGAGGATAACGTGATGATGGAATGGATGTAAAAGAAAGGAGGGGAAGGAGTCGAAGGAGGAGGGCAGTGTGTGGTATATATACCAGGTAGGAAGAGGATTTGGTGTCCTCAGGCCACAAGTTGCAGGGAGCTGTGCCGTCTCGGCCGTGTAAGCCAATAGCTTTGGTGAATGATCTCATGTCAATAAGAGCTTATACGATACAGAACAGAACCAAAAAGTAAGATTCGTCCTACTAGGTAAAGTGATGATTGAGTAATTCGTTGTCGCACGTATATCGCCAATAGTAGCATGAGTTGTAAGTTGTTGATGAGATGAGGTGAGGTCAAAGATGAAGTGAAGCCAAGGAGAAGCTAAGATGTGCTGACTGTCCCCATTGACAAAAATGATTCGTCAGACTTCAGAGCATAGTGGGTCGCCCTTAGGCTACAGCCTCTCGTGTTTCATCATTTTCAACTCCATGCTATGAAGGGCAAACTTATTTCAACTGACAGTCCAACTCAGCAAAATAGAAACTGGTCCAGTCTCATTTATAGGGTAGCCAAACAAGTATATCTTCAGCAGTACTAACGGAAACACGTTTGTCCTAAGCTGACATCCGACACTGGTCTTGTTCCTTTTCCTTGGCTACCTACTACTTACATAGCTGCTCTCGTTTGGCAAATATCGTCTCATTCTCCGGTTCCTGTTGAAGTTGAAGTCAACGACTCATTATTGCATGACCTAATTAGGTCTCATAACATCATGAATACCCAGGACTGAGGCGTTAAAGGCTTAGATCCATGTGCGAACGTCTATTCATGACCTATTCAATCATTTCAAGCGCGTCCATCACCTTACGAAACGAGCGTCTTTCATCCTCCTCCTCCCCTTGCTCCTCCTGCTCCTCCTCCTGCTCCTCCTCCTCTTCCTCTGACCATATTACATATTCCTCTGTTTCTTCTTCATCTTCCATCCAAAGAGAGACCCCAAGATCCTCCAAGACTTCTTGATCTGGATTCCACGAGGATGCCAACTCTTGTTTAATTTCTTGCAATCTTAGTGGCCAGATAAAATCCCAGAACTCCATAGCACGTAAATGCCTTCTGGTACCCACTTCAGTACTATAATCTTCGCAGTCCTCTCCGGCTTCATCAAACGAGTCGTCGGAGGCACGAAGTAAAAACACCTGATATTCCATGACGAGTCCGTCAAGGTACGTTCCCATCTCCAAATCCTTTTCCTGGGGATCCAGATCACTTTCTGACGATCCATCTTCTAAGTGGCCTGGTTTGTCGATACATGTGTGTTCCATATGAAGCTTCCGAAAGGTCGCTTGCCTCAAAGCAGCCACATGTTGACTCAGAGTCAGCATCTGACCATATCGGCTAACAAGGGATCGCAGAGTATCCCAGTTATACCTGGTTTCCAAGAATTTGATTCCATGAGTAAAAGGAGTACATCCTTGGGGTGAGCATTGACACAAACAATCGTCGGTGTCTTCAGTGGCTATAGGGGAATTACAGAGATACTGTACCATCTCTTCATATCCAATAATTTGACAGCCGAAACAGCGGAAAATGACTTCTGCCAGAACAAAGATAGGTGACTCGGGTTTCCGGTGCTCACAAATTAAACTCCAGAGGTTAGGGCAGTGTTTGTACAGCCACATTGCATAAGCTGGTCTAACTGATGCCAGAAAGTTTCGAAGGCTCCTGCCAAAGCCAGGGCCAGCCTCATGCGTCAACGCCCAATCTTCCCAGTGATCATCAATATCGGAAAACCCTAGATCCCAGAAGATTAATGCATCATCAGGCTGGGTAATGTCTAGGTATATAGGCCTCGAATGGTGTTTCCATGTTGGCAATCCTTCCAGGTCTTCAATTAATGTTGTTGACAGACGACCAAAACTTGTCAGACCTCTCTCGCTGAGTATTCGATCGACCTCGATAGCTTTCACACTTGTCTCGAATGCTAAAGAGCTGTGCACACCGTGTACTGATCTCGGTAGTTTCTTTTGAGCTATCTGCTCCAGTTCCCGCCGATAGGTTTGCAACTTCTTAGCAAGCAGATCCTTGCAGTGTTTCGAAGCGCGGGTGAATAGATTAGAAAAGCGACACCTCCAGTGTATGGTGGGCTCCGTAAAGTCGCGATAGGGTATGATCGGACAACCTGCAGCTAGAATAATTCCGACTGCTGTGGTGCAACGGCAAAAAGTCCCGTCCTTAGTTTTCTGGTCGTAACAAATGTCTGCACTTAACTGGATTGCTCTGCCGAGAGGGGTTATCTTCCCACTGGGTATTTTGCTTGGCTGGACTAATTGCTCTGGACTGGCTTTTTGGACCAAAGGCTCTAGAATCTCTGGAATCTCTACTGCAAAGTGCAAAGGAGTCTCTCCATAGAAACTAGTTTCGTCCAGACATTCCGGGTAGTTGTTGATCAGTCGCTTTGCCTCCTCTATGTCTGTGCGTAGAATGGCGAGTGTTAGTGGTCCGAGTAAACCTATCAGAGATTCATTTAGCCTTAGGCATGCTACCAATGTTCCGGGTGACTTACTTTCAACAAATTTCTGATTCCAATCATCATACTTCATAAGGTCGTGCGAGCTACGATGATTGAAACTGACCCCGCTCCTTGCTCCAGCATCTACTTCGATATCCTCGACATGTAAGTCTCCTATGATGGTTACCGGAATTACCAGATCATTGGCAGCTATATGCCATGCCATCCTAGAACGCATCAGCGTCGTATGCATTGTCTCATCAATATACGTACCATCCATTAGAATCAACAGCAGATAGTGGTGTTCCTACGGTGATAAGGAACTCGAATAATGGCTTAAGCTTGGTATATGCAAGTTGCTTCTTTTCCAAACCCAAGTCTATCGGTCCAGAACTCATCTTTTGAAGGTGTTAAACGTTAAGTTAGCTTTTCACGCAGGGGGCAGACTGACAGCACGACTCAATACGTGAAGCAAAGAGGAGCCCCGTGAGCTGAGGTCGGTAGGTCTTGCCGTTCCTGAACTGAATATAGCTTGCAGTTTGGCTATTATCGAGTTGCAGAAGAGCTCTGGGCAGTTTAGCGAAGCCCACTGGGTTGTCAAGCTGCAGCGCCCCAGTAGACTCAAAACCCTAAAAGCGGGCGATCTATTTTCATCGACCTCTGCAAAGTAAGTGAAAGACGGGCTGATGCTAAAGCCGCCTGCTCCCCCAGTCGTACACAGAGTTAATTCAACAGCTTTGTTTACCAGTCGAACAATACTGGAGAATCTGAGTGTGCGGCTTCGTGAGTACTTAAGGCCTACAAAACTGAATTTACAGTCCTTGTAGTGAGCAATGTCGGTGATCGTATCATCAATAAAATAAAGTGGCCCAAAGTGGAGCGTCTTTCTAGTGCGGAGCCTCCTTGCGCGGCAAGAGCAGGCCAGAAACGAAGAAGCAACTGTAGAGAGCGCACTTGGCTTCGCAGCAAGCTTGTAAACAGCAGAAACAGGATTTCGACGATCGATATGCAGCTGTGACAGTATCTCATTTGTTTGAGCATTACGTTGAAGTGCTGTAGACTCGGCTTGTTGGAATGAGTGTCTTATCTCGTCCATTTGTGATTTGAACTGTGCTTGGATCATCAAGCTGATCCGGGGAGCAATTCCGTCGACGGAAGCTTGAAGTAATGGAAGTTTGGTCTCGATACTTGAGATGGGGTCACGAAGGCCGGATACATCTGTAGTAAGGACCGAGACGTTATCTGATGTTTGTTGGAGTCTTGTGGTATTCAATATCACCGCACTAGACGTCGCAGCCTGTATCTCTCTGGTCAAAAATTAGTCAAAGTACTCAAGACTTTGGTAGCGACATACAGCTGCAAGCTCTGGACAGCCAAGTTTAGAGGTGTGCAAAGACTGTCCAACGTATTCCCCAATTGTGTAAGCTGAGCCTGTCGCAGCGGGTAGGCGAGTTTGCGGCAGCTGCCTTTGACTTTGTCTCCGAGCTTGGGGTCAGGCGTGATCGTCGCCGAGATCTTGTCCCCAAAAGCCTTGAGGTCATTCAAGCCGTTCTCGCAATTGCCCAAACAACGTAGAGTTTGATCCACAGCCTGCGAGGTCGAAGGATTCAGCTGGCCGCTCTTTAGAAAGCCATCAAGTAGGCGAAAACTGCCTTCGAGAGACTCCGCGAGGCGTTTGAGTCGAGCGATAGCATCATCGTGATCTTTGAGCCCGCCCAGATAGCTCACAAGCCCAGAACATGTCTTGAGGCCGAGTGGAATTACTGCGAGCGCTAGCTCTGCCATGGTGTCGACAGTTATGCTGAGATGAGAGTTGGGCGAGGAGGAGGAAGGTTTTGTGATGAGACAAACAAAAGTGTAAGGGGGGCGCAGACCACAATCAGGCTACCAGTAATATCTCACCACGTTCAAGTCGCACCTACTGCAGGACTTTCACAATTACAAACGCGGCAAGAGGCTGAAAACTACGATTTTATTGGCTCGTCGTCCCTGCACTTGAGTCAATAGGCGCAGTGTTCATGGCAGCGCAGTACTATCTTGGCGAGAAGTATTGAGACCGTTCAGTGGCTATATGATTGATTACCATTTTTATCATTCAACAACGAAGAGATGGATTCGCTGGCTTCACGGGCGCTTGCCATCATCATTCTGTGAGCCCGAGCTGACACAATGCGTTTCTTTCTGCACTGCACGCACAACCAACATGTCGTTGGTCCTTGAGTGGCTCCACGCCAAAGCACAGGTCATGTTTCAAGTAAAATAGCGCTCGAATCATTTATTTCAGGCCACCGACCACTGAACCCAACCTCCAGTGCTTTCGTTCTCTTCAATTCCATCACCAACCCGAATCATCACAATGAGAATTTCCGAGGGTTCTCCATATCCTCCAAGTGAATCTGACATTTCCGAGATCGCACGCGATCTTGAGAAAGAAGATGCCATCGAAAAACTCTCACTTCTTCCCAGTCCTCCCTCTCGCCCTCGATGTCTAACTCCATCTGGCTTTCGAGATGTCGCAGAAGAGCCTGGACTACCGAAACCGAAGCCGACATTTCAGCATTGCGCATACTACAAGCTGCCACCAGATGTCAGAAGATATATTCTGATACTAGCTTTCGGTAATCGTCGGCTTCATATGGATTTCTCTTACGATTATCCCGATATGACTCTAGATCTCATTCAACCGTTGGATAAGAATCACTGCGGCATCGTCCTGGAGAACATGTATGGCGACAAACTACGAGTCCTCGATGATACGAAGCCAAGATCATGGATTTGGTGGGGATCCGTCTGCCATCGACTCCCGCCAGACCTTGATCTATCGCAAACAGGACCAATGACCCATGGAGGACCTGATGGTCCTTGGGCTGATACCTGTCGCGTTGGTGAAGCTAGTCACTGCGACTCATGGCCAGGCTCATTCCCTGCAAAGTGTCGCATCGGTGCGATCGGATGGCTCTTATCTTGTCGCCAAAAGTAAGCCATTCAATCTCTGTTTACATCAAAAGTCATCGCAATTAACAATACCACAGCTATGCCGAAGCTATCGACATACTTTACTCTAAAAACACCATCATCATGGCCAATGAAGCAATGATAACACATGTTTCTCAGCTCTTGTTACCGCAGCGCCTCGCATCCATTACCTCAATTGAGATCAGCTGGAACTTGAAGTCTCAATACGAAAGCGGGTTTTTGAATGCCATTGATGAAGCCGATTTGAAGCACATATGTGCATTAATATCCACCCAGTTCCCGCAGCTACGTCGCCTTTATTTGTCTCTCGAGCGCTCAAGGCGTCGTGGATCAGGCTGGGGCTCTGACGCTTGGCCAATTATCAGCCTTCATCTGGACAACCTTGCGCGAATGATGCCGTCTCTGACAGAACACGCCGTTTCGCTGCCTGATGTACCATTCGATTCTATCTTGTACGACGCGAAAAAAACTGATTTCGGGTCGTATTCAGAAATATGCCATTCTTATAATCAGATCTGGCGATCTACTGACGGCGAAATGGATGTCATTCGCCTTCCACATGTCGATAGTTATCCCAGAGCACCGTATCATATAGACACCTCGACCTCCAAGGGCAAGGGCTACTGGATACTCAATGGAAGCAACTGGCCAGAGAAGGAGAAGGTCATCATTGGTCCCCCAATAGTGGGACTCATGGGAGACTTTATGGGCCTCGGACCTCATGATTTCGATGACTTCGAGTTTGCTTACCCTTTAGAATATATGTGAGGGCCCAGATTGCACTCTGAAATGTATTGGAGCAGAAATAGAGCGACTTCAAATCTGAAATTCGTTATAATATACATGCGCAATGAATGTTTTTGCCCTCCAACACTCATCGTAATCAGTACCGAAAATTCACGCTGGCATCTAGGGAAGAGCATTTAGATTCCTATGTCCTTCATGGATTTAAAACAAAATTTCTTGAAGACCATCATCTTCTTCTACATTTATCTTGCCTACCAAGACATACTTTTCGTTTTTTCCGACATCAAGCAACCATTGCACACTGTCTATCTGACACAAAGGTATTATGCCATACGCAACTTGATATATACATATTTTCTTCTGCCATCACCTACGGACCTCAGCTTGATCAGGAGGGGCTCTTAAGAGTCTTTTCTGCTGCTATTCCATCCTTGGACCAATCCCAAGCATCTAGATATCTGTTTATGGTCATTGTTAGTATCGATATTGAGTTGCATCGCGACTATGGGCGGAACCTACACCATCAATGCAAAATATGCCATCGAATCGGCATTTCCAACCGGCTTGATACTTTTGTCGCCGTGAAGTAACTTTGCCAGGTTCCAAACGTGTCTTTGCCCATCTGTATATTATTAGCTGTCAGTATAGTTCGAACTCTACTATAAACATCGTTAAGTCGCACTCACATGCCACTGCAATCCTGAGGTTCTCTTTCTCCATTTCCTCACTCGATAGAAGGTCTTTGAAGGGCTCCAGATCAACTTGATTGGACGCGGTACGTTTGTATAGATATCTACCATCTTTGTCCACTGCATGCAAGTCATCAATGTCTGCATTTGTCAGTATTGTCTTAGTACTCTCTGCTTCTGACAGAGTAGAGTGACTGTGACGTTGGCTTACTGTATGTATTACGTATTGCCTGGCCCTGTGCATTGACATTCGGGAATCCATACCAATGGAAAAGCTCGTGCAGCACTGTAACGGACAGGTGGCGAGCAATTTCTCTCAATGGTGTTCCATGATCAATCTTGTCATAGATCCTCTCCTTTGTTTTCTTCGTCTTGCCATCTATTTCTTTGTAAGTCTTTGGGGATATTCGGCTCATAGCCTCCGGTCGAAAAGCATGCGCGCAGATGGCAATCCAGTCATATTGGTAGGAGGTCGAGGCTGAATATCCCGGACCGCAGATAAAGCCTTTCTGCTTCACGGTAGCAACAAATACCATGCGCCCGTGATGAAACCAGGCTCCCTTATATCCTGCTGCAATGTATACCTTGCCTTCTTTGTAGTCTTTCAACAGCACGCCACCTTCCTTGGGCACAGGGTCATTTGCCCCGACCCATTTGAAGTTGGCGTTCTCACCCTCGGTGTTTTCGCCGCACACGATATGAGGCTTTGTATAACCAAGTTTCAGCAATGCCAGGTTCCAGACCCGGTTCGGTGGCTGGGTGAGTCTTGTTTTCATTCTGCTGAGGACAGCTTGGCTTGATGTGAGTCTTGAGTTCACAAGTATTGTCGAATTGCACGTACTCTGAGCAAATATGAAGTCCTCGGGAGGATTCGCACCATCCTCTGGTGCAGTGAGCCCCAGCACAGCCTTCAAGGATCGGGCCTTGATTGACCATTCCAGGTGCTGTTTCCGCTGTCTTTTAGGTGGTTGTGGCTTTCGAAGAAACTCCAAGGCATCCAAAGCTGCAATGGCCATTTCCAAGGCAACATCAAAAGCTTCGTCGAGTGCCCTTCTGTAAGGCTCACAGGAAGGTCTATGTCCCAGTTGGACATGTCTGCCACGAGGGATCTTCCATCTATGGCAAAGCTGCATGTGGACAGAAGACCGATCAGTAGAGTAAGAATGTAAGGAAGATGCATATTGCAGGCAAGTAGAACCGAGTATGCGACTGTGAAGAGAGCTCAATTGGAGGATCGAGGGAATGGAATATATGGCAGAAAGAAAGATCCTATATTGGAGGCCAGGCTCGGCCTACAGCTTGAACAAGAGCGCCGTGGTCTGCCTCAACAGTATTCCTTGTTGGTTCTGTTCAGCTCACGCAGGAGGCCTGTAAGCCGAACATCAACCTCAAACACATCTAAGCTATCGGGAGCATGTACTCCACAATACCAGGCCTAGGCGGCGTGTTATGATCTACACGAAACGGGAGGTAAATCCCCCAGGAAAATGATCCGATTCTTCCCCGTCTGCAGGTGCATTGGCCTTTTACTGGATCTACTCAGCCTGACCAGCATTTGGAAGGACGTGCAGACTCTATCTTTGTGACAGAAACACCGCGGTTCTTCCACTGAGGCATTAAAGACATGAAGGTACCACCTCGTTCCTTGTATTGATTTGGCGACGATGATATATTCCAACCAACAGATAATTCTTACGAAACATGCTCACGGACTACTGCACTCAGCTTCACATACTCAAAACATGATTAACCTTGACATTGCGAGGCCTTACCATGACTCATTGCGTAGTTTGGTGTCTGTGGGTTCTCCTGTATGCAGGTTGTCGGCCATTCCCTCGTAAGTCATCCGCCTCGCGATATTCATCAAGGACCTCGCTATGGTAGAGTACTCCTACACTCCAAAGCTTGACAATCTCTCAACCCACAACAAGGTCAATGCATAAACGAACAGAAGTACTACACCTACCGCTGAAGACATGAAGAGTCTTGAGAATTAGAACCTCCACCCCTCCAGCGATAAGCCTTGTTAGATGCACTAAAGGATTGATCACCAGATGAATCGTGTTTTAGTCTCTGGTGAGATGTACCCGAAATGAGATCAAGAAGACCTGATCTGACATCTCTTTCTGAAACTGCTCCCAAAAGGGCAGAGGCCGAATCCGTTAGTACCTGTTGGTTGACATGCTTGAGCTCTTTGTACAGGCCATCTTAATTTCCACCGACGGCTGATTATGGAGCGTTGAGTCAGAGTTCATAGCGTCAAACGAACTCTATTAGAGTGTTGCATCAATCTTGAAACAGATAACTCCATCTTTACGGGGTCTGTTGGCCAGAACTCCGCATATTTTAATGTAACATAAACCAAGCACTGCTGCATGCTCCGTCGGCGTCTTGATGGCCTCAGTGTGTTATTGTGTGTTGGTTCAAAATTGAGAACCCTACATATGGCTTCATCCAAGAATAATGGCGCAGTTCTGTGATTAAGCTAAAACATAACCATGTATTACTGTTGGTTGCTGAGCTTCCTGTGATTTCTTCACGATTTTTTGTTTCTATTCTGGTCACGGCGTACTGTTTGACGCTGTAATGTTGGCAGACTGTCGCCTCCAAGTCCGGTTTCTCACATTTTGCTGAAAAGAAGGAATTCGGGCGCTCAATAATGGCAGCAGAAAAACATTCCCAGGGAAAGTTATTCTTTCTTCGCATCCATTCCACAGTCCTATTATCTCGTATCTTGTTTGACTCTACCGTGACTCTTCCATCATGATTCTTCTTTGGCAAGCTCTCTGCCTGGCTTTGCCAATTTTTATCTCTTGGTCAACGGCATTCCCTCATAATATCGAGCCGGGTTACCCAGATCTCTACTCTTTCCGACATCAGCCATATGATCACATAGGGCGGACGATAGGAGAGAGAACAGAAACAGATGTACCTAGCCTCGAAACTCAGGTTACTGATCACTCTACTGAACCAGCCGCTTCCGAGACACCTAACCCATCAGCTCCTACCCAAGAAGTCCAATATCCCGTTGTTGGTTCTCCCGTGTCATCAACGACAAGTGAGGCTCTATCGGAGGTCACTCTGTCGGGTTCCGCTCACCTGCCACAAGATTACACTCTTTTATTCTCCCCTTCGACGTCAGAAGAAGGCGACGACAGTACTGGCTTTACAGGGACTTTGGTAGACAGCTCTCATCCATCATCCAAGCCTACCACAATCCCTTTGGCACTACCAACAGATTCTCGAAATTCCACCGAGACTGTAGAAGTGCCGTCCTCCCCGATGCCCAACCCGTCACTTCCTACCCAGACATCAGGGTATTCGCCCAACGCAAGGTCTTCTGGCACATCCGTCTCAACGCCAGACAGTTCTCGAGACCCTGAACAGACTCATTCTGGCAGCACCTTGGAGGTAGAGAGTACTTTCAAGACTTTACCTACAATTTCACCCTTCCCCGGTGATACATTAACGTCACCACTCACTGATGGTGGTTCAACTCGAGACTTCAGCACTGCCTTGGATACCATATCATCAGATGTGCAAACTAGTCAGGGGGAAACTTCTAAGAAGCTTCCAGCTGAAACCAGCAACGCGCTCACTACAGAGCCACAATGGGGTCTCAAAACTGGCACTTCAGATCTCACTAGTACCTTTGCCTTCTCTGCTACAACAGCGGCTACCCTTGCGACCGACACGATTGTAAGCTCTGAGCAAACCTCGACTAATGACGAAGCAACGCCGTCAGATGAAGCCACCACTGTCAGCATCGTGACGAGTCGGGTCACCAGTGCAGCTCCTTCAACAGATCTCACCGGCAATGTGGAGAGCTCGGTCGTTTCTTCCGAGGTCTTGACAGCAACCGACACGCTTTCCAAGGGCTCCTTCACCACCATGGATAACTCTACACCAAGTACTCCAGCTATTGATACTCAGGCCCCTGGTACTACTGGAGACTCAAGTACGTCCACTTTGACAGAACCCGAACCTCCAGAGCCCAAACCTTCAACTGCAGTGCCATTGCCTTCAGAGAACACCTCAGCCATTCCTGGGAAGACCAACAAGGGAACTACTGAGCAATTACAGTCAACATCGTCATACCAAGCTTCAAAAGATGAAACTACCCCGCAGGCAACTCACAAGCAGAGCACAACTCATGCCAAGGCATCGAATGTCGTGGTCACTGCAGGTAGCGATGCTATTGCAACTTTCGCTCCTACACAAGACCCAGAATTCACTTCGCTTACCGAGAGCACCACTACAACAGACGATAATGGCATCCTCGTTGTCATTTGGCCGGGAGGTTGGAAGTGGAAACCTGTGGGCGATAAAATGCCAGCGACTCTTCCAAGCCCACCCAAGTCAATCCCCAGCCCCATATCTGACCCAGGAGAAGATGATGAAGATGATGATGATGATGTGTCGACAAAGGAGGCCAGGTCTACTGTAACAGCAACAGTTCCAGCTTCAACGGAAGCCTCAACCACTGCTACCAGCGCCGAGCCAACATCGGAGACAATGACTTCGGAAACAACGGCAGAGTGCACTGTCACTGAGATTCCCGAGTGTACAAAGACCATCTCGTATGTTACTATGTCCGAATCAGTCACGATGTAAGTTTGACTTTGACACGAACCCCATACTATGCAGACGCTAATGTAAGTTAGTACGGAGATAGGAGAGTGCCCGCCGACTCCAAGTTGTGTGACCGGTGAGCAAAGCACAGTAACCACGACACTGGAACCTGAATCCCATTGGGTGGGATATGCTGCAGATCCCCAGCAAGGCCCTTCGGAAGCTGAACTGGACGCTCCTGTCGATGAAGAGACGCAGGAGTATCTTGAGGACTTCTTCCAGGAACACGACCTCCTCTTGGACTATGAAGCCGAAGATGCTTCGCCCGAGTGCAGCACTACCTCCTCAGGTCTTGACCTTACATGTTTCTCTGGGGCCTGGCCATCGTTCTGCGCTCATGTCTCAACCAGTGATAACGAAACGCTGGTTGAGAATATTACCGCGAAGGCGCTGGGGTCCAGCGGCAAAACAAAGCGACATAAGCATGCAAGATTACCAGGAATGGAGTCGAAGGTGATGAGACGTGCAAGCAAGTGCGACGGTTACTCGATAGAATTCAGTTGGGAGCTCGGTTCCATTGACGGGTGCGTACAAGATTGTCTTGGAGCCATGTCGAAGCTGGCTCTATCTTGTGGCTTGACCGGTTCTCGCGCGGACGGCATCAGTGATAGTGGAAGTCTAGTCATCGGCTGTGGCATATATAGCTACAGAGTCGTCGAGGACTACCAGCATACGATTACTGAAAACACAAGTGACGTGGCAACAGCGACTTCGACAACAGAGTCAACTTCTTCGGAAGCAACAACCTCTTCTTCTGGCAGCACAACGTTCACCACCGATGAGCCTACTACCGCCAAGGCGGTGACTACTTCGGAAGATGCAGCCTCAAGCACTGAAGATGCAGATGCGACTCCCACAATCGATCCCAACTACCGGCCCCTGGTACAGCAAGACCCTGAATGTCTCGAAGCGACAGACGGAGATCATGGCGCCATTGATCCAGGCACACAGGACGACTATGCTGAGGAATTCAGCAGCCAAGAACCAGATGGGGGATGGGAGGCTGGGCCGGATATTCAGCATTCTTACAAGGAGACTTCTCGTGGTGTTGTCTACGAGTACAAGGTCGACTGGGCCCCAGACTGTACTACTGATGGAGATACTCAGGACATCAGATGGCCTTTGGGTCAAGCTGGTGATGTTACTGCTTACTCGCTCATGAGGGGCGCTTTTGAGAAATGTAAGCTTACTAGCCTAAACAAGAAATGCCATACTAACAATGAGCTAGGCAACAACGGCGGCATTGGCGGATCGATCCAAGCAGGGTGTTTGGTTTACACTTTTAATGGCTATGATGAGTAGATAGCCGGAAATAGGAGGAGTTTGTATTTTAGCTAGGGTTTTTAGGAGCCGAGAATTCCTGGAACTAAAAGGGCAAGAAACGATATTACCTGTATGTTGACATTTTGTGGTGAGATTTTGGAACCCACGAGGTAGCAAAATAAAACAGGCATCAGCAAAAGCGACAATCACTTAGGCAGCGGACTGAGAGCATGTATAAAGGACGCCAAAAATCACCCTAACTGCTACAGACCATTGAACTTCCCTAATGTCGGCCTTGTACTCTACATGATGACCGTGACCGAAGTTGGCTGCATGGGCGTCAAGCCCAACATGAACATCATGGACCATACCACTCCAGAGGGCAAAATCCTGACAGACGCTTGGAATACCGTCATCAGCAAGCCTGGCGGCCCTCAAAGAGTTTACTGGGGTTTGGAATCAGTTGATGCATCGAAGGTCTGGGGCTTTTTCGACTTTGATTCAGTCGAACAACATTGCCGGTTTGCTGAGGAGTAAGTTCTACACAACATATGGTTGAAAGCGACTAACTGGTCTAGATATGGCGCAGATGCAGTCAAAGACATTCCCAAGATCTGCACGTATGGAGAGTTCTCGAAGCATATCAAGATGGTTCCGTCCTCAGATGTTCTTGGGTCTCCTCTCACAGAGGTTATACTGGCATACTTCCCCCAAGATATCTCACACGAAAAGAAAGAAACTCTCTCGTCCAAGATCCAGGAGATTCTCAGGCAAGCTTTCCCTGATGATGCTAGAGTAGCTCATGCCTGGGGCGTGGAGAATGACTTTCCAGCAAGAAGTGAAGATGGACAACTGAGATCAGTTCTCATGGGTTTTGTTGGACTTTCTCATTCTGAAACTTGGAGAGATCATCGTCAGACAGATGGTTGGAAAGAGACACTCTCGGATATTGAAGGGCTGGGGGGCTGTACTAGTATTTATAGCTTTGCGTTAAGCTGCCAGCATCTGGAAAGGGTCTGAGATGTACAGACTTACAAGTATGAGACAGAAACTTGCATATATAGTCAATTTTGTCCAGAATATCTATCAGTTACTATAAATCCTGAGTGTTCACTTGCCATCCTTTCAACAAATAATGCATCTTCTACAAAGCCACAATTCGGAGTTTTAGTCATATTCTCTTCATATTTGATAATCAAGCTGAGATTCACAACTCCATCGGATCTAACCGAGGTTTGCTTTCAGACTGCAGAAATATCCACTTCTGTCCGTCTTATCTCCATCCCCATCTTCCATCAACAGCGGATCCAAAATCCACAACCCCTGGAACCCATTCAGCCATACCCAAAACGGTATGACTTAGCGAAAACACCTCCCGAATCTTTCATCACCACCATCAGAGCCAAGCCACATCTTCATATATACCACGGAATGCCAGAGAAAGTCACCACTCCAACCGGTGTTCTCGACCAAGAACATAATGCTCCGCGCAAAGCTTCATCACTTGGTCAAGTAGACTTCGACCGAGGACGCCCGTCATGTTTCCCAAATCTCTCATCAGAACTGGGCTTTGTCTTTATGGTCGTGGGTTCGATAATGATCAGCGAGTATTTTGTTTCTGGGTTTCCCATCATTTTATCTTCATCAGCGGAATCTTCAAATGAGGTTCGGACTTGGCCTGCTGCTGTCATCAATCTTACTGCAGCTGTTTTAATTCTCCCTTTTGCAAGACTCTCCGAGATCCACGGAGGAAGGCTCATCTTTCTAGGTGGCCATGCTTGGTTAATTATTTGGTCCATCATTGCTGGTTTCAGTCAAAATCCTACTGTTCTCATCGCCTCTCGAGCAATGCAGTGTTTAGGTCCTTCGGCTTTCTTACCGTCTGGTGCCGTTATTATGTCACGCATTTATCGTCCTGGTCCTCGAAACACTCTTATTTTCAGCATTTTTGGCGCCTCTTCCTGCATTGGTTTCTACTCTGGGATCTTCTTTGGTGCATTTTCTGCTCAAGTCCTTGGCTGGAAATGGTATTTCTTCATTGGTGCATTCTTTTGTGCGGGTATCTTCATCGCTGGCCTTTTGACTCTTCCAAAGAGGCATGGAGATCCACGGTCTGGCCTTGAGATGGATTGGCTGGGTACGGCTACTGTTGTACCGGGTCTTGCATTGGTGGCGTATGTATTGACTGACGGTGGAAACGGGCCTCAGGGCTATGTAGCTTTGATCTTTGGTATCGTTTGTCTTGCGCTGTTTGTTTACATTGAGGGGTGGAGGTCCAGCCAGCCTCTCATCCCAACAGAGGTTTTCAAGACGAATTACATAAGTCGATTGGTCGTTGCACTCTTCATATCCTATGGATCGTTCAGTCTAGTTCTTTGCTACGCTAGCTTCTAGTAAGCTCTGCCCCGTCCACCAAACACCAATCTCAGCTAACATACTTCTTAGCATCGAATCAGCCCTATATACGGGACCTTTACTGACCACCACTTGGTTCATTCCTCTCGCGGCTGGAGGTTTCATCCTTGCTCTCGTCGGCGGCTTTGCTCTTCATATCCTCAACGGACGAAGACTCCTGATCATTCTATGCCTTGGTTTACTCGGCACATCGATTCTATTTTCAGTTATTCCAGACAGCGGAATGTCAAACTCATTCCCCTACTGGGCATTCGTCTTTCCCGCCATGATTCTTGCAATAGTTGGGGTAGACATTACCTTTAACATCCACAACTTCATCATCACAACATCTCTACCTAATCATCTTCAGGCAGTGTCAGGTGCGCTAATCACCAGCCTCCTCTACCTAGGTATGGCATTTTGGCTGGGTGTTGTTGAGACAGCAACATCGGCACAAAAGGAGAAGCGTGCTGAAAGTCTTGATGGAACAAGTCAATGTCAGATGGGGTTCTGGACCGGTACTGGACTGGCTTTGATTTTCATCACGGTGCAAGTACAGTCGGCTAAGGCCGATTTGACGGCTGATGAGAAGGCATAGAGACAATGTGAGAGGGATGTTGGACAGGACATCGAGTAATGCGCCTGGGGTTTGGCTTCTGGATGTTTATGACTGTATCCGGAGCGACAAAATTATTTCATAGATATTTAGCAAATCAGAATACACTAGAGTGATGGCTATAGAGATTATCGATTTCTCATTGCACTCCTCGGACGAGACAAAAGTCAAGGACTTATATATCTTGTGACTCGTAATCGCAGAGCAGAGCTAGAAACTTGGACAAATTTCTCTATACCAAACAATCACAGACTCTGTAGGTGCATCCTTCAATACTCGCATGTTCTTCTAATCTCTCAAACTTGGGCACAATTTCGATTTCTCTATTGTAGTAACACCATGGAGGTATGAAGAATGTGTCCTCTAGCTCTGACTTCACTAAATATGAACACATCTCAGCGTCTGCCGATAGCCCATTCCGTGCCTCAGCTTTACATGATTTAATTAACTCTATCCTCAGTCAAACTCTAGACCAGTCTTCCGCAGTCTCGCATGATGTCTGTCCGTAGATAAGTCGGTCCTACCAGGGTTACATCTAAAGTTCTTTATCCTTAAGTTTAATTACAACTCTGAAACCGACGACAGGGAAGACCCAGCCGCACAGCATCCAGACCGCTCACCACCCCAAAATCACGAACCCTTACCAAAACCCTGGCTTGAATTTAATAGTAAAAGAAATTGTCATTGCTTCTCAAACAGTCGATCCGGCTCGTCGCCCCCTCGAATCTCAACGTTGGGGTTTGCGGGGGAATTACCTTGGTCGATGGGGGCGGGGTGATCTACCGCTAAGAATGGGGAAATACAGCTCCACGGGAACTCTGAGCCGCGGATAATTTACTTCCCACGAATGAGAAGCCGCCCGCTGGGAACAAGCTTATTCAGAGGGCCAGTGTAGACGACGCTTTGTTAGCGAAAACAACACGTCCAATCTGGGGTTTGTTAACTTTTTTGACATGAGACGAGGACCATTAAACTAAGTTAGCTATGCAGTTGAGACCCGCTTGAGGATGCTGGGGGTCAGTGTATTCGGGAGTACCTCCGAAATGATCATCCACTCTCCATATATAAAACCTCTAAACATCCCTATGTTTCTTCTCTTCTGACCCTCAAGCCAACTTCATCTTCTCCACCGTCAATCCCTTTCACAATGAAGGTCTCGAGCTTCTTCTCAACCCTCTCCCTCTTTGCAGGCGTTCTCGCCGAGGCCATCGAGCTCCCCGCCGGTGTTCCTCGCAGCATTGAAGAGTTCCGCGCCAAGCACCCTTATGAACTTCCCGTCAAGAGAAGTCATCGCAAGGTTTATACTATCAGACATAGTAAGAACGATCACGATGATGTATCTTCAGAGTTCTACAAGGGCTTGAAGAAAGCGAATAAGGGCGGTACGCTGTATCTCCCCAAGGGTCAGACATTTGTCATTGGAAAGCCCCTTGATCTCACCTTTTTGAATGATATTCATGTTCATCTTGAGGGTGAGATTAAGTTTACCAATGATACGGAGTATTGGCAGAAGAATGCTTATAAGCATCCTTTCCAGGTATGTTTGAAACTTCGTGCTGAATGAGCTGAGACTAATGGTTGTAGAACTCGATCATGTTCTGGAAGTGGGGTGGCAAGAACATCAAGCTTTACGGGAAGGGTGTTTTGAACGGTAATGGACAGCGATGGTGGAACGGTATGTTTACTCTCAGCGTAATCAAAAACATACTAACATTATGCAGAGTTTGCCGGCAAGGAGATTCTTGACACTAACAATGCCTATCTCCGTCCTATTCTGTTCTATGCTCAGAACGCCACCAACCTGGACATCCAGGGTGTTCACTTCAAGGACTCCCCTTGCTGGACCAACTTTGTCGTCACCTGTGAGTAAATCCTACTATGTCTTGATGATCATGTACTGATATCTTGCAGCCAAGGACATCTCCTTCAAGGACGTCATCTGCACTGCTCGCTCCACCAACGCCACTGCTCTTCCCAAGAACACTGACTTCTTTGACTCCCTGAACGTCGAGAACCTCAATGTCGAGCGTGCCTGGGTTGACATTGGTGACGATTGCTTCTCCCCCAAGAGCAACGCCACCAACGTCCACGTCGACACCATGTACTGCAACGGTAAGTTCATTTCACTCCTCGCATCCCATACTCTTTACTAATAACATCAGGCACCCACGGTCAGTCCATTGGCTCTCTCGGCCAGTACAAGGGTGAGATGTCCTTCGTCAAGGACGTCGTCATTGAAAACGTCTGGATGCTCAACGGCCAGCACGGCGCCCGTCTCAAGACCTGGGCCGGCCCTGATATCGGTTACGGCTTCATCGACAACGTGACCTTCCGCAACTTCTGGGGCGGCAACAACGAGTACACCGCCTTCATCGACTCATGCTATTTCAACATCAACGCTACTACCTGTGCCCAGTACCCCTCTCGCATGAACATCACCAACGTTCTCTTCGACAACTTCACCGGTTACAGCTCTGGAAAGTATGGTAACGCTGTTGCCAGGTTGACTTGCTCGACTAGCAAGGATGCTGTCTGTGAGAACATCAAGTTCAAGGATTTCAACATCAAGACTCCTTGTGGTGGAGACCCTGTGTTCTTGTGTGATGGTGTTAAGGATATTGGTGTGGACTGTGTTAGTGCTACGAGTACAGCGGGTAAGGCTGCTTTGGCGAATAAGTGTGTTGCGCCTCAGGCTTCTGCGAGCCCTTTCAAGGTTAGAAAGTTCAACGGTTAAGCGTTGAGTCGAGTTTGGGGTAATTAGTGTGTACGATGAATGAGATATAGATGGCTGTTGCCCATTGACTTTGACTTTGACTTCGAAACGAGTGCCATGATAAGCAACTGTGCTAGCTTCTGTTACACAAGTTCATAGAGAGCCAGAATCACGCTTTTGTGAGAAGGAAATAATTATTCAATAACGCGTTCAAGGCTGAAGGGATAGGTTGGAGAACAAAGGTTGCCATTAGACGACGGACCTACGATGTTACAGAACTTGGAGAGTACATTAATTATCAGATTGTTCTGTAGCACAAACTGGCAGACTGTCGAACTTGTGATCCTGTAAAAGAATCAAACATTGTCTTGTCTCTTACCAAGCTGATAGTCTAGATGCTACTGGTGTGACAAAACCATGAACAGATTAGCAATTTGGCTCCTCCATTTCAGGTGGCAACGACTGACGTGCTTGAAACAATGAACCATTGTTGATTACCCTGAGTTTACAGTCGATCAATGAGAGAAATAAACTCGGCATATCAGGAATTCTTTCACTGCATCGACTAAGGTTCACTGGTGATGTCCGTAGTCATCATTGTTCACGGCGCGAGCTGTGGATGATCCAGGGTAAATAGATCACCAGCTTTGCATCTGATCACAATGTAAATGCTGATTGGGTTGCAATAAGAACTGCCGGCAAGTGGGGCTCCTCAACGCTCACCGCTAGCCCGCGTACTGAACGTGCTTGCCCAGTGCGAAAGACTCGCTAGACTCTGTTGCTGGGCTGTCACTTTCCAATTAACGCGTGAGGACGCGTGCACCCTAACCCCTACTAAATTACCTGACGCGACTCCCAACTCAATCTAAGAAAGAAAGACATGGCCCTCCCAATCTGAAGCTCTCCATCCACAATCTTCAACTTCATACAATCACCTACCTATTCATTTTCGTCCAGACTTTTGTTATTTTGTCAATTGTTACTGATTGTTTGCCTAAAGACACATACTCGTCATAGAATACTGTCCACTGTCTCTTTGACCTGATTCACGCCTATCGAGGGCCCTGCCTAGCACATTTAATCGCTGCGCACTGCTGAGGCCATTCACCATCATGACGAGCCAGCGATCAACTGCGGCCCGAACGCCCGCTAAAGCGACCAAACCTGCTGCCACTACTTCTTCAGCCAAGCAGCGTTCCATCGTTTCCTTCTTCCAAAAAGCGCCCCCCTCTTCGCCCGCCGCTCCCGCATCATCTCCTCTCGCAAAAGCCTCTCCCACGACCAAGCAATCCTCGTGCTTGAAAGAAACAACGAAGGCGAATTCTTTGCCACAGACAACTCCGCTCTCCAAGTCCAAGCCCAAGCCAACTGTCGCCATCAAGCAAACAACCCCTGTGCCCGATAGTGACGCTATTGAGCCACCGAGCTCCCAGGAGAATCTTGATTCGACCATGAAGGTAAAGAATCCCCGAGAATGCGCAGCGACGCGAGCTGATACGGAGAAACAGAAGCCCTCCAAGAAGATGGATCACGACGCTCTCCCCAGCAGTCCAACTCGAAAGGTGAGAAACTCGCAATGCAAGATACTAGCCAGATCAGCCACTGATGCTCCCAAAGGTCAAAAAGGTTGTTAGTTACGCCGAATCCTCAGAGGAAGACGAACCCTTCCAATTTGGCGGGCCCTCAAGCTCGCGTCGAAGAACGAGAGTACGACAGGTTGTTAGGGATGAGGACGATTACGAAGAACAAGAGGAGGAAGAGGCAGAGGAGAATGATAGTGGTATGTCTCCCCGTGTCTGATTCACTGCTCACCCTCTAACGATTACAGATACTATGGATGACTTTATCGCATCAGACTCAGACGAAGATACCTCTCGTTCCAAGAAGCGAAAGCGACCCTCAAAGCCAGCTGCTCCCCGAAAACGATCCAACAAGTCATCGCCCATCCCCGAACCCGAAATAGACATCAAGGATAGCATTTTTGAAGAGGATGAGCTGATGGATGATGTGGGAGGCGCTACAGCCTCACAATGGAGCTACGATGCTGCCTCTACCGATAAGCAACCGGTCGTCAAGCCCGCTGAAAGAGTGGCCATAAGGGACCCCAAGTATAAGGAGAAGGCACACACCAAAGATCCCGATCAAAGGTATCCTTGGCTTGCCAATATTATGGATAAAGACAAGCGAAAGCCCGACCATCCCGAGTACGACAAGCGAACAATTTACATTCCTCCTGCTGCTTGGCACAAGTTCTCTCCTTTCGAAACCCAATACTGGAAGATCAAGCAGAACCTTTGGGATACAATTGTCTTCTTCAAGAAGGGCAAGTTTTACGAATTGTACGAGAACGATGCCACCATAGGGCATCAGGAGTTCGACTTCAAGATGACAGACCGGGTCAACATGCGCATGGTTGGAGTGCCCGAAAGCTCACTTGACCATTGGGTGAACCAGTTTATTGCCAAACAATACAAGGTTGCTCGTGTCGATCAGATGGAGACAAACTTGGGTAAAGAGATGCGCGAGCGACAGGATAAGAGCAAGAAGGCTGACAAGGTTATCACCCGTGAGCTTGCTTGTATCCTTACAGCTGGTACACTTGTCGACGGTAGCATGCTGCAAGATGACATGGCCTCCTACTGTGTCGCTATCAAGGAATCTGTGGTTGACGGCCTCCCTTCGTTTGGTGTCGCCTTTGCCGACACTGCTACTGGACGCTTCTACCTTTCTACCTTTGTGGATGATGTGGATTTGACCAAGTTTGAGACCCTCATCGCTCAAACCGGCCCACGAGAACTACTTCTTGAGAAGTCCCGCTTGTCTACCAAGGCACTGCGTATCCTCAAGAACAACACCAGCCCAACAACCATCTGGACACACCTCAAGCCAGGTGAAGAGTTCTGGGAGGCGGATAAGACCCGTCGCGAACTCGACTGTGGAGGCTACTTCAAGAGAGAAGATGCTGATGAAGAGGTTTGGCCCGAGATTCTCCAGTCATTGCGGGATGATGATTTGGCCATGTCGGCAACTGGTGCATTGATCTCGTACTTGCGCTTCCTCAAGCTTGAGAGACCTTTGCTGTCGCAGGGCAATTTCGAGCTCTACAATCCCATTCAAAAGAATGGAACACTGATCCTGGATGGCCAGACGCTCATCAACCTTGAAGTCTTCTCCAACTCGGTCAATGGCGGCTCCGAGGGTACGTTGTTCAGCCTACTTAACAAGTGCGTCACACCCTTTGGAAAACGTCTCTTCCGATCATGGGTCGCGCACCCGCTTTGCAACATTGATCGCATCAATGAACGTCTCGATGCTGTCGAGATGCTCAATGCCGATCAGACAGTACGTGAACAATTCGCCTCACAGCTCGTCAAGATGCCCGACCTGGAGCGACTCATCTCCCGAATCCACGCTGGGGCGTGCAAACCCGAGGACTTTGTCAAGGTCTTGGAAGGCTTTGAACAGATAGAGTACACCATGAGCCTTCTGGGATCCTACAAGGGTGGCAATGGCCTCGTCGACCGCCTGATCTCGTCAATGCCCAATCTTGATGAGCCTTTGAGTTATTGGAGATCAGCTTTTGATCGTAGCAAGGCGCGCGACGAGAAACTACTCATTCCTGAGCGTGGTATTGAAGAAGATTTCGACGAGAGTTCCGATCGCATCGAGGAGATTAAGCAGCAACTCGAGGACCTCTTAGCCGAGAAGAAGAAGGAGTTCAAGTGCAAGCTCCTCAAGTTTACAGATGTTGGTAAGGAGATCTACCAGTTGGAGGCTCCCAAGAGTGTCAAGGTTCCTTCAACTTTCCGCCAAATGTCAGCGACAAAGGACGTCAAGCGTTGGTACTTCCCCGAACTATCACAACTTGTGCGAGAGCTTCAAGAAGCGGAAGAAACACACTCGCAGCTCGTACGCGAAGTTGCGTCGCGATTCTTCCAGAAGTTCGATGTTGACTATGAGACCTGGCTGCAAGCCATCAAAATTATCTCGCAGCTGGATTGTCTTGTCAGCTTAGCCAAGGCATCCGCATCGCTCGGCCAGCCAAGTTGCCGTCCCGAGTTCGTGGACGAGGAGCGCAGCACTGTTGACTTCCAGGAGCTCCGACATCCTTGTATGATGAACACGGTTGACGACTTCATTCCCAACGATATCAAGCTTGGTGGTGACCAGGCCAAGATCAACTTGTTGACTGGAGCCAACGCTGCTGGTAAATCCACTGTCCTTCGCATGGTAAGTTTTCTTCTCTTTCTCTACCTTTCTTCAAATGCTAACAACTGCAGTCTTGTGTCGCCGTCATCATGGCTCAGATCGGATGCTACGTCCCTGCCACTTTCGCACGTCTCACTCCCGTCGATCGCATCATGTCTCGTCTCGGTGCCAACGACAACATCTTCGCCGCTCAGTCGACCTTCTTTGTTGAGTTGTCCGAGACCAAGAAGATTCTCTCCGAAGCCACACCCCGATCGCTGGTCATTCTGGATGAACTTGGTCGTGGAACAAGCTCTTACGATGGTGTCGCCGTCGCCCAGGCTGTTCTTCACCACGTCGCTACTCACATCGGCTGCGTCGGCTACTTTGCTACACACTACCACTCTCTTGCAACAGAGTTCGAGAACCATCCTGAGATCAGAGCACGAAGAATGCAGATCCACGTTGATGACGAGGAGCGTCGCGTTACCTTCCTGTACAAGCTGGAAGACGGTGTCGCCGAGGGTAGTTTCGGTATGCACTGCGCCGCCATGTGCGGCATCTCATCGCGCGTCATCGACCGCGCAGAAGTCGCTGCCAAAGAATGGGAACACACTAGTCGTCTCAAGGATAGTCTTGAGAAGGCAAAGACAGGATGTTACATCCCCCTTGGTATTCTCAGCGACATCGGTGCACTGCTCGGCGATAAAGGCGAGATGGGCGACGCGGGAGTGGATGTTCTTCTCAATGCTATCGAGGCATTGTAATATGACAAAACTAAGGCGGAACGGACAGGGTTCTAGAGGGATTGGTGATATCTTGCAAGGCGGGTATGGCGTCGACTTTCATATGTATTCGGACTGACGACCTCTGATAGAGTTGTCACAAGGGGATAAATAGGCGTTGCAATGGAGTTCTATTCAAGACAGACAGATATGCGAGATCAATGTGCTTTGGGGTGTTACAGACAGTATAATGAGAGGCAATTGCGATAGCGATGAAGAGATCTAGATACATAGCAAAAGATACAAGATTCCGATTAACCATTGTCATATAACACAGCGAACAGGCTCAATACAAAATTACTCCAGTACCAAATCTTGACTAAATAACAAAGCTCATACTTAACCCTTCATTCCAGCATACAGAACACTCATCATATCCCACTCAACAGAACGAAGCCAGTCCAACTCTAATACCATGCTCTAAACAAATCACATATCCGGATCACTGCTATCATAGTCAGGCTCAGGAGCCGGAGTCGTAGTCTTTGACCTAGCCGCTTTTTTAGGGGCAGGTTTCCTAGCCGGCTCTGGAGCTGGAGTCGCAGTCTTTGAACCCGCTGCCTTTTTAGGACCAGTCTTCGTGGCAGGTTTCTTAGCGGGCTTTGGTGCAGGCTCTGGAGCCGGAGTCGCAGTCTTTGAGCGAGTCGCCCTCTTAGGTGCAGGCTTTGGTGCAGCTTTCGGAGCAGCTTTCGGGGCCTTTGGAGCAGCCTTAGGAGCAGGTGCCGCAGCCGCAACGGAAGTAGCCCTCGAAACGGCCGTCGAAGGAGCTGTAGAAGCGGTACCGGCTCTCTGCATCTGAAGTCGACTCGAGGCACGCGAAGGTTGACTGCTGGGCTTTCTTCCACGCCTGGGAATGGTTCCTGTGATAATGTTAGCTCCGTTCACCACAAGAAAACGGAGAGCGGTAGGAAAGATGACGTGATGGGGGAGGACTTACCAATCTTGGGCTTCTTCGTAGCAGGTTGTTCCTCAGTCTCCTCCTCAATAGAAGCAATCGGCCTCTCAGGCCTCTTCAACGCCGGCGTAGCATCAATAATGAGATTACTAATGTTCTCCGGAACAGTCCCACGCATCGACACATCAGTGTCAGTCTCACTCTGATTAACATACAAGGAATCAGGGACTTCTACTCCGGTGTACATCTTGCGTCGCTTTCGTCCACCCACGGTGTTATCCCACGGCAGACCGGGCGCTTCCCATTTCCCAGGGAAAGGAGGGTCGCCTTCGTAGGGAGGCCAGGGAATGTCCCACCATGCATCGTTTTCTGGGTTATTGGGATCGGATCGCCAGACTGACACGTAATGGTCGGCTGGGTTGGTGGGATAGAGTGTGCGTGCGTATGTTGGGTAGCGACGGCAGAAGGATTTCTTGATGTCTCCGAGGAGGCCCTTGGGGATGTCGGAGCCTTTGATCCAGCCGCTGCGGTTGGGGAGACGTTCAGTTGAACCTGGGGCATTGCGGATACCACAGCACCGCCTCTTGTCGGTATGAGCCTGTTGTGTGTTAGTATACAAGTTAGAATGGCAGGGGTCGATACAAACCTCGACTTCCGTATCGCGAGTCTTGCTTCGCTTCTTAGGCATCTTGCGGAGACACTTGGAGCAGTGCATATCCTCGTCGGGGTCAAAGTTAGGATCTTCAGGGCCGAGCTTCTTCACCCAGTCGGGAGGCTTCGCTCGGCGACGAAAGGACTTTCCTCTTTT
This sequence comes from Fusarium nygamai, assembly GCA_001262555.1. NCBI lineage: Eukaryota > Fungi > Ascomycota > Sordariomycetes > Hypocreales > Nectriaceae > Fusarium > Fusarium nygamai. Next base: position 350,483 of record LBNR01000008.1, read on the forward strand.
CTCATTTGGTTCCTCGTCGTAGTCATTGGTCTCGTACCCATCATCTTCATACTGGCTATCCTTCTCTCCCGTACGACGAGTCTTCCTGGTCTTCTTGCTCCGTGTTCGTCCTGAGACACTGCCCTGAGCCTCGCTGCCTTGTGCTTCAGTGGAGGAAGCTGTTGCCTCAGGCGGTTCTTCCTGAGCCTTGGTATGTCGTCGCCGACCACGAGAAACTGTAGAAGGGGCTTCGCTGTGGCTCTCAGCTGCCGATTCGATATCCTGTGTTGTAGCCTTGCGTTTCCCAAGCGTTTTCTTCGAAGGGGGCTTTGGGGCAGGCTTTGGGGCAGTCTTCTTGGGAGCAGGCTTCTTGGTCACCACCACAGCGCCAGTTGATTCGTTGGACTCATCCACAACCTCATCTTCTGAAAAGACCTCAGTCACTCGCGGAGCCGGGCTTGGGGATCTGCTCTTCGAGGCATTCCGAGCAGACTGACCTCGAGCACGAGAACGACCAGAAGGGTGTCGTTTGCTAGAACTGCCACCGTTCCCATCGTCGTGGTCACTTTCACTGTCACTCTCATCGTTGCTCTCGTCCTCGCCATCAACATCGGCATCAACGCCCATGTCTTCGTCTTCGTCCTCGTCATCTGAGGCTTGCCCTGTATGCCATTCCTCAATATGACGATCATACTCCTCGATAGTCATACCCCCAATGACCATACCGCAGTCCCCGAAGTATTCACACTTCCTAACGAGAGAATGCTGTGGGACCGGTAGCCCTTCAAGATAAGTCTCTGGTTCGATCACCCGAACGGTTTCGACTTCCCCCCTCAACGGGCTTCTGGTGTTATCAGAATAAACCATCTCCGGACGCTCCAAAACCGGTTGCAGATGTTCCCAGAGCTCATAGACATGGCAGTCCAAGTGCTTCGTACAGTCTGTTACCCCGCGATAGCTTTTTATTTCATTGCCTTCCTCATCTGTGCCTTCGACTACGAAGAACGGAAGTTCGCAGAACGGACACTCCGGAGCCTCATCACGCCAATGGCCTACCGTGATGTGGTCATATAGGCCATAAGAACCGAGCCGGCTGACGTCAGCTTTGCAGCCTTGGATGCCACAAACCACTGGAGGATCAACGACAATCACCGGTCCAGTCATGTCATACCAGGCAAAGGGGTTTGTGAGCGTTCGCGGAGGATGAAGACGTTTATGTCTATCCATTGCTTCCCGTGACTTTCTCGCTTCTTCAAGTTCCCTCAGAACATGGGCAGGATGGGAGATCATTTCTCTTGGTTGTGTCTCTGCCGTTGGTGGCTTGGGCGCCCTACCGCCGAAGGGGAGGTTTGGTGGCACTGGACGAGCTGAGCGCATAAGTTCTTCATAACGACGTTGCTCATCAGGGTCCGGTACTGTACTAGGTACCATATGAGCCATAGGAGCTGGGGGGCGAGGGGGAGCTGGACGAAATGTAGCGAAAGGACTGTCAACTTGTCCCAGAGAGAACGGTTGATTAGACTGGGGTTGAAATGCCGAAGGGGGATTAACCGCAGGTCGCTGAGGGGGCATCGATGGGCGAGGTACTGCAGGCATCGTCCTCGGGATAGGCGCATCCACAATACCCAAGGCATCCTTCAGGTCCTTAGTATGCTTCTCCCGCATATGCTTCTTCCTCTGAGCCTTATCCCACCATTCAAACATTGGCTCGTCGCACCAAGGACACATTCGCGACTTATGAGCTTCCAGAGTGTGTTTCTTCCTGGCCTCATGATCATCAGCTCGGCAGGTGAAGTCGCAGTCCTCGAAGATGCACTGCATGGTGCGCTTGAGGAGCAGGTTGCGAGTTTCCCAGAGCGTGCGCTGGAGCTTGACTTGCTCAGTGGGTGTGAGGACGGCTTTGGAAATCATCGGGATATTGCCAGAATCGTCGGTGCGAAGCATCTGCTCTACAGGCGCGCCAGTCAAAGGGATGCCAATCGTAGCTGGCGCAGACTCAGCTCTGAGGTCATCAAAGATACTGGGCTGAGTGGCCCATGTGCGTTGTCGGGCCTCTCGTGACGCGTTCTGATCCAAGTCCCATGGTGAGCTGTTGGGAGGACCAGGACGGGAGGCAGCGGCGTGTCCAGTCCCGTTACCACCTTCACTGCCGTCGCCATCGTCATCACTCCCCGCGTCATCATCCCCTCTGCTTGATTCATCACCGCTGTGGTCACTGGAGATCGTTATCTCCTCCCTTTGATCCGAGGCGTCTCCAGCCTCCGAAACATCTCTAGAGGGCGAGTCATCTCCTGAATAACCATAAAGATCCGGCCCTTCTGTAGCTGCGTCTGAACTTTCTGAACTGGAAACCCGGCGACAGTCCGGGGAATATGGTTTGTTGGCCCAGTCAGGTCGATTGGTTGCCAAGACACCGACATCATACTCCTGCTCCTGCTCCTCCTCCTTCTTCTCCTCCTCCTCAGCTTCAGATTCGCCATGAAGCGTTGGGGCCTGGGGCAATGCGAGCTTCGGAGCCGGAATTTCGACATGAGGCAGTGTAGGGCCAACGAATGCATTATTTCTGAGGGATGACCGTGGTAGGGCAGGCTCCTCCTCGTCTTTAGAGCTCCGGGGGCCGAGACTTGCAGGAGTCGAGGGGTAATTGGCGGTAGGGTCGGCTATTTTATCGTTGATGTCCTTGATTTCAAGGGTGTCACCACCTAGCCGAGGGCGGGAGACACAGAATTCGGGGCCAAGCTCACGAACGCCCCAGGTGTTGTACTCCGATATGCATTCTTCCCAGTCAACATCTGATTTTTTGACAAACTCAACTGTTATGGCTGGGGATGTAATGGATTCTCTCACACGATACCACTCATCGTCAGACGAGTCAGGGCGGATGAGGTACGATGGTGTGTCTCGATTCTCACGGCTGCTGGCGCTGGCACAGAAGGTCTCTTTGAGTAACATGAGGTCTTGGCCCATGGCTCTCATGTACTTGGTCTTGGATACCAGCTGATCTATAGCAGCAAAGAGCTGTTGGGCTGTGGAGGTCAGAGGTGGTAACTCGACCGAGATGTCTTGTCCATCATGCCAAGCAGGGAACAGACGACAGTGCCCAGGGCGAAAATGAGGGTGAATGGTCAAAAACCAGGTCGACAGAGTTTGTATCTTCTCGGCAACAGCGATTCCAACGGGATCCTTTCTCCAACTAGCATTACGAGGTTTTAGGAAAACCTCCAAGCCCTTGATACCCTGCCCATATTTATTTGTTGGGCCACCTTCAAGGACATACACTGTCTCAAGCTTTCTGTGCGACTCAATGTCAAAAGCCTCTGAAGAAATCTCACAAATCTGGTGGTAGACACTATCATACGCTTCACCAGAAGTACTGTCATCATCTAACAAGTGAGGATTAGGGCTTGGGTAATAGTTGGGCAAGATGAGAGGCACCACATCGGGGTCGAGCCAGTTGCACTCAATCATCCAGCAAGCGCCAGGGTTGTTCAGCGGGTGAAGAAGCTCTAAAGCCGATTGCGGCAGACTCATGGCACCGTAAACGATGGGTACGGTCAATGAAGTGTCTAGCTTGTTCCTGTCAAAGAGACGGAACAAGGCATGGTTGTACTCGGAGCATCCCGCATCTTTGTTGCCCATAGGTCGACCAAAGAGGATATCAGTGGCGGCCCTGAAGTGAGCATTGTACTGTTGAGATGCATAGTTGCTAGCAACGAACCGTGAGGTATTGATCTGGGGAAATGGGATATAAGCATAACCGATGGCTTCCTCCTCGGGTCCGTTGGGAAAAGTCCCAAGAGATCGCCCGATCCTGACGGTGTCTGTCTCCAGTTGCGGCTTGGAAGGTTCCCAATCCTTGACTGTATTGTCTGATTCCTTCCGGACATGGTCAATAAAGAGAGTACAGCAATCCTTATGTGCCTTGTCTTTCGAGCCGTGGGCAAAGTGACCCTCTAGGAAGAGCATTGCTCTGCTACCACCCGATAAGGGTAACCTGTCACGAATGACTTCCCGCTCGCCGGTCTCCTTATAGATAACATGGAGGTCGAAGATGTACTGCTTTTCCCTAATATCATCAGGGTGATTATGTAACAGTTGTCGTAGGACGAGTGCAAATGATCGCCACTTGCGAGGACGAAATGGCAAGCGCCCATAGTGGCTATAAAGATAAGTCCATGGTTCTTCAGGGGTTGCTGGAGTCTCAGTTGAGGGGACGTAGTCACAAGCGACGTGATCATTGCGTTGAGGTCCTTCACCTCCACGAAGACTTAAGATCGGGTCGCTTGTCTTTGGGACCGGGACGGGCCAACCGAAGGCTTCCTTGGCTTGAAGTTGTTAGTCGCGTGACTGGAGATTTTGAAGAGGGTCGTAATAGCTTACCTTTCAGGCTATCTTTTCCCCAGTTGCGACGATCGTGTGCTGTGAGAAAATGCATTGGTGGTTTGATGTTGTACATCGGAACATCCTCCTGCATACCCACAGCCATAGATAGCTCTTTTAGAATGTCCTCCATCGGCGCAATTGGCAAACCAAAGTACATCATCGTGAGCTTTGTTGCCAAAGAGTCCTCATAGCCCTTGAAGCGATCTTTGAGAAGAGCCTCGTAGCGCTTTGTATTGGCAGCTTGCAATTCCTTCACGTCTGCGCGATCAGATGGCATCAACATGCGACTCTCATGGTATGTGAAGTTTTCTCGAACGATGTCTTTGATGGGAGTATCCGACTTCAGTCTCTCTGTGAAGAACTTGTGCTGCTTCACCCAATGTGAATCGCTTGGACTGACTAGAAGGTCGAGGCGTGCGGCGGTGATGTCAGAAGATACGTAATCGAGGGAGGACTCATCCTGGCCGGCAGATGAGACAATGCCGGTCATTTCCTCCATTTTCGTGAACAACCATACACTGTCACAAGATGGGGTGCTCGTCGAAGGCGGACTGCGATGGTTACGCTGTATGTGTATAATGAAAGACCAAGTAAAGATAAAGGGTATCAGAAAATGAGTGTATGTGAGAGTATTCTGGGAGTTCAGTTGGTGTGGAAAGAACAAGGAAAAGGGCATAAAGAGAAAGAGATCATATCGGTAAGAAATTCTAGAGGGTCGCAGAGGGTGTTAAATCGCACACCTGGTGCAAGAAGACCCTTTGAGGTGAATCTCGCCCTGTGGTCGCAATGGCCTGAGTGTAATGCCATTGTTCTCAGACTAGCATCTCGCACGTACCAGAAGTGGTTTGCCGTGGTGTTGGCAACAAAGAGACATGTCTTCTCTTTGACAAGTTGATGGGTGGTCTGTGACGAGGATCGCCTTTCCTCGGCGTTACCGTTCATCCTTTGAGCTTAGCTGATCTTGTTTTCGAGGGTTGGCTCAAGGGTCAACACCTTGCGCTGCATTCCGACTTCTGTATCAAAAATTACTTCATTTTTATGAATGTTTTCTTCGAGTCTGTCGCAATCCGTGTGAACGTATCGAGACAGAGCAGGAGACAATAGGACACAAAACTGGTTGGTGGTCTAACGGCCATTCGTCCAGCCACAGAAAACGTCAACCCCAAAAAGGTCGACAATAACACCTATTGACACAAAATTAGCAACAGGAAGGCCGAAGCTCCAAGCACCTCTCGGTCGGGGTGCAATCAAGCCTCCCTCAATCAGAAAGTTGTGTGCCTGTTCTTTGTCTCCGGCCGGACTTGGTAGGTCCGAAAAGAGGTGAAGCTCAATCAATGTTAACAAAGAAGCTGGAAACACACGGTTGTGTGGAAATAGCAATTGGCAATCTGTTATTTAAGCTTCTTTGTTCAAAGGCAAATAACGAGTAATCACGAGAGGGCGATTGGGGGTTGTAAATGAAGTCGTTCATTATGGTATTGTAAGATGCTTTCCTTTGTCCAATTTCGTTCTGGGTATCGGATGTTGCAACACCAACTTGATGGACCGATGTGTCCAGAATCATCCAGCATGCTGCTTCACAAGTTCCTCGAGCTTATCTTGGAAGTCGGCGAAGTAGTTGATGGCCTGGATAATCTTACCTTCACTCGTACCAAAGCCACTTCTGGTGAAAGCCATTCTCCAGGAGCTTTCATCTCTAACCAGATCATTGTAGTCTTTAGTCTCCCAGCTCTTCTGTGTAGGGCCTTGCGCAAAGTATTCGCCCAGTTTGCCATTCCAGGTTGACAAGTCCGTAGAAGCGAGGCCATTGAGCAAATTCGGTGAAATCGTGACATGTTGGATTCCGGCAAGCTGCATCACTTCATCCACAGATGTGAGTGATGCCGCCAATACTTGGGTGCGAAATGAATGGTTAATGTAGTAGGCTTGTGCTTCGCGACAAAAGTCAAAGGCTTTGTTCTCGTCAACGTATCTGTGATTGTTAGAATGACGAGGGCCTTTAGCAAGTCAAACTTACCCAGCTTCGAAATGAACCTTGAGCTCATTGACATATGGCGCAATGTAAGTACACTGGGCCTCAGCAGCCAACGCTGCTTGCTCCATGCAGAACATGGTGGTCGCAAGAGTTGCGATTCCTTTCATCTCAAGAGTTCGGCATGCCTGGAGACCTTCCCAAGTTGCGGGGATCTTGATGCACACCCTCTTCTCGTCGAAGTTCGGCGCCAGGTGTTTGAAGATATTCACGATACCTGGATAGTTAGTGAGCGTGGGCAACAGAGATACGAAACGGAAGACTCACGGTAGGCGTCACCAATGGTGCCGTTGGTTGAGTAAGACAGCTTTGGGTTGGTCTGAATATGCACATAGCCTGTAACATTAGGTACGATCAATAGTTGAAGTTTCACCATCTTGTCGGGTCAGTAAAGCTCCATTGCGTGGGTTTCCTTGCCATACCAAGATCTGTACAACAAACTCCTCAAACGTCGCGGACCCTTGCACTTCCTTCAGTGCCCCACGGGCACTTTCAATGGCCTCTTTGATCAACGCATCGTGATGCAAAAGGGGTTCACCAGCAAGTGGTCTCGAGATCTCCGAGAATGCGATTGCCTGAAGGTCAGCACTACTGGAGATACGGGCATGAAGGGCTGGCTTACCTGGTTAGATGTGCAATCCACAAAGGGGCCTAACTCATGAGCGACTGTTATGGGATCAGTAATTGAAGCCTGTGACATGTTTGTGGCTCGTACCATTCGAATCTAGAGTATCGCAGTCAATTAGACTAGTCTGGCGAAGAGCGTCCAATAATGTCGTCATGTCAGCGATGTATCAATGCGAATGAGCTGCTTTCTTTGAACAATTTCGCAAATAATAAGGAGTCAATTGCGATTTAAATAATATTCTTGTCAATCTCGACAATAGTTTGCTTTATCATCAAACTCATCGATGGAGTCGTTCTGCTCAAGTCAAGTCACCAAGCCGAGCTTACCCCCACCAAAATTAAAGCATGACGGAAACTTTGGCGGCCATTCGCTCGGCTTGGCTACCCGAAACGCTTGATTCTCTCCTGTTATTCGGCTGCAATTACCACGACGAGAACGACGAGGCAAGAGGGGTTTCCCTTCTCCAGGCAGCACTATTTCCGTATCCCAATTCACTTGAATTGATGGGGTCAAAACTTTCTACGCCAATGTAGAGACGATGCTGTGATCATGTGGTGGAAATGCGTGGGTCGAAGTGGCTCTCCGATTGTGAACTTGTTGTGGAGGGAGGCGATTGAGTTGCTACCGGCACTTGTCGGGTATTCCACTCAGAAACGGTCCAAAGAATTCGACAAGGCTTGAGATTGACCTTCATAAGATCAAACCTTGATGAGATAGAAGGAATTTGATGACTTTGATTGGGTTTAGCGGGCGTTCAATAAGAATTCATGGATTTCGAATGACAGCAAGCAACAGGTCGCGGGGTTCTTCTCCAACTGCTCCCGCACGTGATAAATCACGTTTTCTTCCCCAGGATTCCCCAATCGGGTTATCCACCATTGCATCAAGAATCTGCTGCAGCATCACCAGTCGAACCACTCCCAGTCAGCTCCCCAGCTCCCCCATCACCGTTCAACCCGGCGTGTCCAGCACCGCCATGAACCCAATCGCAACCTCCACGCCATAATGCGACCACCACGATGTCTCCTCCCCGCCGCGGAGAAGATCCTCCTCAATGCAGCCGTAACCGCACCCGCCAGCCGACGCTGCATGTCCTCCGCCGCAGCCTTCCAACCGCCCAGAATAGTCGCTCCCGCTCCGTGGAAGGGCTCTTCGTTTTTCCTCTCGAATAGATTGTTTGATAGATCGACATGTCTCGATTTTGTAATACTACGGCGTGCCAATGGCATAAGATCCACGTCGGCTTCCGCGGCTACGATATCTTCTACGAATACTGCGCAGACGGAGCCGGAGCAGGAATTAGCACCGCATCGAAGACGACAGGCTCAACGGAGGGAGAAAGCTGCTGCTGAAGCTGCGGCCGCTGCAGCTCGAGGCGAAAAACCACTTCCTCCAGATGCCTCATCCCTCCTCGCTTCACACGCCGCTTCGCAAACGAGTTCTTTCCGCCGCTACCTCTCCGCATGTCTCTCCCTCTCGAAACCCCGATTAACAATGCTCGTCGTCCTTACCGCTATGGCTACATACGCTTTATACCCCGTTCCCGAAATGCTGTCGCCGAGTACGACCGAGACACCGAGTTTGAGTCCTTTGACATTATTATTCCTCACGATCGGCACGACGCTATGTTCTTCTAGCGCGAATGCTCTAAACATGCTTTATGAGCCTTCGACGGATGCCAAGATGACTCGAACTCGAAATCGACCTCTCGTGCGAAAACTCATCTCTCAAAGGGCTGCGGTTCTGTTCGCAGTCTTGGCTGGAGCTTTGGGCACAGGCGCCTTGTACTTTGGTGTCAACCCCACTGTTTCCGGACTTGGGTTCGCCAATATTGTTATCTACGCTGGAATGTACACACCTCTCAAGGCTGTGACAGCTTTCAATACCTGGATCGGCGCGGTGGTGGGCGGTATTCCTCCTCTGATGGGCTGGGCCGCGGCTGCTGGCGAGACTGCTACAAAGGATGGTTCATGGCGTGAGCTTCTATTCTCCCCCGACGGTTCATCCATTGGTGGTTGGGTCATGGCTGGTCTACTTTTCGCATGGCAATTCCCCCACTTCATGGCGCTCAGCTGGCCCATTCGCGAAGAGTACAAAAAGGCCGGTCTTCGTATGCTAGCATGGACAAATCCCGCACGAAACGGCCGAGTCGCTTTGCGTTACAGCTTCGTCTTCATTCCCCTCTGCGTATCTCTTTGTGCTGCAGGAGTAACAGAGTGGTCATTCGCCGTAACAAGCTTGCCAATTAATGCCTGGCTTATCAAGGAAGCTGTGCGCTTTTGGCGGTTCGAGGGGCATCAGGGCAGCGCGAGAAGTCTTTTCTGGGCGAGTGTATGGCATCTCCCTGGCATCATGATCCTGGCATTGTTACACAAGAAGGGCATGTGGAGTAGAGTTTGGAGAAGTGTTTTTGGGGAGGAGGAGGGAGAGTGGGAGGAGGAAGAACTGGATGAGATCATGAGCATGGCTGCGGAGAGTGCCAATGGCCAGTTGCAGCACGATAAGCCTGTGCGATGACGTGTAGGATAACGAATGAATATGTAACAACAATTGTATCTATGATGGGAAATAGATTTGTCGCATTGGCTTTGTCAACAGCAAGAAACTACTCATATATCACCACTGTAGTCTGTTAATAGCAAGACATCAAAGACGAAACACTTCTCAATAGCGAATGCGTAAATAGATTGCAAAAGATAATGCGCTGCTAGATCCTCATGCACCTCATGTCGTGGTATCTCTATCTCTAGTTATACAAAGGAAATGTGCTATGATCATTCCCACTCCTCCAGACCACCATTTTAACAGACAGACAAAGAAAGAATACTAATAAAAACATTAAGCAAGTAACGCCTATAGAGCAAAATATCCTGCGTTATCGTCGTTATAACTGCCTTGAAAGCGCCAAACACCGCGTAAACCCTTGCTGCTCGCCATGCAGTATGCTGGATTATAAGGATTGACAAAAAGAATGGACGGCGAGGTTGGGTAGAGCCTCCGATGAGGCTTTGTTGAAAAGTCGTGAAACAAACGTGTAAAAGAGAGAAGGGAGTGAGGTTAGACACCTCTTCCTGGACGGTTAATAAGATTCCCGATTCCCATATCCGAACTCTGCGGTCGCTGCGTCATGTACTGCGGGCTGTTCCCCTGACTGTGACCATGATGGCCGTAGGGATGGCCCGCACTCGCTTGGGAGCTCACGCTCGAGGAGTAACCGTGACCGCCGTAGCCTGGCGCATAGGCTCCGAGGCTGTACTGGACGGCTGCGGCCATATGGTGAGGCTGGAGCTGCTGGAAGGACGTGTTGGCCGAGGCCACGACGGACGAGGCGGTGGTCTCGGGGCTGCTATAGGATGCGTCTAGTTCGTCAACCGGTGTCAGGCCCATGCCGGAGATGCCGCTGTCGTCGTCATACCCTGAGAGAGCGCCGGACTCGAGACGGTCGCGGCGGGCTGCGGCGCGGGCTGCGCTTTGCAGATTCTTGAGGCCATTCGACATGCACTGCAGAGTCTGTTAGTAGATGTTCTCGCCAGAGTGATAAAGATGACAACGTACCTTGGCTTCGACTACATTCCACTTCTCGCCTGTTCGAGCTGCGAGACCACTCCAGATCTCCTTTCTCATAGCCATGTACTCCTTAGCCAGACGCTGAAGCTTGAGATTATCCCAATCATCAGCACCCTTGCGTTCCAACAATCGCTCATGACGCTTGCGGCAGGCATTGGGAGTCTTGGAGGGAAAGTAATTCGATTGAATCTGTTGCCAGTTCAGACCTTGCATCCTCGCAGTGAGAAGTTGCTGGTCATCTGCAGCTCCCCAAGCACCCGAGCTGGGTCTAGTCTGAACAGGGGCAGGGACAGAAACAGGTGGCGCGGAGGTTGTAGCGTAGGGTTCGTATGTAGGTTGTTGAGGTTGTGACTGAAGAGGCATAGAAGAAGAAGCAGTTGTTCCCATGCCGTAGTAGTTGGGCATGGTCATGCGCTGCTGGTTGTACATAGGAGAGGGGGCGAGAGAGACTGGGATACCCGCATTGTAGCGGTTCTGAGATGAGCTCGAAGCTCGAGAGTGTTTCGGCATCATGGAGAAAAGAGTAGTAGTACTGGGGGTGTAGAAACGAGAAGTGAGGGGATTCCCAAGGTGAATCCTGTAACAAGATTACGGATTAAGCGTAGAAAAGAGGAATAGGTCCGGGTCAACCGGCCTGGTAATGCTTGATCGGTCTTGAAGATGACGGCCCAAAAAGAAAACGGATCCTCGTCCAAGCGAGAAGTCCAAGTGTAGTATAGAGAGGGTCAAAGGAAAACTAAAGCACGACGGGTCAAGAAGCGACAGATGAGATAGCGCCAAGATAGAACCACAACGAGAGAAGAAAGGAAAAATTGAAACCTAGGAAAGATGGAAAAGTGATGTTTTGTCTGAAGAATGGAGAACAGGTCCTTAGAAGGCCGGATATGAAGCAGCTTTAAGGTCTCGGGGAGAGGACAAAGACCAATCTCAAGGTGGGCGGCTCTGGGACTGAAACAAGATCCAGAGACAATGAAACAGCACATTCGTGTCTGAAAGAAGCAGTTTATCATGAATGGGTTGCTGATATTGGCTCAGCAGAGCGGCTGTTTGGGAGAGCCATGGGCGGTTAAGAGAGTGGGCGGTTACAGTCGATATGGAGATATCTTGGTGGAGAGAGTGTGTTCATCCGTACTACCAAGTTTGAGCAAGCGCCGTATTTCCCAGGGCACAAGCTGTAAAATTGTTTAAGCTAGAAAGCTAAAAGCAGGAACACAGATCTCGAGAACCACCCGATTTGCATATGTGGATGATCCATGAGGGCGCCTGGGGAAATTACTACGGGGTTTCTGCATGGTGTGAGCGCAACACAAGCGCGGGAAGGGTAAACAAGGATGCGCATCATAGTTGCACCGGCAGATGAAACAAAGAACACAAGCTGAGCGAAAAGCAAGAAAGAGAGAGACAGACCTTACAAAGGGCTTGGTGTTGAGAAGACTCCAGAAATAAGGTAGTGTGGATATGGAGGGGCCGTGTAATTGGCCACGGGTGTTGGAGGCGCGCGTCTAAAAATATTAGGCGACGCCTGTAGTGGTTTAGTGTGTCTATTTTGGGAGGTCTGGGGATGTCTGATTGGGGAGATGTACTGCCGCTTGGAGATTGGGAGAAGAAGTACAACAATGGGGACCAAGAGCGCTTGGAAAGGTCTTGAAAAGAGGTCGCTGGGCGTGGAGAGAGGCAGATGGCATGTTTCAGGTTGTTCTACAACAGATGACATTGTTGTTTTTCTGCGTGTTGAAGGATGATAAGATAAGATGATTTTGATCCCGGTAAATGGCTTGTCGTCTTCACTTCATCCGTGTTAGTCGTTTCCCACGATCATTAGCACCGTAGATTCCACTAAGACAAGCGCCGCTAGCTCCAGACTTCACCTAACACTGTCTAACTGTTCAAAGCATTCATCTGGTAGCAAAGTGATTCACATAGATCCTCATCCATGATCTGATCTGACGGTTTTCTGTTCTTTACCTGTCTCACCTTGATTGAAACTATTCGATGCTGCCAGGCTGCTGGGGAAATACAATTGGTAGCTGAGATTTGTAGGGGGCAGAATGCTGAAAGCTGTCTGACTCAGTTGGGGTCGTAGGCAGCCTCTCCCGCCGCCAGGAGGCAGGTACGGCCTAATGAGGGGACTTCCATTCATCTATCAACTTGACTCCAAAAAGCCAGTCATCACAATCGCGCGCGCGCAATGAATTTCGCGACGCGTCGGAGTCTTCGCCGCTCGCAGACAATCGACCATGATGAGCTCGCCGATTTCAAAATTGGGCTTGTCTCGATGCTTCCCTCCACCCAGCCAAAGCGTCGGGGACGACCGCCAAAGTCGTCAACATCCGTATTATGCAGAAAGCCCAAGCCTCGTGGACGGCCTCGCAGTACTGCTTCTCACATAATGTCCGACGAGCGCATCGCATTAAGATTGGGCTGGCGAATGCGGAAATCCACGATGGGGAAACGAGTCGGCGATGCCGCTCGGTCGGTATACCGTCTGTCGCGCCAGTGGCCGTGGGACTTGGTCGCAGGCTTCGCTCCGCAGAACTGGGGCATCGAGATTCTGGAGAGTATGCGAAGGCTTTTTAGGATTATCTATCGAGGCTTTCTGGATCATCGGAACGACTTTCAGTTTGTCAAGAATTATCTGCGCGAATGCGCAATGAGGCGCGATCGACGACGCCCGCATTTGAAGAACTGCGATGTCGTGGAGGCATGCGATTATTTCGCTGATAGCGATAATGCCAGACGCGATGTTATTCACACAACACACATAACAGTGACGCGATTGAAGCGCTCAACCAGTCCGGCCGTGCAAGAAGACGAGGATGGATGGCTAGACTATACAGGCATTGACCATTTCGGCGACGAGGATGATGATGATGGATATGTCGACATCGCTACACCCGCAAAGCGATCAAGAACGCACTCGTCACCTTCACTGAGCCCGAAGCGAGCACGAACGGCGAAGTCTACCGAGCCTCGCCAACAGACCATCACAGACATCGCCAATTCCTTACAGTCATTGCACGCCCAAAAGCATAAAGAGCTCGAAGAAGTGACCAATTCGCTGGACGAGATTGCAACTTCAATCCAAGCAAGTGAAGCCACTCAAATAAACCACATCAACGCAAAAGTCGACAGACTATGCTCCAAAATGAAAGCCTACGAATCAGAACGGGAAAAGATCCTCAAAGCTCGAAACTTTGTGGAACAGCACCACGAAGAAATGATGATGAAAGAAGACGATCTCGCAAAGTCACTACAGCAGTATACGTCACAACTCGAAGAATGCGATAAATTAATTGCGCAGGCAAACGCCGATGTTTTAGAAGAGCTGTGTCAAATTGAACAGAGGGATGTTGACCTGGAGGATGAGGAGAAGAGGCTGGAGGGACGTGTGAAGGAGGTTCTGGAGGAGGTTAGACATTGCAGTGTTGTCGAGACGTTGGTGAGGTTGGGGCCTGGCGGGATGACGAAGTTATTGGGAAGACTGGAGGGCAGTGGTGTTGAGTTGGTCCAGATGGCGGAGAGTATCATTAATGAGGCTGAGGAATAGCATAACTACTGGTAGGTTTTATGCTGATCATCCTGTGCATCTTGTGCTAAGGTTGGTGATCATAAGTCTTCGCTTATCGCGGGATCTCCAAAAATGCGGCACTCTCCAGATTTGGTCCGCACAGTAAGATAGACACTGTATCACACATTCAGCCAGCTCAAGTCGCCCGCAAAATACTCCACAGCGTCACCTACTTTTCTCTTCTCTCCCTCTATTCTTGTCATATTTTGGTGCTTCGCTCAGACCTCTTTTCTCGTCACTTTTTCTTTTCTTTTTGCCAGACCGCTAGTGTCACTGATCAACTGATCAACTGATCTTCCTCCAATGGATACAGGCCAGTCTCACACTGTGCGGCTGGGCATGTCTCGGGAAGCAAATAAAACATGGACACCAACGCGCTAGCTGCCCGCGAAATTCTAGTATAAGGCCTTAGTGTCTATTTTATCAAAATAACCAAGACATTCCTGCTAATCTCGCTATATAGCGGGGTCAATCAAACTCACCGTATCGATCAGCTCACTCGAAACTCTATTACTCCACTTCAACGCACTGTGTCGAATCTTCAAATTCGACGTGACATATTGCTTCTTTGGGTAATACTTTTAATCGTTTCTGATTTTTTGATTGGTGGATGGAGAGGCTAACTAAGAGGCATTGAAATATTGGTTCGAGACGAATATAGTCGCGTTTCTGTACATTGTTTGGGCTTTGGACCTGGTCATCGGTCTTAAACCCCAGCATCATGAGAAAATGCCATTGGTGAAGAGTAAGTCTAGAATGCTATATTGACGTCATAGCTAGCTGATCACTAGGGTTGTGAGGGTTGCAGTCACTATCACGACCTCCTTTTTGACGCGTCTCGACAATGGTGGAGCTATATAGAAAGATGGTATAACCAGTACTAATGCGAGAGTATAAATACTCCAACAACTGGCGATCGAAAATGCCCTTCAGAGTAAGTCATCTATAGCTGCATTTTCGTCACATGCAACAGAATGTCTAATGCAATGGCCAGTGATTCTTCCCGTCGTCGCCGTATAGGCAGACCCTACGGCAGTAAGGATTCATATGCGCCACGCATCAAGAGAGGACTGAAATCTACGTCTGATAAACGGAGCACCTCGGGGACCCAAGGCTCTGTCAGATGATGATATCAGGATGAAGCTTGACAAGAAACCCCCTCCTCCAGATCCTCACGTGTCCCTCGCAAGAGAGATCTTGAACATCGCGACGGAGTGGCCATGGGAGTGGACTGAAAAGTTCGAGCCCGAAAGGTGGACTGTCAACATGTTGAGGGACCTGCGGGATCTGATCAAGGGGTACCAGGGCAAGTACAATCTCTACGGCAATAGTTGTCGTGATCTCAAGCTCCACCTGTATCGCTCCGCGAGGGAGCGGGATAAGAACAATCCAAAGCTCAACAGAGATGATCTGAGCAATGCCCTCGGATATCATGAACTTGACACCAAGAAAGGAAAGAAGCAACAGCAAGTGTCTGTTCCCTGCGAGAATACCGCCGCGTCGCCAGTCGTGGTTGAGGATATGCCGCCGCCGGAGACACCCCATGCTGTGTCACGGGCTTCTCCGGCGCCGTCTTCCTCATCGGTCGTGTCCGACTACGCGTCGGCGTCCTCTCCTGTTTCGAGGGCGTCAAGTGTCACGACGGTCACGGCGGATTCTCCAGGGGCTACGCATGCGGAGTCATCATGTCTGACTGTCCACGAAGATGAAGTGGACGCTACGATGGAAGATGACTCTATGTTTGTGGAAACAGTATCAGATTTTCCTGAATACAGGAGCTCCAGCGCCGATAAGGGAGAGGACTGCAAGTCCCCTAAATCAAACCACCCATCGCCGCAACCTGAAGGCATGGAGTCTGAATCCTCGGTGGAACCTCAACCTGAGGAGCCTTCTGAAACTGTTGAACAGCCTGAAGCTCACGTCAGAGAGTCTGTAGAAACAGAGATGCAGATCGACTCTGACGAGCCCGTCCACGAACCTGTTGCTGAAAACGCTACAGAATCAATCTCGAACTCGGTAAGTATAACACCTTTGAAAACCTATGGTCAACACGTACTTACTCATCATAATAGCCACAACCACAATCAACTCCTTCACTCCCATCAACTCCAGAGGATATCATCAAAAGTCTAGAACTCCTAGAACTCCAAGAAAAATCAGAAGGAGAAAAACTCACATCCCTCCTCACAACCTCAAAAACCAAAGTCCAAGCCACAGAGTCCGCCATGGCAGCTACGCAAGGCCCCAACAGAAAACTCCAAGGCCTATGCGAAAACCTGAAAATCTTCCAGGCAAGAGAGGCAGAAATCATCGAGAGCCTGGCATTCGTCAAACAAACCCTTGAACAACGAAACGTTCACCCAGAGTCGGATGAATACAGACGAACTCTGCTTAATCCCAACTCAAGGCTGCAGCACTGCGAGACTACGATACGTAATGTGCAGAAAGAAATTGAGGAGGAGTTTCAAAAGGCGACGCATAGAGAGATTGAAATCAGGGGACAGCTTGAGAAGGAGTATGCTGAGTTTCAGGAACTGCAGGATAAGGAGAGGGGAATCTGTCGCAATGCGCAGTATTGCAGCTTTATAGCCTCGCTGTTGAGGCTGGGTCCTCTGGGACTGGATAGCTTGTTGTTTAAGCTGCGGTACAGTGGTGTTGATATGGTTGGTGAAGTCAACAAGGTCGGTTTCCTCGATTCGTCTAGGGATGAACGGTTTAACTAACTGAGATTACAGAACTCTTCAAATGCCGTGCAGGATCACGTCATGACCTAAATGTATCATAGTCAGACGATCTGACAATAATGAAAAGCGTGTATGGGCGCACTGGAGCGTGTATTGTGTTAATGTACTGGGACTCTTCTCTTCTACATGGCTATGATCAGGGGTTTGAGTGTGTTTGAGTGTTGTTCATTGAATGGAGCGAGCGTTGCAAGACCTCATGGCTGAAAAGCCAACCGATACCACACGTGTTTTGGAAAATACCATTCTTATTTCTCTTTCTTCTTCAAATGCTGAGCGTCTGCATGATGAGCTGTGAAGTAAAGTATTGTTAGTGTTGCTGTGAGCGGGATGAGGTTCATGCGTTATGAGGTTGACGATGTTTCATGGCGGTTATGAAAGGGATGACGTAGCGACGTTGGGGGAACTCAGACGTTGAAACGTGTTCCAGACAGCCCAGAGAATTGCGGGTCAACTGGTGCTATTCCTTGGTGCTTCTGTGGCTCAAAGGCTCAAAGGAAAAGTAGAATGCTTAAAAAGTCACTGGATATTCTGGATCGTTGTAATTAGGCAACTAGGTATTGATCCAGATCTTATATCCAATGTTCCACTTCCTGTGACTCCATCTCTAAAGAGCCCATCGTTGTTGAAGAGCTGGTGAGGTCTGGTTCGCCAGCGGCCCTAGGGTAGGCATCAACCCAATGACTCCGCAGTTGAACAAGACTGGGATGCGATGCGATTAATTGGTCTGCTTTTTGGAGATGGTGTTTTGTTGTCTTGGCGATGATAAGGCTGACCAAATACTTCAACACCCCTCATCTGCCTAACTCCACTTACAAGCAGCTTGTGATGTTCTGGAGTGGGGTAACCATAGCGAAACACGCCCCTTCTGCTGCGATCAGCAAGGATCCAATGCAAGTTACTGGAATGGCTTTGATGGGACTGTAAAAAGAGGCAAACCGTGGGCCATTGATCTCCTTGTTCTACTGCTGTAGTGACCGTTGCTAGTAAGGCGCAGTGGTTGTTATGCAGGTCCGTTGGTCAGCTGCATTAACGGCTGCCTCTTTGGATGGGACGGCAAAGGGTGACAGAAACACAAGTCTGGAGGAGTCAATACACTCATATCAACTTATACAAACATTATATAAAATAAGTAAATTTAAGTCACATTAGATCTAAAGAAAAGGGTATCTCCTATGCCTACTATTTTATTAAGAAGTATAAGGAATTATCCCAAACTTGTGAGACCTTTGACGAGCCTCAGGGCAGATCGGCCGTTTCTTTTGTCACCTCAGGGGTCAATCCGCCGTGATGCATCGCCTTATGCAGGTGAGACTTGCTGGCCAACGCCTACGTCAAAAGAGGCAGTGAATAAAATGCGCCGAGGGTCAAGTGAGTGAATGAGAATGACGAAAAAAGGCAGCCAAAATAAATATATAATCACCCTCATTCCCTCTCTGTCCTCAACCCATCCCCAGCATCATCCATCATGGCCACCAACACAACATCCCCCAGCACAAAAAGCATCCTCGCCCTAGGCTCAGTCAGCAGCCTAGTAGAATCCCTCTTCCCCGGCGGCACAACCCTCCCCTCTGTCGCATTCCTTCTCTACCTCACACCCTATCTCTTCCAAGCCGTCGGCAGCGCCGCAAAGTCACAGTTCATCTCGAGTGTCGAGATTAAAGCGCACGATGAGATTTTTAATTATGTCATGAGCTGGGTTGCGAGGCATAAGCTCTCGCGCAATAACCACCGCCTTCTTGCGTCGAGTACCCTTGATCATGAGCCCTTTTCGCTGATCCCGTCGCCGAGTAATCAGGGTGATGGGGATGATGATGTTGATGATGATGTTGATCCGACTGCTAGTCTTGATGAGTTGAGGTCCAAGATTTCTCTGTATAATGCGAGGCCTTTGCACTGGACACCCTCTGTGGGCACGCATTTCTTCATGCATGAGAATCGCCTCATCTCCTTCACAAGATCCGTCGAAAGCCAGGAATCATCCCCGTTCTCACGACGCCCGGAGAAGATTGAGCTTTCATGCCTCGGTCGGAACGCCGATGTGCTCAAGCGCATTATCTACAATGCGCGCATCGAATACCTCGAGAAACAACGAGGCCGCACAAGCATCTATCGAGCCGTCAAGTCATTTGGAGACGAACTCTCTTGGACAAAGTGTATGTCCAAGCCAACACGGCCCATGTCGACTATTGCGCTCGACGAGGCTATCAAGCAGAGCCTCATCAAGGATCTTTCGCGATACTTGAACCCTCGCACTAAGAATTGGTACGCCACGAGGGGTATTCCCTACCGACGAGGCTACCTCTTCTCAGGCCCGCCCGGCACAGGAAAGACGAGTTTGACGCTTGCTGCTGCTGGGTTGATGGGTCTCAACATCTATATGATCAGTCTCAGCTCGCCCAACCTCTCGGAAGACAGTCTTGCAACGCTCTTCCGTGACCTGCCGAGGACCTGCCTTGTTTTATTGGAGGATATCGATGCAGCAGGCTTGACGAACAAGCGTAAGAAGCAGGAAACCCAAGTAAATAATGGGCCGCCGAAGCCTATGCGCGAACCTATCTCTTTGTCGGGTCTACTTAACGTTATTGACGGTGTAGGCGCACAAGAAGGTCGCGTCCTAGTCATGACGTCTAATCACACTGAAAACATTGATCCGGCCCTGTTGCGGCCCGGAAGAGTCGACTTCTCCGTCGAATTCGGTCTTGCATCTTCCGAAACGATCACTCAGCTGTTCAGACTAATGTATGGAACCTCCCACAACGAGGTCGGGTCAATTGAACAAGCGACAGAACTTTCGGAAAAGTCAGTAGACACAACAAAGTCGGTAGCTGCGTTGGCGGAGGAATTCACAAGGCTAGTTCCCTCGTTGGTGTTTAGTCCGGCGGCCATCCAGGGGTATCTACTCATGCACGAGGATCCGATTGGGGCTGTTGATGCTGCCGGGAAGTGGGTTGAGGAGCAACAGAGGCTAATGGAGAAAGCTAAGAATGATGCTATTGAGGCTGAGAGTAAGGGAGAAAAGAAAGAGAGTCTTGTGAATGGTTCGGAGGAGACCAAGGAAGAGGAGGGGAGCCCGATGTAAGTGAGCTTCTGGCCTAAGTTTAGATGACCTTTATAAAGTTAAATAAAATTAGGATAAATTCAGCACATGTGATCTAAACTTTGTCCGCGTGAGAGACCAAGGAAACATCGAGAGCAAGGTGACGGATAGCCAGCAACTTCCTTTGTTGGCGATGTAAATACGATTCTTGATCTTCTTTCGCTCCAAATACATACGATTGATGTCTTCGTGAGTGAGTAATTGGGTTGATGATGAGTGTTTTGGTGATGGCAAAGTGTATACAGACTACTGAAAGGCGAGGGTAAGCATGCTCGTAGATGTCAGGGTCAGGTTACACGAGACGGAGCCCTCGCTGAGCACCGTCATAAATGTGACGTGTGTACGATCACATCTACTTTAATTACGAAACAAAAGGACTATCTCACCAATGATCCAAGCTAGTGAACAGGTTACAGTCACACGACCCGACCTCTTTTGTACCTTACCGTCTGTCAAGTGCAGAGAGACAACCCGTCTCGCTACCGAGAGCATCTCAATGGACCCAGACATGCAAAGAAGCTTCGGGTCCTCCAAGGTCCTGTATCTGCACTGAGCACACCTAGCTCTCTCTTGTCGACTTTGATTCTTATGTTTTCTTGGCCTGCTGCGTATTTGCCGACTTCTACATGAGCACCACGCCCGCCCTCGCTTGTCCTCAAACGTTTTCCTCTCTCGTTTACATTTGTCGCCTGCATGTCTGTCGCTCATCTTCGCCCTTTTTACCTATAACTCTGTTCATATAGGTTGAGAAGAGGGTCTCTGCTAACAATCCGCCCAACGTAACAGACTTACACTGCTGAGAGATCATGAATTGACACCTATTGTTCTATATCCAAGCCATCCGATCTATCCAAGTCTACAGCTTCCAGCGCAGCAGAGTAAACGAGTGCTTGGGGAACGTAAACAAGCCCTCGCCATTCCACTTGGACTCCTTAATGCCAACCTCCTCCTTCTCAGCAGTGTTAACAACCTTGACGTCCTTTCCACTAACAGTATGAACCTCCACCTCCTTACCACCTGTCAACCCCCTCAACTCCGTCTCAAAGTCCTTCTCCTCATGAATATTCACAACCGCAAGGTTAACAACACCATCCTTATCAAGCGCAGCACTAACATCCAACCACGGCGTCTCAATAGCACCGCGAATCCACTCCGGATGCGTAGGGCCCTGATACTCTCCCGCACGAACATTCACAGCAATGGTAGAACCGCGCATGTACTTGCTGTACAGAAGCAAAGACCACCAGGTCGGTTGCTTGAGAAGACCGTCTTTTGTGGTCATCAGGGGAGAAATAACGTTTACGCTCTGGGCGATGTTGGCCATGCCCATGTGTTTGGACTGACGGACGAAGACGTTGAGCCAGATTGCTACGGCGAGTGCGTCGGAGAGGTTGTATTTCTCTTCGGCGCCTTCTTCGCCGGGAGCGCGCACGGGATCCCATACGTTCCACTCGTCGAAGCAGATCTTTTGGCGGCAGACGGAGGGGGGGACTTTGTTCTCGATGCGAGCGAGGTCGATGAGACCGGCTGTGATCTCGATGGCACGCTCAGCAGAACGAGGGGCTACACCATTAGTATCTCCATTGCGCAGACTAAAGAGGGGAGAACTTACCGGTAGCGTTCTTGTAGTGATCCTCACTAGCAGTGTAAATGTGAATGCTATGCTGATCAATAAGACTAGCAGTCGTGCTTCCACCCAGGCCGTGAATGTCAAACTTGATACACTCCTTGATGACATACGCGTCCCAAGAGCTGTGACCTGTTTCACCGCAGAGAATGAGCTCGACGTTGGGATCGAGGAGTTTGATGGCCTTGGCCCATTGGTAGGCTTTCTTGGCGTAGTCTTCCTTTGTCATCTGGCCGACTTGCCAGGGTCCATACATCTCGTTTCCGAGGGCCCAGTATTTTACCTGAGGCTGTTAGTGATGAGAGAGAAGAAGTGAGGGGTGGGATTGGGTACATTGTAGGGCTTCTCGCGGCCGTTTTGACGGCGGAGGTTGGCGTAGTATGTTGGTCTGTCGGAGTTGCAGTACTCAACCCATGCGAGAGCTAAGAAAGTCAGTATGTGGTGTTGAGAGAGGGATGACTAGACTGACCTTCATCGAGAGTACCTAAACTCAGTTAGTAGCTATTTCTTCGAGAGGAATAGAAGACTTACCAGTTCCAAAGTTGAGAGCAAAGTAAGGCTCAGTGCCTACAACCTCACACCACTTAAGAAACTCATCTGTGCCAAACTCATTCGTCTCTGTTCCAATCCACGCAAGTTCAGGTCTATTCCATCAGCCTCTCACTCAGTTCCTCCTCATACAAAGAGGCACTCACCTAGCAGGTCTCTTCTCTCTAGGCCCAACACCATCAAGCCAATGATACGTAGCAACAAAGTTACCACCAGGATATCTCACAACAGGACAGTTGAGCTCCTTGAAGGCCTCAATGACATCCTTTCGGAACCCATTCTCATCAGACAGGGGATTTCCGGGGTCGTAGATGCCGCCGTAGATGCAGCGACCCATGTGCCTGTACCACGTACGTCAGGGTTATGATTTTCATCAGCTGAGGGTGAGGCTGGGAACTTACTCTGTGAACCCGCCATAGATGTTATCCTCGATCTTGGAGATGATGGCGCTGGGGTCTACTGAGATGGAGGGACGATCATCGTCAGCAATGCGAGTAAACGTAGCCATTCTGAACTGCTGTCTACAAGAATAACTCAACAATTGTTTAAAAATTTGACAGAGCAGAGAAGAGAGAAGTCAACCAATTTATGCCTGATTCTTACCATCTCCATACTAACGGTCAAGTACGGCGAACCCCTCACCTTGGACGATACCATCAGGCGCAACATGTCACCGCGCTTGTTTAAACCCTGTATAAACCGTTTCTTAACCCACCTTTCTCCCCCTCCCATTGGCGCGCTTGTCCTCCTCCGCAGCACGAGACCCTTCTCGGCCGGGAGATCCAAGTCCGGAAGTCTTCTCCACTGTACTCCGTAGAGTTCCTCTTCGCCTAACCCGTGTAAGTGAACCAAAAACTTTGCGCACCAGTCATAGAAACAAATCGGTACGCGTAGCGGTACAGAGCCGCACTTTTTGTGCGCTCCAATCGGAAGGGATCGCAGGGTTTCTTATAATCTCCGCGTTGACAGGTGAAAGGTATCAACTCCACTGGGACCATCGCTTGCTTCGCTCCTCGTCAAATCCCCATGGGACAATGACCCGCTGTAGACCCCATATTTCGCCAACTAAAGTTATCTCACCCCATGGAGAAAAACATAACTCAAACTTGCTTTGGGTCTCGATGGATGATCCTTTTTCTAAAGTTCCTCTTGACGCGCTCGGGTACTCGGAACGACCCCTTGCAATGATACCTTGGACTAACATGTATAAATACACCTACTAAACCACCAGATAGATCCTCTCTCAGTTCAGTTCAGTGAATAAACTATCATCGACATCATGGCTCTTCCACCAAAGTGGTATCAGTTCCTCGTTTCCGTGTTTGCCTCTCTAGGCTCTCTTCTCTATGGTTATGATCTTGGTGTAATTGCCGAGGTCATTGCCTCTGGGAACTTTAAGAGCAAGTTTGGCGATGATCCCAATGCCACGTACGTTTATCCCCCCATTATGTGAGAGTTGAAGCTAATAAGTGCAGTGGTGCTGTTGTGTCTGTGTTCACGGGCGGTGCTTTCTTTGGTGCCATGTTCGCTGGTTATGCTGGTGATCGTCTCGGAAGAAAATGGACAATCATGATCGGTGCTTTGATCTTTATTCTGGGTGGTAGTCTTCAGACTGCTGCTGATCACATCAACTACCTCTACGCCGGCCGCTGTCTCGCTGGTCTTGGGTATGTCTCCCCAGAACCTCCATCTGATACAAACTAACGCTCTCAGTGTCGGTTTTCTCGTCATGATCGTACCCGTGTACCAAGGAGAGCTCTGCCATCCTGACATTCGTGGCCGTGTAACAGCCCTCCAGCAATTCATGCTCGGCATCGGTGCCCTCGTCGCCGCAGCCATCGGCTACGGAACATACACTGGCATCGGCGACGACAACTCAGGCCAATGGCGTATCCCCCTTGGTATCCAGAACCTCCCTGCCGTGATTCTCGCCGCTTTGATCCTCTTCTTCCCCGAGTCTCCTCGTTGGTTGATTGACCACGGCCGTGCTGACGAGGGTCTTCAAACACTCGCTAAACTTCACGCACACGGTGATATCAACGATACCTGGGTGAGGGCTGAGTTTGACCAGATTCAGGAGCGTCTTGCGATGGAGCATGAGGCTTCTGCTAAGAGCTACAGTGAGCTCTTCACTGATAGGTCGTGCTTTCGACGGCTGTGGCTTGCTATCTCTGTGCAAGTCGCTGCGCAGATGACTGGTGTTAGTGCTATCCAGTACTACTCTGTGGAAATCTACGCCAAGATCGGTATCAAGGGTGACGAGACCCTGCGATACCAGATGATCTCCTCCGTCATCGCCCTTGTCGCTCAGTTCATCTGCATGCTCGTCATTGACAGAACCGGACGTCGCTGGCCTTTGATCGGCGGCAACATCCTCAACTGCATCACCTTCATCATCGCCACTGTTCTTCTGGCTAGTTTCCCTCCTGGATCAGAGAACACTGGTGGTGGTGCCGCTGGATGGGGCTTCATCGTTGTCACATGGATCTACAACTTCTCCTTCAGCGCTACATGCGGTCCCTTGTCTTGGATCATCCCCGCTGAAATCTTCGACATGAAGACCCGTGCTAAGGGTGTGTCGCTGGCTACTATGATGTCCTTTGCTTTCAACACCATGATCGGCCAGACTACCTCTGTTGCTCTTGATGACAAGCACGGCATTGGCTGGAGATGGTATATTCTCTTCATTGTAAGTTCCTCTACTCACTCTCACTAGTAACATATACTGACAATCTAGGTCTGCAACTTTACCAACGCCCTCTACTTCTGGGCTATCCTCCCCGAGACCGCTAATCGACCCCTTGAGGAGATGCGATATCTCTTCACCGAGGCGCCTTTGTTCGTTCCTCTTATGGATGAGGCCAAGTTTGCCGCTGGCCAGGATCTCGAGCGCCGCGTTGAGAAGGCTGAGCAAGCGCAGGAGCTTGAGCACCAGGAGTAGAGAATTATTAGACCGAGATCTAGTTGCATATGGCTCTACCATCAAGTTGCTAAATAGACAATCTAAAGATCAACTTACCATATCAACTTCCCTGTTATTGTGCTCATTGGCGGTTCCGGCAGCAATCAGCTTCATGCCATTGAAATATTGTCTCTTGATTCATTACTCATTTCGCACTCAGTCCCTTGCTATATACCAACTATCGATTCAAACTGTCCGTGAAGCCCAGTAGTTCATTACTCCAACATCCCAAGAAAACGCCCATGAAATTCCTATCCCGCAAGTAACTCATCAGCAAACTCCCCAACCCTCTCCCTCAACTGATCCAAAACTCCCTCCTCCACCCAAAAATGTCCCGCTGTCTCAATCTCCCTCCCCCTAAACTGCGATCCCATCTTCCCCTCCATCTTCGCCTTCCAACTTCTAAACTTCCCCACAGGCGCAAACCCATCCTCATCTCCAAAGATCGCCAGTGACGGATTCCTAACCAGCTTTTCTTCAGCCGCTACATCCTGCGGATCTTTGTTCTTCACCAGTGCTGACGGGAGAAGTGACATGGTCGCTAGGTGTGTCACCACGCCTTGCGGAGGCGAGATCATGAGGTAAGCAGGTCGTGGCATGGTGAGATCCGTAATACGAGGGAGATGCTCTCCCGGCTCAGGCGATACGACAGTCGTAGGTGGATTCTGCGAAACGTTTCTCGAATGTCGTCCAGCTCGAGCCTTGGCGATGAAATCGTGAACACCCTTTCTAAACCTCTCATCATCCAGCGAAAAGCTCCTCCTAGCACTGGAATGACTTCGTCGTGGACTCCCACTCTCGTCGCCCCCAATTCTTACACCTCGCTTACTCCTCCCCCGCGCTGACCCCTCCATCATTGCGGCACGGGCACTCGCAAGCACGATGTTCTGCTGCTCAGCAAGATGCGCAGCTCGAAGTCGAACTTCTGCGGCGTCGGAGCCTGCGATGGGTGATATGAACGGCTGGAGAATTGCGTCGAGGGGCGGTATCAGCGTTACGACCATTCCGCCGTAGGAGTAACCGCCCATGAGCAAGATAGGTCGTGGTCGAGGCGCTGAGGTGACAGCTGCGTCGAGACTAATCGGCGCTTCTAACCTTGTCGGCGTTGAGGGTTCGCTGTGGAGGGTATTGTCGATATGCGGTCGGAAGGGATCGAGGTCGTGAACGTAGTGTATGACAAAAGCGACGACGGTGGCATAATCGTCTCGCTCGGGTTTCGCAGTCCATGAAGTCCGTCCCGCAGATCCATGCGCACCTCTACACAATCAGCTTCAATCCTCTCAAAGCAGCACAATACCCACCGAAAGTTGAACGTCGCTACCAGAAACCCTTTCCGTAGTAACTGCGCAGCTGCCGCTCCAACCACAGGGTCATCATAGCATCCTCCCATGGGCGCATAAGGATGAGCAACCACAGCAGCATGTTTCAGGCATGTTGGAGCTTTGGGGTTGGCGGATAGTGAGAGAGGATGGTAGATTCGACAGTCGAGGGTGATACCATCGTGTATGCTAGGGAGGGTTAGTGTAAGTGTTGGTTCTGGAAGCATTTTGGTCGTGTCATGACATGGTGAGAGGGTTCAATTGGGTTTAGAGAAGCAGGAAATGGGAAAGATTGCGGATGACATGGGATTGTCTAAGATAAGCTGGCGTTACGTCAATGGAAGAGCTGGCGGACAGACGGGGAAAAAGAGCCGAGATCCGTGATAATCACAAGTAAAAATAGCACGCCTCAACCACGTGGCTTGCATGTAAATATCACAACGACGGTCAATTGAAGCATATAACAAGAAATACACTATTCCCTTGCTTACCGTTAGCCCTATACAAGGCCATCGAGCTTTTAACTTTTAATCCGAAGGCTTAAACAGCGAGAGCTTTATATTAGTGAGACCTTTGTATCTGCTAATATAAAGGTCTCACTGTTTAAGCCTTCGGATTAAAAATTAAAAGCTCGATAGCCTCATACAAGGCTGATAGCAAGGAAAAACATGCTATTAATGCTCATACATAGGTATCTTCTATATCAAATCTAATCTCATTGGGCCTTCTTCTCTCCCGCATCCTTTGCCCTCTGTCTCCTCCTCTGAATCCACCCTCTAAGCTCATTAATAAGTCCCATAACCAATGGAACACCCACCGGTCCCAGCAACGGTAGATACACCGCAATCTTGTGCTCATCAGGGAAGTATAGCTGCCCAACCATGCTCTTCTCGAAAAATGCTCGCTCTGCTTCTTCCTCTGCGATCCTAGCGTGCAAGAGTCCAGAGGGAGCGCCGAGACTGGCGCATGCCTGTTGAAGATGCTCCATTGTTGAAGCGACTCCATCAGCGACACTATGAGGAATTGAGATTGAGGGGAGGGCGAGGGATAGACGAGCGAGAGAACCGAGGGTTGATGAGGCGCGGAGGAGGAGATCTGCTGAGCGGATGCGGGAGAGGGTGGAAAGTCGCAGTGGGAGGGAACCTGATTGAGGCGTACCCAGGAGTGACAACAAATGTCCAGTGAATGTGAGCATTGGCTGCTTGAGTGTCTCGCTGGATACATGTGTCGTTGTCTCGGGGAGCGAAAGAAGGTATACGCTACCCCATTGAGGAAACATCCACGATTGTGACGTCTCGGTCTCCGAATCAAGGCCAATCTTCTGGTCACCGATGTAGATAACAAAGTTGACGGTCGGAGCGCCTGCAATTGAAGGAGACAGAGGCCATTCAGCAGCATTGATGAAAGATGCTAGGTCCTCCTTACTCAACACCTGCGATTGAGCACCAGGCGTCGCATACAGCTGGACCTGAGTATCAATTGTAAAGTTGTGGATCGGACCCAGCACATCAAGCATCGGCTTCATGTACTCCTCGATCGCCTTCTCAATATCCCACGTGCTCGGTGCTGCGCCGGCGGTAAATAGGGAGAAGGTGAGATGGTATGTTGGTGAGTATCGTAGGGATCGCGTAGTTCGCTTTGACAGTCTATCGACGACCTCGGGGGTCAATCCTTGGGGCTTCGCATCGGGGGCTGAGGATGTCGATAGGAGGTATGAAATGATGGATTGTTCTTCGGAGAAAGTCGATTGTAGCTCGTTTGCGATGTATGTTGCGAGTGCGGAAGACGATGACGACGCGGAAGGGATTGCGTTGGAGGGATATGCGATGTTAAGAACAGCCGAGTCGGGATCTAATGTAGCAGAGTTGCTCTCGCCAGGCGCAAGTTGAATTGTAAGGGCGACGTGGGAATCATCATCGGCGGCAGGTGAAGGTGAAGTGCCCGCCTTAGGAGCAAGTTGAAGACGCAGATGATGTCCCGAGAAGTCGTTATGGTCGT
This sequence comes from Fusarium nygamai, assembly GCA_001262555.1. Taxonomy (NCBI): domain Eukaryota; kingdom Fungi; phylum Ascomycota; class Sordariomycetes; order Hypocreales; family Nectriaceae; genus Fusarium; species Fusarium nygamai. The sequence continues at coordinate 378,936 of LBNR01000008.1, forward strand.
CAAGAGCATGCTGCGTCAACCGCACAAGATTCTGTGCCTCGTTCTCCTGCAGCGCATCCGCTTTCACAGAGATCTGAAGAGGAAACACAGGACGACAAGCCTACCCATCATTAGCAACTATACACCAACACCGCAGGTCTCTGCTCACCTTTCCCTCAGCCCACTGCATCATCCCATCGAGAGGGAGATTCGCTCGGTAAATCGTAGTAGTCTTCCACCATATCGGCACGCCCAGACACAGCACTATCAACCAAAAGGAGATGACGATACGGGTTCTCCTGTAAATGTCGGATGGTTTCTCTGGGGGCGGAGCGGACGGCGCCGCGGAAGTGTCTTTGACGTCGCCGGGCGCCATTATGCCGTTTTGATTGAAGAGTTGAGACGGGGATGGCGAAGAGGCTCTTATCAGAGCTCCCTGTCGATTTGGATCGATGCGTGGAGGGATGGGGAGCTTAGCTACACGACATCACGATATCACGTGAGGTCGGGGAGTCCAAGGCCCGATGCCGATCATCTCCATCTGCCGTAGCTTGATCAAGCTTGCAGTTAGACAACGTCTTGCTCTTCAACTGATCATTCATTTCACGTATTAATTACTCTCCTAAGAATTGATTCCTCTCTTATCAGTAATTGGAAGTTTGAACATCCAGGTTGGCTTGTTACGGTCAGTGTTGGAGCCCAATACCTCCTCGAGATTCAACGTTTACAACGCTCCAAGCCCCTAACGCTGTCTTTGGAACCCTACCAATCGAACCAAGTTTAGCTTAAACAGAAGAACAAACTTTATTCCTCATAACCGTTCTAGCCCTTCTCTTCACTGTAATCGATCAACTGCCTCCAGCGCCGATCCAACACATCAACCCCTGCAAAGGCCGTGCTGGCTGCATCTAACAACGGGCGCTATCGTTAACAGATCGCCAGGAACCATTAATAATCCCTAATTCCAATTCCATCTTTTACTACTCCGTACATCCTCTGATATCTCAAAACTTCCCCAGGTCCTCCCCGCATCAACTCAACTTGCTACGCCTCATTTCCAGCCGAGGCATCACAATCACATACAACCTCAATTATAACAAGGTTGCAGAAATCTAGTTCAAATGGGGCAATTGTCTCGTATTGGAGTGCCAGCTGGTACACCCTTGGCGGAAACTGTAGCATTCATGAACCAAACAAACTCAACGCCAAGCAGTTTATAGCCGTTTATATAAACTCTCGGTCGTCGGTGCTTTAGTGGAGTTTGCGCTGTCGTCACCGTCTGTCTTATCGCTATCAGACCATCGACCCACGTACGTCAAGCGACTTTGACCCTTTCTTCATCATCAACTCTTTCTTTTGCATAAACAACAATGCCTCGTGAGTAAATCTACCAAATTGAAACTCAATCAGAATCTAATGTTTTAGTCCCTCTTTCAATAACTGCCCCTGCGGTCGCGGCATCGCTAGCATACTTCAACGCCCGATCGTCAACATGGTACGACCTCTTCCTTCTGCGCTGCGTGATCACCGCCGCTTCACGAATGTACTATCGCGAATGGACCGATCGCCTGAATCTATACTACCTCCTCGAAAACATAGCCACCAATTCTTCAACCTCTGATCGCGCGTTACTCATATTTGAGGGAAAACATCTTTCGTATAAAGATGTTTACGAGCAGGTGCTGAAGTATGGACAGTGGCTTAAGAATGAGGGTGTGAAGAAAGGTGATATCGTTGCGCTCGACTTCCAGAATTCGGATTCGTATATCTTTGTATGGCTTGGCCTTTGGAGCATTGGAGCGAAGCCGGCGTTTCTAAACTATAACCTCTCTGGCGCTTCGTTGATTCATTGCTTGAAGGCTGCTACGACAAAGTTGTGTATCGTGGATCCTAACGTCGAGGAGAATGTTGGACAAGATGTTCATGATCAGCTGAAGGACATTCGCTTCATCATTCATACTCCTGAAGTTGAAGCGCAAATCGCTGCGACAGAGGGTATCCGCGCGCCTGACTCCGATCGATCCGAGAAGAGCCTTTCAAGCATGGCTATTCTCATTTACACCTCTGGAACGACCGGCATGCCCAAAGCAGCCATTGTATCATGGGGAAAATTGATCGTTGCTGGTTCAATGTCTGAACAGCTCCTTGACCGATCAAAAGGCGACATCATGTACTCCGTAAGTCCTCACCCCTTCTCCCCAACCCAAGCTAACCGCCCAGTCAATGCCCCTATATCACTCATCTGCAACCATCTTCTCCTTCAGCGCAACTCTCCTCTCAGGAAGCACCCAAGCTCTAGGCCGCAAATTCTCAACCAAGACTTTCTGGAATGAAGTCCGTGACTCAGGCGCAACATCCATCCTCTACGTTGGCGAGACTCTGCGGTACTTGCTCGCCGCACCACCGCAGCACGATCCTGAAACAGGTGAATGTCTCGACAAGAAGCACAACGTCAAGGTCGCCTTTGGAAACGGATTAAGACCAGACATCTGGAATGAATTCAAAGAACGTTTCGGCGTTGAAGGAATCTGTGAATTCTACGCTGCCACAGAAGGAACCTTTGCGACCTTCAACCTTAGCAAAAACGACTACGCCGCTGGCGCAATTGGTCGCAATGGCTGGGTATACAATCTCATCATGAGCTTCTCCGTCGCTTTAGTAGAAGTCGATTGGGAAACTGATCTGCCCAAGCGCAATCCCGACACGGGGCGCTGCTACAAAGCTCGCACAGGCGAACCAGGCGAAATGCTCTTTCGTCTGCCGTCAGGAAATCCATTCGGTCGATTTCAGGGTTACTACAATAATCGCGCAGCTACAGAAGCAAAAGTCCTTCGCGATGTATTTAGTAAAGGCGATACCTGGTTTCGCACAGGTGATGTCGTGAGATGGGATAGCGATGGACGCATTTACTTCCACGATCGTATAGGCGATACATTCCGCTGGAAGGGCGAGAACGTTTCCACCGCTGAAGTGAGCGATGCACTGTGTAAACACCCCTCCGTCAAAGAAGCAAACGTCTACGGCGTATCGCTCCCTCATCACGATGGAAGAGCAGGTTGTGCAGCAGTCCATTTATCCTCTGATCCTACCGCAGAGACAATGCAGGATATAGCTACCCACGTGCGCGCTGAGTTGCCCAAGTTCGCGAGACCGTTATTCTTGAGAATCATGAGTGAGCTCGGCGGTGGGCAGATCACAGGGACTATGAAGCAGCAGAAACATGCGCTGCGAGAAGCAGGTGTTGATCAAACTGGTGATAAGAGTCTTGGAGAGATTTACTGGCTAAAGGGGGAGAGCTATGTACCTTTTACGGAGAAGGATTGGGGAGAGATTCAGGGTGGAAAGGCGAAGCTGTAAGTTGCATATAGATCGGATACCCATTGTATAGTTAGTTCATTAGCATAATTTCAAGCATCGTTGTATAGAATGGTTCGTATGAAGGAGGAACGAGATCTGGTGAATGTTTAACAAATGAACTCATCAGACGTGATGATAATGCTATTTACTATGAAGTGTTATGTCCATCAATGCTTCATATACGCTCCTACAAATCCACCTCTTCTACAGATCGTGACTGGGTTCATTACATGTCACAATATTTTCGCCTAGTCCATCCCTAACCCGCTTCATAAATCGCCTTGATCAGCCTATGATCCTGCTATTCCCAGACCAACACGCTGTTGGCCTTGTCCACTTGTGAAGCTTGGTCCCATGCCGTTCCCACCAGCTGCCGTGCCTGTTCGTTCTCTCATCCTCCTTCCCTCCATCAAGCCTCGAAGACCTCGCTTCTGTAGGCCAATCACACTGCTTAGTTCACCGTTCCATACAAAGTTGTCGCGTTCACTGCCACCAATCTCCGAGGAACTCCATTCTGATCCGCTCTGGCTTGTTGTAGCAGATAGCTCATCGCTGGATGGTCGGCTCAATTGTTGCACATTGGTATTGAGCGTCAGGCCCTCAGTACGAGTCTGAAGATCCGATGAGAAGCTGTCGCCAGGGGTGTGTCCCAGAGAAAAGTCGGAAGTGTTAGTAGGCGAGCCCACAGGATCCAGAGTTCCAACAAAGAAATTGGGGTTGAGGGATCCATCAATGCCTCTGCCACCGCCAGCTGCCATGGCTGTAGCATTGAAAACAGCCGCAGCGTTGCGACTGTCGAGCAAGGCGTGAAGTCGCTCGACTACAGCCTCCAATAGTCCGTCAATACGGTACGGTCGGGCGATCTGGAGTAGCGAGCAAAGGATCTGGGGGGTGCAAAGAGGAGATGTCGGAGGTGGGAGAGAGCTCGTGTAGAGGAAATGAAGCAGCGCCTGGATCGTAAGATATGTGTGTGGGAGGTAAAGACATCTAGGTCGTGAGTTTGGTGGTAGTGAGTGAGGTGTAGGCGCCGCGTTGATATTCGTCGGGTTGGCCTCATGGCTCATGGCGCCTGTGGTGAAACTTGAAGCTGCGGTGCTTGAAGGGGCACCAGAAGAGCTCAGTGATGAGCCAACAGTGCTAATCATGGAGGATGAGCTGTCTGCCACTCTCGAGTTTGGTGTGATTGTGATAGCCGATGCGCGTAAGGGGTTGCTTGAGAGACCGGATCTAAGGGTCATGGCATCGCTGCCATCCTGTGTCGCCGTTCCCTCCCGTAGAAGCTGCACGAAATAAGGTCCCCATCGTCGTCCGACGATTCTCGAGTTGACCGGAATACGTTCGCCACCAATGCACAGAATATCCATATCGGCAAGTTCGCGCATGGCGAATGACTTCTCACCAAGCTCCTCGCTCGCCCTTGAGTGGTATCGTCCACCCGCTGTGTATCCTGCTTTGCGCGCCAAACTCAGACCAGGCCCAGCATAAGGGCTGCTGGCTGAGATGAAACCTGAAAGCGGACTTGTCTTGCGGGGATTATCGTAAAAGCCAAATGCTTCCAACTCGACCATGCACACATTGGAAAAGTTGATACGTCGATGATTATAGTCATCGACGAGACTCCTTTTCCTGTTGCCCAAGATCACAAATGTGTTTCGGCGGTTCCATAAAACTCCACGATTCCAGCTTCCCTGGCTGAACACACTTCCTCCGGCATCGATACGGCTCCATGTCAAGGTTCGCAGATCCAGAGCCCAGAGCGCATACTCTTGTCGAGATGAGGTTAGGTACGTGCCACTGACGACAAAATGGGTATCGATAACTCCGCCGTTCGGGAATCGCAATCCTGGTGGTGAATAGTTGCCTGACATTGGCCTCTCTGTAAGAGTACCGTCTGGCGCCCGGATTTGTAGCTCGAGCTTAACGTCCAAGAAGTTGTAATTACAGTAAATCAACATCGAAGCCCCTGGTTCGCGAGCTTCTTGGCTGATACCTCCATCATGGCGTTGCATACCGTTCGATTGTCGTCGGCCGAGTTTAGAAGCCACTGAAGGTGGAAGAGGGGCAGTCACACTCCTATATGCGCCCCAGCTTCTGTCCAGTGGCTGTGTTGAGGTCCATTTCAGGCTTCGCAAGTTGAAGACGCTGATTTGCTCAATATAGTTGTTCCTGCCATCCTGTCCACCAACAATGACCATTTCTGCACCACCTGAACCATCAATATTAATGCCGATTCGGCCCTCATTAGGGTTGCCAGTCGAAGGATTATGTTGTAGAGCAGAAAGAGGAGCGCGGTGCGAAGAAAAGGTGGCAGATGAAGGAAGAATACAGGCGCAATGAGCGTAGCGGCCCTGGGGAGGGTCTTGTGTCGGAATAAAGGTCCAGGCTCTGGTATTGACGTCGTAGATGTAGATATCAGACATGACAGTGATTTCGGGTTGCTGTTGGTCGCCACCAGGAGGCTGGTTAGGGGCAGGTGACATGCCACCGTAACAAACCATCTTGGTGTCACCCAAAGCGCACATGGAATGGAAGTATCGAGGTGGTGGAACGTCGCCTGTTGTTTCCAGCTTCGTCCAGTGTCGACGAATCAGATCCAGCTCGTACATATCCGATGTCAGAGGCGCAGGTCGACTCCTAGACAGGATCCGGCCTCCAAACACATAGAGCTTGTCGCCCAGGATAGTAGTTGTAGCTCCGACTAGGGCATGGGGCTCACGTCCAGTCGTTCGGTGAACATTGCACATGAGACCAGACAAATGTGTTGAAGGGCCATTGGAAGGTCCGCCTACAGGGGTTGCCCGCTGAGCGACATTGGGCGATGGACCAGCAGAAGCTGATCCAGCACCTCTGGGTTTCAGACCATCGCTTTGCTCTTGCGAGTCATATCTGGAGGCACTCGACACACTGCTCATACTATTATTGGCTTCGTGGGCGCCATATGGGTGCTGCGATGGCGCAGAGCTCGACTCCATGGTGCTTGATCGGCTATCAAAGAAGCTTTCTGTTTTCGGGGGCGGTGTCGGTAGTGGTGAGGTCGAAGGTGACGGATCGAAGAACTTGGGTGAAGGAATCTCCCCCTCTGGCACACTAGGTAGATTGGGGGAGTTCGAATCTTGAGGATGTATAGATTCTTGATACGGCGGCGACCGCGGTAGAGGCTTCGACAGACTATACTGAAGGGTCAAGTTTCGAGCATGCTGAGGAGGTGCTTCGCTTGCGGGGGGTGCACTCGAGGTGGAGGAATGAGCGGAGTGTAGACTTCCGGATGAGCTCTTTAAGTGCAGCCGTGAAGGACTTCTCGAGAGCTTGACTGAAGGTAGCTTTCTGATTCCTCGATAGACGCCAGCAAGAAGATCGGGGGTATATCGGCCGGTCGGCTTTTCGTCGTTAACGAGATCGGGGAAACGAGAAGGAGGTTCGTCGCCTGCTGAATCCTGACGGATTGTTAGTTCTGGAGAATCAACCATGATGCTTTGCTTGAGGATCGTAAATAGCGAAACATGAGGCGATTGAAGTGCAACAGTTTGCGATGGGCGGAGAGGAGTAAAGGAGCTTGAACAAAGGGCTGACCAAATAGGAAGTAGAAGCAGCAGCAGCAGCAGCAGCAGCAGCAGCAGCAGTAGTCGAGGACCCAGGCCACAGACAACGGGAGCCAAGGCAATGGAAACGCCCGAGACGTTGCGCTGGAGATCGTGAGTTCGATCCGGTGAGAAGAGAACAGGGGCGTCACCGCCAAAGACTGGGTCCCGAGGTCACTTCACGACAGGGCCAGGCCAGATGGACAGGGCCAGGGAGGGGATTGCGAGGAGCCGGACGCTGATCAGAAAACGTGGAAGGACTGAAGCGTTCGTCAAGGTCACGTCAACGAGATACAAGGAGCACTAAACGAGGAGAGTAGCGGGCGGGCGGATAGAGTCGTGGCGGTTGTTGGTCGCGGGGGAAGAGGCTCCGTCTGGAGACAGGACCGAGATGGTCAACCCAAGGAGGATAAGAACGACAGGGACGGGGCGGGACGGACACGACAGGACAGGACAAGGGCAGGGCCACGCGGTGGAGGCCAGGGAAGACGAAAAAGGCCAAGGGACAGAGGAGGAGACGATGGAGACGGAAGATGGCGTACGTACAGTAGATGCTGGAAAGCCAAGGCTAGGTCGTTAATTTCGTGTGAGTCGCAAGGAGAGAGAGAGAAAACTGGTGATGTACGGATAGGGAAGCGGTAGGGTTCAGGAGGTTGGAGAAACAGAACGGTCCAGTCCAGAATCAGAAGCCGTAAACGTAACCGTAACCGTAACCAAGTCACCTGCAGATATGCAATGCAAGGCGAGCAGTGAGTGGCACGCACCACGCACGGCACAGTATGTATGGCTCCTCTGTCCCGTCTCTCTCTTCTTTTTTCTCCTTGCGTGGTGACTGGGCCGGCATATGCCAGGGACAAAGGCCCTGAAGTCGTTGATGAAGGGGATTGAACCAATGCAGTGTCAAGGTCAAGGTGGAAAGACTGGAGTTGACAAGGGGACGCCCATTTGGCAGCTGAGTGGGGTGCACGGACACCAAAAGTTAAGGAGAGGGGTTCAAAAAGATAGTGAGTGTGGCCTATGGAGTGATGGATGCGACGCTGCGAATAGAGCGCAGCATATAATACTTGGCAGATATGCATATTCTGTTTCGTATCTTTTGATTGTATACATGTAGTGTTTCTATGTTTGTTTGATGCTCAATTCCTGCATCTGCATCTGCAGCCTTCGAATATCTCTCGTAATGGTCCCCTACAAAGTGGAAGCGGATCCTTGGGCTGTCGACAGTTGTCAACTTAGGCCAAAGTTTATTAGCTCCTGGCACAGACTTGGTTTCGGATACAGGGGACACGACAAAGCTTCTGGAACCGAATCCTTGAGAACTAGATCGACTATGACGACAAAGGGGTTTCGATGGAGATGTTTCAGATAGACCACGTTGTAAAAAAAAAAAAAACTCCCGCGGAGATATTCTTTCCTCTCTTCGGGAAATTCCGTTTCTCTTCTTTCTGTTGATATATTCAGGAGTCGAGGTAACATGACATTCTGCTCAAGCGCTTCGAGTTGGGACGAACCAACCAATGATACCCTCCACTCCAGCGACTGCATAATCGACCCAACTGCGGCACATTTGCAAGCGAATCGCCCAACACAACCCTCCTCCGCTGCCACTGCCCTGGGCCCTTAGACCTTTGCTGACTGAGCACTAACGGAGACACAAACACAAACACGCGGCTCAGGGGGAAGAACTAGGTGGGATCGACATAATGAATGCCTGGTAATAATAACAAGCACTTTTTATTACTATAGCTCCAGGTCTTATAGAAACGGCTTGTCACCGCTTCGTCCTTAATGTTAAAAAATCATGGTCAAGGAGAATTATCGTCAAGGGTCAATTCTGAACCATCATCTTGGTCCCACGGTTCTAACCGCGTTAAATCGACGGGGCTCCCTAACAAAATAATTGACAGCGCCTAGAAGGCTAGTGGAAGGAGCTGGGCTTTTTGGCGACATGGGGTCCCCTGTTTTGAACCCAGATAGCTGGGTTCGTGAAATGTCATCACCAACCAACATGGGCAAGGAGACAACTTGTCTAGCTCGTTCATAAATTGTCGATTGCGCATAAAACCAATGAATGAATTCTTATTATTTGATTACTCCCGAATTTGAAACCACAGTGACATTCTATGCTTAAGGTGCCTCCGGGACTAAGTTCCCTCGAACGTTAGACGGGCTAGGGGAGGAAGCAAAACTCAGGACCTTGACCCTTAGTGATGAAAAGACTTAGGTAACTTAGCATAAGTTTATCATAAGTTTAGTACGGAGTATAGACTTAGGATACCATTTAACTAAGTTTATTCTGACACCTTACATCAAGGTCTGGTGTTTTCTTGCTCCTGAGGGGACGGGGTGAAGCAAAAGCTGCAAAGTATCCTTCAACTGAGTTTATTATCGTCTACGGAGTGCGAAGCTTTCCCCAATCTATATGCCTTGTTGTACTTATTTCCGGTACCATAGTTGGCGTCTCAGCCCTGAGGGATTTCTAATCCTCGCTGAACTTCAAGAAGGATCCCTCGTACCTTGCATTAGTGCTCAATCCAATCGTTGTGAGGCGACATACATATCAAAAATCAGTGACAACATGAGGAGCCACAATTGGAACGATTGAGGTTAATCGCCTTGCTCGGGCCGTAGATTCAGATAGAGTTGGATGCGGGGATACAAGAGCGCGGCATTCCAACGGCGTCCGTTGAGGATATTCTGGGCTTGTGATTAGTGATCCACCAGCCATGAAGTCGTTCACAAGAGCGAAACGCCCCTGACCTTACGCAGTCAGGAGTACTGACATATCACTAAGATCCGTGTCTTAGTCCATGATTTTCTCCCAATATTACCTCTTCAAACGATTGGGCTCTTTTCCGGTCGTATAACAAAGGCATGCCTCGAGATGGTGATGATACTAATGCTAGGTGCAGACGGAACGGCATGTCACCAGCGGGACCTTGACTCAAAGGCTTCGAGCCTCCCCATAGATCACCATCGCCTTGCCGCCATGACGGATCTGCCCCATTTCCGAAGTTCGTTTTCTAGGTCCGGTCCAAAACACCAGATCTGAATGTGTGGAGATATTGGTCCGGTCAGTGGCTGGCCTAGGGGAGGAAAGAAAATTCAGGACTTCAACCCTAAGTGATGAAATTATTAGGTCAAATTTAGCCTAAGCTTAGGGGACTCTTTGCTACGTTTATTTTGACACCCAAAATCAAGGTCCGGTGTTTTCTTGCCCCCTAAGGCTGGCCAGTAACTTGCGGCCAGGCACATTCGACAAGAGGAAACTAACTAGTTATTGTTTGCTATAATAGTTAGTTTCAGTATCCAATATTCTAGATACATAATGTGTGTTATGTGGTTTGAATGAGGTAGTTGTAGCTGCTTATGTCACGCTATTATGATCAAGCAGATGACAAGGATACAACACGAACTGGCTCTCACATGTTTCTACGCACACGATGCAATGTCTTTGATGAACCTCGAGGTACTTTATGTCGTGGAATAATGTAGGAGTGGAGGTTTTCCTCCGCTAATGACTTGAGCTTGAACGCTCTGTCTGCGTTATCTCTTCGAGGTAACCATCAAGGGCTCTTGATGCCTTCAACGAATGGACATGTGTGCCAAATCAGAACAGTTACTATGAACTGCAAATAAATTCCATAGAGTCAATGTTTTATTTCAGGGTAGTGAATCCTACGCCGATAAAGCAAGAGTCACAGCCATGGAAAGGAAATGGGACCATGGACTACATTGGGCTTGGTCAATTGCCATCGCAGACTCCTCGAAGGGAGCCTGCCACATAACAGGGATTTGGTTTGTTTCTTGTTTAATATCATATAACTGACGACTTATTCCCTTGGCACGTCGTGCATCTGTGACTGTTACTTGGATGATAGACGATCTTTATGCTTATCGGCGGCTCAACGAAGCTCCGAGTCAGCTGTGGCTTTCTCGGTTTGGAGTTTCATGCTTGTAGATCAATCTCCAGCTATAATTCATACGATTATGAGTGCCTTGTGCGAGGATGCCATATGAAGTAGCAAACAAGACTGGCTGGGTTGTCGCAGCAGACATGATATCTGATAGCTACAGGTTAGCTCAGTCCAGCCCCAGCAATTGAGCAAACAAGTTCACGAGGCAACAGCGTGGAGTACACTATCTTAACAAGAAGGTGATGATATTTCGTCATTTGGTGGTCGCGATGCTATCCAAGGTACCTACCATGATGACCTGAGTCTCGTAGTTGCCGTGTTATCAAAGTGCATGTTGTCCCACCTTCCAATTACGACACTGGCTCCCGTATAATGTGGTCTCACTCAATTTCAACCCCGCACTCACCATCACCAAAACATCATCACAAAATGCCCGTGTCAAAGGAAATAGTCCAGGATATCCTCAAGGCGATCCCAGCCCGCATCCGCGGTCCAGGCGGTGCCGTTGCCGTTCTCTCAGATGGAGCCCTCGTTGATCAGCGCGTCTGGGGTTACGCCGACTTCAACCGCAGAATCCCCATGACGGATGATACGCTGATTCCCATATGCTCAATCTCAAAACAGATGCTCTGTGGATTGGTTGCAGACCTAGAAAAGAACCCCACGCCGAAGCTGGCGGAGAAAGGAGATGTGAAGACGCAGTTTGAGGAGAAGTTGAAAGAGATTCTTCCAGAGCTTGCCAAGACCGGGGAGTTGAAGATTGACCATTTGTGTAACAATCGATCTGGCATCCGCGACTACTGGGCTATTACGCTACTATGGGGTGCGAAGCCCGAGGATCCTTACTCGATTGCTGAGCACAATGAGAAGGTGTTTAAGACGATCAAGTCGACCCATTTCACACCCGGAACGGAGTACTCTTACTGCAACACCAACTTCAACATCGTAGCGCGAGTCGTCGAAGCTACTACCGCGGAGACGCTCTCAGATCTCCTCAATGCACGCATCTTTGGACCGGCTGGCATGAAGACTGCTCAGCTTGGTGCAGACACGGCGAAACTTCCACCGCCTTGCGTTGGATATGAAGGCGATGAGGAAAGAGGTTATATCCCTGCGGAGAACCGCATTGAGTGGGCTGGCGATGCAGGTATCATCGCTTCACTCGGCGACATGATCGCTTACGAGTCGTTCCTCGATCGCAGCTTGTTCGATCCCACCAGCTGGTACCGCGCAATCTTCAAGCCTACGTCTTTCACAGACGGTGTTCCTTCGATATACTCCCAGGGTCTTGGTCACAGTCAATACGGCAGTGTATCTGGAATCGGCCACGGCGGTGCTCTGCGTGGTTTCAGACTTTATCGAGCTCATGTCCCAGAAGAGCGTCTTTCAGTTGTGGCCATGTTCAACCATGAAGCTGATGCTGCAACACTTGTCGAACATATCATCCAGACTACTCTGGCTCTTCAGAAGCCTCCACCACCTACACTTGTTGATGCATCACCTGCCTGGCCGGGTATCTATCTTGACGATGGAACTCAACTGGCTGTCACGATCAAGAATGGTAAAAGGGGACAGATCGTGGTAAACTACGCCAACTATGCTGAGCCCGTCAATCTGACGGACCCTGAACGCGGAGAATCTCGTGCGATGGTAGCTGTGGTCGATGGGGACAATCTTCGCATTCACCGCCTGAAGGAGAACAGAACCCTAAACGCAAAGCGCCTCAAGATTGGCGACACACCCGTTGACAACTCAGTTTTCACGGGAGACTTTTACTCCGAAGAGATTGGCTCAACATTCCACTGCGTGGACCAAGGTGGACTCATGTTTGGTACGTTTGAGGGGTTCTTGGGTCATAGCCCAGCTCAGTTCATGAGATATCTTGGAGGGGATGTCTGGGCCCTTGCGAACCCGAGAGGTATGGATGCAAAGCCTCCTGGGGACTGGACGCTCGTATTCCATCGAGACGAGACGGGTGGTGTTACTGGAGTGACAATTGGATGTTGGTTGGCGAGGAAGATTGAGTTTGTGAAGTGAGCTTGAAGCACTGGGGCAATAGAGTCTGGCTCGAGTTGGTGATTCTGTCGCAGTACAACAAGACAGCGTTTTCGTTGGCGGTAGATACAAGAGTCATATATCTTAACACTAGAAGTAAATCGACAGAGCTGCAAACATACCAACGTTCCTTATGCAATGCCTTCTTCAGATACAGCTCATGGGTATCTTGTGTATGCAGGACAAGTAATTAGAGACATCGGTCTCAAAGCTCAAGATCCGAAACATACACCACTTCAAAATATACAGCTTGATGAATGGTCGCTTCCTTAGAGTCATGATACTCAGCCCGGCTTTCATGCCGCCGAGGTTATGACGGATTCACAAGCTTGTGTGGACCCTGAAAGCTTGACGCCGGTATCGGTGACCGATGGCCCGAAACCCCGCCATCAGAAATAACCTCGTCGCATGAGGGACGTGTCAACAATGAATGCGAGTTCTCATGATTTCACGGAGATAAACTCATATAATTTGATCATTTCTTCATTTATTTCATCTCAGAGCTATCACAAATGGCTCAAATCTAGACTAATCTATTCCGGACCGGTCGTTCCATCACAAGACCTCAATCTCATGGCGTACTAATCCCCATCCTTTTTTTGCGCTCATCTGCAAAGGTATCATAATATTAAACCGCTTTTTCTTTTGTAATTAAATTTACTGAGGAGGGAGAACCTTCTCCTTGGGGAGAGGGGTGAATCGGAGGTAAGGCTTGACGATGCGGAACTCGGGGAAGAGGGTCTTGGCCTCTTCGTTCTTGACGGAGGGGTGGACGATGACGTCCTCACCGGGGACCCAGTTGATAGGGGTGGTGATGCGGTACTTGTCACCAGTCTGGAGGGAGTCGATGACGCGGAGGACCTCGGCGGCGTTGCGGCCGGTGGAGGCGGGGTAGGAGAAGATGGTGCGGATGGTCTTCTTGGGGTCGATGATGAAGACGGATCGGATGGTGAAGGCGATGCCCTTTTCATCAACGTTGGTAGCATCCTGCTGGTCGATCCTGTTCACCATTAGCTTGAACCCAATTTTCATTTTCATGCATAAAGGAACTTACATGTCGTAGAGGAGAGAAACCTGGCGCTGCTTGTCGCCAATGATGGGGAACTCGACGTTACCGCCAGTAACCTCACCAATATCCTTGATCCATCCCTCGTGGGACTCAATGGTGTTGGCAGAGAGACCGATCAGCTTAACACCACGCTTGGTGAACTCAGGCTGAAGCTTGGCAAAGGCGCCGAGCTCAGTGGTGCAGACGGGAGTGTAGTCCTCGGGGTGAGAGAAGAGAATGACCCAGTTGTCACCGATGAACTCGTGGAAGTCAATCTTGCCCTTTGTGGTCTCGGCCTGGAAGTTGGGGGCGATAGAGCCCAGACGAAGAGGAGCGGGAGCAGACATTTTTTGTGTAGATTCTTTTGAGTGTGATGAAAGAAATATGAAGAGGAGAAGGTATTTGTTTGGAGGGAGGGGTGGAGAGGGAGGGATTATATAGGGAGATGTGGTTTCTTGGGGAGGGAGCTAGCTTGCACCTTGTTGGAGCAGGGCAAGATTGGAAAGAGGCTTGCGTTATTAAGCTGAAATGACGGGCGATCTTGTTTGGACAGGGCAACTTGAATACGCCACGAGGGTAGTGATATTGGTGATTGGAAAGCCAAGCTTGGGGGGCTCGGATGTTGGTGTTGGCGTTGCAACGGTAACCAACCCATCAGACCCTGAATACTCCATTCCTCATACACTCTATTCTCTCATAACTAACATATATTTACCTCCTTTGACTATAAAATTACTTAGTTACTCAAGCTATCCCAGTCATAATATCTCTAACCCTCTTAATGAAGTCCTAAAAGCCCATCATGACAACTCCGCCAAAAAATGGAAGCATCGCGATACAGATACAGCACCCCTCACTAAAAAGGGTGTCCCCCCCACCATCATCAGCCCCTCACTTGACCCCAGAGGGGCAAGGCTCGGAATTGCGTGCTGTGTGTGTGTGGTGATTGGTTGGGTCTGGCGCATTGTGCCATCGGGCGCGGCAATGCTGCCATCGAGCTGTTCCTGACGCAATTGCTCTCCATGAAGAGGCGATGGGCCGGGGGTGATTGTGGAGGGGGATGTTCGGAAGTCGGGGTTTGTTCTGAAGGATCAGCTAAGCTTTGTTGACAACTGTGGAATATGGATTCAGTCAGTTACGAGAGTTGAAGTATTAGAAAGAGATGAGGTTTAAATAATATATAGTATCTTGAGATGAAGTTGCATCCCTTATTGAGCAATGAAATGGTGTGTTGCGGTTCATCGCTGGATGGAACAAACCCCGCCTGTCAACACGTTGGGTCTTCACAAGACGCCATGACAGCCAAGTCTTATCACACAACCATCCCATCACATCGCGTTACGACTCGAGTTGAAGATGCAATGGCAATCAGAAATACTACCGATATCCAAGACAATCCATACCGCCCGAGCCGACCGGGGCTGCTGTAGTGCTGACGTTTTTGAGTTCAGTTCAGGGTAATCGGCGACCCTAGAAACTTTTAGAGAGTGAAGGGTGCCCGCAGGTGAGGCTGGAAGTATAGGGAGGACCAGAATATTGTATATGTGGTGTTCTGATTTGAGTTCTTAATGCATGTAATGATACAGCAGGCATTTTCACTGTACTCGTATTGGGCTCGAGCATCAGTATCGTCTTCACTGTTCATGCTTATAGAGTCGAGGCATGTGAAACAAGCAATGTATCCGAGAAACCCAGTGCACAGCCACGTCAACACAAACTCAATGCAAACAAGACTTTAGATCCCGCCTCACGACAGCCTTGAAAGTCTTTAACGCATCAACAGCCCAATTACGACCCAAACGCACGATTAAGATCCGCCTTGCTCAATCGTGCATCCGGATGCTGGGTCCATTCATGGATACCGCTGACACCCCAGTCCTTCAACAAACACGATCAGGCCGCGTGGCCTAATGGCTAAGGCGCTAGATTTCGGCTTTCGAGCAAATCGAGAAATCTCTAGAGATTCCAGGTTCGACTCCTGGCGTGGTCGATTCTTTTGCACTGGTACATAATTTGTCTTTTGTTTTTTTATCCCGCGTTTCAATCCACCCACCCTTCTGATCAATGTTTCAATTACTTGGCAACCACATATGTAAGAAATGCTATTTTCAGCTGCTTTTGTTCCCAAATGTCTGGCTTTATTGTTTAGCATACATTTTAGAGTTGCCAAGCTCATCTTGGCAGTGGCGTTGCTTTTATGCATGATTCTCGAACCGAGGCGTTTTAAAGATCGGTAAGCTTAAATTAGCTTCTTCAACTGAACGAACCCATCACTCAATACCGCATCACAATAATCTCAACCCATGACCTTCATCTCGTAGAATAAATCTCGCATGACTTATCTTCATAGATCGACCATCACTTTAGATGAATCACCTTCAGCCGCAGTGACAATCTTTCATCATCCAGTGGAACCGCACTCATTGCGATCGCCTCTGACTTATTCGCATCTGATACGTGCGAACCCACAGGCTGAAACCAAGGGACCCATGGCATGCTGCCCAGTCTAGCCAGTGTCAGAAGTTAAATAATCCCGTGCAATAACTGCCGCCTTCTGTTACGCGTCGGACCTTATTCCTTGTTTCTTATACACTCCGGCATCAAATCATGTAGCAGGTTATTAAGGGGTAGTGGAGAATGATCAACACTCTGCTACTTGGTTTTTGATGGAGCGATGGATCGCAGATGGAGAGTGTTTGGGATAAGGAGCCCGAGTTTTATAGAGTACTACCCCGGGTTGTTCAATTGATGTTACTTTCCTCTCTTCTTGTTTGTTCCGTGTTGTCTTAGCCACTCTTTTTGTAAATTTTCCTTATATAAACGTCGTCTTGATGATGATGTCTACAATGTCGCGGTCTCCGTTGATGACGGGCGTTACCATCGCAGCCATTCTCTCTTTTTTCATCGTCGTCTTTACTTTCTTCCAAGAATCATTAGAAGTTCCGTGGGTATACGCACATAACAAAGCAGAAGAGTATTGGGACCATGCTTTCTCGTATCCGTACGTCAAAATCTCTTAGTCTCGCTCGCCGACCGTTGGATTCCCCGGAATTTTGATGACAGCGCGCGAAAAAACTTGGCATCGCTCTTGGCTTGCGCTAACGATTGTTTAACTTTACTACAGATCACCACCACAGAACAACACCGCCCCCAATAACTCTACACCTGAAGTTCAAGAGTTGAACTGCGAGGATCCGTATCGAAGACCGGGATATCTTTATATTCCTGCTGACATAAACGGTACCGATCAGTATAAGAAGACACAATGGATCCCCTTTACAGATGATCTACTTGAGGCGGATGCACCTGATTATGCTGTGTATCCTGCGGCGGGCAACGTTATCTTTAATGCGACGGAACCTGAAGACGAATTCGTCGGACTTGCTTCTACACCGCGACAATGGCTTGCCGAGGCAATCGCCGAGAGTGACCGACGAAAGAAGGCCATAAACGCCAATGGCGAAGCCGGCGTTCAGGCGTTTGCTGAAATGAAGGATGACGGCGGCTTCGGCTGGCTCTGGGGTCGTCGCATCATCCTCTTCAGCGATTCAGTCGATCGATTCATGATGCAATTCTTCTGCGGCGAGTTCAAGCGCGGCATGAAGCAGCCCAAACCACACACCATCGCCTCCTGCGATATCCCCGAGTTCAACCTGACATTCCACCACTGGCACTTCGCAGGCAGTATGACATACCGTCCCGATTGGTGGTGGATGGACGACATGGAAGAAATCTCCCTCGAAGAGCGATGGGATAAATACTGGACTCCCCTCCACGACCAAGTCCGCGGTCCAAATGGCCACCCCGATCTGATCCTCTGGCAAAACGGCCTCTGGGACCAGCGCGCATTCTGGGAAGCTGGAGAAGCTAACCATGAGAAAGACGTGTATCCCATGGGAACTCGCGTTCGCCAACTAGTCTGGCAAGAAATCCGCTTCGTCGCTGCTCGAATCCGCACGTTTGTTGAAAGAATACACACTGAATTCGGGGACGCGCCTGTGATGTTCCGCGCGATGACTATGCATCGTGAGAGCGATGCTAGAGATGCAAGTATTTATGATCTTGAACGACTTGCGCGTGCGACGGCGGAGAAGGCAGGCCATGAGGTGTTTGAATGGGGACGCTTGATCTCGTCGTTGTCGATGCTGTATAAGGATCAGACGCATCCGGGCAAGGGACCTGCGAGTTGGCTTTGGGGAAATATGGTGCTGGAGTATCTTGCGAGAGCTGGAGGTGCGGGTGATGAGAGGAGAAAGCCGTACTTTGAGGGCTGGGATAAGTGCCACGATAAGCTGGTGCATTGGGGTGGACGATAGACTGCATATATATACACATATTTTATGACAATAGACTAATACAATATCCAAGAATAATTTTGCACGGTTCTTGGTGAAGCTGTGCGGTGTCTTGATCGTTGAAGTTGCGCACGTTGAAGCTAGGGTTGAGTGTGGATGGCCTCGACAAGACTTCACATGGACATAAGCACGCTCTTAGCACTCACTGGCGGAATTCTAGATAAGAAGAGAACTTTAGCGCTGCTTATAACCCTTTGGCATATTGTGAAAGTAAATAATTCTCAATCGATCAGAACGTAGTAACATAATAGTTCAATTGCTCGCGTAAGTTGAGTAACGCCTTGCTATGCAGCCTGTCCATCCCACCACGCCATCCCGTACCGTTAACTCGTTGAAAGCTCATTAGTTTTGCATTATGGATACCTAGCCCCTTATTATTCAAATAAGTCTCTTTTATTTGTACGGTGTCGTGTCCATCAAACTCTTTGACAGTTCCTTCGCCCTCGCGACAGCAACCGCCGCCCTCTCAGCATCAGGCGCTTCTGATGTGAACACCAGCGCCAGCACCAGCGCAGCATCAAGCCTTAGCAGCGACTCTTCCTCGGATGTTACATCAGGCCAGGTAGCCAATTCAGTATACCCTTTGACGAAGCTCTCGTCGAGTTGACTGAACTCCAGGGTGCGAAAGATGTCAACGGCTGCTGGACCGACAAGAGCGTTGGTCCAATCGATCACAGCGCTTATTCGCCCATTCTTATGACGGAGGTTGACGTCGCGAAAGTCCATGTGGAGTAGACTTGAAGGGAAGCGCTTGAGACCTTCAATGATATTGTGAATGAGGTCCCAGTTCGTTATCCAGCTGGAAGCCCCTGGGACTGTTTGTGATAGCACCGAGAAGCGTCTTTTGAGTCTTTGTTCAATTGTTGAGAACACGTCGTCTGTTTCCAACGCAACTGTCTTCATCGCTGGATCCGACAATGGCGTTAAGTGTATCATCGCCGCTACACGTCCCATCTCCTCAAATGTGATCTCTGTTCCATCGTCGTCCACGTACTCGCACAGCATCGCCGGATAACCATCCTCTTCAAGGTACTTGTATGCTTTGGGTACAGGCACGGATGCGTTTCCCAGAAGCTTGTAGATCTTCATCTCTTGCTGGATGAGATCACTTGCGTTGGTGTTGGGGTCATTGGCGTTCTGGTAGACCTTAACTCTGGGTACTCTGAGAACGACTGGACCATACACTGGCGATTCTGCTTTATAAACAAGGCATTCGAGACCTTCACCGGCGATTTTGACGTCGGTGAGGTTCTCTGCCTCGATGAAGTGCTGAGCTACCTCCATCGTGGTTTGCGAACAAGTGATTTACTGGGCTACCGAGAATAATCTTGGGATTCTGTCTTCTTTCAATATACACTAACAGAAATATGTAGGTTTCTTGGCAGAAGACTCTGGATGAGGCTCGTATATGCGCGTGTAGCTTAGCGTCGAAGGATCGTGAATGAGTCACACAAGAGGTGAGAACTAATGGAATTAGCACCAATCCGCCAATCTCCAATTGCACAACGCTATCTCGAAATAATATAAGTGAGAGCGATAACAAGCTACGAAACTAAGAGTAAGATGGCTGTCGCACATGGATTATATTGCTGTCATAGACTGTGGTAACATTGATACTGAGTTACATATCCCCATTGTCCTCTTCCATACCAGCGCGTAAATCGTCCTACCTTGACAGACTATCCTAGAAGCAACCAGACTAAAAGTCTACGGGGAGTCTTGATCAATCGGTGTCACCGCCAGGGTCCTACCCGCGCAGCGCATCCAATGAATGAGCCTTGGAGGACGGGCCAAAGGCGGTGGGAATACAGATCTAGCCTCTTGTTTGAACGAGACCCCGTATATCTCGGATAGTTCGCTGAGGCTCCCCAAAGTGTAAGGAACTTGGGAAATATCGAAGTTGGTCAGTAAGAAGGACCGAAGTTCTGGGAATGACCCAGCTTGCTTTGCCTGGCACAATCCTACCATAGGCTGGTACAAGCCCTTGTGGATGCGTTTCGAGTCGATCCGAACCTCGACAATAGAAGCGGGCAGAAGCTCGACTAGGCTAGTCGGATCAAGTTCCTTTACGTGAGAGGTGCCCTCACCAGATACTCCAATAGAAAGGGAGCTCCCACCGAGAACTAACGTCTCTAGTCTTTCAAACGCCTTGACCGAACGGAGGAATGAGTATGCCAGAGGCGCCTTATCTAGCGAGTGCCAGCAGCATTCTAGATGACGCAGGGTCGAAGAGAATCTGTTGAGTGCGAGCTCTAGGCCCGAGGGTGTCATACAGCCTACACGCTGGCCTACGTATATGAATGACTCAACAGGGCCGCAGTTGTCGAGGATCCCTTTTAGAGTTCTCGGGTTAACGCTTGCGTTATAGAGCTTCAGACAAGTGAGGTTTGCGAGAGGCACTTTAGGAGAGTCGCGTAGTTTCGCTTTCCACTCGAGAACACCGGAATTGATGACAAGTGTCTTGATATTGGGTGCCATTTCGAACAAGTTCTCCAGTGTGCTCAAGTCACGGGTGGACCCAGAGCTTGTGCCTCTTTCGAGGTGTAGATATCGCAGATCATGCAGCTTTTTCTGGCTTTTACTTGCGAGTGTCTGGCCGAAGGTGCCACGGTCTACCAAGGAGAGTAGCTGCAGATCAGGCATCCTGTATAGCAGAGTGTACAGGGGGAACGGGTCGAGCTCATAGGTCAGGCGCCGGATGAAACATCTCTTATGTAGCTGGCGGCGGTCTCTAAGGAACTCATTGATCTTCTGCTCTGACCATTCTTTTGCATCGATGTTGTGGTAGATGTACGGCGTCGCGGCGTTGTTCAGGACCTGACAAGTGCGTGCAAGGCTCAGAAGGCCGGTGTTGACCTCAGCAGATGAGTTCTCCCACAGTTTTCCTGGATCAGGAGTTGTGAGTGAGTTTGGCTGGGGGTAGTGACTCAGATGGTCATTTGTGCAGTGGCTGCAGAGATGCCAGCATATGCCCGCCAGAATCTCTGCGGGCATATGATCCAGGGCAGGCTTGATCATGACGAGTTGAGTTGGATGCGGGGTGCATGAGGGAGAAGGAAAAGAATCAGAAAAGAGTTGGTAGGCTTCCAAGGACTTGTATGAGCGAAGGTTACACAAGCAAAGAAATAGTGACGCGTCAGGGAAACGCGTGAATGATGAGATAGCCTATGCAGCTGAGACTCCATGCGTGGTAACGTGCTGCCCTAAGGTGACACAAGAAGCCACAAGGAGGCAAACAGTAAAATTGCTTCAGATACAGATAAAAGCCCGGGTGCGGAGGTCAAACTCGGCGGCCGTTGCTGAGGGTCGTGAAACTATATGTACTCTGGCTATGGGGATGACTGCGACCTATAAGGTTAAGCTTTAGGCTGCGAACACAGATAATCAATGACAACACGATATCTTGTTTTCCCAATATAAGCTTTTACGCATAACCTTTCACGATGACCAGTAAATCTTGCTACAAGCCTTAGGGAAACTCTATGTACATCGCTAGACGTAAGGAACGGAAACAGATACTTGGCACATCATTGGTTCTTGACAACTGGAGTAGCTCAGAAGCACTTCAGATATATCAGGCTACCAGTGAATTAAACCACAATCTACTTCTAGTCTTGACTTCTTTCCTGTTCAAAAAGCCCCTTGCTCTCTGCACTGAACGATACGTTACATGTCCTGCTCAGCTGCGATAGTAGACCACGTGAGTATTTGCTCCTCTCGATCAAATCCTCCACCTCCTGTCAAGTTATAGATGAATCTGCGGATGCCGTCTCAAACAACGAATCCATCAAAGGCCCCGACGCCCAATTATAGCATCGGACCTCCTCCAGCATCGGAAACGAGCCCTGCTTTACCGCCTCACCCAGTGCGAAAATCGGTTCATGGAGGCTCATACGCTCCGAATCAATGATGGCGCTGCGGATTGATTGTGGCAGGAGATTGACAAGGAATGTCTTCAGCGCCTTTCCATCCTCAGCCTTTTCAAAGCGCAACCCTGGGCCGCCTAGGATCAGCGTCTCAAGATTGGCCAGGCCCTTGAAAGAGCCCACGATCTCAATTCCGCTATCATCCACAGGCTGTGGCTCCCAGTAAAATTCAACATACCGCAGCGTTTCCTGTCTTACAGAAAGTGCTTGTGGTAGGGTTTGGGGTGTAATAGACCAGTCAATCTCCCCCGCAGAATAGCTGAATATGAATGATTCAAGCTGTGGGCACGTATCGAGAATCATTGTGAGGCACGTCGGGCTAATCAAGGTGTTGATAAGTTTCAGACATTTGACATTTTCAAGTCCCTCTGATCTATGCAACCAGGACAACTTGGCGATTTGGATGACCAGCGTGTCGATCTTGGGTGCCAGTTGGAGCAACTCATGGATTCGTAGGCGGGAGGTGCGGTGTTGTGGCTCCTTGTCAGATTGCTCAATATGTAGATACCGTAGATACCGTAGATACCGTAGATACCGTAGATACCGTAGTGACTTTAGCATTGTTTGAGGGATCTTGATTTCATGCTTCAAGCTGAGGCGTATGTGGAGAAGCTGGATTTGTGGCACATTACGCAACGCCATATCAAAGGAAGTGGAGGCGTCCTTTGCCTTTGTATAGGCCAAGCTGAGACTGCGAACATGATTGAGGGCATTTTGCCCACGACCTCTGATTTGTGCGATAAATGCCTTGATATAGAGGATGTCGCTCTTGAGTTCGATACGGTGATAGCGATGGGGCAGAGTGAATGTGTTCAGCGCCTGGCATGTCTCGGATAGATTAACGAGGGCTTTGACTCCCTCAGCATCGTGTTCCCAGATTTTACTTGGGCAAGATGCGACATGGTTTTGGCTGTTGGGGAGGTGAGAAAGGGGCACCGCCTGACAGTGAGTGCAAAAAGATTTGCATATTTCCTCAAGAATCTCTGGCGGCAGAGAGAGGAGACTCATAGTGATGACTGCGAATGGACAGCGGCGAATGAGTTTGGGGGACTGTGAGAGATGAGAAAGAAGAAGAAAAGAGATAGGTAAAAATGAGGAGCAGGACAACTGTTAAATACACCAGCTAGGTAGACTGATTTACCATAGTAAGCAAAATAAAATCAGGCTCAGATTTCAGGAAGGCTACATGCAAGAGCCCATAAGCACTGTTACACCAGAAAAGAGGCGTGCTTTTTTTTGTGTGCTAGCGAGGCTGCCAACTGAGACATCAGTCCTCAACAGCAAACAACTTGGTAGCCAACTCAAACGAGGTATTCGTGCAACGTCATTGGACTGCGTTTGTCAGAGGCTCAGAGGTGAGTCATAGATAATACTGAGGACTTGTTTAAAAAAAAGAAGAAAATAAGAACAAAAGGTTGATCTTAGGATACAAGACTGAAAACCGACGATATTGTTCAGAGCTCTTTCATGTTTGATGAGTATAAGAAGGAAGAACAAGTTTTGGGTTTTGAGATCAGTATATTTTAGGATAATTTGGACTAAACATTTAAAGGCTTAGGAGCGTCTTAGGTAAACTAGGTGCCTAAGGACTTCCTGAATCTACAAACGACTCGCTAATATCCAAGGCGGTGATGCGCCTCCATAGCCGCTGCTGCTCCAGGAGTGCTGGAAGGCGTCTCAGCGGGAGGAGCAGGGCTTGCAGCAGGAGTACTCTCAGCAGGGGGAGCGGGAGGAGCTTCTTCCTCAGCCGGAGTAAACGCCGCCTCTGCCAACGGGATCTCGCCAACTGTCCCGCCTGTAGCTGCACCAGCGTCGACGTTGGCCAGAGCACCGGCTGCCTTCTTAGAGAACTGGACCAAGTTTTCCTCAGAGGGGCTGGGGTTGGTTAGTAGCTGTGTCGTACAGAGTGGAGTCGGACTTACGGATTGATGGCCATCACCTGACCGATCTGACAGTGCGGGCCGGTAGCACAGTACAAATAGATGGGCTCCGTGTTGTTGAGAGGAACATTGAACGTCCCAACGGTTGTCTGGCCAGCCTCGAAAGGAATATGTCCACTGTGGATAACTCCAGACTGTGTAGCCTGGAGAGGTTGGCAGGGAGAGTCTTCAGAGCTTTGAGTGACGGTATGATTTCCATTACTAAATTGGAACTGGATCACGTCTCCGGCTGCTGCTCGAATCATATTCGGAACGAAGGTATCTTGAGAACCACCGACAACAACGGGAATGATTCTGTTGGCTCGGGCTTCGAGGGGCGGATTTCTCTTGACTGTCAGGTATCAGCATAGTCCTTTAGTTGAGTGCTCTAAGAACTTACTCGAGACTGGCTGGTGAACCTCAAGCTCATGAAGTTCCCGTGGGGACATTTCAACAAGTGGCATGGCAGTAGCAACTGCAGCCCACAAGAAAGTCTTGGCCAACATATTGAAAACTATCAACAAAAACTGAACTCAAAAGTTGGTTGGTAATGAGCGTATCGTAAAGAAGGTCCAGCCAACTAGCAAAAATTGAAATTAACAATTATAAATCCTCACCAGGAGGGTAAAAAGAAGAGAATTTCGATTAACTCAAAGAAGGTAAGAAAGGTAAAACTGATCTGTGAATCAGACCATTATTCCCGACTGCAACTCAAGATGATCTTATAACATTTTCGAAATCACTGATGATCGGGCACATGCCGAGCCTCATCTCTGGGCCGAAACTTGAGCTGAGACAAGAATTCGAATAGAGTTGCTCTTTTGCAAGATATGACAAATTCGCTAGCAGCCAAGATGTTTTGCAAACTTGTCTTGTTTCAGAGTACGGTTACGTGGACGCTGAGAGTGTTTCATCAGTGACAACCGAGATACGGTTTTAAGTAATATTTCATGTTTTGTGTCCTTGATTCATGTTTTAGAGTGATATTTCATGTTTGTAAGCGTTAAGAACAGTGACAAATTGATATAGGGCTTTTGAAACGGGCATGCGTGGCTTTCGGCATGTGGGCGGCTTGGCGATCTTGATAGAGGTTTGATGTGATGTTGCATGAGTGATTCATCTGATGAAGCGGTTATAGTGACCAAATAAAGAGGTTTAGGGGCCGAGAGATTGAGCCGCAGGAGGTGAAATGATTCGTGATCGCCTTCAAGCTCGTTTCATCAACATCAGGGAATGGGTGGAGATAGTCGTAATGTTAACCATAAATACAGAGCACTGCCACTTTATAGACTTATCGATTAAGTTTAATGTCTGTTGCGCATAAAGGTGAGTGTTACAATGTGTCGGCATGATGTCACAGAGTGAAGCGTGATGTGGCCTTGATCGAGATGAGTCCAGTGAGGTCACACCAACCAGCCACTTTACTTATCGCAAGATAAGACATCTGCTTACCAAAATCTAGTCACACCAAAATCTATCAACTATCCTGGAATGCACATTCTCATTCTCTAGTAGGAAGTCAACGAGAATTACCCCGTGGGGGTATGCCCATCCCCGCAGAACCCCAACCCCAATTAGCCTGATCTTTACTCCCCGCAAAGACCCCAATCTGAACATCATCACTTTACCGCTACTAACCTCCAATTCAACGCTTTCGTTGGTGGAATTTTAAACACCGATCGTGCCTTGACAAAACTAACGTTAGTGAGGTTCCATTCCCGGGGATTCATCGAGGATTATATTAACTACGGCATCGAATATCCGAATAAGCTTGCAGATAATATACATTCTCGAATCTGATTTGTGGATTTTAATACGTGAGTTTGCATCTGGTTATATGCTTTGGGGGTTTAAATGAAGGAGGATCGGCCAATGCGAGGTTGAACTAGTAGATTTATATAGCAGCTGCAAGACCGTAGTAGTTTGGTTTGGACCCAGTGTCACGTATCTCGACATGAAGGGCTTCATCATCAAGGCGGCAATTATTGCCGCGACTCTCTTTTCTACTGCGACTGCATCCGCCAAAGGACCTGTTGACACGTACAAAAAATGTCAACGGCAGACAAAGCGTGCTACAGAAGGATGTCCTAAGGGCACTCTCTTCGTAGCAAAGGATGATCCACGAGCAGACTTTTCCTCCATCCAAGACGCCATCGACTCTTTGGGTAACACAACAACTGCAGGCCACATTCTCATTGCGCCTGGAAACTACAGTGAGCAATTAAACGTCACCCGTCGAGGTCCCCTCCATCTGATCGGCGCTTCAAACAAGCCTTGGGTGAAGGATTTCTACGCTGATATTGACGTCAACACCACGGCTCAGAACGACGTTCAGATCTGGTTCAATCTTGCGAATACGAACAATGGCAGTTTGAGTGATAATGTATTTACGAGCGTACTCACCGTTGGACCTAATTTCAATGCTACGCTGACTGGATCTGGACCTACGGGTTTTCCTGTTCCTGCGGACACGCCGTTTGGATGTACGGATTTCAGGGCGTATAACATTGACTTTAGGAATGATTTTGCGCCGAGATCTGTTGGACCTGCGCATGCGGTTGGTGTAAGCAGGGCTAATGCGGGCTTTTACTCTTGCGGCTTCTACTCTTACCAAGATACTGTAAGTCAAACCTTACCGTTTTATAGCTTGTAGCTGACTTTTTAGGTCTATGTCGGAAAACTTGGAAATGCTTACTTCTACGACAATATCATCGCTGGAGAGACTGATTTCCTGTACGGTTTCGGCACAGCATGGATTGAGAAATCAACACTATCTCTCCGAGGCTGCGGAGGCGGCATCACAGCTTGGAAAGGCACCAACACGACTTTCATCAACAAATACGGTGTCTACATCGACAACTCGCAGGCCATACCCGTAAACTCCACCATTGCCACAAACTTTGTTGGAAAATGTGCCCTCGGCCGACCATGGAACTCGCAGCACAAGTCGATCTTCATGCAGTCGTACTTTGATGCTGTGATCTTGCCTGCTGGGTATATCGAATGGAGCAAGTCGACACCAAGAGTTGATAATTACACGTTCATGGCGACGTGGAACGATCATGGGCCGGGATATAATGTTGAGGCTGAGAAGGCGAGTAATGTTACGAAGGTATTGACGGATGCGGAGGTCAAGCCTTATAGAGCGCCTGCGGATGTATTCCAGACTCCTGAAGGGAAGTTTGGACATGTCAAGTGGATTGACAAGAAGGCTCTGTAAAGACTCTCAGCTTGACTAGGGTTACAACAATTTGAGATATCCCGCGGCTCAATACATCACATGTGATTCATCACCATGACTCGGCACCAGAAGCCTGAACTCTCTACCTCCATTAGCCCGAATGTCTCAGTTTGTCAGCCTCAACAAGGCTACATATCATGTCTCAGAACTACTACAGCTCTCAGATATTTATTCCCGCCTTACTTTCGTGATTTGACGTGAAGAAGTTACCGCTGCCAAGTGAATGAGGATCCCCAAAGCGAGATGAGATTTGAAGCCATCTGCAGGGATGTAAACTCTGTGTCCAATGGCGCGTTTCATTTCTTTAATTGCCCCTTATTTTAGTTCGCGGGGTAAAAGACGCTAAGATTAGTGGTTGGATGGGTCAGGATCGGGAGGTGATCTTCACATGAGAAGGAGAGCGAAGATGGTACGATATATGAGCATTGGCCTCTACAAAGGAATCACGTATATGATCAAGGTACATAATTGAGGAATAATAAGAAAACTATCTTGGATTACATGTTGAGTCAGGCGGAATAGCTCCCCGAAAGTCTGTGATAATCTATGCCCATATCAAGCAGGTAGGTAATACAATCGACACCAGTGGCAAAGCAAACCAGTTACATCCCAACAAACAAGCCACTTCCTCTTCCCCGGAGGCAACGTTCCCGGTAATAAGAATCCTTCAACAAGCATCCAACAACACATAAACACCCCCTGCTGATCTACAAATCTGACATCTCCCTCCTCCACTTTCTCCTCTTCATCTCACAGTATGAGCTGACGAGACAATTCTGCCTTCGAGGCGCCTTCGAAATGGGCTACTCAGGCGGCGACGATCAACGAAGCCCTTCAATAACGATACCCATCGCAGTCTGTATGGGTATTTCTCTGTATAATGTCATTGAGCTTAATGTTCTTATCCTCACGACGTTCAAGACGAGGAAGAGCTTGTACTTTTGGAGCTTTTTGGCTGCTTCGAATGGGATTGCACCTCATACCATTGGCTTTCTTCTCAAAAACCTGGTCTTTTCTGATAACTTTGTTTTATACATCACGCTTATTTCTGTTGGTTGGGTTTTGATGGTCACGGGCCAATCGCTCGTTTTATACTCTCGACTACACCTGATTTTCTGGAACCAGTTTATTATGAAGCTTGTGCTGGCTATGATTATCACCAATGCTGTCGTTTTGCATATTCCGATTATTATTCTTATGTACGGCGCCAACAGCAGCGACAAGAACCCATGGGTCCATCCTTATCAGATCTACGAAAAGATTCAAGTCACGGTGTTCTTCTTTCAAGAACTTATCATTTCAGCCATCTACATCAAAGCGTGCTCTTCATTCTTCGGAACAGAAGGGCTTTTATACCGGAAAGGCGTTCGAAGAATGAGGAGGCATTTACTCTTCGTCAACGTTATCATAATCCTTCTCGACATTCCGATCCTGGTCCTCGAATTCGCAGACTTTTATGACTTTCAGACAGCTTACAAAGCTATTGTCTACAGTATAAAGTTAAAGCTTGAGTTTAACCTTTTGAATCGGCTTGTGGAGGTTGCGAAAGGGAATGATTCGCGTGGAGCGGAGAGTGGAAATCAAATTGTGCGTTTAAATGCTTTTGAGCAAGATTATGATGGGTACGTGGTCAAGGATGGTGAGCGGGAGAATACGGGAAGAGATGCAAATACGAAGAGACGAAAACGAAGGAACTCGAATTCGGATGACAGGATTTTAATCGAGACGGAAATATCTGTTAGTTATGTTGAAAGGAGGGAGGATGATAATGAGAGTACGGGATGAAAGATGTCGACATAGGACTAACTTCATGAATAAAATGGCTTTAACTCTTCAACCGTGATATTGTAGAAGAACCTTATTAAAGGTTTATGTGAGAGCGTAAAGTCGAAGTCAAAAGAAAAACCTTTACACTTTCAAGTCACATAGGTAACTACTCCAGAGTACATAGAATTAAACTTCAGATAGTTAATACCTGATAGGTAATAGGAACATGATCCTTTCTTACGATGTAAAGTATCTCTTGTTTCCTTGAAAGCTTCCTCCTATGGCTATTGCATTTGATTTGTTTATGCAAGAATGTTCCCACCGTTTATCGTTCAAGTAACACTAAAACAAAGTTAATCTGGGTTCTTAGCTGAAGGATAGTTGATGTGTGCAAGAGAACAAAGCTTGATGCTTACACTTTAAGCTTCAAATTTCATCTAACTTTCGTTGAGAATCTTCTCCTTGTGACTCACTAGGTGCAAATTCTTTCTTCTTCTGCCTATAAATAGCCGTCAAGAGTCCTCCTTTCCACCCCCAGAATTAGAAAATCATTCTCTTTTCTCTTCAAAGTTTTGTGGCCCTTGGCAGAGAAGATACTTCCTTTATCCCAACATGTCATCCGGTTTCTAACAACACCATCGACTTCTGTTGAAGTCTTCATCCCTGGGGTTGTTTCCTCGTCTCATCTTGAATTGGAGGGATGAAGGAATGATTCCAGCAGCAGAACTCAACCGCAAATAACACGTGGCCCAGTTCCCGATCTCGTCGCTGTGGTCTAAACCTACCATGTCTTATCGAAGCTGAGCCTCAATCTTCTTGAGTCTCCAATCCTGAGATCAGATGTCACAGCCTTTAGCTTCCAGCCCCCAATGCCTTGCCATCAACAAACCAAATCTCAATGCCTGAACATTCATGGCAATCACGGGATTTCATCCGTGGGCTTGAGAAAGCTCCTTGGAATTGATCTGTGGCTGCGAGATGATCTACAAGAACATCCATTTCAGACTGGATCTAAAGCCCAACGACTTCGACCTTACCTAATCCATCCATCCCTCGAAGTCGTCTCGACAATTGCGAAATCGTCAAGAAACCAACCAAGCTCGTTTCCGCCCCGACTACACTAGATCAACACTGCTGACCTCAATCATGTTCAAGATGTCGAACTCGAACAACCCACCCGGGGCTGAGAGCTTATAATCACCAAACAGAACCCAGGTTCTTCTCGCAACTTTTGTCGCAACCGCCGTGCTGAGGCTGTCAGTCTACGGGCGTCTGAGCCCTTTTTACGAGTGTCCGAAAATTGACACTCCTTAGACGAGTGTTGTCGAACTATGTAAGGATAGTTTTGAGAAAGCTGCTTCTGGCGTAGGACACTTCCATGAATGCTACATGCTTCGAGAATTCGTTAAGACGTATCAAGCCAACACGGCGCCCATCCAGAATTGACGACGAGTCAACTGAAGACATAAAAGCATCCGAGGACGGTGCTCAAGAGAGAGGCATGGTAGAAGGCGAGCATCAAACGGAACTCGGGTCAAATGCAAGCTACGAACCAGAATCCGATGAGTCGGGGGAAGCTTCAGACTCTGACTCATCTAAAAGCGAATTGGGAGATAATCCAGTTTCCGAGGATGTCGATTTGGATATGACATACTGAGATCGCGCCAACACACTCGAAAATCCCTGTCAATCAGAGACTACAGGTTCCTCTGGATGCTCGTTGAGGACCTCTTCGAGAGGTTTGACGAGCATCTTGTCCCTTCCAAGATAGGAAACAGCAGGAAGGGCGACCTCACCAGGCTCAGACTGGCGATCTTTGGCTGCTGCCACCTTGGCTTTCAGTTCACCAGTGGTGGTTTACGAGTTCGATGATGGAGTCCATTTATCTCTATATGGGAAGGATGATAAGGGGAATAGACAGCGTGCACCCCTGTCGTCGATAAGAGTATGGGATGTGACCATGCGAGTCGACTATGACATTAATGGAATTACATCTGGGTAGTATAGGAAGCCAGGCACAAAGACGTATGGTTTGTTTTAGCCATGGCTGTAGTAATAGATATGATTGTCACATTCGTCTCGAGTCGCCATGCACCTCGGATATTTATTTCCTTGATTTATTAAACTTGAGGCGAATAATTTGGGGGCCGTTTCCTAGCCGCATACCTGTGCCACTCACCCGCGTGGTCATCCGTCTTACATTGCAGAAAACAAGGTTATCACCTAATACTCGGATAGTATCTTTCGACGATTATGTGCTTGAAACAGATGAACTCGAGCGGCTTCGGAGGCGGGAATTTTATTATCTCCGGGGAAATAACCGAAGACGCCCGGTTATTGAGACAATGGGTCCTGGCGCATTAGAAATCTGACCGCTTAATGGTTGCTTCTTGAAGGATTGCAGTCTAAAGAGGGCTGAGCTAGGATCCGCAGTCTAGGACGGAATGGGTTACCTGCGCGGACCAACTTTGCATGACCGTTGGACAGGAACGACAAGGTTGTTTCAGCTTTTGGTAGGGTTAGAAATTCACTCAACAGATATTCAGAGTTAAAATTGATGTACAATTCCTCTTGTTCAGTTGTATAAGACTATCGTGATAATGTATTCACCTGGGTATCAACTGACACAGCGTAAGACTGAAGCATCATATCATGTCGACTGTCAGATCGTGGCGTTCTCCTTAAGCAACACGCCTAACCAGGATCATCGTGACAACTCAACTAATCCGGCCACAGTAAGCCTAGCCTAGCCTAAACATGTAGACATGTCTCTCAAAACTGCCCATCCCCATCCCAGCAAAAACGCCTCGTTCTTGGCACCACTCATACCCTCGCTCCAAGCACCAACCAACCCCCGTCAATCCTTAATTTTCAGCTCTGCCTCCAAAAGAGATGAGAAACCCCGCCCGTGATTTCTCATCTCTTTCCCGCTTCCTTTCTTTCTGCTTACCACTCGAGTTGTCATTGTTTCCGTCTGACAGGTGAAGATGAAGTATCACGGCCTATTGCTTGGTGTCTCCGCCGGAGCAAACGCTCTAGCCATCGCCGAGGCTACAAAGCGTCGAGATGCGGGATACATGTATCAGCCTGATCCGACCCCCATTGTGGGGATCTCTGATCTGAGGCATTTGGCGCTGGGGAAACGACAGGAGACTACCGCTGCGGCGTCGACCTTTACGCTTGTTGTTAGTCCTGACTCGACTTGTGGTTTTTTGTCGGGTTCACCTGGAAATGCGATTACTTGCGGCAATGGAGATAAGTGTAGTTGGGAGCTGCGGTATGCTACTGCCATCTTTTGCGGTACTCAGGCGTATAATCGCTGTTTGGAGAGGGATGAGGCTCTGGATACGAAACTCTGCAATGATGTTTGTCAGAGCAACGAGTATAATCTCCTTTGGTGAGTTTCATGATTTGTTTGAGAGTTAATAAGCAACTGACTGTTTCAGCACCAATACTGCTTCGCCTTATTGCGGAACATATAATTATCCTTCTGGTGTTGTTGGCTTCAGATGTGCAACGGCATCAGTGACAGCCGCCCAGGATGTTGAGTTCACATACACCAGCCAAAAGGGCCGCAGATTCTCTACTACAATGGTTTCTGACGAAACTACATCATCTATCCCCACAAGCTCAGAGCCTGGATCATCATCGACAGAGGAACCTTCATCAACAACTTCAGAAGCCGAGCCCACTGAATCTGACTCAGGCGGTGGTGGAAGCTCAACACCTGTCGGTGCCATCGTTGGAGGTTCAATCGGTGGTTTCGTCGCCTTGTCACTGGTAGTTCTCGGCGCATTCTGGCTCTGGCGAAAGAACAAGAACAAGAACGCCGCTCAACCATCACCTCAGCAACCATCCGTGACTGCAGCCTCATCGATGCCTCCCCCAGGTCCTTACGGCGATACCGTACCCCCCATGGCGCAGCATTATCCTAAATCAGATGCTACATCGCCAACACAGTCTGAGTGGAGAGAGTCTATGATTACGGCGCAGACTGCTACTACGCCTGTGCAGAACCAGGCGTGGGGTCAGTATCCGCAGGGTTCTCCGTATCCTCCTCAGGCGCAGCCGCAGGAACTACACCCACAGGGAAACCAGGGACTTCAGGATGGTCAAGTCCATGAGATGCCTTCTGATACCAACTACCACCGTTGAGATGGGTCAGGGGCAAGTAATTAGTATTACGGGGATTGTGGGGGGGAAATGACGGCTGTATATATCAAACTAACGAATGTTTTTATGGTTTGTCTTTATAATTCTTACTGCAAATTGAAACAATACCATTTTCATACATCAACGTTGGACTCTATTAGTTTTTAGTTTATGAGATTTGGTTTTAATAATTATCGATGCCCTGAATATCAAAATGATATCAAGTGTGACGGAATAGACCAGGTGGCATGTCACTGAGGCTCACAAGTGTCACAAGATTAAGCTTAAAACGCCACGATTGCTATGACAGGTTACCTCTGAATCAGCCTCACTAGTTCATGCACATCGCATTGCTCGCTTGAAATATTCATGATGCTTTGGAACAGACTCGTTGTAAATCTCAGCATGACTTCTCTATCTGCCAAGCCAAATTCCAATGCGTCAAAACAGTATATACCATAAAATGAAACATATTCATCAATTCATTCGCTAAATCAATTTAGATCAACTACTCAATCTGGCCTCATCAACTCATAACAATCTCATATCTCATTCTCCTCATGTCATCTCATTCTTACAGGCGGAACTTAACCTCGAGCTCACCAGGTGCCTGGTAAGTAGGAACCTTCATCTCCAAAGCCTCACCAGAATATCCAAGATCCTCCGCAACAAGCATAGCAGCCTTCTCACCAATGAGCAGAGCAGTAGAGTACGTGTTGCAGCCGACGTTGTCAGGGCAGATGGACAGATCAGCGACCTTGAGGCCCTTGACGCCGTGGACGTTGAGTCTCTCGTCGAGAACACCGTGCTTGACGATGCTGTTGCCCTCCTTGGGTGCCATGGAGCAGGTTCCGAGGCAGTGCCAGGTTGATTCGGTGTGGCGCTTGACCCATTCTGAAGATGTTGGTTAGCATACTGGTAATGTAGATGGGGATGGGAGAGCTTACCCTCGACGGCCTTGATGTCGGCTTCACTGTACTTGAGCTCCTCACGGATGTGAGCCTTGTTGGAGTTGAGGATGTTGGCGCCGGGCTTGCGGTCTGCCTCGGGGAGAGGAGAAGACCAGCTTCCGTGGCCGATACCAGCAGTGAGGTTGCCTGGAAGAGCGTATTGCTTGGTGGTGTCAAGGTCGAGATCATGGGCACGAGCAGGGCTGTCATAGTCGAAGAAGGGGTGCTTGAAGAGTCAGCTTCTGTTATAATCTAGTATAGTGGATGACTTACCATGTTCTCGACTTCGCCGGCGTAGGCGTCCATGCGGCGGGCAGTCTCACGAGACTTGATGTATCCCCAGACCATGGGAACCATATCACGCTCGTCGTTCATCTGAATTCATTAGTAACGATTCATAGTAGTAAGTGACTTGACTTACGAATCCGGCATCAAAGTCGGGAGTATCATATGGATCAGCACTCTTGATGTGAGTGAAGCCACGAGAGAAAGGATACTCGAGGAAGTGGAACATGGAGAAGAACTTTCCAGGGGGCCTGTAACTAGTTAGTGCCAGCACAAACTTTACTGTGTCAGTGGACTTACATGAGCATGTGGTCACCGAAGAAACCAGCAATGACAGAGTAATGCATAACAGGCTTGTCAGGCTTGTTCTTGAAGTAAGACTTCCAGCCCTCGGTGAAGTGAGGCGTAGGCCACCTCTCAAAGTCCTTAAGCTCTTGCTCAGTAGGTCGGATCTTGACACCGGCCTCGATACCGTTGGTGGCAAGGGGTCCTGGCAACGTTTTTAGCACAAGATATTCAATACAATAGCCACAAGAAAGTCTAACCTGTTCCTTTAAGATGCCATTCATCGAATACGCGCTGTTTATTTCATTAGTTTAGATGTTCAGGTCATGTAGATGTTGTGGAGGGGGTGTTGTTGGGTACCTTTTGAACCTCAGGGTCTCCACGAACAAAGTCATCGAAACTCTCAGTGTCCGGCTTAGCCCGATACACCGAAAAGGTAAGGTAATGATCCTGGAAATTAAGTCCAACTCCAGGAAGATCAACCTTGGGCTCGACGCCAGCAGCGCGAAGCTTCTGGGGGTCACCGATACCAGAGCGCTGAAGAATCAAAGGCGAAGAAAGCGTACCGCCACTAACAACAATCTGCTTTCTAGCGCGGAAGATTCTCGTCTGCAGCTGGTTCGGGTGCAAAGGCTTGGTAGGAACAGTCTGGACACCGACGGCGCGACCGTTCTCCATGATGATCTTGTCGACCTTTGTGTTGCAGGCTAGGTACAAGTTACTGTGCTTAGCACGCGTGGCGTGGACGTAGGCGTGTGCTGAGTCACTGCGGCGGCCTGTGTCGCGGTTGATCCATTTGAGCCAGTGCTCTGCGCCGTGGCCCGTGGAGAGATCCTGGAGATCGTCGACGAAGGGGATGCCTTGGGACTCAGCGGCGCGGAGGAAGTCGTCCTTTACGGGGTAGGTGTAGTTGCCGAAGGAGACTTTGATGGGGCCCTCGAAGCCGTGTATGTCTGGGTTGACTGAGTGGCGCTGGTAGGTCTCGTGCTTCTTCATAAGGGGGAGGAGTTCCTCAGTGGTCCAGCCCTTGGCTTGGAAGTCATCGTCTGGGAGTTGTTAGTTGTGTTTTGGGTGAGTGGCAAGTGAGTTGAGCTTACAGTCTGAGGCACTAGCTCGAGTGTACATCATAAAGTTGATGGAAGAACCACCACCAAGGATCTGCAACAATTAGTTCATGACCTTCACCTCCCTCAAAGCCCAACTTACATGAGCACATGGCACAGTAGCAGCACGTCCCGCAAGCCACTTGCTAGGACGAGACTTGTAAAACGAAGCCGTCTTGGAGTCCAGCTTCATGTTACGCGGATAGATACCAGGCCTAAACACCCATGGGTTGTTGAGGTTGCTCTCGCCAGCCTCGATGAGCAGAACCTTGAGGTTGTGGTCAAGATTCGCCAACCGTCCAGCAACGACACAACCGCAACTTCCACCACCGCACACAATGATGTCGAACTCCTCTGGCAGGACGCCGAGGCTGTTCGCGTACGAGTTTGGAGTCGCCATGATGAAGAAGCTGCAACTCTTGAAGCTGCTTGATATTCTCACAAACAGGGAGAGCTCTACAGCTTATTTATAACATGCACAGATGTCTGTATATCGATCTTTACTGTGTATCAGATGCCGAATGATCCCCGAAGGCTGGTAGCATGTCCATCGGATGCTGGATGTAGTATCATCGACTCTGCGAACCCCTCTCGATACAAGATTGCGGGCACCAATGGTATATGCATGGCAGGGTCATCTGGGGTAATAAGATTGTGGATAATGGTTTCATTCTCATCAGCTCTAGCTCTGTATTTGTCTGGGGAGAGATGCTGGTGCTGGCTGGGCACAGTATCTTGCTTGGCCTGCAGGTCAGGGATATCATCTGCTTCGCCGCTTTGACTGCGGGTTAAGGTTTCCCGAGACTTCCTTCTCCTATTAGAAGAGAAGAAAGAGACAATTGAGTTTGGCAGACTCGTTTTGGAATGTTGTCGAGAAGCATTGATATCCGTCTGATCCGGTCTGAAACTCGTTGGTGAACTTTTGGTAGCAGAACTGACTCGCACTTTCATATCCGATCTTGAGCAACGTCAGTGCAACTCTGATCCCCGCCGGATAAAGCAGCTCCCTCCACCGTGCAGATACATGATACAGAATATAACGTATCATGTATGATATCCTATATCAGGCAAACTTCCCTTGTCCCGAGGGCAAACCAAGCCCACTCGATGCAAACCAACAGACATAGAGATACAGTACCAAGGATTCAAGTTGCATGTAAGATTACGACTTTACGGGCGTTAGCTACCCATGTCGTTTACACCCAGGGTTGTTCCCGGACAAATAGGCTTTGGGCACTGCGACATCCGGGATCCATGGACAGCTGCTAGAATGCGGGGAGAGCTACGCCAAGAGAGGGCTCGAGAGTTTTGATGGTCGGCAATCATTGTTTCCACCCCGGAAAAGGACTATTACACGAAGATGACAAGGCGGGGGTGAGCAAGGGATCAGGGTTGCAATTGGTCTGGGGAAGAACTGATGTTGAATTCTTTGCGGGTGAGATCTTCAGAGTTTGTGTGGAGTGCGGTCATTCCCCCGCAATCTGACTATCGACGTTTTGGTAACTATATCGGCTCTATTCTTGGCAAATCAACCAACACAGCAACATCAAAAAAATGAGTATTTCTGATAGACAGCAAAAGAACATACAACAGCGGGGATTCGCTGGTCGTCACCGACCCAACTACTAATCCGCCCCTTACCAGCTTATCTATGGGAGAGCGGACGGGATCCCGAGTTCTCTGATAGGTATGGTCGTATGTGCTTGATTCTCCCTCAGTCCGCATTATCACCACGGCATTGGGATCCCGATCAATGCTTCACTGTTCACCTTTCTTTTCCAAAGGGATGGTAATACATAAGCTTTACACGGTGTATTGTGCTCTGGAATGATAGGTCCGCAAATTGTACTGTAACATCTGCACTGCAACGCAACCATGTCCGCGTCAGCATTCGGATAAGTTGCAGCGAGGACAAGAAGTTGCGGGTGGCATTTCACGTCCTTGGCTTTTCATGTTCCTGCGGAATGTCTCACCTCGTGTATTTGCTATGGTGATCCAAGTTCTGTATTCTGTATATAAACAAGAATCATATCCTGGATCAAAGACAGATCAAGGTCCACACTGCAGTGATGCTGTCAACAAGGATACTGTCCGTGCTGTAGTATTCGTCTTTGTGCCGAGAAGTCTTGTGCTCAGATGCCCAGCGAGATCAACACTTTGATCGTCGAGATAAGAAACCTGCTCCGCTTGACATGTCAAGTGACTCTGCATTGACCGTGGAGGCCTTGTGGTTCAGGCATTGGTGGACAATTAGATGCCGATTACTAAGGTGCATCATGAAGTTTGAGCAAGTTGAAGCGAGGATGGGCTTAAGCGAGGGGAGCTCATGTGGAGATGTATAAGCTAGAACGAAAGAAGCACGCCCGTGGAAGCCTCGATATGGGATGTACGCGTATAAGTGAAGCATCCCGCGCTGTCTGACTCAATGTGGGTTTATGTGGGCTCTCCACATGAGAATCTAGACTTCCCGGGGAGGAATGAAAACTCGGGACCTTGAACCTAAATCATAAAAAGACTTGGGGTAACTGAGTATAAGTTTAGGATAACTAAGTTTAGGATACCTTTGCTGAGTTTATTTTGACACTTATTATCAAGGTCTGATATTTTCTTGCTCCCCGAGGACTTCTTGCAGATAGTAAGTTGATGAGAGCCCCATATATGGCCAAATAACCTCCATCTTATTGATGGAATTCATGGATTTCTGATAAAGACTTTCTCAATGCATAAGTGTTACTTCACAGCTGAGTTCTCGGCATGATGCCTGAATGATAAAAAAAGAGTTCTTACTGAGATATCATCCTGTGTGGATGCCTTGATAGGAGCTTAGAAGAATGAATAAATGGATGAGTGAAGCTCATATGTCTCGGCTTGAAGACGTCTTATTTAGTGTTCCATTTACAACTCATGACAGATATTGAGTGAG
Organism: Fusarium nygamai; assembly: GCA_001262555.1. Lineage (NCBI taxonomy): Eukaryota > Fungi > Ascomycota > Sordariomycetes > Hypocreales > Nectriaceae > Fusarium > Fusarium nygamai. The sequence goes on from LBNR01000008.1 coordinate 417,776, forward strand.
TCTATTGGCAACTAATACAGATACTGATATTGACTCAACGCTAGATTTTACATTAGCAGTTCTTCTATAAGCGACTTCGATAGTCTTGAAATTCGCTTTCTATCGCCTACACGTAAAACTATCTTCGAGACACAATCAAGAAATTCCCTGCAATTATCACTACCATGCTTCAGCAGACTTGAACATCCAAATACTGACGAGAGGTAAAATACATGTACTATTATACCGTTTCCCTCTTTATCTCAAGTTTCCTTCATGACTCAAAAGTCAACTCATTATCATTCCTTATGTTAACCGAGTTTATATGTAAAGCATAGGTCTACGGAATAGATTCACCTACATGAGCTTACCAAGCCTATAATTGGACATTTCTCGGTTTCGGCCTGAGAGTTCAGCCTCATGTTTTTAACATTCATCCATGTGCAACAGGAGACGTGTACAAAGTCCCGATGCTTAATTAAATGCGCCAAAGGGTATTATTTCCACTTCATGGCCACAGTTCGCAGAGTACAGGCTACCCAAGGTCTCAGTTCAATGTTACGTGAGCATATTTTTTCCTTCGCTTGGTTGCCCCCTTGACTTTGAAGACTCATATTGCCATAGCCATGCAGCAGCAGGAGTTCATCCGCTTGATAACCATGTAATCCCAGCGCAATTTCTTCAACATGAGATGCTCACAGATAAAGATGGAATATATGAGGCCCTTTGTATTATCGTCAGCGTGTATATCAAGTATCCCTAGCTTCCTTCAATGCACAGAGTTCCATAGAAAGAGTCGATGTCGACGCTTATGGTGGTCCCGGTTTCAAGACAAGGCCAAACGGGAATCCATCTCATCTCATATCATCGGTAACACCATGAGTTTGAAGATTAAAACTTTCTACTTGAGATTATTTTAGAACTATTCCATGATATACCTATGCGGAATGTAGGTCAGTCAGAGATACAGCTCAGTTACTGTTCAGATGCAGGATACCCTACACCATCCCGCCTCATCATCTGGAAAGACAAAAGAGTAAAGTCACACAAGAGCTGACATCATTTATCAATAAAGTTCATCAATCACATCTTTATACCTTTTTATACGTTATCGATGCACGTGGTGGCTGATCAACCCCTCCATGACAAACTCCAAATTGCGCCATCCAGATCACATCTTACGAACTCTTACAGCCCAGCCCATCACAAGCCAGAAACCACGCGGATGTCTCGCCCCGAAACAACAGCTTATCAAGATGAATCACGTCTTCACTTCCCCAATACCATAAGAAACCCAAATCCAACATGTCTCGAGTGACTCATCAGAAACGTATCCAAAATGGCAGACTCGTCCGACGCGCCGCTGCTTCAATCGCGCAGCTCATATGGTTCAACCGATAAGACCTCTACGCACCATGATAGTGAAGCCGCGGGGGAAATACACCCAAGTCGAGATGTAGAAGACGATGTACTCCCTGAGACATCTACCATTGGGAGGAATTTATCGTGGCAGAGCGCTTATATCCTCGTTATTTCGCGCGTCGTCGGCAGCGGTATCTTTGCGACGCCGGGAACAATCGTTCAATCCGTCGGAAGCGCGGGACTATCGCTATCGCTATGGATAGTCGGCGCGTTTATCGCAGCCTGCGGTCTTGCGGTGTCGCTCGAGTTTGGATGTATGCTTCCTCGGTCGGGAGGCGATAAAGTATACCTTGAGTTTGCGTATCGACGACCGCGATTACTTGCATCTACGCTGTTTGCGATGTATGCTGTGCTTCTTGGGTTCACGGCGAGTAATTGCATTATTTTTAGTAAATATGCGTTGTTTGCGCTGGGAGTCGAAGCGACGGATGTGTTGAGCAAGAGTCTTGCTGTTGGACTTCTTACATTCGTCTGCATCACACACAGCGTTTTTCCTAAAGCGGGCGTCAAGATAAAGGATGTTCTAGGCTGGATAAAAATCGGCATCATCGTCTTTATGATCCTCTCGGGCTTCTACGTCGTCATCTTCCGTCCCGACACGAGCACGGCACCACTTACGCATCAACTTGCGTGGGAGCATCTTTGGGAAGAGACGAGCTGGAACTGGGGCGTTATCGCAACGAGTCTTTTCAAGGTGTTTTATTCATTCGCGGGGTTGGATAACGCTGCGAATGTTATGAATGAAGTCAAGCAGCCTGTGAGAACGTTGAGGTCTGTTGCATTGACGGCACTGGGGACGGCGTGTGGGTTGTACATGCTTGTTAACATTGCCTATTTTTTGGTTGTACCGATTGAAGAGATTAGAGGGAGTGGTGAACTCATTGCCGCGTTGTTCTTTGAGAGGCTGTTTGGGGAGAAGTTTGGAAGAGTTGTGCTTCCGACAGCTGTGGCATTATCGTCAGTCGGGAATGTCATGGTCGTCGCTTTCGCACTGGTACGTCCATCCCATTTCCGCAAAGCATCAACTAACTGTAATAGGCACGAATGAAGCAAGAAATCGCCAGACAAGGCTTCCTCCCATACTCATCCCTCCTCTCCTCCTCCCGACCATTCAACTCTCCCATGGGCGGCTTCATAATCCACTACATCCCCTCATTCCTCGTCATGATCCTGCCACCCTCTGATTCAATCTACTCTCTCATCCTCGACATCGACGGATACGCCGCGCAACTCATCGGGCTAGCCGTAGCAATCGGCCTCGTAAAGCTCCGCTTCCAACGTCCAGACCTCAAGCGACCCTTTAAAGCGTGGATGCCCGCGGTGAGTATTAGAATAGCGATGAGCTGCGCTCTAATAGCGGCGCCGTTCTTTAGACCGCCGGACTACGGGGGGGAAGTGTTTTACGCGCTGTATGCGGTGTTTTCGTGGGTTATTCTTGTGGGTGGTGTAGGGTATTGGTATCTTTGGACGAGGGCGGTGCCGAGGTGGAGGGGGGTCAGGTTGCAGGAGGAGACGTGTGTTTTGGAGGATGGGACGACGATCACGAAGCTAAGATATTCTTAGGGAGATCGGAAGAAACGGTTGATGTGCATTGCAGATGAAGATGTTGTCGATCACTCAGGTCCGAGACATCCTAGATAGAGATCACAAAAAAGCATATATTTAATAGATAGATAGAGAGCCGGTCCTAAAGGTAGACAAGATTTGCCTAAATTCATCATAATACTCTAACTTTAGGGTAAATATTGCGATTTATTGCAGTGAAGAAGAACTCAGTGTCTCTTTCGTATTCACAAACTCTGAATGCCCTCAACCTCCACTTCTTCTTCTTCTTCTTCTTCTTCCACTTCCACTTCCAGAGCGTTCCAAATTCTCGGGTCCGCAATCGCTTTGCCAAGCCCTTATCGGCTCATCGTAAGATTGCGTTATGGGTCAAATCGTTCTAGCTCGCAAACATAATCACTGTCTAGCCTTATTCCGCTATTCGTGTGTCCCACCACCACGTTTTTTTTGTGTTCTTTATCTTCTACCAGAAAGAAAAAAAAGAAGCCATCCTTAGTGGAGTTAGCCCAGACTGACGTCGGTGGAGCAAGCGTTAGTTGAAACGAGACCATGTCAAGCTATGTTTTCTCGGACGACGACGCCGCGGAGAGAACTGTGACTCTCCATGTGATGAGAGTGAGTCTTTGTTGAATTGAGGGTCTGAGTCTTTCCCCTGCCAAGAAATGACATGCGATTTCATCTGTACCTGCGTTTGCTACAAACAAAGCAATTTAAACGACGAAACATTCTGCGGGTCTCACTTACACACACTGAACCTCTCTGAACATCGTCATCTCGGCCGAGTAGAAGATGAAGATGCGACTGAGGCTTTTCTCCCAAAAACTCCACGATCTATCAACCATCTCATCCGTCGATAGTTACTCGATAGACCCGATGCGAACTGCTTGACAGCAAAAGGAGGCGTACTCAGTCCCTCCCCTTTCTCAACGCCACGGCGCAAAAAAGTGGTTTAAATTGCAGTGGCGCTAAAAAGGTGATTGACTGGGGTACGTTGTTAGACCAGATCCGTAGTTCAGCTGGTCATGTCTGGTTTCTACGGTAGATGGTGAAGTGAGGCCTTGAGGGTCGGATTGTCGGCATTGGCCAAGTTTTTGGTAGACGTCATTGTTTGTTGGGCTTCTTTGAGGGCGTGAGGTGGTGATAAGCGATGAGTGTTGTGGATGGTGGTGGCGTTACGAGGGCGGTTGATGGGCATGGGATTTGGAGAATGCCTTCAAAGAACACTCTCATTGTCAGTGACATTCATCTTATCATCCGCAAAGATAAGAGACCTAGTTAATATCTCGATAACTTCACCTGCCATCCAGTCTCACGTTTCAGGAACCGGCACGTCTCCCACTCACCGAAACACTCCCTCCTATCACCACAACCACCACTGCCTACTCTCTGTCCTCTGCCCTAACAAAACCCCCATCCTCAATAACCCTTACCTGTATGTTTCATTTTATTTCCCGTAGCGTTTATGAACCAAAACGCCACCAAACGGTCTGCACCCCTGACTAGCCACCCTCCTCCCCACCACAACACCGCAAGCTATCGATTCTCCCATCCCCGAACCGTGATAGCTTCACCCGGGTCACGTCCAGATTTAGAAGATGGCTACAACGGTACGGCGCACTTTGGGATCTTTGGCGCCCAAGTGACTTCGCTTGCGAGATCGTGCCAGCTGCGATGGAGGTGGACGGATCGGTAATTAAGCCAAGAATTCGATGCAAGACTCGTTATATATCCAGTGTCGTACGTTCGACTTTTGTGACTGTTTCTCCTCAGCGGTAACAACACTCTCTTTCTTTTCTTGCTGTTGCTGTGCATATTGCCCCGTCACTCTTTTGACTTGACTTGATACCAACTACATTCCACTCACTCACTACACGAGGATCTTTTATTCTCACTTACAATCGTTACCTCTGCTGCAATAGCTTAATAACCTTCCTCCACAATGCCTTCCTCAAAGGTCTTTGCAGCCATCTTGGCTGCTCTGGCCGTGGCCGACGCCAGCCCTTGTAAGCCTAAGCCCGTCACAACGAGTGGTTCAACCGCTGCTGTTGTGACTACTTCTGGCTCAACCGACATTCTTTCCTCCACTGCTACTACTGAGACTGCGGCTACCACCACCACTGGTGCTGCTTGCTCTCACTACACTCCTTACACTGAGATCGTCCCCGCTGATTGCGGCAAGACTGGTGTTGCACCCAACTGCGCTGATAAGGTTATTGGATCTCCTATCACTGTTACCGACTATGCTCAGTGTGGCAACACTTGCGGTATGACTGTTGGCTGCAAGTCTTTCTCCATCAAGGGTTCTTCTTGTACCCTTTACAATGCCCCCGTTTCTTCGCTTGGATATTCGTACAGCGAGGGTTCTGATGCTAGCCACTTCTATGACCTCGACCTTTGCTTCGGATGTGGTGAGGGCACAACTACCTCTGGTACTGAGACTGCCACCGGATCTCAGACTACTGGCACTGCTTCAGCTGGAACTACAACTGCTACCGGCTCAGAGACAGAGACTTCTGCCACTGGTTCCGAGACTGGAACAACAACTGCTACAGGCTCTGAGACCGAGACCTCAGGTACAGCCCATGCTACGGGCACAACCGACACTGAGACCTCAGCCACTGGCTCTCAAACCGTGACAACAACTGCTCCTGGTGCTACCACTGAGACCTCAGCTACCGAGACCCTCACAGCCAGCACAGACACAACAACAGCCGCTGCCACAACTACAACCTCGGCCGGCTGCACAGCCTATACCCCAGTTGCCAACCCGCCCGCCGCCAACTGTGCCGTCCGAGGCGCCCCCAACGGCTTCGCTGCCTTCATGGCCCAGCTCGTTGGCATCCCTGACCTCAACACTGAAGAGTGTGCTCGCCAGTGCGCTATGTACCGCAGTTCCACCATTGTCGACGATAAGTGTCTCTCATTCGGTCTGGACGCGAGCAACACTTGCTACCTGTATAAGGTCCAACTTAGCAGCCTGAGTGTTGACGCTGCTGGAACTCCTGCCTTGGTGTTCCATGACTTTGAGGCTTGCTATTCTTGCGATGAGGGTGGTGCTACTACTACTGAGAGCGGAACAACAACTGCTGAGGCTGGATCTGGTACCACCACCACTGCTCATGGCGTTGACACTACCACTACCGAGACTGGATCGGAGACTGGCACCACTACTACTGAAGCTGGTGCTGGATCTACAACCACCACCGAGGCCGGTTCTGATACTACCACTACTGCTGCTGGTGTTGATACCACTACCACTGAGGCTGGAACTACCACCACCGAGGCTGGCGTCGAGTCTTCCACCACTGAAGCTGCTTCCACCACCACCGACTCCGTCTGCACTGGCTACACTCCCGTCCCCAACCCCCCCGCTGCCAACTGCGCCGTCAAGGGCAAGACTAACAAGGACTCTCGGCAACAACCCTGGTTACAGCGCCGACGACTGTGCCACCCAGTGTAGCCACACCACGAACTGCAAGTCTTTTGCTTACAAGGCTTCTACCAACACTTGCACTTTCTGGGGTCTCACTGTGAGCCAGTTGCAGATCGACAGCTGTGCTTCTGCCGAGGAGTCTGAGTTCTACGAGTTCGAGATCTGCTATGCTGGTTGTGCCCAGGCTACTACCACCACTGAGGCTGCTGGATCTACCACGACAACTGAGGCTGGTGTTGAGACTACTGCTACCACTACTACTGAGGCCGGTGAGGCTTCAACTACTACAACTGAAGCTGGCGCCTCTTCAACCACCACTACTGAGGCCGGCGTTGCTTCTACCACCACCACTGAGGCTGCTTCTACTGCTGAAGCTGCTTCTACCACTGAGGCTCCTACGACCACCACAACCGAAGCTCAGTCCACCACCGAAGCTCCCACCACAACCACCGCAGCCCCCGTCTGCACCAACTACATCCCCCTCCCCAACGCCCCCTCAACCTGCGGCAAGCAAGGCAAGGTCTCCTGCCGCTCCGCCCAGAAGCTCGGCCAGGCCACATCCGTCACCGACGTCAACGCCTGCGGCAAGCTCTGCGGCACAACCCTCACCTGCAAGACCTTCTCCTACACTCCCAAGTTCCGCAGCACCGGCGGTTACTGCCAGCTCTACTCCGCACCTCTCTCCCAGCTCAGCTTCACCCCTTGCAACACAGGCGTCAAGTTCTACGACCTTGATACCTGCTACACCTGCTCCAACACTCCCACGCCTACACCGCCTGCTACGTGCTCCAAGTACGTTCCTGCGTTTGAGAAGTGCGCCAAGGACACGCACTGCGGAACGCGCGGTGAGATCTGTCAGGAGGATAACATCAATGTCACGGGCGATGCGTCGTGTCTTGAGAACTGTGCCAAGAGCTGTATTGACTATGGAAAGGAGTGCAAGTACTTTAGCTACCAGCCTGCGTTCTATAACAGCGCTGCTAAGTGTAAGCTGTACAAGGGTGGAAAGATCAACAAGAAGAGCACTTCTTGGGTCAAGTTCTACGAGCAGGATTGCTTCAAGTGCCAGCAGTCCAAGTAAACACTGCTCATGATGGAAAAGGAATAGATGGGAGGAGTCGGAGAAAAACATTCTTTTCATATTCTACGACTTTGAACGTTAGCATTTTTATGTAATTACTTTTTACTTTTTGTGTCTATTTAGATGGACATATGATATATACACTATGACTTGGGCAACCATTTACTTGTCCCTGATCGATCTCCTGAGCCAGCTGTGAAGCTAACAGTCTAAGAATTCTATGGCAGTAGTCACGACAAAGAAAAGAGCATCGGTGAAATTTCATTATTCCCGCTTTGATCATGACATCCGCTGTCAGTCGGATATTAACGTCCATGCCACAACACCACCTTTCTAGCCGTGGCGTCTTGCTTTTCCGTATCTTCCTTTCAACATCCAACATATCGTACACTTGAGATTACAATAGTACACATCTCACCACCGTTGAGTTATCGGCAGCGCCAGCTGAGAGCTTCTCTTTGACTTTAGCATCGAGCCGCAAGTCCCAACACACTCCCCGCTCATTCCGACCCTACACTCCCACCATTCTCCCTCGCAAGCCTCTCCCTCTCCTCCCTCTCTCTATTGATCTTGGCCTGTTTATACGGCATGACCTTCTGTTCTTTCCCCATAACAACTACTCCATATTAGCGCATCTCTATCCAACAAGCGGAACAACTTACGCCTCTGGAACAGTTCGTAACCAACAACCAAGACAATCGGCATCCCGACCATGAACTTCAGCCAAAATCTCTCCAGCTGTTTATGTCTCCTATTGTAATCTTCCTTCTCCGCCTTCTCCCTCTCTTCCTTCGTCAATCCAGTCCTCTTCTTCTCCTCGGCCGTGTTCGATCTCTCCTCAGCCTGCCTTGCCTTTTCCCTCCTCTCACTAGACGCTTGATCCTGCCTTGTATCTTGCCTCTTCTCCGAATTTGTAGAAAGCTTTCCCAGTCGTGCTGCTCGTGCCTGTCGTAGTTTCTCTTCTCGTTCTTGTGCCAGTCTCGTAGCTTTTTCGAGCATACTCTTAGCGTTCTCGGCAGATTGTTCGGATGTTGTCAATGTTATGGTGGCCTTAGCGGGCTTTTCGCTGGGTTTAGGAGAGTCGACTGGGCTTGGAATCTGTTGCCGGCGGTTGGAGGGTCGTGATGTTGAGAATGCGCATTTTGAGGTTCGATGGCTGAGGAGAGGGCATTCGAGGCGCGAGGTTCGATGGAGGGCGCTTGATGCCACTTTTCGAGGCGCAGTTCGCAAAGACATTGTTTCTGCACAAGCAAATGTGTGACTTGAGCGCAATTGGCCGTGTTGAAGTGTCGCAAAGTCGCAAAGTTGCTTGAAGTTCAAGATTGACGGATCCAAGTGGGAAAAGATCACCAAGTCCTTATCGATAAAGCCATAGCTTCAATTCAAGACCTCGCAACACCAAAGTTCGATCAACATCTTGGTAGGCAAATTCTCCTCATATCAACAGTCAATTCAATTGCAACTCACTCAAAGTTCTAATTTCACTTCGAATCTTCAATGTTAACCAGCGTTCTGCTATAGTTTTTGATTATACAATATTTGTTCTTCCAAAACGCCTTTTGCAAACCCAATGACTACCTACCCATGTCTTATGATCTTAATATACCCTCCCCCCAATCAATCGTCATCAGTGTATCGAGGACCAGTGGCGGCAGGAGTCTCTGGAGGAGCATATGCTGCCGGTGTAGGAGCACCATAATAACCAGGCGTGGGAGCGCCAGCCGCAGGAGTAGGAGCCGAGTCTGCTCCCCATCCACCTTGCCACGAAGCTCCTGGTGTAGGTGCGCTGATAGCCGCGGGAGTCGGTGCAGAGTAGGCACCAGGTGTAGGAGCACTCAACGCACCAGGAGTTGGGGCACCGAGACCAACACCGGGTGTAGGAGCGTCGTAAGCGCCTGAACCTCCCCATGAGTCGTTTCCACTAGCTCCAGGAGTTGGCGCAGATACTCCCCAGGCAGGAGTCTTGGATCCTGAGCCCCAGCTGTCACCACCACCGCCATATGCAGGCGTACGTGAGCCAGCACCGAAAGCATCACCAGGAGCAGGAGTCCTTCCACCGGCCTGCCAGGCAGGTGTACGTCCACCAGAGCCATAAGCAGTACGGTTGCCGTCGTAAGGATTGACGGTTCGTGAACCATCGGCCCACGCAGGAGTTCGGGCTCCGGACATATCTGGGGCCTTCCAAGCGGGTGTGCGTCCACTTGCTGCTGCAGGTGCTACATGTTGTCAGCATATCGAAACCAACCAATTGCAGAGAAACTTACTTCGTGATCCCCAAGCAGGCACTCTGTCTGAGCCACTACCTGCCATAGGTGTGCGAGAACCGCCCTGCCATCCTGGCACACGATCACCACCACCTCCCCGTCCGGCACCACCGCCATATCCACCACGGCCTCCTCGGCTAGCGATGTCAATTGTAGCTCCAGTCAGCTTGTTCTTGAAGCTCAGACTATCCTTAGGCACCGTAATAGTCTTGCTCTTCGTATGAAGCTCGACCCGGGCGTGGGTGTCTGTTGTATCCTTGACAATACCCAAAAGACCTTTGTAGGCTCCCTTCCTGATAATAACAGTCTGTTCAATTGCCTTATCTCGGCCAAATGATCTGGGTTGTTGCACGGGCTTGTTTTCTGCCCCGTTCTTGTGAAGCTTGAGTGCTGGGTTCATCGCTGTCAGGTCAGGTCCAGAGGATGCAGCAGCGACACGGCCCCCCTTGGCCGCGACGGTGTTGACCATGCTGGCCTTGGTGACAAAGACACCAGCGTTCTCCTTGCTGTCGTTGGTGTGTAGGAAGACATACGAGCGATGGATGTGAATAATCTTGCCCTGTCGTTGTTGACCTGTGTACTCCTTGACGACATCTTCAAGTCTAATCTCAGAGCCACTGCGGTCGGCGGCGACAGCAGTCTTTCGCTTTGGAAGCTTGTTGGCAATCTGTGATGGCATAACCTGGCGGGTGTCTCCAAATTGGTCAAGAATAACAAGCGACTCGCGATCAACCTTGACAACACATCCCACGGTCGTGGGATCAAGTTGTACCAAATCGTGAAGGGAGTACTGGCCCAGTGATCCTTGGCCACCGATATCACTGGCTTCACGCAAATCCTTGCTAAAGACTGTGACCTCAGAGTTGGTCTGATCTGTCAGAAGAGTAACTTGGTCGTCCTTGATGTTGACAACCATTCCGACCTCGTCGCGGAATTTGCTACCACCAATGACCTTGACGTGATCACCAATCTTGAAGCGCTTGCGAAGGGATCGGATGGGGACATCGATTTCCTGACCAACAAGATCACCCTCAGTAACAGTGATCGAGACGACATCAGAATGAACTCGCATCGCTTTTCCAACAACACCCTTCTGCTCGCCAGTGTACACCTCAACAATATCGCCGGGTAGGTACGTGGCCAGAGCATTGCTGTCCTTTAGACTGTGGGCCAACGCCTTCAAATCAAGATTCTCAGTGCCATCCTCAGCGCCTGAAGCGAATCTAGTGACTTCCTCTAGCGAGGGATTGACGTCGGTAGTAATAAGTTGTTGAATCTTGATGTCCTTAACCTGGAAGCCATTCTCGAACTCGTCACCCATGTAGGTCCATGTACCGGCAGTAGGGTTTCCCTGGATATGTCGAGGATGGCGCTTTCGCGCCTCAACCTCGCTAAAGAGCCTCTGCGGTGGTTTAGGACCAGCCATACCGAAAGGTCGCTTTCGCTTTCCATCAGCAGTGACTGAAGAGAAGGCATCGTCTCGCATGCCATAGTCCAATCTGGGAATGAAGCGAACGCGAGCCTCAAGACCGTTTTCAGTAACATCGATGACCTGAGCAAGATCACCATTGTGCTTCATGGGCCTTCGAAGACGAACCCAGGCTCCAGGCTCCAGACTTGGTGTCTTGGAAACACGGAACAGCTCAGGCATGTCCTTGATGTCGACCAAAACCATCTTTGAATGAGGATACACATTCATCATACTGTCCAAGCCCTTCAAAATGTCTGTTTGACGGCGGGCTTCAACGTAGACGAATCCCTTCATGACAGAGTCGGTACCTCCACGTTCGAACGCAGCAGTGATGGCCAGCTCATCCTTAGTGCCAGCCCTCTCTTCGATGCGCTTCATAATCGAGAAAACAACTTCTCGCTCCTTGCCTTCTTTACATCGCACAGCCCAAATGCTGGGATCATCCACACTAGGGAGGAGCAGTCGCTTGGGAACAACCGATGCATCTCTGAAGCCCTTGCCAGAACGTCGATTACCGTATCGCTGTCGTAAGATCTCTGCCTGTTTCTCGGCGTCCATGCTTGAATCTATCTCACGACGGCGATCGAGCTCACGATGTCGTCGGTCATCGTCAATACCGGTTTCGGCCATATCGTCTGGATGATCGTTTGTGATAAAGTCGCCAATCTCTTCACCCAGCATCTCGTCATCTTCGGCTTCGTCTTCATCGTCGACCTCGGCTTCGATATCGAAGAAAGCCGCTCCTCGTTCCTTTCTGCGCTTTCTGCGATGGCCCTAAAGGGGGTCAGTATTTTAAGGGCAGGCAGGCAACGCGCCTTGGCAAAATCAGAGCCTGCTCACCTGCTGGACATCGTCCTCGTCCTCGTCATCTTCCTCATCCTCCTCATCGTCGTCGTCATCGCGACGCTTGGGATTGTCATCCTCGTCCTCTTCTTCCTCCTCATCTTCGTCATCGGCGTGTCGCGACTTTGACGGTCGCTCATCCTCGTCATCGTCATCATCGCGAGGCGCAGGGCTGCTCCCGCGCTTTATCTTCTTGTCGTCGCCATCTTGCTCCTCGTCGGACATATCGGCGGGCGCTGGGTTGAAATCTTCCTCATCTTCGGAATCATCGAAGCGCGAAGGGTCGTGGGAGGACATGGTGGCGAGTGAGCCGCGCGACACGAAGCGTGTCTGCGATAATTGGTGAGAGACTGGTCGCTGGAGGTTGAAAGATTAAGAAAGTAATAAATGCCGTCGATGCGAGAGAAGAAGAATAAAAGGCGCTGGATGGATGACAAAGATAAATAAAGAAAGAGGTTCCAGCAACTTTCAAGTCAATGTTAGAGCTTCAGACGGCAAAATGCCGGGCATTGTGCAATGCACATCGGTGTAATTGGTGGGTCCCGACTTGTGCAGAATTACAGTGGGCCTTTGTGAAGGTCATTAATTTATCTCTTGACGGGGAAACATCTTGAAATGATTTGCGGTAAACCCGTTTTTTCTTCAAGTCTTGTAGAATTGTATGTCTTATTTCTACGACTCAGAGGTAGCGTATCGATATTATAGAACCATAGCTCGGTGAAGGTCTAGCCTTAGTGAATCTTGAGGTGGCCTTGAAGGCTTGAACTGACGTTGATATGAATGTACTCAACGTGAGGTAGAGACATTGAATCAACGTCAAAGGACTGTAGAATGATTGGCCCGTCGCCTTTTTCTTTGTTGTACATCGTGGTCGTTTCGAGTCTCGAGTTCTGATGGTTCTCATGAAGGACTGTCCCAAGAATTCAACCAGACACTCGACCAACTCACGCACAAACACTCCATCATTCATCGATATCTGGTTATAGTCATCATATTGCATATATCTTCTCATCATCTATATCTACTCCAACGCTAACTCCCACCAGCGCCGCCCTCTATGTCCTCCCATTCCCAGGCTTTGCACAAGCTAGAACTCAATCTGGCCGCTCAAACTCCTCCTCATGCACAAGACCTCCTATAAAGCGCAAGTGTCCAGGATATAAGTTTGTGATTTTATATCGACCAGCCCAACGTTTTGATCCTGGCATCTTGAAGATGCCCCCAATCAGACTTTCGAAAGACCTCCTAATGAAAACTCCAGGCTTTGCGGAATGCAATGACCATGCCCTTAACCAGCCACACTTTACATGAATCGAGTAACGCTTCTGGAACATAATTGCAAGCTCTGACCCGCGCTTTACAAATGATTTAAGTCGGTTCAGTACTGCCTGTTCATGCGACTCGTGTTCCCCAGATACCGCGTCCTGCACCGACGCCCAGCCATTCACCGTACTCAGAGCCGGGTAGTTGAGGCACCCAGCCCAGGTTGCCAATCTCGTAATCGCATTGCCAGCTAGCAACGGGGCTTCTAGGGTTCTCCTGCTGAGGAGTACCGTTCATCGGCTGGTTGGAGTTGTAAAGATCCCAGAGAAGAACTTGGCAGTCGTCACCACCTGAAGCAAGCATACCTCGTCGATGAGGCGACCATTCGATGCAGTTGACGTTTCCACCATGACCTCGTAGCTCGAGCAAAGCCTGGCCGGGTTGTCGCACGTCTAGAATTCGAATAGCATTGGAATCTTGAGCAAATGTAGCGAGAAGATGAGTATCGTGAGGTGAAGTAGCAAGCCGTAGCAGCGGAGGAGGATTCGCCATCGTTTGTTGAGCGAGTGTTGGACTAACGCGTCCACCATTGGGATCTATGAATGTCAGTATATGATGAAAAAGGACTGGACAGACAACTCACCTCGCTCTTCCTTGCCCGTGGGCTCGTAAATAATTGTAGAGTGCTCCAAGCTTCGAAGATCAAACATACGGACACTACCGTCTTGACCACAGCTAACAAAAACATCCACACTCTTGGCGCAGAACCTAACATCATAAACCTCTTTATCATGGGCAATAAGCTGGGTCTTGGCCGTAAGCGAGGGAATATCCCAGATGGTACATGTTGTGTCTATGCTGGAAGTAATGATAAGGCTGGGAGAAACGGTGTTCCAATCGAGAGATGTGAGCGGCGCAGTATGATCTGGGGTCTTGGAGTTGGAGAGTAATGCGAGAGGTGTCAACTTGGTGGTAGGGTTGTCGCGACGACCGATGGTGCTGCTAGGCGTAGCAGGATTCTCGTTGGGAAGAGACCACAATCGCAGGTGGTCGCCCGAAGTCGCGAGCAGGTCAGTAGACTGCTTCTGCGACGAGGGAGGCTCCCATAGCAAGCGCGTCACAGGATAAGAGTGGGTAGCTTCGGCAGCCTTGGTGAACTCGAGGCTATATTTAGATGAGCCAGGTGTGTAGACATCTTGTGGCGTTGGCGTAATGTGGCTATCGAGGATTTGGATCTATAAGAGTCAGCGATTGTATATGATCAATTGCACGTTGAGACGCACAAAGTTGTGACCATCTTCCAGGTAGCTCCCCACAGCCAGCTTGCCAGCCCCATTGCCCTGGGCAGGCCATTTGCACCAGTCGAAAGCGTAAATGGCCCATGGCGCGAGGTAATTGCTTGTTCCTGGCTGAGCGCTATTGGCGTCATAACCCATAGAAGCCCCAGGGCCATCGGACATGCTCGAGTCGGCGCGGGGACGGATATCAGCTAGGCCAAGCGGGGTGTTGGAGATGGTGCGCTGGGATCCTGGAGCATTGTATCTGGCGGGATCGATTGGAGACATTAAATGCGAAGATGAAGCACCACTGGGAGTAGTGGGCGTGTATGCGTGGTAGCTGGAAGAGCCATCATAGCCAGCGGCTGGGCTGGAGCGTGAATAGCTATGAGACATGCCTAGTGGTGGTTTGCTTGCGGCGGCGGCAGCGGGCGAGTTTGAATAGTCGTGGGAAGGCTGGCCGTGCTGAGAAGGGATCTGCAGCGGCTGCTGTGAGTGATGAGGATGCTGCTGGTGTTGACCTTGCGTCGGCGGCTGGTGAGGAACAGATGAGGCAGCGGGAGAGGATTGCTGCATCGGCGAGGGCAAGTTGGGCGAGGCTGGGGCGCCGCGAGCGGACAGGCCACCGGCAGGTTGGAGGACGTTGGGCACCGAAGAGTTGGAGGGGTTCCTGTAGTGGAGGTTTGAGGGCGAAGACTCGAACTTGATCTGAGGAGGGTTCTCGTAGTCTTGAGGCGACATGGAAATTGGAGCACCAGGTTGGCTCAAGCCTGACATGTGCAATTCGTCGTGCTGGGGCTGGGGTTGAGGGCCGGATCCAGAGCCAGAGCCAGAGCCAGCGCGAGGAGCAGACGCAGACGCAGAAGACATGGAGCCCACCTGCGCCTGACGCAGTGAAGGAGGGAACTGCTGTGATTGGCTCATCGCTGGATACTTTGGCTGTTACTCGGCTTAGTAGCTCGGGGCCTCTGTTTGACGGACCTGGCCTGGGGCTGATTGACTCGACTCGACAAGCCTCAGGTGGCCTGGCGCGCGAACAGCAGCAACGTTGAGCGAGGGTGAGTCTGAGGAGCGAAATGTATGCGACGGTGCAAGACGAGGGTAGTCGTTAATAAAATCGAGGTGGAGCAAAGAAGTGTCCCTTACAGCTCAACTGGCTCGCGGGCGTCGGCAGTTGGTAAGGTAAGCCAAAAGATCAGCAGCAGTCGCGGTGCTTCAAGTTCCCGTCGGTTCAAGCAGAAGTCCGAAGGTGAGGCTTCAGGGTGTTGTTGACCTGTTGGAGCGAGGCAGAAGAAGCGGAAATTTTGACGAGATGCAAGAAATAATGCGACATGGAAGGTTCCTCGTTCGCGCAAGCAAGGTTTCGATCTGGTCTGGCCCAGTCTGGTTCGGTTTGACTTGGAGAAGGGCGGAGGGGTTAGTGAAAAGTCGCCGGCTGATGGTAGTAGTCTTTCGTTTGAGCAGAGGATTAGGCAAGCAAAAAATATTATTCTTGGAGGATTCAAATGATGTAAGGCTTATTCGTAGGTATCACTATATCTACGTTTGAAGCTTGGCCACGGTATGGATTGCATGAATATGAATAACTTACTGGAGGGCGCGTGAAATTTGGAAGCTTCGAACCTCTTGACGAAACTTGCATTTGTAGATCTCGGAACCCTGGTCACAAATGTCTGCTATATTTCGTGAATAACCGAGCCAGAGTAACCTGGGTATCGTTTATGAAGCTTTCCCCAAGTAAGCTACTTAAGTCATATCTTGTACGTGGTGCTACTTTTTGAGCCTAGAGTTTGACCTTGGTGATCTTGAGACATCTGGTTTACGCAGTGCACATTACTGGTATCAAGATTACCATGAAACTGAGCTATATGCTACAAAGAATTACCCAACTCAATGAAAAGAGAGATAGTAATTTCCTGGCTCCTTTCCATAGTATGAATCGAGCTTCAAGTTGAAGCTATCATCAAATGTTCAACATATGATTGACCTTGATCACATGGAGATAAGCCCGTGACGCGGTTGTGGTACAGATCCACTCCCCGCCCTGCCCTGTGGATCGCGGTAGCTCATGGCCAGGTGCACCCCAGAGCATGTGGGCACATGCCAACCCCAGATCGTGTCCAAAGCTTCCATCCAAATACATAAGCTTCATCAATAAAAGTCTCTTATGATCACTACCAATAACTTCAACGACACATCACAGCTTATACGACACTTGCCACCGGTGTCACTGATATACTTTAACTAACGTGAAGCACTGCGACTACAGACTCCACAGCTATAAAAGCTTCAAGCCGTGTCTATCCGACCGAAATCGAGCGAATGTTTGCGACAACTTCAATACTGCGACCATTCTCATCATTCTCGTGCCCTTTCCCGCGTATCTCTACTTATAAACGAACATGTCTTCCCCTTCTATCCTCGGTCGTATTTCCAGTCCAACTCAGCGACTCCTCAACAACCCACTCCGTAGCCCTCCTATTCGAGAAGTCAGCGAATATGACTTAGACGAGCTCGAACCTCGAAGTGAAGATCCTCTCTTCGACCAGGAACCTCCACGCCCAAGACTTAGAAAAACGGCCCAACCAACCTCTACCACATCGACCCGGCGATCTTCATCACCCGCTTCGTGGGACAGCAAGCATCGTTATGAGAATTCACCTTCTCGAAGAAAGTCCAAGGTTATCTTCGCAGGACCGCCCCCTCCGATCGCATCCTCAGCCTTGATGAACCAAGATCCGACAAGACAGTCAGTCTCCCCGAATCACAGCGATAGCGGGCCAGGGTTCGGGTTGCTTTCGTCAAGTCGCTTTGGGTTGAGTGACAGCCCGAGTCAGAAGCATCTAGATAATCGCCCACGTCTCGACTCGATATGGAGAAGCTTGCAGCGACGAGAAAAGGCTTTGGAACGGGATATTCAGCAACTTTTAGACCTTCAAGCTTCAGGGTTGGTTGCTGGTAGCGGAGATGGTGGTTCCGAAAGCAACTTTGGGAGCGATACTGGTACTGGGGAGAGTACTTTTTATTCGACGGTTACGTCGAAATCACGAATGATGAATTCATTACATATACCGGTACGCTCTGCGCCAGATGGAAGTGTTATCCCTGTGCGACAGCCCGCTCCAAGCAAGCCACGCGGTCTCAAGTCAGCTCGAGCTGGTCTCCAACGAGCCATGGCTGCTTTGTCGGACTTGAAAGCGGAGGAGAACTCGCATCTGAACACGGCGCTAGAACAGCGAAAGGATGCTCTGGCATACCTTGACAAAATGAGCAAGAGGAGGGACGATATATATGCTGAGCTTCATGCCTTGGAAGACGACGAAGAAGAACCTTTGGGCCAGGAGCTTCGTGAGCTTGGGGCGGAACAGCAGGCTTTGGATCACGACATACGAGCTCTAGAAGAGAAATTGATTGCAATGCGAAATCGGCGCAGATGGGTGCGAGAGAAGATAGAGGATGTTAAGAATCGACGAGAGGCTGGCCTTAGTGGGTACAGAGCTGCTGGTCGAGACGTGGACACAGAAGTAAGGGCACTCATACAAAGACCCCCTGTTACACCGTTGGATATAGATGCTCTCGGCGCCGGTGCGAAATCTCGGTCCAAGGAGAATACTGATATGCTACGGGGTACCGAGTTCCTGCAACTAAGACCAGAGCGCAGGACTGTAGAAATGGCTAGAACGTGGTGGCAAGGAGAAATCGCTGTGCTTGAGCGTCGCAAGGCCCAAATATCAGAAGACCGCAAGGCTTTGATTGAAGGTTCCGAGGTTTGGTCTGAAGTTACCGGGCTTGTCGCACAATTCGAGGCGAGATTACGGGAACTGATCAAAGCCAGTCAAGCGGGAGATGCTGACGAAGAGCCACAACAAGCCGCGATACGAGACCAGTTGTCACAGATGGACACTGTTGTTGAAGAATTGGAAAAGCGATTGCAGCTGGCTGAATCAAAACATTGGAATCTCCTCATATGCGCGATCGGCGCAGAGCTGGAGGCGTTCCTCGAGGCCAAAACACTCCTGAGAACACTCGGAATAATCACAGATGAAACTGTCACTACAGAGGATCATCCAGAACATAATGGAACACAAGACAGCACAGAGGGAGAAACCGAGGGGCTGCCTGAAGAAAGTCACGATGAGAGCGATAACGAAGTTCCCGCTGACTTGTTGGTATCTCATTTTGAGGACCACGATCGTGATCATCCGGACAGCCCTCAACAACAGAGCGTAGTGTTGAGACGGGTCAGCTCTGAGAACGAGGTTCCAGCTGAGTTTCTGGCAGAACACAAAGAACAAACCAAGATCGACTAGGAGGAAGAGTTTGGGACGTTGATTAGGCTTATGAATAATGACAAGAAGGGATGGGCAGGTTTAGATGACCCGGTTCAGGTTGTTGGTTATTCCTAGAGCAATTCACGACAGCAGGATAGAAGCTCATGGCTTTAATTGAATATCAGTATCATTGATCCAATTCACATGCATAGTTAGTCATATATCCGAACGCCTATCTGAAAACCCAGCGCGTCGAACGCGTATCAGGTAGCTTTGGCCATTTCCTCCGCGCGATCGTTAAGTCGTTTTGAAGTCATTTGCAGCTGTAAAACTGAGTGGGAAGTCCATGGTATCGATAGCTTAAAAGGGTGTCGTCCCATTCGCTCATCGGGTTCGCTCAAAGTAGCCGCTGGAGCCTGCGATCGCGACGGATTGATCCATGACCCATTCTCCGACACCGAGGTATCTATCGATCCAGCCGGTGAATTCCTTGTTCTCGCCGGCGACCTTATCAGTCTTGAAACTATCGTTTGTTGTTAGATGGGTCGGAGAGTAAGTCGGAGGGTTTAAGGCTCACGTCAGGCCGGTAGATCGCTTCATGCCGGCGAGAAAGGCCGAGACTGTTGCGGTGTTAGCTTTGCGCTGTCGCGGCGACAAAGAAGGGAAGTATCTTGGACTTACAGAGAACGGCGTCAAAGGCATAGTGTGTCAACCGTCCGACCTTTGACCAGAGTCCCAGCGTCAGCAGGTTGAGGAGCTGTGAGAGGAGTCTTTAGACTTGCCAGGCCTCACGGGCAGAGCTCCAGGGGGGAACAGGGGGAGAGGAGAGAGGGGGTACATACCACCATGATGTAAGTGTTTGCAGCGGAAGAATTGTAGAGTGTCGTTTGGAGTTGGATGATAGTCGCGGTGTGAAGCGTCGTGAATGGAGTCGTTTTCTGGATCTAACCTTGGTCTAGCTTGGTCGTCATGCGACACAGACACAGCCGCCGCGGGAACCAGGCGATAGTGGAGACTCCGGCGAGCCGGCGCCGAAAGCTCCGGGGTAGAGCCACATCACGTGTTTTCCATGTCTGTTACAGATGGGGACCCAGGCATTTGGATCTGTTGCAAGTGGATGTTACAATGCAAAACATTGTGAGATGGTAGACGTCTCATGAGATGATATTATTGGCATCTGTATCATGGATATTCTTCTTAAAATAACTAGACTCGAAATAGAATGGTAGATCTGGCTTTGAAATATCCCAATGCGGGTTTCCTGAGGAACCCCTCAAGGTGTAAATAGCTCAACATGCTTCATCTCGAGATTCACATTCCCAGCGGAAGCTCCTAATATGGAAATGCGCCTCAATTAAATCGACGGGGCTCAATAATCATGTTGCATCACAGCACGTTGCCGCCGCTAGTCTCGTAGTCGCTGGTCAAAAACAAAACCGCTTGTTCGCTGGCATATCGGCGTTATTAACAGGAGAACCCACTCACGACTATTTTTTCCCTTCACCTCAACATCTGTCGGTCCAGACGCAAGAGGGGTTCAAGGGTCCAGAGAGACATCGCCGAGTGCATCGCCGTGTTCTATCCCAAGAAGAGCAAAGACGAGGAGGGGGGAGTCATGAAGCAAAATCCCTCACTCATGAGGGATCCTCTTTTGCAGCAATTGACCCCCGCGCCGCCAATCTTTTCTGACAAACATAGTTTTTACCCAATGGGCTTGGTATCTACCGATATCTGAAAACGAACATCGTTTAAAGTGCCGTTTTACTCAATGCGATGTGCTGTGTTTGACATATTACTCGCGCTTATTGGTGAGGGAGGGGCGGCTGGTTTTTTATTTTATTTTTCTGTCGAAACGACATGTCGGTCAGCTATAGTCTAAGCTATGCGATCAATTAACGTTAGTCAGGAGATGGGGGTCTATCTCAAGAGCTGAATGATAGCGATCCAATGGTGATCTCCGCGGCCATGATAGAGGTGTTTGAGTGGTATATTCCGCCAGGAGATGGACGGTTGGAACCGACGTCGATGGCTTGGACTTAGGCTGAACCAAGAGCCAAGAAAAAAGACGTTGAGCTCAAGGGTTGATAGGTTGAAACGATAGATAAGACTCGTTTATTCCCTCGCGTCATAGACATGACTCTGCTGAAGATGCAGGCTAAAACACTTGTCATGACATTCATAAACAGTATGGTAATGTCCTGCCTGAACAGGAAGAGAAGCGAAGTTGATGTGTATCATGCCAAGAGGTTTCTTAGCAGTATGCAATACTAAGACAAACCTCAACCCAATCGTAGCAGCATGCCTGGTAAATAATTGACTGATTGGTCTTGCATTTCAGCCCAATCAAAGTTTGATGACTGTTGTTGAGACGTTACGAGCTCAGGTGAGGCCAATGCTTCCAAGGTGAGAAGGCGATACTTTATTCGTTAGAAAATTAGGCGCTTTCTGACTCCAACTCTGTTGGCACCATCAAAGTACCCTGCCACTACTCAACGAATTGGTATTGAGTCAGGGGATGAGGTGACCTAACTACGGTCAGCGTTTGAGTGGCGGGGTGATTGGCATTTGTTTGCGCGTTTCATGACACGGCCAATGCATTCGATATGATAACCAACCCACTCTGGGATTTGGCTAATATGAACATAAATCAGTAAGGCAAGGTGAGGTGAGGGACAGATAAAATTACCGGTTTGGGGTTGGGGAGAACAGTTAGTAGAGGGAGGGGAGAGCTACTGTCGGATGCTGCAGTAGCGGGCGGAGTGCTTTGCCCCGAATATGCCGCTGTAACTTAACGATGCTGATGGATGGCAAAAGCAAAGCCACCAAACACCCAAGCGCGATAGCGGGGTCGAGTTTGGTGGGGGAACAGAAAATAGCTACGCGACTTTGACGAGGGCGGGCAAGACAGTGACTTCGATTTGGAGATTTTGAGAATACTATCATAGAAATATACAGATACATATTACTTTATACCTGTTAAATCAGAACTTTAGAGCATT
Organism: Fusarium nygamai; assembly: GCA_001262555.1. Lineage (NCBI taxonomy): Eukaryota > Fungi > Ascomycota > Sordariomycetes > Hypocreales > Nectriaceae > Fusarium > Fusarium nygamai. The sequence continues at coordinate 439,642 of LBNR01000008.1, forward strand.
GCAAGCATATAAATCAACTCCAAAGCTAATTCAAGGCCTGTAAGCTTGCATCTCACAGGAAGCGGGGTGCAAGGAACAGCTCCCCATAATTCCTGAACCAGATCGCCAGAAAAGAAAAGAAAAAAAAGAAAAAGGCGAAAAAAACGGCTCTCCATATCAACCACAGCGACACACCTCAGAGCTCAGACACTTTGTCCAAAGCGGGCTATGAATTCACCGTACTAAGTACATCTGAGGCAAGTACTCCGTAACGCTACTCCATGCTTGGCTCTTACCCTTCCAGTCATGATGGCTGTGATTTCTCGGTGAGGGTACAAATCTTTGTTGATTGGAGAGGCAAGAGTAAAGTACCCCCTGAACGTTCGCTGTACCTTACTGAGCTGTACCTACTGGACTGCGCTTGCCAACTGGGCTGGGCTGGGCTCTCCCGTCTTTTATTATTATCATCACCACACCAAATTTCTTCCTCTCTCCCTCTTCTTCTCTTTTCTTCCTCTTCCTTCTCATCTCTCAACCCTTTTCTTACCAACGACAAAAAAACAGATTTTAGTACCATCCCGCCCCCTTACGCTTCGACCTTTGCGAGCTCCCTCCATCGAACGTCGTCAATAAATAATACCAGGAAGAGTGCGCACGTTCCTCTGCCTCTCTGACCACATCATCCTTCTGGGTTATTATCGTACGGTGCAACATTCGTACAACAAAATCCATATACTCCTGTAAGTCAACATACTGCTGCTACTGCTACTGTTGCTGCACATGAATGGAGACGACTGCTGGCTGTGGCTTGGGCCTTTGGGGTTTGGTCTACCAGCCACTCCAAAAAAAAAAATGATGGCGATAGCGCTATGGAGGTGTGGCATATACCCGTCTTTGCAGATGCGCTTCTGGCTTTTGGGTTGCAGTAGCAGTTCAGAAACACTGGATTTCCCCTGCGACCCATTAACAGTACGAGACAAGGTGTCGGGTTTGGACTCGGTTCTTCTGGCCCGATTAGCGATTATCTGACGATTCTGTACTCGGCCCATCTATTGAGCTCATGGGTCGTCTTTTGTCCTTTTCGCCAACCAAGCCAGCCAGACTGTGTCGCACCGACTGCTCTGCCCACCAAGAAATGCCACGCCCCATTGCTATCGCCTTTCCCACCACGTCACTTAACGTCAGATCAGATCCACGTTAGCCCCATGTACTTGCCTACAGCTCACGGATGCATCCCTGTTGGCCTGCATAGCAAGTGCCCGCAGAACGACCTGATCTTCTGCTCTGCTACTTGTTGGTTGCTGATATCAGTTGATTGAGAGAGACATATATTTCCCGTCTTCTCCAACTGTTCCGGGCTGAATTCCTCACGTCTTCATTCTTTTTGCACCAGAGCTACCCCGCCAAGCTCATCCCACCCACTACTCAACATTTGCTAATCACTTCTTTCACAATGGCTCAGAAACCCTCACACAAGCATTCCAAAAGCGTCATGGCTGCTACCGCTCAGGACCACCTCGAGTTCGGAGGCAAGATCTCATGGCTTGCCTCCCTCGACACCGCTTTCCGACCTCAGCGCAACTACCGCCGCTCCTCCATCATCTGCACCATTGGCCCCAAGACAAACTCTGTTGAGGCCATCAACAAGCTCCGAGATTCCGGTCTTAACGTTGTCCGCATGAACTTCTCCCACGGATCATACGAGTACCACAAGTCTGTCATTGACAATGCTCGTGAGTCCGAGGCTACCCACGCTGGTCGCAATGTTGCCATTGCTCTTGATACCAAGGGCCCCGAGATCCGAACGGGTAACACTCCCAACGATGAGGATATTCCCATCAGTGCTGGCCACGAGATGAACATCACCACCGACGATTCTTATGCCACCGCCTGTGACGACAAGAACATGTGAGTACAATAAAACCCGTGTAACTCCTAAAGCTAACTCGTGCAGGTACGTCGACTACAAGAACATTACCAGTGTCATCGAGCCCGGCCGTGTCATCTACGTCGACGACGGTGTTCTCGCTTTCGACGTCCTCGAGATCAAGGACGAGAAGACCATCCGAGTCAAGGCCCGCAACAACGGTGCTATCTGCTCCAAGAAGGGTGTCAACCTGCCCAACACTGATGTCGATCTTCCCGCTCTTTCCGAGAAGGACAAGGCCGATCTCAAGTTCGGTGTTGAGAACAACGTCGACATGGTTTTCGCCTCTTTCATCCGCCGCGCTCAGGATATCTATGACATCCGTGAGGTTCTCGGCGAGAAGGGCAAGCACATTCAGATCATCTCCAAGATTGAGAACCGACAGGGTCTCAACAACTTCAAGGAGATCCTCGAGGCCACCGATGGTGTCATGGTTGCCCGTGGTGATCTCGGTATCGAGATTCCCGCTGCTGAGGTGTTTGCTGCCCAGAAGAAGCTCATTGCCATGTGCAACCTCGCTGGCAAGCCCGTCATCTGCGCTACTCAGATGCTCGAGTCCATGATCAAGAACCCCCGCCCCACCCGTGCTGAGATCAGCGACGTCGGTAACGCCATCACTGATGGTGCCGACTGTGTTATGCTTTCTGGTGAGACAGCCAAGGGTAGCTACCCCTCCGAGGCTGTCAAGGAGATGCACGAGGCTTGCCTCAAGGCCGAGAACACCATTCCCTACGTCTCTCACTTCGAGGAGATGTGCACTCTCGTCAAGCGACCCGTCTCCACTGTCGAGTCTTGCGCTATGGCTGCTGTCCGCGCTTCCCTCGATCTCGGTGCTGGCGGTATCATTGTCCTCTCCACCTCCGGAGAGTCGGCCCGCATGCTTTCCAAGTACCGACCCGTGTGCCCCATCTTCATGGTCACTCGAAGCCCCACAACATCTCGATTCGCCCATCTGTACCGTGGCGTGTACCCCTTCCTGTTCCCCGAGACCAAGCCCGACTTCACCCAGGTTAACTGGCAGGAGGATGTCGATCGCCGAATCAAGTGGGCCGTCAACAACGCTCTTCAGCTCAACGTCCTCACCCCCGGTGACACCGTTGTCGTTGTCCAGGGCTGGAAGGGCGGCATGGGTAACACCAACACCCTCCGAATCGTCAAGGCTGACCCCGAGCACCTCGGCATTGGCCAGCTTCAGTAAAGCATAAAAGTCTCTTAAAGATGAACCTGGAGTGATGGGGATTTGTTTAATGCGAAATTAGTAATGATAGACAGGGCAATGGTTGTTTCCAAGGTTAGGGTACTGGTTTACGAGTTCTGAGTCACGTAAAGGAATAAACAGGGCAAGTCCCTATACATCATATCATCTGTCTCTGTGAATTGCGTCTCCAAGAGAGTAAGTCGTAGACCTGATATGACCAAACACTACGGGTACCAGGCCGATATCCCCCCGTGTAATGTCTAGTACATCCCTCACATCAACACATGTGTCCCTAACGACCCGCCTATCCGAAGCCTCAGAGCCCACACATGCAGCCAAGGATGAAAGGGCTGAGCTATGGAAAGACCCCGAGCTACGGTCCGGATCTCTTGATTCAAGGGTACATTGCTTAACTAACCCCTGACGATACGATATATGATGAGATGGGCCTCGAGGAGCAGGAAAACATCAGACTTTGATACAGTCTATCAATAAACTCAGCAAAAAGTATCCTAAACTTATGCTAAGCTAACATAAGTCTTTTTGTTCTTTAGGATCGAGGTTTTCCTTCATCCCCTAGATGGGTCTATCTTTTCTGTGGTCCGTGTACAAAGGTGTGGCCTGACTTCATAAAAGGTCTGTGACAACCGATTCTGGCATGATTGTGACACTTAAGGGAGATTGTCGGTCCTTCAAGATGAGCTTTGGATACCGTGCTGCGGTGAGATGGGTACTCAGATATGATAGGGAGCTTTAAGAAACTCTTCCTGAGGGACAAGTGGATTGGATAAGTCTAGGATAAACTGAGAAGACTTATAACTCGTGTTTCATTTACATCCTGGTAAAGAATGTTGCTGTAGGTCTAGTGGATCAAGGCGCTGGTGTTGACACGCAGGGGCTGTCATGATGAGATGGCACTGGCTGTGCTTTGGACGGAGTTCTTATGGCAAAGTCAGGTCATTGAGGCAAGTCAAGTTATCCATGTTCAGTCGCTATAGTGGTTATTTTGTGAAAGCCGTGCAGCCGTGCAGTATCTTGAGATGGGCGTTGAGAGAAGACGTCTCGTTATGCGTGATGGCAAGTTTCCGTCATCGTCTTTTGTCTCATGACCCTGGCGGTTCGGCTCGAGCCGCATCAGTTGCATGCATCCAACGGCCATGCATTCGCGCGCGTGATCAACGCCTCATTTGCAGCTCCGTTATAAAACCATTGGAGCAGTCTCACTCAGACGGTGATGCAGTAGAAGAATAATAAGTAAGTAACTCCGTATGCTAGCAAATGCTGGGTTCCTCTATGTATGCCTGAGAATGGCCATTCTGTCCACTTTCCTGTCTATAAATCCTTGATCTCAAACTTCTTTCTCAAATGCTCTCCATACTTGATGAACAGCCACGGCGCAGGGATTAGCGCAGCAGCGATGAAGCCCAGAAGGCTGTTTCCCCATCCCATGCCGAGTTTGTCGTACATTGGTAGTCCCGCGAGAGGTAGAAATGCTCCGGCTAGTGATCGCATGACGGTGTTGGCGGCGAGAGCGGAGGCTGCGTAGATGGTGAAGCTGTCGATGAGGTACATCTGTAGTGACTGTAATATGTTAGTCGGAATCACGATACCAAGCGATAAACCTACCATGAAGATGACAAGGTTTCCGACACCGATGACACACGTTCCAAGGATAGGTGCAATCCAATGAGTATGGTATTCAGCAGTCCATCCGTAAATGAAGAAACCAGCCGGGAGCAGAACGGCACCAATCCTCAGCGGCGGGAGTCGATTCTCAGGCCTCATTGCTTCACCGGGATCGTCAATACCTTGCTCCTTAGCAGCTGCAGCCTTCTTCTTCATGTACTTGTCACTTGAGACTGAAAAGTATGCTACGCCAATCATACTACCCACACCAAGACCCAGGAACGTCAGGCCTGCATTAACGGTGTTGAAGTGGTAGATTTGCATAAACAGAGGTGTGAGACTTGTGAAGAGGAGGTAGAGGTATGCATAGGCGAGTCCAATGTATACACCGCAAATGATGCAGATTGGGGAGAATAGGAGCATCTTGAATGGGCGTAGGATACCGCGCTTGAAGTAATCCGCTGGACTAAGGCCAGCGTCGAGTTTAGATCGAAGGCGGTCGTTGCCTGTTTCCTTCTTGAGTCTCTTTGTCTTTCGGGCGAGAATGACGGGTGCGTAGGTCTCTTCTGAGGCGAAAAAGAAAATAGAGGACAGGACACCAGATATGATGGCAATAATCCAAAATACCCATCGCCAACCTAAGGCGTCAGTTATAACGCCGCCAACAACTGGCCCAATGATAGGTCCGAGGAGCGGACCAATACTGAAGCCTGCCATTGCCGCACCTCGCTTCTCCTGGACGATCATATCTGCGATTGTACCGCCGCCGTTGGTAATGGGTGTCGAGCCAAATGTGCCACTGAGGAAACGGAATGCGATGAAACTGCTCAACGAGGGAGCTTTGGCGCAGGCAATAACGAACACTGAGAGAGTTAGAGAAGTCTGGAGGGAGTGAGTGTATACTCCATACCGATGAAGCCAACGTTGCAGCAGTGATAGACTATTTGACGTCCATAAAGTTCGGATAGAGGAGCAAAGATCATAGGACCAGCAGCGAAACCGAGAACGTAGACTGACACACAGAAGGATGCCAGTTCACGACTTTGGCTGCCGAACTCGACCATGAGCTGCGGTACACCGGGTGCAAACATGGCTATGTCATGTTAGCATGTCCTCAACGTTCAGTATCCATCAAAACCTCGATGTCGAGATAGAACAGAGAGGGCCACTTACAAGAAGCCAAGGGAGTAACGAATGTCAGTGCGCTCACTAGCACACAATTGAGAACCTTCTTCCAAGTAGCAAAATTGTACGGATTCTCGCGATCCTTATCACCATCCCACCAAACAATATCGCTCTCGGTCTGCGTTTGCGAACCCTCTTCCTCATCTCTCACCTCATTTTCGTTACCATGCTTCTCTGGGTCCAGAGAAGCTCGTTCCCTCGCATGGCTTGCACGTCGGTGACTCGTGAGACTGGCTCGTCTTTGCTCGTCCGCTGGAGTGGGGATAAAGCCAATGTTGCTAGGAATATCTGCATCGTGACCCTCGGCAATAGCCTCTCGGGTCTTTTCTTCGCGTGTTGGTTCGCGGGTCAAAGCATGAGATCTTGACTCTTCGCGAGTCAAGTCATCGTCTCTACTCATCTTGAACGTCTCAGCTGTATGTTGAAGTCGGAGATAGTCCGTATTGGGTAATTCCCAGGTTATGCTAGTGGAGATTTTGCGTTTCGTCTCCCCGGATTTTTGCAAATCCTATTCTGTGGTTCCTCTCCACTTGAAGTCGGTCAGGTTCAATTTTCGTAAAAGTTGTCGGTGGAAGACGAGGTTGTTGATGGGACGACTTTCGAGGTCGATAGCCTGACAAGACGGGTGAACGAGACAAACAGGGTGGAAGACCTCAGAGACGCCAGTAACGAGATGTATACTCGTTTGAGAACAAAGTCAAGTTTGTTTGTTTCGCGAACTGGGAGAAACTGTTCTCGCTTGCGGACGGGCAACACAAACGGGTTCAGTGTGCGATCATAAGAGAGTCATATGGCGTGAAATGAGGCACAGAAGGAGAAAAAAAGGGAAGAGAACAGAGAAAAAAACAGAGCTGACCTACATCCTTGAACATAGGCTGAAGCAATGTAACAGGGCCTCCGCCAATTCGGGTTTCTGTCTAAATCTGTTGGAGATCTCCTCTTCCAATGCAACAAACCTCGGCCGGAACACATTCTCCCCCCCTCCCTCTTCTCTCCTTCGGCTCCTCGCTCGCGTTCGGATTCAGCCATCAACTCCGTCGACCTACATGACACTACGGAGTAAAGCACGTTGTCTTTCGCAAAGGGTCCCCTTCTCGTATGGGTCTGCCAATTTCATTGGGCAGGGGTCTTGCTTGAAACGGCCTGATCACCCGCTTTCCTAGACATGGCGTGCTCAGATATTCTCGGCCGAGTCATGGAGTTGAAGTCCGGTCTATTTCCTCGCAATATCCGTCGTCTTTGGGGGGGATTTCTCCTGTGCGGAGGTGCCCCCATGACTTTGGCTAAGACATTTCCCCGCGCTCTTTCATCATTTAGCAGTAATGGTAGTCTCGTATACGGATATTCGGCCATAAACTGAGGTTCTTCACATAACATCGGGAAGAATTCCCAGTCTGACCACCCATAGGATTTCGCGTGGTGTGACAGCGGCACCAGAACCGGTACCTATTCTGACCGTATCACTTTAATTCGACTCAAGAACAACCTGCAGAGGGTTTCTCGTTTAGGTCGTAACCCCGACCCTCAGCCTTAACTTCCGCAGGACTGCATGATCGGACAATCAATGCCATCGCCAAAGGCTGAAGTTCCACCCTCTATAGCTAGACCTCAGGGAGCAAGAAAGCTCAAGACTTGAAAAGAGGGTGCTACAATAAACTTAGCAAAGAGTCCCCTAAACTTAGGCTAAATTACCTAAATATTTTTATCGTTTAGGATCAAGGTCCCAAATTTTCTTTCCTCCGCTAGCTGGGTAACACCCGCTTTCCCGTGTTTCTGTACTGACGTTGGGCATCGTGCACCCACAAGCCGCAAACGTCAGCTATGAGGCTATCCACAGAATCTCTCCTATGGGGAACACACAGTGGAGAACCCATGGTATCTCGTCACGGCGAAGCATTGCGACAGACCGAATGAGACGATGGTGCATAGCTGGCTTGTAACAGCTATATGCGGGTAAATTGGAAAGCATGGTTTCACTGGTTGCAAAACATTGTGAGTTTGTGTTGCAATCGGGTTTTGTTGTTTGGGGGCGGATCTCGAAATGGCAAAGCTGCAATATCTCGGGCATTACTCTAAAGCGACAGTATGACAAACCTGTAGCTTCATTGACGTTTTCCAGTGATCTGGCAGTATCGTAAACATGTTGCCACTTCCCTGACAAAGCCCAGATCCCCCTTGAGCGAGTGTTTGCGTGTGGAAGGCATGCTCCATCGAACGGCCAGATGATGGAGCTCGACAATCTCACCGGGTAGTTGATGAAGCAAACCGGCCCTTCTCAGGCTTCTTGCATCGGAAGCCAACATATGCGTCCGTTCAGCAAGTCAGCCATGTCTGTCTTTCTTGCACACGACTAACAACGGAGCAATGCCAGTTGACTCTCATGCATTGCCATTGTCCAAGGCCCCTTGAAGACAGAATACTTCCTACGCATCTCTCTTGTGTCTCCTCTCGTAGCTTGGGTAATAGTCATGCGCTTCTTCATCTGCGGGTCCCTGTAACGTGTAATGAAGTAAAAGGCAAAAGGCATCATCTAATGACACCAAGTTTCATAAGATTGTCTCGAAGAGAACACAGACCCTCAAGAGTGTCTGAGGCTCGTTCTTTCAATGACTCGCATTGAAGACTAATGATTTTTGCTGCTTTCGACTCATTGCCGACAGCTAATGATACCGCACCTTCTAGTTGCTTTGCCCTTGAGCTCAGGGAATGCTGGAGCTCGATCACCATTGCGATCATCATTGAAGCTGCAGATATTTTCGGGGCAACGAAAGAGCCGATCTTGATCTCGGGCATGTCGAACTTGGGCTCGTGTTCTCTGGGTAACAAGGGTACAGCATGAGCGCACATACGCCCATGGTTAGTGATCATGTCAAAGATATCTAGTAGACGAAGATGACAGGCCATGATGAGGTGAATAAGAGACTGGTCGATTGGTACTCTGGATTTTGAAACTGAAAATTGCTTTTGTGCGTTATGTATGCAGTCCGGGGCGTCACAGCTGATGTCCTCGGGTTCAAGTCGTTTGAGGACTTCAGGATATAAGTGAAGTAGCTTTTGTGAACGTTGTAGCAGATCTTCAAGGAATGATCCAAGATCAAACTTGCATATCTTCATGAACTCGGTGAGTTCTCTTGCAGATAAGTGATCTCGTTGCGAGGTTGGAAAGTTGGTCTGTAGCCGATCCAGCCCAGCCATGAGATCTGTCAACTGAGATATCTCAGTGACTTGAGCTGGTGGAGGTGCAGGTGGATCTGTATCTTCGCTAATAGGCGGCGTTGTGATAAATTGATCCAGATCAAGGCTAGGAACTGGATCGACTGTAGGCTCGTCCAGGCCAAGCATAGACCAGTTGAAGGGAGCATTGTCAGGATGGCGCAGAGATCGAGTTGGAGGGCTGAAGAGACAGGTGACTCCAGCTTTGACACAGCGAGTACAGACAGATGAGGCAGGGATCTTTGTGCATTTCAACTTTTTACTGTGACATCGATCACACGCTTGTCGGAGATCTGACATGGTAGGGAAGTTGTTTGGGACAAAGAAAGTCGCTTGCGTGTAAATGGGAAGCCTCGCGATAGTGGGGAAGGTGTTGTTGTAGAGGACATGTAGAAAGAAATACCCTAGACCTTCAAACCTGACATTCTGGCTCAAGCTGGGACAGTGGCTGAGCTACAAAATTATTAGGTCTATCAATACTATAATTAACTTTATTTAACTCAATAACGATTCAGAGGCAATCAGCTTCAGATCTATCTATCAGTCAGCGTTAAGGTGTAAATTTACAAAGCTTAATTGAGGTTCCTGATCATTAGTCTGGATGCATCAATCACACTTTCAGCTCCACTTTGTTTCTAACAAGAGCTCATAGAAGCTACTCAAGTACAAGACAGTCAAATAGACTAGACAATAATCAATAATAATTACAGCAGATGCAGGAATCGTAGCCAATGACTCACAAGGTCTCACTGTAATTTTATGGATTTTCAAGTCGCACTGTTGCGTGTTGTTGTTGTTCACGTTACCTCGATATCACCGATCCCTTGTCTGCATTGGATCGATCAACAACACCACTTACTGCCACTGGTAACTAAGAGCTTCCCCCCGAAACTTTCCACTTCCATTCCATTTCCATTTCCACTTGAACCAACAGCTCCAACACAAAATCCTCAACCTCCCCATCGCATCATCTTTACCATGATTGCGATCCTGGATTTTGTACCTGACGCTCCCACTCCAAGGACATGTCGCTAATTCCCTACCAGCCCCATGAGGGCCGAGAGATTGTTCTGTACGTCATCGTCTTTCCCTTTGTTTGTTGTGCAAGGTATCGGTATCCATAGCAAGCTAACCAATCCTTGTAACTTGCAGCCGTCACCACAACGCTATCGTTGTTCGCGATTCTCAATCACATCGACTCGAGATCAGAGGCATCTCGACTTGTCCTACATGCCATCAGCCGCTCACTCGTTCCGAGAATACTTCCGACCGAAGCTATGATTCCTTTGGTGCTCGGCAAGAGACATATGTCGACCCCGATTACTTTCGCATGCTCCGCGCTGCCAATGCGAATAACGATAATTCCGCCGATAACCCCCCGAGCCCAGTAAGAAGACTTTTTGGTCCTATCTTGGGTGGTAGTAGCCCGACAACAAATCAGACATCGCCATCGCCAGGTCCAGATGAGGCCGAGTTTGTGTCGAGTACACCCGGTGTCGCGCAAGCGGAAGGCAGCAGAATACGGCGAGATGCATTCAGTCCCAACTACTTCAACACATTTTTCGTCGAAGAAAGAGTCCTAGGCAAGGGAGGCAAAGGTGTCGTGCTGCTTGTACGGCACGAAATTGATGGATGCGCCCTTGGTCAATTCGCTTGCAAACGAGTCCCCGTCGGAGATGATCACGCCTGGTTAGAGAAGGTGCTCATCGAAGTCGAGCTTCTCGCCAAGCTTTCCCATCCAAACCTCGTATCGTATCGGCACGTCTGGCTTGAGGATATTAGACTCACCCGATTTGGCCCCAGTGTCGCTTGCGCATTCATCCTCCAGCAATACTGCAATGGTGGTGACCTCCAGCAGTACATCATCGGCGGAGCACCACGTGAGGCAACCAAAGAGGAGCTCAAGGCTCAGATGCGTCGACGATCAAAGGGTCAACTCGAAACTCCTGTCGATTTGTTGAACGGCAACCGCAAGCTCCCTTTTGATGAAATTTACACGCTGTTCAAGGACATCACATCCGGCGTGGCATATCTCCACGCAGCCAACTACATTCATCGCGATCTCAAACCAAGTAATTGTCTGCTCCATCATGAGGGTGGCAGAACGACATGCCTTATCAGCGATTTCGGTGAAGTCCAGCCCGAAAATGTCGTCCGCAAGTCTTCAGGCACTACCGGAACCATCTCGTACTGCGCTCCCGAGGTCCTCAAAATGGATGTCTCCTCAGGTCGATATGCAAACTTCACCACGAAGTCGGATGTCTTCTCGCTTGGTATGATCCTCTACTTTATGTGCTTCGGGAGACTTCCTTACCAAAGCGCGAATGCTCTGCAAGAAGAACTCGAAGATGTGGATGAACTTCGAGCCGAGATCACTCACTGGCAAGGGTTCCAGGATGAACGACGTGAGCGACCAGATCTTCCCTCGAAGCTGTACCAGCTATTGAAAAGACTGTTGTCTCTCAACCCTGGCGAAAGACCTAGTGCCAATGAGGTCCTCAAAGCCATGCGAGGCGAGTCAATGACCTTCGAGAATGGTGCAAGTCAGGAGCCTGCACCGAATCTCGGGATCGGAACTCGCATACAGAATCTGGACTCGCCCGCTCCCCCAAGCACGCCAGTTCCAGGTGAGTTTCTTTTTCTTGTGTTGTAACAAACCTACTCTTACAGTTCTACAGGCCCCCGACATCGACATCAAACATCAACATCGGACAAGTTTGAAGAGATCAGCGCAGTGGCTAGGACGACTTCCAGAGACCTGTCGCCTACCAAGAGTGGCCAGAACTCTCGACTGGATACGCACCGTCAATCTCTATCGAGGCATGGTGGCTCGCAGTCCATGGTTATGTCCCGCAGCCAAGAAAGTCATCGCGGATCTTTTGTAACACCAGCCGTGAGCGTCAGCGATGCATCCGAGCACTCAGAGATGCACGAGAGGCGAAACTCTCAGAGCCCTCCACTTTTGATGCCGCCGCCCACGACCACAGCTGACGCTCTTAGACGGAGAGCAACTGTGTTTCTCATCCGATCCATGCATCTGGCAGGCGAGAACTCTGCGCTACTCAGCTATGCCCTACGCCTCGGCTTATTTGGCATTAAAATAACCACTCTCACACGGCCCTGCTGGCCACTCATGGTCCAACCGAACGTAGGCATTCCACTTGTCTGCATTGCAGCGCTAGATCTTGGCTTACCGCAAATGACGAGCTATTCTCCTGCCCTCAGGCAAGGCTACGGAGATTACTTCACAAGGGGTCCACGAGCGTGGGGCTTAGCCATGAGCCTTCTCCTTTTGTTCCTTCATTTTACAGTGCTATGGGTTGCGTCAGGTTGGGCGACGCTGTGTGCCACGAATGAGCATGACGTTTGGGCCGATGGGCCATGGTAGCGTGACTTGAAAAGTTGTAGTGATGCGAGATGATGTTTATATCTGTGAATTATTGAAACCGTTTGGCTTGCGGATGCGTGAGGAGGGGAATGAAGCATACCTGAGACCGTTTGGCGAAACATATTGGTTCATGAAAGTAAAGCGACAATGATACAAAAGAACTGATAGTGGAAATGATTGAGAATGACGGCGGTTTTAAAAAGGGCCCAAAGAAAAGTGTTTATTAAAACAAAATAGAAAGAAGGTTGACCTCTCCATTATAGCATACGCTCTCCCAGGATTAACAACACCTAATGATACAAATCCAACTGCCATGCCGTTTACTAGCCTATATTTTCCTCAAAGACTTCTGCGCCAAGATCCTCCGTCTATCCATCTCCCTATTCGCCAACTCACTGCTCTTACTCTCTGGTGCAATGCGCTGACCATGGGTCAAACTCCCAAAGCCAAAGTCAGGTTCACCACCAAGACTGCCAAAGATGTCTCCAATGTAGTTCTCTGCTCTGATACCATCCTTGAACGTGGTATCCCAATCTTCAAGAATGCCCTTGACGATCTCAATGCCTGCATTGAAGATGTTAGCAATAGCGATTGAGAAGCCGTTCTGTTTGGCGGCGGTGAGATGATCTAGGTCGGTGAAGTCAGGAGGAGGACGATCAAAGTTGGAACCTACAAGGGTTAGCGAGATGATGAATAGGGGTTATGGGGGAGATCACCTGTTCTGTAGATCATGACTCTTGAAAAGTCGCAGATCTTTGCAATCGCTGCTCTGACGAGGACTTCCAAGATTGCATTGTCCTCCTGAGCGCTCATGCAGTAGATGCCAGTGCCATTCGTCCACACTTTGGTAGTGTTCTCAAAGGACTCGGAGAGTCTACTGCCAGAGTAGTATACATCACTCGTAGCAGTGTCGCACTTGATGACAGCTGGAGGTTGAGAGGCACTTTTATAAGTCTCGCCCATTCGGCGATAGAGTGCACGATACTCCTTTGGTCCATTCGCGTCTTCCAGCTGAGCCTTGGATGCAAATTTGTATGCTGCATCTTGAAGTTGAGCGTTGAGTTCAAAGACTTCAGTGCCATATGTGATAAAGGGCTGTTGGTAGGGCTGATCACGACCGAATGAGATATACCCCGTTGGCCAGCCTGGAGGAAGAGATCGTATATCAATCTCATATTGTAAAGCAACCTGAACTGAATAACGAGCGATGGCAACTGAACCAAGAGTACCGTACTTGGGATTAACGCCAGCTATACCGGCGACGAGGAAGTAGGTATGGCGAAAGTCAAACTTTGATGAGAGCATCAAAGCCATGAGTGAAGCAGCGGAGTTTATCTCTCCCTCGCCGATGGTGACATGACAGATACTTCCATCTTCAGTGCATGTGGCGCAGGGGAAGAGCATGGAGAGGCCAGGGGCGTGAACGATCTTGGAGGCGAGGTTGCCTAGATTTGAATCGGGGAAGCGTTCGTGCCAGACTGCAGCTTCTGGTGACCACTGTTGTATGGTGTTAGAGAAGTGGTATGAGATGGGGGAGGGGGCATACCATTGAGATGATCATGACTTTGGGAGCAAATACTTCATCGTCTCGTGTATTCAGGGGACGAGGTAAAGCTGTTACTAGAGGCAAGAGAACGAACTGAAGAAAGAGTGTAAGTAAAGCTCTTGGTAACTCCATGTTGATAGTCTTGAGTTGTTTGAAGACATCACTGAGAATCGAGGGGGAAGTCAAGGAGCTTTATCTCTGAATCGCATCCAGACAATCTCAGGACTTATACCAAGAAACATGTTCGAGACCTTCAACGCCGAACCCGTTCCACAGAACCCAATTCTGTCACCCCGAATAAAGATTCAGAGCCCAGAAGGAGATTCCCAACGGATATCCAGCAACGGATGTCGCCCATTCCAAGGCAAACTACAGCAGCGAGTCATGTCGAGGCATTCTGGGACAAATCGGAAGAATGGAGGACAATGACGGGATCTTTGATACGGGAAGTTGCTTTGTTTGGAGCATCACGTCCGTCGGATAGGGCAGCTCTGAGGTGAAAGTTCTCTCCTGAGGGCGTTTATAGGGTAAGTTTAGGGGTAGTGAAACGAAACAGAACTGGACTGGATACGACACCATGTGCTCAATGTTTGGAGGTCGAAGCGAAAGACAGCGCCATGTCTTTGATTCAAGCTTAACATCTAACGACTTGGCATGCCTCTACCGCTGACGTGAATCTATATTTCTGCATTGTATCACTCTGTGCAAACAGTCTCGATGGGGAAGTTTGTTGAACAGGGTCGTGCAAATATCCCGGAGTCGATGTGAAGTTTCTTGTGCGACTGATATGTCTGGAGATGTTTATCTGGGAATGCATGTCTCGGCCGGCAGGGCGCTGAAGCGATCGGGGAAGAGAGGCGGTTATTGATTGGACAGACGAGACGAGATTGGTTTGAAGTGAAAGATATGCTTTTCTATTCTGCCTAAGAATGATGGTGGAAAGCGTAATGTCTTGACCACTGGATTGGATCGTGTAGTATGGGATACAGATGTTACGGGGGAGAGTATTAGGGGCAGTCACGAGCATAAATTGATTTGTGCACCTTGTGTTATTGGTGGTTTTGGTTGGATGGATGGATTGTGAGATGTGAGGCTGTAGGGACAAGACGACACGGTGGGATGGAGATCAGTCTTGGTGTAGTGCGTCTGTGCCCATCGCACGTGGGTTGTGTCTGTACTTCTTGCTTTTTCTGATCAAGATGGAGTTACTCTTTGAGTTTGAGCCGTTTGTCATTTTCGTTGTAACAGCGGGCTTGACTGTTATCAACGGCTTCAATCGTCACCGTTTCATCGTGGCTAGCCATTCACCATCTGAAAGCTGCCTTATGTAACTGAAAGTCTAATCCAACTCAACTCAACCACAACAATTACTCCCAATTGTACAAAGAGAGTATCATGTAGTTCTGGGAACTTAGCCACCCAATGATATGCCTCTCCCCAACCTCCTATCGTAGCTCATCATCTCGGTTTATTTCTGGATCCCAAAGTCTGGGCATCTACGGGGCCTCGGTGTTATCAGATGTGCCCGGATCCGCGTATCTGATTGATTTGTTACTGTAAATGTCATCGGCTTGAGTCAATTATTCCAGTTTTTCTAGAATTGTTATGATACTCGCATCATCTGACTCGTTGGTAGATCACTTGGGGAAACCTTGGCAGAGGCCAAACTTCACGATACGACAGTTGATTATCTTGGCGTGGTTTTTTGTGGTTTCGCCAAGAAAAACTGGGTTGCCTCTTTTATTACTCAGCAAGAGACGGACAAGGAAGGTCAAGACCCAGGGGCCGCGTGTAAGGTTTGGATTGAGGCTGGGTTGGGGCTTTTTCAACAGGGCACTGTGCATGATCTGCCTCATTCCTCGTTATTCCTAGTGTTTCAATTCTTAATTCAACGACGTTTCTTAAGACTCACTGCTTCAGCGACTTCAACACCAGAGGCTGCTGCTGTGATGACGACGACAATGACACACACCCGTTGGCCAAAAAGCTTCAGTCTCTCTTAGCACAAACGACGTTGCAGCCAAGACGACCGCCAAGACACGATAGCAGCAGCACCAAGCATTTTCAGGATTACCTAGCCCCCCCTAGAGTCTCGGCCCTTCCGAGCTGATGGGCAGTGACAATATCAGTTCCCAGAGTTTCCCCAACTCCAACTACGGGGCAGGCCCCTCGGTCCTCTGTAAGGCGGACCAGTTACAGTGGGTTAGCGACGTGTCGCTGCTGATTGTTACTGGATATGGCGTATTTTCTGCACAAGGCGGACCGTCCGGGACCCCCAGACCAGAACTGAACAGAGTTGACTGTTACGCCGCCACAGAATAGAGATTGACCTGCCAAGCACCACTCACAATCAACTCTGCCCGCCAGAAGGTCATTTCCCGGTGGAGACAAGTCGTCCAGGTATGACGAGTTTCTCTTTAAGGTTCTTTATTTTCCTGCTGGTCCTGGCTGACTCTAACGCTTTCAGGGTAGAGTTTTGTAAAAGCCTCCCCCACGCTAGAGCTTGAGCATGATTTCAATGCTTCCTCCACAATCAATCAACCGTCCCGTCCCCTTCAAACCGTCTTCGATCCACCACTGAATCTTCGTCCTCTTTTCTTCTGTTTTGTTTTGTTTTCATTCAACCTATCTCTGTGGCTCAGTGCCGTACCAGGTTTTCTGGATCAACGGCTGCTTCGCGCTCACAAACCTGTAACACAGATTCCCATTGATGGACGACATCACGAGTATTCCTGATTCACGCTATGGCGGCTCTGGCGAAGGGTCCAACTCTAACTCCAACTTTGACGCTGGTAGTCACCACCAGCCGAAGATTGATAACACGATGAATCCTCAAATCGATCCTCACGACGTCGATCCGCCCTTCGATTTGCACGACGACGAACATGTTCAGGGCAACAACTTTGCCTTTACCCCGTCTCAGCTACATCGACTCCTGACCGCCAAGAATATCTCCGCTCTGCGCGCGTTTGGAGGCTTGTTGGGTTTAGCCGCTGGTCTTCGAACCGATATTTCCGCTGGACTGAGCGCCGACGAAACAACATTGGACGGTACCGTCACCTTGGATGAAGCTGTAGCCTCTGGCAGTCTTGAACGACCGCCAGTTCTATCGGCAGCATCCCCTCCGCCGTCGCCGCCGCTGTTACACAATGGGTTGTTCGAACATCGCGATAACCACTTTGTCGATCGAAAACGAGTATTTGGGGATAACCGCCTGCCCCAAATAGCACAAAAATCTTTCTTCAGACTATTATGGATAGCATTTAATGATAAACTGATCATTTTGTTAACTATTTCTGCTTCCATCTCACTCGCTATTGGTATCTACCAGTCTGTCGACAAGTCGATAGGCGCATCGCGTGTTGAGTGGGTAGATGGTGTGACAATTGTTGTTGCGATCCTCGTCATCATCATCGCAAGCGCTGCGACCGATTGGCAGAAGAATTACAAGTTTAAGAAGGTCAATGAACGGAAGCAACAAAGGGACGTAACAGTGATGCGCTCGGGTAAACTCCAGCGTATCCCCGTTCAAGATGTTGTCGTTGGCGATCTTTTACACCTCGAGGCTGGCGACATTGTTGCCGTGGATGGCGTTCTCGTGCAAGCTTCGAGTCTGCAGATGAACGAGTCTTCCATCTCTGGAGAGGCTGACCTTGTACACAAGACTGTACCGAGGCCAAACCATTCAGCTACATCACGAATTGACCCCTTCATTCTCAGTGGAACCACTGTCGCGCGCGGTGTTGGTTCCTATCTCGTTACTGCTGTTGGTGTCAACTCGACCTATGGCCGTATCCTCATGTCATTGAGAGACGACGTCAAGGAGACACCACTCCAGGCGAAGCTTGGCCGTCTTGGCAAGCAACTCATTGTTATCGGTGCCATTGCAGGTTCCATCTTTTTTCTTGTCCTCTTCATCCGCTTTATGGTCACTCTCCACACCGTCACTGGTGGGCCATCTCAGAAGGCAGAAGACTTTTTGCATATCCTGATTCTGGCCGTCACGGTCGTCGTCATCACTGTTCCAGAAGGCCTGGCGCTCAATGTAACCGTTGCACTGGCCTTTGCCACGAAGCGTATGCTCCGAGATAACAACTTGGTGCGGTTGATCCGATCGTGTGAGATTATGGGAAACGCGACAACAGTTTGCTCCGACAAAACTGGTACCCTGACACAGAACAAGATGACTGTCGTGGCTGGACGTGTTGGCTTGGAGTCTTACTTTGACGACACCGACCTGGTTGTTCCGGATCCC
This sequence comes from Fusarium nygamai, assembly GCA_001262555.1. Classification (NCBI taxonomy): domain Eukaryota; kingdom Fungi; phylum Ascomycota; class Sordariomycetes; order Hypocreales; family Nectriaceae; genus Fusarium; species Fusarium nygamai. The sequence continues at coordinate 457,959 of LBNR01000008.1, forward strand.
GATTCGTCCATGTCGCGTGCCTCGACTATCAAGTACGACAGTTCGATTGACATGGCAAAGTCACTCTCTCCAGAATGTCGGCGGTTGATCAAGGACAGTATCGCTCTCAACTCCACGGCCTTTGAGAATGATGACTCGGGTACCGCTACTTTTATGGGCTCAAGCACTGAGACTGCTTTGCTACACTTTGGTCGTCAGCATCTCGGTATGAACAATTTGGCCGAGGAGAGGGCCAACTGCCCCATTGTCGCGATCCTTCCGTTCGACTCTTCCCGAAAATGGATGGCAGTCTTGGTCAAGATTAATGAGGATCGTTATCGACTTCTCGTCAAGGGAGCAGCGGAAGTTGTGTTTGAATATTGTGCTTTTGTTGTTTTGGATCCGACATTTAGAGTACCAATTGCACGACTCTCGGAGAATGACCGTGCAAGCTATCGTAACACCATCGAGGACTACGCCAACAGGATGCTTCGACCTGTCGCCATTGCATACCGAGACTTTAGCGCGCAGGATATCTTTGACGGTCCAGACGACGATCCCGATAACATCAACCTAGAATGGTTGGCCTCTGGCATGATCTTCATAGGCGCCTTTGGCATTCGTGACCCATTGCGTCCCGAGGTTGTGGAATCAGTTCGTCAATGTCAGGCTGCCGGAGTGTTTGTTCGCATGGTTACAGGTGACAACTTCTTGACGGCCAAGGCTATTGCAACGGAATGTGGTATCTACACAGCTGGTGGTATTGCCATGGATGGACCAACATTCAGAGACTTGACTCCTGAGCAGCTTGATGCTGTTATTCCAAGACTGCAAGTATTGGCTCGTTCAAGCCCTGAGGATAAGTTGCTTCTTGTAACACACCTGAAGCGCATGAATGAGACGGTAGCTGTTACCGGTGATGGTACGAATGACGGTCTGGCATTGAAGGCGGCGGACGTTGGGTTTGCTATGGGTATCCAGGGTACTGAAGTTGCCAAGGAGGCTGCATCCATCATTCTTCTCGACGACAACTTTGCTTCTATTGTTAAGGCTTTGGCTTGGGGTCGAACTGTGAATGACTCCGTCAAGAAGTTTTGCCAGGTAAAGTTATTGATTAATATGGCCAGGTTCTTCGCTAACCAAACGATAGTTCCAATTCACCATCAACATCACCGCAGGTATCATCACCGTCGTTTCCGAGCTCGTTGGCGACGCTGTTTTCACCGTCGTTCAATTGCTTTGGATCAACTTGATCATGGATATCTTTGCCTCTCTTGGTTATGCTACCGATCACCCCTCGCCCGACTTCCTCAAGCGAAAGCCCGAACCCCGTAATGCTTCTATCATTTCCATCACTATGTGGAAGATGATCATTTGCCAAGCCATCTACCAGTTGATAGTCGTCTTTGTTGTTCACTACGCTGGATGGGATCTCTTCAACCCCGACACTGAATTCGAGATTGAGAAGCTCCAGACATTGGTGCTCAACATCTACGTGTGGATGCAGTTCTTTAATCAACACAACTGCCGTCGCGTGGATAACAAGCTGGATATTTGGTATCAAGGATTTCTGCGAAACCCTTGGTTCATTGGCGTTCAACTTATCACTATCGCGGGCCAGTTCATCATCGTTTTCAAGGGAGGCGAAGCATTCGACACAACCCCCCTTACAGGTGCCCAATGGGGATGGAGCTTGCTCTTTGGTGTCATGTCAATTCCACTGGGAGCTTTGATTCGACAAATTCCTGACAGGCTAGTCCAAAGTCTTTTCAACTTGATCGCGGATAGTTGGCTTGCAATTTGGCGACCGACTCGCGCACTCCTGTCAAAGGCCTTCAGCTGCTTCAAGCGGAAGAAGACCGATGATAAGGAAGCTCAACAACCAGAGCAAGAAATGGGTCCCGTTGAGAACATCCTTCATATGATGCACTTGACCCACGAGCCCGATGAGGATGAGACGCCCATGACGCAAGAACAGCGTGAAGCAATGGAGCGATCAGACCAAACACGAATGATGAAAGAGAAGGAAAAGAAGAAGCGAGATATCGACTTGAACGGCCTCGTAGAAGCGGCCAAGCTAGGAAAAGAGCACAAAGGTGCCATTTTGGAGATTCACCCCAAGACACTCAAAGACGACCCAATTCTAAGGACCAGTAGTGGTAAAAACAGTACGCTGCCACCAAGTCAAGACGCCGAATTCATGAAATTCGTCGCCATAAACACACGACGGCCCCGACAGTCGAGACGAACAAACCCTCGAGTTCCGGCACGACCGGCTCAACGACGACAGCAAGAACAGAAGAGTTCTTGGAGACATCATGTTTCCTGGGAGGGACTACTCAGATCTAAGAGACGATAATGAGCACGTTTTTTGTGCGTTCATATAAATGATATTTTCAAGAGGAGGGTATATACTAGACAGGTTGTCAAGGGAAAGACCTGTGTTCTTGTAAATGACAGATTACGACGTTATGACAGATAAAGGGATTTAAGATACCAATATACGGGTCGCTTTACTAGGCCATAATAATAACAACGCTTCCATCCCAGAATTTTGCAAAATCCAATCCCAAATGCCTTGATAATGATCCAATCCTTTCGTGTGTGTCCATCTCGTTAAATCATAAAAACTTTTTATCGTGTGCTTATCATGTTTTGATGATGGCTTCCTCAATCGCACTCCCAATCTCGGACCTCGGTATTCCCGGCCCCCGCATCAAACAAAGCGATCTCGTAGCGAGCGACTTTATGAGCGCTGGTATACTCACCCGCACTGTAACAGGGCCAGATTTTGGCTCTGTCGGAAATGAGAAACAATTGACGAAGCTCCAGCTCTCGGGTTGTTTGGGTACAGCGTGTCCAACATTCGGCGTCGGCGAGTTATTCAGATTGAGTTCCATAGTTTCAGCGTCTACAACCCTGGCACCAAGTGCGAGGAGTTGCTTCTCAACTCCAACAACGCTGAAGAATCGTGTGAAGTGGTCAATGCGTGTTCCAGCCGGTCGTGTAGGCCACGGCCATTCTATATCCTCCACCGTAGAAGGGTTGAGCTCCGCGCGAGAATAAACATACTGTCCATATCGTCCATACGGCAGATCGATAACGCGATACATCTCATGCCGACCCGGTCCAATTAGCCAGCGCAGCCGTGTGAGCATCTCGTCTTTCGCACGGCCTTTGAGGGTGTTGCAGAAGAGGCGCGATTCACAGGCTGACATTGCGTAGGGCGGCGGCGAGTTTACGAGGAGATGGCATGCTATCGTTAGTATGTCGCAGGCGAGGCGGAATGAGAATGCTGAGTGTTGTGTGGATGAGGGGACGGCGAGATCGCCGGGTGATGCAGGGGTTGTGCCGAGCCAGCCGTTGCCGAAGATCTGAGGCGAGAGAGAGAATGTTGGTAGGTTGAAGGACTTGGCCATTGGTGGTTGCTGAGAGTTGAAGTATGGTGGTGTTGATAGTGAGGACGGTGCTGATGTCGATAAAGATGGTGGAGTTGGCGTAGAAACTGAAGTCATGGCCGTTGACGTAGGCGGTGTCAGCGTCTGAGCCTGAGTCTTCCTCACAGCAACAGCCATCGAGCCCGAAGAATCCTCCGTCGTTTCACTCTGCTCGCTCTCCGGCGATCCAGAACCAGCACGATTCCTATCCTCCCCTTCTCTCGGCATCAGCACAAGATCCTCCTCCGGCCCAACAACCTCATGCGCCAGCTCCAGAATCCTCTCCATACTCCTCCTCAAACTCCCAACGAGATTCGGTTGAGCTTTGACTACAGCTTCAGTGGTAAGCATCTCGTCAACGAAGGACATGAAGACGGAGCTCATCTCCTCGACTACCTGCTCGAGGCGACGCACGCGCTGGGCCTGTGCAGCTTCTGCGGCTTGGCGACGGCGGCGGAAGATGTTTTGGGCTTCGCGGTTACGTTCGCGGCGGGCCTGAGGGATGTAAGTGGAGGTTTCAATGGAGATACAGAAAGGGGATGGACCTTGAGGGCTGCATCGTCGTGATCTTGGGTGTTTGAAGATAAGCGACTTCTGCGCTTCGGGGGTGATTGCGCAGTCATTATATAAGTGGATGAAATGTGAATATGAGATTGAGTGAGAGAAGAGGTGAGTGAAGCAACGTCAGCCCTGCGGCTTTGTGAGAGGCTGTCGGGTAAGTCGAAACTAGCTTGCGACACGAGTAGATTGACTGTAAATAAAGAATATGGTGAATGGGGTGACACGTGAATGAAAGAGTATTTGGTGTTTCAAGGTGGTGATGAGATTGAAATGGAGACGACGTTGGAATCTTCGGGATGTTTTGGGGGTCGCACTTCTATCCCCGTGACCCTTTTCGGTTTAGTGGCTTATTAATCAAGCGGCGATCAAATCAATTCTCGAGGCTGACTTTAATGGGCCCACTTTAACTTTAAATCTGGGGGAGGCTCTCAACTCCATCAGATCAAGGAGAATTATATATGTACAATATCCAAATGCTCCTGAACATCAATTACCCCTGAAGATCAGTTAAATTCCTTTCCTCCCTCCCATATTGAATCTCCAACCACTCGCGCAAGAGCACCTCTTGCGTGCAGCAAATCATGATACGTTCCCTCCTCAACCTTGGTACCATCCTCCAGGACAACAATGCGATCAGCAATTGCCATCATCTCCTTGCTGTGCGTCACTACCACAATTGCCATATCTCGCCTTGACTTCTTCGCAATCTTTTGCATCGTATGTCGAATAATTTCCGCGCTCTCTGCATCCAAAGCACTCGTAGGCTCGTCTAGTACAAGAAGTCGAGGCTTACGTACAAGTGCACGCGCGATGCTGAGACGTTGCGCCTGACCACCTGAAAGCGCTTGACCTCCGTCGCCGACTCGAGTATTGTATCCATCTGGAAGAGTTGTGATGAACTCGTGGATACCGGCTGCCCTCGCAGCAGCTAGAATACTAGGAAATTGACGGAGGTGCGATACTTCACTTAAGCCGTACACGATGTTCTCTGCAATGGTAGCTGGGAAGAGGAAAGGAGTTTGTGGCACATATGCCATCATTGATCGGAGATGCTCCATATCGACGTGTGCATGGGAATATCCATCGAAGCTTAATGGTGGCCTTGTGCTGAGGATCTCAGTTTTGGTGGGAGAATAAAGACCCAGCATCAGCGAGATCACCGTCGACTTCCCGCAGCCTGACCGACCAACAACCGCCAGAAAGTCTCCTGCATCCACCTCAAATGAAACTCCCCGCAGGACTGGTCTCTCCGAGCTTAACTTATATGAGAACCCGAGATTGTCAAGTCGAACTGGGAGCGGTGTTTTGGGTTTGTAGTACCCGCGAGGCTCACTTTTGGGTATCAAAGGCATGTTGGCGTACCCCAACATTTGCGCTGCGGTTGACTGGGCCATCGTGACTTGTGGTATCGTACTAAGAATACTCGTCGCTGTGCCCATGCTGAACAGAAGTAGATTCACTACTGCTACAACGGCCGTCGCTGTGATCGCCTTCTCCGAGGCCAGAAGCACGGTTCCGTAGTAGAACACAAGTGCTGTAAGGGGGTAGTTGACTGATTGATATAGACCATACAGTGTGCTGGTATGCGCTGCCCTCTTCTGTCCTAGACTCAGGGTGTGTCTCACTGCTTTCATATACTTGGCACCCATATATCGTTCTAGAGTGAGAGCTCGAACAACTCGGATGTTGAGGAAGATCTCAGTTAAAGTCGCGCTCGCATCTTCGGCCCCTTTGTTGCAGCGCGCCTCCCACTTCCCACTGATACTGGTATAGCCTTTGACTGCGCCCATAACGACAGGCAGCGGCGCGAGAGTGACAAGCGTGAGTTTCCAGGAGATGACGAGCGCCCAAACAACAGCCGCAATAATCATGACAGTGACTGTGATAATGATGGGCAAGAATCTGCCCACAATATTCCGCATCTCTTCGGCATTTCGGTCCAGACACTCATTGATACGACCGGGAGAGTTGCGTGATCGATCGAACCATGCTATTGGCTGTCGGAGGATTCGTTTCAGAGCTTCGACTCGGATGGTGTTAATCCAGGCTTGTCCCACCATTTCAAGAAGATATCGACCGCCGCCGGTGCAAACGCCATCCATGACCGCGATGACAATGAGATAGATGGCCCACATCTTGCCCTCTGCTAGCTTGTCACCTTGCGACCACATTGCACCAAGGAGTTGCGCGAAGCAATATGCAAATGCAGGAATAGAGCCTGCTCCAACCAGGCAGGTCAGTACTCCGAAGATAAGAAGAGCCCGATGCCCACGTCCCAAAGCTGGCCAGACTGTCTTGAATATCGAAGCCAGAGGCATCGGTGGAGGGAGATCTTTAGTCTCGCTGTCTTTGTCATCCACCTTGTCTGACTGAAACGTGTCGTTGAACTTGGTTTGTCTGAGTCTCGTAATGCTCTTGGGACGCTCAGCGCCGCCAAACACGTATTCTGGCTCGTCGAGTGACACCAGTGTGCATGATGTTTCCATACCATCCAGACTGCTGTGAGATCTCAATGCACTGTCGTGCTTCTCGTCGTAGAAGCTGACCATCGTATGGTTGTCGGCGGCAGACTTTGATCGTACAGGCTCAGGTTCGGGTACAGATACAGCGAGGGGTTGCATCTCCCAAGCTCGAGCTGCGCGCATGCGAAAAGCGGCTGCTGTGTTTGTACCTAGAGTCAATCGTGTAGAGGCGCTTGTCGGGGCTGGGCTGAAAGACTCTAAATTTCCAACGACTATCTGTGAGAGGCGCGAAGCTCTGCCGGGAGGGGGAAATAAAGGAGAAAGGGGTGAGAGAGGAGAGTTTGGAGAGTCGATGGTGATATCTATCGGCGTGTCTGGTTCCTCTGATGCGGTAGATGCGAGAGCGGCGAACGTACCGCCAATCTGCATATCCAGGTCCTTTCTGAAACCTTCTTGAACAAGGGATGCATTGTCCATCACGTAGACGAAGTCATCGGCGTCGATTTGCGCAACGTCATGTGTGATGATAATGGTTGTCTTGCCTCGTCGCCATGCCCTTATGGCATCCATGATGAGCACGCGGCTCACCTGGTCAAGACCGCTTGTGATCTCATCCAGGATGAGCACTGGGGGATCTCGAAGACGAGCTCTAGCAAGCGCTAATCTCTGCTTCTGTCCACCGCTCAAGTTGTATCCATCAGCGCCGACGTTGGTATCTAGACCTTCAGGAAGTCCTGCGATCGTCGATTGAAGCAAAGCTGCATCACAAGCTCGCATCACCTCAGCCCGCGTTGCTCTTGCAGGGTCGTGGTGCCCAAAGGCTACATTCTTGAAGAAACTCTCGTTGAATAGTACACTGGATTGCTGGACCAAGGTAATGTTCTCACGGATCCATTGCCTGTCGAGGACCCGTAAGGGCTTGTTGTCGACATAGACATCTCCACTCAGGGGCTCATAGAAACCGACAATGAGGTTACCCAATGTGCTCTTCCCGGAGCCGCTTCTTCCGACGATAAAGGTCATCTCACCCGAAGGGAAGAAGAAACTGGATTGGTGGAGTACTCTTTGTGCCGGATTCGAGGGGTATGCGAAACACACCTACTAAAGTCAGCCATTATCTTTGTTAGCATTGGAAGAACTTACATCTTTCAATTCAATGTTACCGCTGCAACTCGATGGCCGTAAAGCTCCAGTCATCGGTTTGACAATCTCACCATTCCTCACGTTTCGAGTGATGCTGGAGAGAAAGCTGCCTGCTGACATGCCTTTTGCGAGTACCAGCCACTGAGGCATCAAAGCTTCAATACCCTGAAATGCTGCGAGCGTTGCATAAAAAGTGGTCAAAACACTACCAGCGGCAAGGCCGTCGTTGTTGACGAGTACAACTCCATACCAAAAGCCAACGACGAACATTGCCACGACCCAGAAAGCGACGTAGCCCATTTGCAGGGCATTACATTGCGCTTGGATCAGATAATGCTTCGCTGCAGCTTTGGCAGCTAGGTAATACTGCCACACCTCCTGGTCATATCCGTTGAAGACCTTGACGAGATCGATGGCTGTGATTGAAGCAACGGCGAACTTGGAGGCGACTGCGAGTTCACGCTTCTGTGCTTGAATCGCGGGTTCAAGTCGCTTTGTCGCTAGTGAGAGAACGATAGCTGAGATTGGAAGTGTGGCGAGGAGGACGAGGGTGAGCTTCCAGGAGTAGTAAAGAGCGATGCCGAGGGAAGCGATTGAAGTGATGATGTCGCCGACGAGAAGACCGAGAACCTGAGAGGATGCGAGCTGAAGCTCACGAGTTTGTCTATCAACTATCAGCCATGTGTGAGTACAGAAGAGGGATACGTACGTGTGTATTCTGATTAGAAGACTTGAGATGCCTTCGGATTGAGAGTCGAACCAGGCCATGTCCTTGGAGAGAAGACTTGCAAAGATGTCTTGTCGAACACTGCAAGCCTGCAGCTCCCCAAACATGACCCAGAGGGCAAGGAAGGCTGTACTTGCGATCCAATTGCCAACACCTAGTCCTACAAGGACAAGTGCCCATCTTCCCACCTGCGAAAGGGCCTCATCCCCACTGAGCGATCCATTCCCAAAGCCCGCGATAATATCGAAGACTTTTCCAAGAATGACCGACAGAACAGTTTTGAAACCCGCTGAGAAGCCAGCCGCAAGCAATGCAGCGATTAAAGCGCCAGATTGTGATCGTCTTGTAAAGAGAAAGAGCTGTTTCCACGATGATTTAACGTCTTGTTCCATTTTTGAAGTATAGAGGAATTGAGAGTATCATGTTGAGATTAAGGGGGAAACACTTGAAGAAGTGCTCGAAGTAATTGAGGCGACATGGCGATACGAAGTGTGAGTCCCAAATGTTTGGGGCGACAAAGAACAATATCAAAGGGTCAGTGTTGTGATAGTGTGCACAGACGAGGCTGCTTAGTATTGTTCTTCTTGATATTGTTCAGCCTTCGGCCCCGCACGAAAATTATTGGCGAAAAATGCGCTGCGAGAGAGGGGACGATTGGGCGAATTGACTTGATTGTTTTTGATAGGCTTTTGCATCGGGGTTTGGAAGGCTGCCGAGGGACCGATTGATGTTGGTGAGGGTTGTTGCCACTGTCGGTTCGACGGCTGAAGTAGCGAGAGTGCGCGAGACGAAACTATTTGCTTGAGTTGTTGGTTGGCTCTTCTTCGTTGAAATGATAAATTGATTTCGGGATCGTCGGAAGTCGAGAGAGTACAGCAACTGGCAATTGTGTTCTTCGTGATGCCCTAGCTTGTTTGTGCTCATCGTTGGTAGCACAAGGCGGGAAACGTTACAAACGGACAACGTCTGGTGGCCCCCAAAGTGAGGAGAGGGATCTCAAACACCCTCTGAGATGGAGTTGCCTGTAACAAGCTGCTTATGTCTCTCTGTAATGGAATGGGTGTGAACTGAGCTTTTGCGGTGGAGGCTGTTCCATCGGGAAAGCAAGAGCCCGAAACCAAGTTGTGCTGTGCCTTCCGTGTGGTTCGACTGCCGTAAAGCCTGCCAGGTCAGGACTATCCTCAATGCCAATGGGATCCATTCAGCTCTCTGCAGAATGCATTGAGCCCAAGTTCTACAATGGCATAGGGCAAACTCATTAAACCTCGTGGCACGGCAACATATTACACGGTCACCTTAAAAATGCAAGAGATGTACGCGAAAGTATACATGGTAACGGTTTCAGGTATGATTTTGTTGATATTTTAGTATCGGCCCTAGCAATCAGCCTTCTGGCCGTGGTTCAATGCCCGTAAGTCCCCCGTTACATTATGGCAATCACTTGGCTTCGAATTATTACTGTTTTGGCGACGACCTTGTTGGAGATGGCGACGGAGAGCTGATTTAGAGTATACTAGTTTAAAGGCATTCTAAGCCTATAACAAATTTGCCTAAGTCTACCTAAGTCTATACTATATCAATATGGCTTTCGTTGCTATAATAATTTTTCACGACCTTCTGAAGCTATCCTCACTACTTTCACGAGAGCTCGAGTTCATGGTGGCAAAGAAGCAAGCCTGAGAACCTTCGCCCCTACCCTAATCTCGGTATCACCGTGCTTTATCACCGTTACCGACCCAAATAGTGCACTCGTCATGACTAATTTATCACCGACTCCGCATACTTTTTCACCCTCGGGACCGAATTGAGTAGAAGGTCAGCGATTTATTCCTTCCTACAGCAACTCTTGTCTGCTCTATTTCTTTCTAGGGAAGCTCATACGCCTAGTAATGCGGTAGCATCAGACGCTGATGCGTTTCTTGAGATGAGGTCAGCTACAATCAACACGAAACGTTCGGGGACAACGCACTTGGAGATGACTCTAGACCTTGTCTTCCTCACATCGCTCGGTATGGTACAATTTATGCTCAGAAGGAGTCGTATCATTAGAAGCTTTAACATGCTTTTGACTCAGATCTGCTTTGACGAGTGGGAAATTTGCTGCTCCTGTGCCTTTGCAATACACCTTGGACTCATCCCCAAGGGACTGGACCTTCTATGGAGAAGTGAGGAGTAAAGACTTCATCTGAGGTAATTTGATCATTATAAGAAACTGTAATCACTTATCAGAGTCGCAAAAGGCGTACTTCAATAGCTGGCGCTGTCTGTCATGTGTCGCCTGTGATTCAAGGCCACGTCGTGGGCTTCCGTCTACTGTAGCTCCACTTCGAGTTTCTTAACGAAGGCATTAGATATATATTTTTCGTTTTCCGAGATCTTCAGACTCGTGTAGTGCAACCATGGGTGATGTCAAAGACTCGTCCGCAGCCATCATTGCAAGGATTTGTCCCTGGATTTTGGGTGACACCCCGAGATTTGAAGGACAATAATAGAGAAAACAGCGGACTTAGTTGTGCAAATACAAGTTGGTATCGGGAAGGATCTTTTGGCTGTTGAGGAGGACATTCTTTCGTTTATTTTGTGATCTTGAGGTTTGCGAAGTCTTGTGGTAAAAGGGAAAATGAGGGGAGGGGAGGGTTGGATTCCTATAAGTATCTTGGCTGGCTTTTTGTGACGAAGAATGAATTAAGCAATTTTTGTGTATTTTCTCTTAGGTAGTGCCTTTCTGAATGAGATGGCTGCTGTTCTTAACAGGATGTCATTCGCTTCGCCGATTCTCTACATCAGCACTTCGCAACTTCACAATATTCAGGATGGTTGTAATCGTCACTCGTCGTTGCTCCGAATGAAAAAAGACGAACGAGGACACACGATAGTTTTGTGTACCTTGTGAACGTCGGCTCCACAAGTGATGATCAGGTGTGGAGGATGAGGAAGTTCTAATTCGAAGGCAGGATCTCAGAGCATGTTTTGTCTCTCCCCATGAACCTCTCGATAGGCTCGCCCTTTTCGTCTCTAGCTCTTCCGAACAGGATTTCGTTCTTCTTCATGATCTTACGAAAACAGCACGGTGATGCGTTGAATATCGACGCCAACCAAGACTCAAGTTTCTGTCTTGAGAAACTTTCTTTGTTGGCAGCATGGTTGGTGAGAGACTCCTTGTAGTACTTGTGTCAAGAGATACATCGCTCGTCGAGTTTTTGTGGGCGACTGGGCGCTAGATGTAAGGGTATCTTCCTGCACCCTTTGAGGCTGAATGGGCGGGGTAGTAGAACTTCGTATGATGCCTGCGTGAAGATGAATTGCTCCGCGTCTTCATAATATATATAGAACCACCCCAACCCTAATCTTGGGTTTCTCGTGGTATAGTTATATTTGTAGCAAAGATGTGTCTACTTCCAAGAGCACGATTTTCCCATTCTTCTTAATTGTGCTGGGGGTAGTTGGATGTAAGGAAGATTTGTATCAGGTTCTCTTTCGTGGTCAAGTTCAAGTGATTGCTCGAGGATTGGGGACTTTGCCAAAAGCCACTTCAGGGAAGGCCCCTATTCGTTAGGAGGCGACAGATTTGGGTCATTCTGATACAGATCCTGGATATATACCAATACTCTATCGGCTCGGTTCTGGAGCAGATGGTTGATGTGGTCGACACCCAACTTTACCTTCTCCTTGGGGGCGGGTAGTCGGCGAATATTGGTAAAGCTATGTGGCGACTTATCCTTGGCCTTCTCCTCCTAGTTCTTTGGCTTAGACTTGGAGGTAGAGGAAGCAGAGGTTTCCGCCATTTTTCTCGCCTTTGCGACCCCGGTATTTGCCATGATGGCAATATACAATGGATGTTTGACTAGTAGAGGTCTGGGTGTAGTTCTGATAACAAGATGTCAATCGCTCAGGGGGACTGGCGTCGGCCTTATGCCTTGAATACAGATCACGGGATTTCGCTGGAGGTCATGCTGGCCCCTGACCCGCTTGGAGGCACAGCAACGATAATACTAAGTTTACCGCGTGGCATCATCCTGTAAACCTCCATGAGGCTCTCCGGATTATCGATGATGGCTGAGTATGTCCCTTCGAGGCCAGGGACTTTGGCTTCCGTTCGTCCCTCGCGTTGGTATAGACGGCGCTTGCCACGTAATAGGGTATTCCACTCCAACAGAACAACTTAGTTTCCACCAGCATTTCCGCCAGCATTACCACCATCAGGTCCATGGACAGCCCGTCCATTGACAAGATGAACATGGCCATCCCGGATCTCACGGCGGAAGCGTTGAGGACAATGACACGTGGTTAATGAGAATACTGCGGTTCGGTCTTGTTTCTTTTACCTGATGGCACATGTATATGATAGTTGTGAAGGCTCTGGAAATCTTTAATATAATCTGAAGGTTTAGTTGTGAGAATGGAAAAGGTACTGCGAGCTTACTTTATCAGGCGATGTAAATCCCTTTTCTCAAAAGCTTCTATACCTATAGGAAGCGCTTCTCGAAAGTCCGGTGCAAACATCCTAGTTTGTATATATTTTGAGGTGTTGCAATGCACATTGTCCTGCTCCTTGCCGCGAAGGGTATTCTCCGTTCCACGTCATTCTTACGGGCATCTGATATCTCGTCCGACCAGCGCGGTTTATTGTGATCGATGTAATGCTCGATTTGGCCGAGCATGATCATCTGAGATATCATCCAATCGTCGACAGAGTGCTGTGACTACCTCTCTAAGATTATACTAGGAGGTCAACGTCGTCCATTTGCTTCCCTCGCTGCTTTCAGGGTTCATCAGAAAATGAAAAGAGCTTTCGTAGGAGTTGAAGTTGATCGACTTGCATGAATGATCCCATGATGACTGAATATGCCCGGAGAATGTTGTTAGTTGTCGAATAATTGAGGACCATGTAAAAGTTACTAGATTCATGCAATCATAGCTAGGTGATAGGGTGGACTTCGATCGCCTGGAAGATGTCGAACCCGAGCCACATATTGAGATCTTCGTCCCAACTATTGGGATTATTCTGTTCGTAAAGATCGCCAGACTTCTCAAGGGGAAGGAATTCGTCCAAAGCTCCAATCAATTAGAGTAAAATAGGGTGAGGCAGAGTGAAGATGAATCACTCTGCATCTTTGTGTCTGATATATATAGAACTATGAAACCGTCTTATCCTTGGATCGAGGGCTGCTCTCCAGAATCTGCAGTGTCACTCTAGTTCAATTGCTGCGAGTGCTCGTCATCCGGGTCATGCATGTTATACAGGATCTCGGCAGCTTCTATTGTATCTGTGGTACTATTAGAGGGCCTCGGTATCGGATAGTCGCCATGCTGAATGCGCTGATGTAGTAGGACTAGTGGGTAGAAAATGAGGGAAAGATGATCTGCTTCATCGATGGGGTCGTGCTCTCAACTGAAGAAAGCGGCGATGGACATCGACCATACATGAAACCCTTGAGGGAGACGCAGCTGTGAAAGGGATACATCAAGTGTTCATTGTTCCAGTTCTTCTGGGTCTCATACGATCGGATACAATGGTAACACATGAAGGGATTGCGGAGACCGATGAACTGCACCTCACAACAGTGTCTTCTAGTTCTTCGTCTTCGCTGAATAGCCTATTCTTTTTATCTTACAGGCTGTCTTCTCGGAAGAGGAGAAAACACAGTGTCGTTTCCTCTTCCAACCTCTTGACGCAGTCGAGGAGATAATTTACTTCTGAGTTGTTAGAGGATCGGAGCTCGCTCGGGATCCACGCGAAGAGTAGAAACTGGATCACGTTGCAGATTCCATGGACTTTGTCTTGATCGTTTATTCCTCTAAGCAGAAGCTGGACCGGAACTTCAGGCATCATATTGCTCATGGATGATAGGGAGTGGTGGTTTCGAGACGGCTTGGCGGCTTGTATATAGAGCTCTGCATGTGTTCTCATTACAATCCACATGGCCCATGTCATCTCTGCTGGTTTAATCTTCCGGAGTTTATGCCCACTACCATTGAGGTGGTTTATATATAGAACTTCGTAATAGAGACTCATGGCACCAGATAGCCAGTTCTCCAGTGGACATATTTTGCTTCCTGTGTAGATATGTAAACAGTTGAAGTCCCGAGCAGCAACGGCCAGGCTGCATCGCAGAGCTCATCTGAGAGCGGCCACCTCTGCCCTGTGCTCTCCCCGATGTCGACTCCGGACCGCTTTGCGCTTGCGAATAGATGGATCTTGTGAAGTTCCCACGTTGGATACGCCACATGCATGACCAAGATGAACTCTTCCAGGTGCGGGAGCGCGCTGGGTAGAGGCTTCCGCTCGAGCACATTGAGAATGAGTTGAGCGCCATTGCTAAAGTGGGACAGGTATCTATATAATAAGAAGGAAAGACTGGTGTGTGTATACAGTCAACCTAAAACTGATTCGATGTTGGAGCCCCTGGACGGTTCGGTGGGAATTGTCGGCCATGGCGTTCCATTTTTCAATACCGTGAGCTCAACGAGTCGACGCGAGAGGAACGATATAATCTGCGACTACAGAACAGTCAGTACATACGACCATAGGTAGTGGAAAATACGGGATCCCGTCTGCTCTCCCATAGTCAAGCCACTAACCGGCGGATTAGTAGTTGGGTCGGTGACGACCAGCGAATCCCCGCTGTTGTATGTTTTTGCTTACCTGACTTTTTGCTGTGATTATAAACTTACTGACCATTGTATGTCGCTGCTGATGATAGGAAAGGTGGTTGGGTGGTTCATGGTACTCCTCGCAAAACCCGCACTTCGAAGATGTCAGCGCCAGGTGAATTTCGCCCATTGTGACACGACGGCTTAAATCGGTACGAATGATGTTGATAAAGGCCATGCTGCCATGAGCCATGACATCTTTACAGTCAAGTACGGACTCTGTGATGTTGTGGGCCTTCGCATTCACGTTCCGGAAGGACATGGTGTTGATGTCCATCAACAATGGGTTGATAAAGGGACCCACGAACTTGGGCCTAGCGGTGCTTTTCTTTAGCGCGGCGAGATGGTGAGACTGTCCTTACCACCGACGATGTGCTTACACCCTTGAGTGTTCGCGGAGGTCTCTCGAACGAGGCGGCGGGGACCCGGTGAGGTCGCATATAGGTTGTCCAGCTAGGTGCAATTGAACTTGACCTTCCTCTCTACCCACGCCATCATCCACTCCCTCATGAGTGAGAGTGTTGAACAGAGGCAAAAGGCTGCTCACTTCATGATAATCTCGTTAGGGTGTGGTTGGTTGCGAATTTCTTTGTCAAGCCGATCTTTGGTTTCTTCTAACACGTCGATATGCTATTATACTCGAGTCAAGTGCGGCTCGGACTCTCTTTTATATAGTGTCGCCATTGAAGCATAAACTTATTCCAAAGAACCCCACGGACCATAGGAAGTACACCATGAACTCCCCTTTAAGTACCGGGACCTCAAGTGGTCGTAGCGGGAAAATGCGTCGGAAATGCTCAAATGACTGCAATGGAGACCCAGGTAAAAGAGTCAAGATCCCTATGTCATTCCAGGACTTGTACAACGGCGTTGCCGTAAGGAGAAATGCGTGGCTAAGCCGAAAGATGAACTGCTTTGCGAGACACAGCACATCATCTGGTTGTCGTTCGGTCCTGTGGCACTGCGAGCTACAGCAAAAAGGCTGGCAGCAATGTTGATCAACCCCAAATTGAAAGGCGGACTTGACTTGTAGGCTGAAGTTCGAAGCTGAAATGCGATCCTCTCCAGGACGCAAAGTTATATAGTGGAATGTATGGAGGTTGCCGCATTAAGTTCTCGCCTCGGGCAGCAAGATTTGTCATATGGGCCATTTTCGATGATATCTGGCCCTCGTTCTCCTCTGCCGACTCCGAAAGGTTGGAGGGAATTGTCGAATATGTATAAAATACTATCTCGAGCAATTTGTAGTATACATATAAAATAAGCGTGATTTTCATCGGCGGTCTCGTCGACTTCAACGCCCTGTTCTGTCATGAGTGTCCTAAATGAGGATCTTTTATGAATTATACGGTTGTGTGACATCTGTCTTGATTTCTTTCAGGGCCCCTGGAATAGGTCTTCGGGCACATTCCTTTCCCCTGAGTTGTATTTCGAGAACTCCCTATTGCATTGCTTTGGGTATCATTCTGGATACCTCGTTGTAACACCCATTCCGATTTTCCTCTGAGATTGCATGTCTGCTGGGGTCAAAAGATAGGAGCTGTCGATGCTGAATTTGGTCGTTTGCCTCGTGAATGGAATCTTATTAGCTACCGTCTTGGGCTGCCTCGACCTCGCGACGCTTGGCCATTGAAGGATGGTCCGACGGTCCAAGTAGTCTATGTACTCTCTACCTAAAGAAAGCTCATCTCATCTACCTAGCCACAGTTGGAATGAGCCAGGTGCCTGAATACGGTGCCTTTTTTGCGCCTTAATATATATAGTCATATGAAGGGTTACCATTACCTCGCGGACCCGAGCTCCAGCATCGAGATCGTCTGTGGTCATGTGTACATGAGGTCTGTCCTCAAGATTGAATAGTCGCTGTAGGCGATGCTCACCACACATGATCTTATGCAACAGCATTCCAGATGGGCCCTCCAGAAGATCCATGGCGGCTGTTGCTTCTATGGCAGTCAAGAAGTTGTTGATGGAGAAAGCTAGCACGTACGAGGCAGCTTTGTTCTTCTCAAAGTCCAGCCCAGCTGGAGGCTCTGCCTTGTCCATCGACAAAAGTCGCTCAAATCGGGATGAAAGCCCTGGCGAAGGATGTATATATATATATATATATAGTGAAGTCGAGAAAGTATATTGGGGACTGCCTGGCGGTCTAAGTCATATGCTTTGGTCTCCATTTCAGGATGACATCCACAAGCCGCGGCTTTGGCGAACTCGCGCATTGAGTATGACCATCTTCCATGGAGATCTCTGACTGTGTCCTTGGCTTGTGGCTCCCATAACGACACGTATATAGATGAGAGGAGAAGATAAACCTTTGCTACTTCGCGGAACCAGTACAACCCATGCTCCACGTCATTCGGGGAGAAGATGTGTCTTCATCCTCGCGGCCAGACCAGGCCAAGGTGCAATCCCAAATGTCTGATAAAAGGACTGCAGTCCTTCTTTGGATCATGGCCAGTGCCTATAACGTATACAATGACACCGTCACCATCGGCCACTGTACTTTCGACACTGATGGTATCGGCTGTACTGCATCAGTGTAATCCACACCCTGTCGTATTGCGCTTGGTACCATTATGCTTCAATCACGGATTCTTCAGCAGGGTTGAGGTGGAAGAAATACTTGGAAGGATGGTCTCGTCATTCAACGTGATAATTTTCAGAGTTGAAAAGTTAATATTCTGCTCAAGTCAGTTCGTCATTCCCTAGAAAGTGATCATCGAACTCACATCTATAAGCGTCTTATCCAGGAGATAGAACCGATGGCAATGCTCCCTAACATGGGGTCTTGGTGGTATCTAATTTTGTTTCACATCCCATAGATTGTCTTTTCTTTTGAGAAGTTTTGTTTTGAGTCTTGGTTCAGCACGCTGGGACGTCGTCTTGCATCCATAGCAGCATCCGATGTCCTCTTTGAGACTAAGCTGAGAGCTATGCCGACACGCTGGCAGACGCTTAGAGAAATTTGCACCAGGCACATAGTCGGGATCTAGATCATCTCCATACTGGATAGGTATTCCAAGATTCTCCAGAAGGGAACCCCGGGGAAGAATGTATATAGGGCTTGAGCCATTGTGTCTTTCGCCCCGAACTTGGCCTTCCAGCTCTTGCTGACAGTAAGACAAACACGATAGTCATCAAATTCGAAATACTCGGTGTCAACGACGGAACCGGCTCTCGACCAAGATGAGCGTTGATGGCTACCACATCGGTATTCGGTGGTAAATTACGCTTGCTCTTCATCCTGTCCTGGACCTTGCAGCGGATATGATAGGCGGGGGCCTGTGGCTAGCTTCGAGAGCCAAAATAGTGATATCGGCATTGATTATTCGATACAGTTGGTAGCTTAGATGATGTTTATATAAGTCCCAACACCAGTATCGCTGAGTGAAGCAAAAGATTGGTCCTCAAGGTGGTCGACAGCGACAATGAGAGCCTGTGCATTTGTACCAGCTTCTACCTCGATAAATTGACAGCCCACCAGCTCAAGATGTTCGGGAGTCCAGAGTAAAGGGGAGGCTTGGAACTGTGTGTTTTCCGCATTCAATGCATGAAGTGACTTCTTCGTGAAGCCTGACATGTTGCTCTTGGTGCTGCTGTACAGTGATTGTAGTGGTGTCGTGAGGTGTAACAGAGAAAGTTTAGTGAGGCGAACTCGCTCATTTCTGGCCCAGGGTACAGTATAATGACCTCAGTTGTTGGTCAGGGGGATCATCGGTCAGAGACTGTTGGGTATTCTGAGGCGTCAGTCGTCTCAAAGAACCGACTCCTTCAGATAAAGAGTGGCTAGCATCAAGTACTCAGTGTTTCTGCACCTGGAACATACAGTAATACTTCCTCCAAAAGGTTGGTTAAATATATAATCTGGTTAACAATGAGAAGCTCGAGAGCACCAACAAGGGTCGATGTCCGCCAGAACACTCACATGCCCCAAACGATTTGGTTGAAAAGGAGGAGCAGCTGCCAGATGAAGCTGGGCGTGCTATATAAAGGCCGGTTACTTGAGATCCGCGGTAGGTGTGCCGAGAGGGTTGGTCAGGGTTTGGGGGATAGCGCTGAGGTTCTGCAATATGGGCAACTTGACATATTAAATCGTGGGAAAGCGGAAGCCTCCAATCCTGGCGTCCCCCAACAGGAGAATTGTTCACAGTTCTCATACCAGATGTCTTCTCGACTCCCTGAAAGGTCAAACCCTCGACTAGGGTAATGCGTTTCTGCTAAATTCTCGGTTGGGCGTGTTGCTATAGTCAAGATGATCGAGACCCTCAAGAGGCTGGAGCAAGGAAGAATGGTAAAGTGGGTAGAGCAAGACAACTGCTTGTTCACCAAAGTGTGTGCCAAATAGGCAAAGTAAAATCCGAAAGACTCCAAAAGAACACTGCCAGCTATCATTCACACAGCAGCGGTCTGTTATCCATCACCAAAACAGGCGTGTTGACTCAATCTTTCAACTTTTCGAAGTCCAAGGCCAAGTGCTTGACATACCTGCTCGGTCCATCTCATCTTCGCGCCAATTTTCTCATTCCTTACTCCTTTTTCACCTTCTGGTCCCCATCTCCCAAAGCAGTGAGATGTCTGCCTTATAGACATAGGCGTGATATTGAGAGGTGTGTTCTGTACCCAGTTCCTGTCTATCATCGGACAAGGGCACTCGCGGCAGTCTATCATGCTAGTGAAGGCGTCATCTTGGTTTCGGTGTCCTTGGAAACCCAACAGCCAGTATCAAACGTAGCTGTTGGAGGTTTGAGGGCCAGCCAAAATCCGAAAACCCGTGTATTTCCAGACTGGTAGGCCTACAAATAACCAGGTTGTTGAATATACGAAAACCGCTCTCGTCGACTTGGCTGGCTCTGGGACTGGGGCTGCATGGGATAATGGTTGGAGATGATCAGACGACGAATAGGCAGGGCCTCATCGTCAACCCCATATCCGGCCGCTTTCATGGATCGAATCCAGGAACTATCGGGGTTCGGCTTTGGGATGGCCATCCAGAATACAATGAGACTATCCTGGATGGGATCCATCGTAAACTTGATCTGCCAGTACCGTAGATCATAGGAGAAGGTTCAGGGGATGATGTGGCACCATCTGGAAAGAATAGTTCCCCTCTGCCAGGTTCAGGTCATTGTCTTCCTCGATTCGATCTTGTGCTCCATTCTAGAACATAGTTTTGACACATCCTGCCCTTGGAATTGCGGTTGAATAGATACCGCTGTCAATGTGTATAAATTATAGATAGGGAAAAGAGGGCAGAATTTAGGGTTGAAGAGAATTAATATATAAGATTCGCTGCCCAACATTGGCAGCGAGCAACTTGCGACTGAGTTCTTTTCTTGCTCCAATAAGCTGTTTCGGAGAGCACCGTATTGTTGAGTATTTCCAAGGGGTATATTCGTCACCCAGAGTGGTACCATGTCGATGGTGACCCCGGACGTGCTGATGGTTCCAAGCTGCTCAGGATCCGGAAAGATCCTCTCGTTGACTGGCAGGGAAATCAGGGTGAACAAACTTCCCTGGTGAATTCGCTTCACCGAAGTCATTAAGAGAAAGTCTCTCATAAAGTTCCTGGATCATTTTGCCGTCGAGTGTCTGGGCTGTCTTGCAGGCCAAATGAACACTTTTAATAAGGTTCGCGCTCTCGGTGAGTATATAAGCTGCTGGTTGGTTCATGTGACTCTTGTGGGTTATATAGGTAGTTGAGTGAAGTTGAAAAGGCTCGTTCTTTTCGAATCGTACAATCAGGCCTGACCTATGCTCAAGCTGAGGGTCGAATGTGATGTTATGAGTATATATCAAGATCTTATCTTGTAGAATGCATTTTCTGGCAGGTTGTTTGCGGCTGGAGAAGGTGATCGTAAGACGAGTGAGCTTGTTGCAACTGGGGGGGGATTTTACAGCGGGTTGGGGATTGATTTGCCATCGACAATGTATAAAAGCCCGGGATTATCAGAACCCTGACGTCAAACGGTGAGAGGCTCTTGAAGGGAAGACTTGCGGGATGGATGATAAGGCTATTGGGCGTTCATGCGACGAGAGACTGATGCTTGTAGCTAAGACGGCAGGAAACCCAGCCTTCGTAGACGTAGCGGAAGCAGTAGTATCCTCCGCGTGAGGGAGAGTACTGGCGGTGTCCGCAGTGTAAGTGGGTAGTCATACAGGCGGCGGATGCAGTCTGGCGCCAGGGTTTGATGAGTCTCCGTTGTCTCGGTTTGAAAGGTGTTTTTCTCTTGGAGTAGTGATGAAAGAGAGATAGCTTGTTGAACAGGTGGAAGGTGTTGTGTGCTCGGTTGTCTTGCTGTTTGTTTGTAAGAAGAAGCAGAAGATCTGGACGCGCACGTACTCGCGTCATGTTCAACTCTTATATCATCGTTGCATGAAGATTTCTAGTTTATGTTTCCCCTTTTGAAGCTCAATGATGATCTTGTGCCTCGAGACACATGCATGTCTTGGCCAACGTTACACTTGTGAAAGTGCATGGTCTGTTGGATCTCGTCTTTCATTCTCGATTCTCTTTGCTATTCTGCCAAGGGACGTCTAGCTACCTGACCTATTGGTCAAAGAACTTGGCAGTCGTCTTTGTTGTCGTCGTCGTCACTATCAGGCCCGGTGAGTGGAGAGTTCTGTCTCCCATGGCTCGTCGTACTCTTCGGGCTCCTTCACATCAATCCAACAGTGGTGAGGCTCATTCTTGAGTTCTACTGCTTCAGTGGAACTAGCACTTTGGCGTTGAATTGAGGAGGTCGGCGGTTCCGTAATTCTCAACATGGGCCGGTGTCGGGGCACCTTTGCGAATGCGGTAATGGAAGCTCTGCCTTGGTGGGTTACTTGGGTTCTGCTTTTCCTTCGTTGCGGCGCTGTTCTCCTGCCGCCCAATCTCGCACATCCAACTCAGGTCGAAGGACGATGCTGACATCCTCCTTGGCCTCGTCATTGAGGCTTGATATCTCTTTGAGGTCATTAACGACCCAAAAAAGCGTCCTCCATTACATCGAGGACGGAGAACACACAGCTCAGCATCTCCGTCTTGCATTTTCTCTAGTATTGTCTAGCATTTCTGCTATGTCGGGTAGGTTAGTGACTTTAACCACCAAACACATATTACATCTACTTGTCAGTCAACTATAAGCGCTTTGAATGTCTCACCGGCTTTTCAACTTCTAAGGGAGCATCCGGGGTAAGCAGGTCCGAGATTTCTATATAACGCCGCCTCTCTACATATATAGTATAAAGACAAGCGGACCAGCGCTGTAGGTTCGGGTCAGGATCTACCAAGTCTTGCTGGTTTGGTATTGACCTGGTTGCCTGCCTTGTCCCCGTGTACGCATAGCTCCTGGGGCTCAGATCGAACTTGGCTAGCGAAAGAAAGCTTGCTCTGTCGCATGGGGGGCTTGAGAAGAGCCCTTCCCATCGTCTTTCGAGAGGTCGTTGCACACAGCTGTCCAACTGACCTCCTTGTGATCTGCGTACTTGAAATGGGCGAGGACCTGAATCCCGCCATGGTTTCTTGCTGGTGGCTGTTTCCGTTGAAGAATGAGATCTGGTGGACTATATATAATTGTAACGTTAAAACATTGAGGTACTGTCGCTTGTACGGGGTTGCTCCTTGGTCGGGATGCTTCTATTATAGCTTGTTACGACATCAAGACTCGTTCTTGTGTGTTTGTAGTTGGTATCTGGATTTGCCTAGCGTTGTCTCACAGTTGTGGAGGCTGGTCTTTGGCTTCCCCGTTGTCGTCTGGGAACTGATGGTTGAACTTCCTGGTAGCAGTTGTCGGTGGTCTTCTTTATCTCGCGGTAGAGCCGGCGCAAGCCCGGGCTGGTGGCAAACAAGTTGTCTAACCAGGTACAACTGGATTTCACTTTCGAACATCGCTTGCACGAGAGGTGAATGCCGGGTATGCACTCAAGGGGACGACCATAATTGAGCAGGCGGTCGAGGCATTCCTTGCAGGGAAAGAGGAAAGCCGACTGTGAAGGAATGTATCTGGGGTTTAAACCATCAGACTCTCATCCACACTCGCGCTCCCAGCATCCAGCTCGGCTCTGATCGATCTCATCTGGCTAGAAATTATATTAGTATTATATGATATAAACTTTATTATGTGGAAGTCTTACTATATCTGACTTGCTAGATCCTAGACTTGCCGTCTCAGGGCGTTGATTGTTGTATTTTGGTCGCAAATGTCGTATAGCATGGATGTATATTCCTCGATGCGCCCTGAGGCTATCCTGGATAACGCTTTGGTTTATGGCTGTCACAAATGCGTCGTCGGTGTCGAAACTACCATAGGCATTAGTAGGCGCGGTGCTTAAAGTGCAACGGATATACTCACGCGTAGCAAGACGCCAAGGGGGCACCTGGGTTCTGGTCGACGAGATTCTCTCTGTAGGCTCCCACGCCGATGTTAATCGAGGAAAGTGTGTCGTTGCTTGCTCAAATATGGCAATGGTCTATATGGTATGGCATGGCGCTTCCGTTGCTATCTTTATTTCCGCTTGCATGTCTTATAATCTAGAAGATAATTTGACACCGCCAGGTTGTGGTTTGGGGTATCGGGGCTCTCGAAATCTACCAAGACATTTTCTGCGAGCTTATATGACAGCTCTCAGCTAAATTTTAGGACGTCGTGTGCTCCTATCTCTTTGTCTGCAGTGATGCTGAGAAACGGCGAGAGGTAGCGTAATATATATATGGCCACGTTAATCTGTCAAAGTGCAGTCACTTTTTCTATCACAGGGCAATTTCGGGTCTGCAAGATTTGTGTTGTATTTGTGGTGTATTGTCGCCTTATTCGGCCTGGTCGTTATCCCCCTCTCCATCTTCTGGGAGCTGGTAGTTCACGTCGAGGCTGTGAAGGAGTGTATCAGGGGTCTCGGGCCCCTCCTCCACAGCCTCGCTCCCAGCATCCAAGCCGGGAACGATCCCAGCTCGGAGCTGGGACAGCTCCAACCTCATCCCGCTAGAGAATGTATTAGTTTCAGTTTATATATACTTCATTATCGAGAGAGACTTACTACACCTGGTTTGCCAGGTCCTGTACTCGCCTTGTCAGGCCTTGGATCTGAGTATTCTGCTCTTGTATTATATGCAGCATCTAGAAAGTTAATCAGCAATCAAGGTATACAGAAGTCAATAAGTACTTACCATTTGCACAAGGCGAATCAGCATCGCAATATTCATTTGTTCGACTGGTATCACGTCCATGATGGCGATGCCCTTTGCCGCGCGATGTGTGAAATTGGCAAGTTGGTTGGGTTGTAAGGGGCAAGCTCACGTTGGGAACTCTTTGGGTTTATATAGTCAGTAACCCAGTTATTCTGACGGAGCCATTTGGCTTTAACTCCGCTGGAACGTCAATAGAGCATGGTGAATCATTGTTGTTAAGTCTGCCACCTCCGACAGCCGTTAGCACTGTCAGCCTATCCTCTACAGATACTAATATTGAGGCCCATACAATTGCCAATATCTTTCAAACTTACCTATTATTCTGTATTGAGGCCCAGTATCAGTTAATGTAATGATTATTTCCTGCAAAGTGCTACTGTAATAAATGTTTCTGAGACCAAGATGATCTCATGCAGAACGACAGGGAAGATAGGTGTTTCGACATTAGTTCGACTGTTAAATTTCGATAGGCCAGGGACATAGATGGCATCATTGCACCTCAGTAACATATACTATGTTCTCCAATCTTCCAAGTCAGCCAGGTTCTGAAGCATTATGTTTTCTTAAGACTTACGTAGTATCATCGACAGACTCATGTATATAAAAAGAGATAACTATTAAAATGTACTAGGAGGGTTGAAGTCTTATCTTTTGTGTCTGAATCTCTTACCAGGTTATATTATGACGACGTCTAACAGGTTGTTGCTTCTTATCAAACTGTTTCGTCGGCCATGATTTGGAGCCAGTGCCACAAGTATCAATGTACGTGCTTAGAAAACATAAACTTACAAATTACTGACGTAAATGTCTTAGTCTGTACACTACAGAAGCTGGGCTTTACTCGATAGCCAACATGGAAGAAAGGGGAACAAAATTGGCTGAAGCATGCTGGGATCTGAGCTTCTGCGATACCCCTGAGTAACTGATGATCACTTAGGAGATACCAGGTCCCTCTGAGAGTCCAAGTCTCCGACGGCCTTGGAGAAGGAGATAGAATTATATAGCCAGAATGTAAAGATGTGAGTTGGAGTGGTCGATTGAGAAGAGGGAGAACTGGGCTTCTTATAGTTGTTCCTGGCTTACATAAACTGATGCCTAAGACTCAGAGATAGCAAAGATCCGAGTATTTATGTTTCGACAGTCGGAGGTGTTTCCATTCAATTGTAGCCAAACCCAACAAATGATAGACTTCTTGCAAATACAGTTGTGCTCATTCTTGCTTGCAATCAGGCAAAGTCAATTGTGTACCGCCTGCAAGCTCATTGAGTTTTGACCTGAATTAGTTCAGTTACGTGTTTAGTAACAAACCTCTGCAAGAAAACTATGCTGATTTATCTACAAATACAAAGCAAAACAAGTGGTGTTTGTCCTTTACATGCTCATTCATGAAGCGGGTCTGTACATGCAAGTAAACACAATGACGTTAGCGGGGTAAAGTACCTCGGTCTGCGACACCAACATCAACATCACGACATTCTTGCTTGAGCCTTTCAAACCTTGGATAGTTCACTTCTTTTCCGCAAATCTTGGCTTTACAGGCACAAATAGAACCATTAAGCCAAATACAACTGACTGAAGTGAAATTTACCATGGCGCCATCACTTCTTCTCTTACCATCTCCTCCCCGCCCTCCCTCCGCATCTACACTCTCAGCTGCCTATCGCTCACCGTTAACATCCGTCCTCACCAAACTCAAACAATCACCAACTCCACAGACTCTCATAGTTGGCCTCGCACTTCCTCTTCTTACCGGATCATCGCCCAACTCAAAGACGATCGCATGGACAAACGCCCAATACCTACTTGCAGGTCTTTACACTCTTACATCCGTCATCTGCGCCAAAGAGAACATCCCCGTTGATGTCGGTGCTGGAAAGGGAAGTGTAGATGTGCGCATTATTCTCATCGACTATGAGAGGGGAAGACGCTATGAACCAGATTTTGATGGCGGGTTTGAGGCGAATTGTACGGCTGTGTTGGACTTAGCTGCCTTTGCGACAAAGGTTAGACCATGGGCGGCGGTTTATCATCCAAGTTGTGAAGAGGGGTATGAGTTGCTCTCTTCGTTTCTCAACCTCGCGGAGAAGAAGCAAACGTTTACGCAGAGCCAACTCGTCGCTATCGAAGGGGGAATCAGTTTGACAGAGGGATCAGCTTTGTCACCAAAAGAGCAACAAAAGGGCTTCAACACTGTTTGTTTAGGCGGCACGTTTGACCATCTTCACCCAGGTCACAAACTATTGCTTCATGCAAGCGTTCTCCTTCTCAACATCCCACCAAAGGATTCTGATAAGACATGCACTCTCATTGTGGGTATATCAAGCGATGAGCTTCTCGTCAAGAAGAAATACGCTGAAGAGCTTCAATCATGGGATGAACGCTCTCAGACTGTTCTCTCATTCCTCTCCACGCTTCTCGACTACGATACGACATCTACATCACCACCAATGGAGCGCACACCGGATGAAGCAATTGCTACTCTACGCGACGGAAGAGTCAAGGTGCGATGCATTATACTTCGCGATCCATTTGGCCCACCAATCCACGAAGAAGATGCCGATGCCATTGTGGTTTCTGCAGAGACACGTAGTGGAGGCAAAGCAATCAACGATCGCAGAGTTGAGAAAGGATGGAAGCCACTTGAAGTCTTTGAGATTGATGTATTGGATGCTGACGAAGTTGGTGATGGCGAAGTGAGCAAAACGGATGATTTTGCGACAAAGATTAGTAGTACTGCGATTAGACAGCAGAGGGCTGAAGCAAAGAGGCGGTGATATCAGAACAATACCATCGGCAGTTAATTATGACAATCCGGAGTACTACGTTTGCATATATACGTATCAAATGTGATGCTTTTGGGGATACCTTTTTGGGTGGTGAATGAATTGGTGTAAGTGTTTTGCAAGCCTCCACTGTGGTTTGTAGGGCTACACAATCGCCACAGTGGCATCAGCAAGCAACAGCACCGCATGAGTCATATGACTCAAAGCATCAAATAGAAGACGAAGTTGTTGATAGAATCAGTAATATGTTTGATAGACTGTAGTCATCACGAGATATGTCTACCATGTTCCAGCAGGCACCAGATGCACCGTGTAAGCAAACAGTGCTAACAAGCGCAAACACTATGCGCTGATATCATGCCGTTTCTTTTTGTGGCTGCCCCTCCATCATCATTGCCCCACGTTCAAGTTTTTGCCCAACTTTACCTTCAACTCCAAACCCATACACAACCACCAAGCAAATCCAGACGACCAAACACACATTTCACCATGGATCCCCTCGACAACATGGCCGGCGCCCCGGTGCCCAAGAACTTTGACGCTGAGAACGCCCAGAACAACGAAGACGTACGCACCCTACCTACCCCACGATCTGAAACAACCCTCCTAACAGACCCGGTAGATCGAGAAGCAATTCGCCGTCAAAGTCGTCCAGCACATGCAGACCTACTGGTCCATCCTCGAGCGCGTCAAGGGCTCATCCCTCCGCCTGACCAAGATCGACGACGAGATCATGGAGCACCTCAAGACCGACTTCCCCGAGTTCGACCCCGCTGCCAAGGTCGACGAGGACGAGATGAAGAGCAAGGCCGGCAAGGAGCGCTGGCGAAAGTTCATGATGGCGTATGAGAAGAAGGTCGACGATTATAACTTTGGTACCATGGTGCGCGATAGACCCGACGTTGAGTATGAGGAGGATACTACGATCTTTGTGCCTCGTATGCAGTTTTACGCTCTTGAGATTGCACGGTAAGTTTTTTGATGTGCTGGGATGGTGGAAGTAGAGACTAATGGGGTGCAGAAACCGTGCTGGTCTTAATGACTGGATCTACGAGCAGGCTCAGGCTCAGAAGAACAAGTCCAAGTAATCGAAAACATGAGAACGAAAAATAAACAACAGCAGCTCTCCGAAGTGAGCCATGCGTACGTCCACGGCGTCGGGCCTTGAGCCCACATGAACCCTTGCAGGACAGGGAACAGCCTGGGTGGACTTTCTGGCGAGGGCGATGCAAGGCGCCAATGATCTATGCAAATCATGATCACGAACCGTACGATCCAAATTGAATCCGATGGTTTTTCGTGTACTGGAATATTCCTCGATACCCTTAGAAATACATGGCATCAAAGTTTGGCTCCATCATGGTTTTACCCAAGTGCTCACCTTAGGGTAGGCAACTTGTAATTGAAAAGTTGACAGTTTGCACCTAAATGGCTTTGAACATCATTATGAAGTGAATAAAAATCGGTATTCAAATAGCTCCAATATTCGGTTGTGATTTACATCCATTAAAAGCAGGTAGCGTTGTTGAGAAACTCAGAGTATATGAGACTCAGTGTCTAGACAATATCTTAACCATACGCCCAAGACACATCATTCACACCATTATTCCACAATTTAAGCATGCTTTCGCCATGTATCATTATATTAAAGCCAGCGCTTCAACTGTAAGCATTGAAATTGGCTGTCATGAGGATCATCTCGTTTCCATTCTCCAGACAACATTACACCTTGAGAAATTCATCAATGTCCACCCTCTGGAAGTAATTTATGTGTCCAAACCCAACCCAGTGCTGCGCAAGCCGATCGTGACTGACGAATATAAGCTGACTCTCAATATATCGGTCTGTTTTCGTCAGTGCAAGCTCATTTCGAGGCCTAGGTCCAGTGAAACAAGGGGATTTACCTGAGGCGAATCCGGTATTTGCAATATGTCCTTTGCTGTGAACAGCTCTCATTCCCTGGAAGCAAGGATCTACCGGCGGACCGTCGACGACTCCATCGGGCCCAATGTCATCAGCTACAAAGGTGATTTCTCCCCGCGGAACGTTGGGATCACCAGTTAATTTAATAGCTTCCAGCCGTCCCTGAAACGTCCGTCCTTCGGTCCGCCTCGCTTGCCACTCTTCATCATTCTCAGAATCTCGCCTTACAAGACCGAGTTCTTCATCCGTAGCGCTCGTCTCATCGTCAGGTTGGTGTATAAGCAAAAACTCGCATCCGTGGGTACTGTAATCACCAACCCAAATTCCCCTCCACGGCTTCAGCACAGTCGGCGTGTATAACTTCGGATCGAGGGTGGAGTACGTGATGAGCTCCTCGCCGACGTGAACGTTGGGCATTCCGCCGTCGACTACGTTGCGTGATAATCTTAGCATATTATATATCCCACCCAAACCAGCTGCCATACCGATTCGGGATAAACCGCCCGCCATTTCCATCCATTGGCGAATGCGGAAGAATCGCTCTGATACTTCTTCGCGGCGCTGAGGCCGGGACGACGGTGTTTTCACGAAGATGCCCTCTGATGTTACTTGCGTGCTGCTACCTGAGACATGGTGGTCTGAAGGGATGTGAGGCGGTGGCCAGATGTTGCCGTATGGGAAACGCGAGTTGAGATTTTGTTGGGCTTCTTCTTGATCGAGCTCGCATGTTAGCATGAAATTGCTAAACAGAGCATCGATTCTGTCATCCAGAGTCACGGGCATCTCATCAGCGAAGCGATTGGCACCAGGTCGACTTAGAAAATCCTCCGGCGCTCGTTCTCCCACGCGAAACTGCAGCACAGGCTTATCGAGATGAAGTTTGACCTTGGGATTAAACTCATTGATCAAAACGTCGCCTTGTCCAATGAAACTTTGCTGTATTTGCCGGTCTCTACTCGCGAGTAATTGATAGCCCTCGATGCAACCCCGCCGAGGATCATAGCGAACGATCATGAGTCTTCCAGTGAGATCCCTATCGCAGAACCAGATTTTCTGTCTAGGGAGGAACCAGAGACGATCGTGAGCGACGTAAAGCTCATGGTAGCTGTTGCAGGGCCGAGGACTTGTGAGAATGACGCCTGGGACGTTTTCTTGAACGAGGGGGTACCAGAGGACATCTGAGAGAGCGTGCTTATGCAGATCTCGACATGTTGCGGATATGGCGGAGAGGTCGTAGGGTGAGAGATGAGAGAGAATGTTGTCTATGAGTTCAGGAGGGAGATTTAGAAGAAGAGGAGGCCCGGGGTATGGATCTGATGATGGCTCGGACAGCGGTGACTGTGGTTCACTGGAGGACATGTTGGAGTGTGCACTGAGAAGTCAGGTTAAAGAGGCTGTCCCTATCTCATGAGTTCAATCAGATAAAATGATGGATATACCTTGTTTTATCAGATCGGGGTCCAAAGCAGGGGTGGCGAGCTGATGAGTCGAGGGTGGATGGTCTAGAGGGTCTGGACTTGCAGCTTCAGCGGTAATGATGATGTGGGAAGTCGAGTTAATGCAGCTAAGCGGAGTTCAGCCGCAGGAGATGCCGACTCTAGAACGGAACCACTCGATTCTGATCAGGTCATGAGAGGGAAAGATACGACTTAACGATTTAGGACATGAAGGAGTTGGAAGAGTATGCATTTATGTAACATCTTTTGTTGTATGGGATATTTCGTTGACGACATTGCCCTGCTATACATAGATTCATACGGGAAGTGGGGAGATTATCAATCACTCGCCGACGTACGGAGCATTCATTCACCAACTCAAATAGCAGCAAGCAAATCATTAGAAGACAAGAAAGAATGATAAATAAAGTAAATATTATTCCAATATATAAGATCAGTCACGCTTGTTCATACCCATGTCTATCAACATGCATTATCAATCTCCATCCTCGTTACGGAACTCTTGCGCCACTAGCTCCGGTGGCTGGGCCGCTTGAGGCCTAACGCCTGGGCTGTCGCTGTCCTCACTCTTGAGTCTCCCCCCAGCTTCGAAACACCAAATCTACCCCCAAATCATCAGGTCACGCGCTTCTCTCTCATCGCTCGATAGTGCATCATTCAAAATCTCATTCATTGGACCTCAGAGTCTCTTGTGTTACTGGCAGACTTGTTCTCTTAGCCAATTATCATTCTAGCGACGTCATCTCCGCTGGCAATACCTTCGTCTCGCCGCCCACGTCACGTCGTTTTGCTCTACTATACATCTTCATCTCTTTGTGACTTTACTTTTGATACTATCGCGCATCTCTTTTTGAATATTGTGAACATATCCAAACTCGCCGATGATGAGCTCGCTGTTACCGCTTATCTCGGATATCCTTCCGATGATAATGCCCGCCTCTGCCAACATCACCCGCGCCAAACAGCTTGAACCGACGCATCCTACTGTCGAAGGCCCTGTTATTGAACGTCCTGCTGTTGTCGGGAAGTGCGACAATATGTGCGTAACTGGTAGGTCAAGTTGTCTTGGATCCATGTCTCAACCTTATCGCTCACACGTCAGTTCTCACAACGCGACCGCATTCCAAGTCTACAGTTCGACATAACAGTGAACAAGGTAAGCTCCTTTAAACCTGTCTACTGTGCATAAACGCTGATGCTGAGTTTGTAGACACCATCATATACGCTGTCTCAGGAAACGGTGTTCTTATCGTGAATGAGGCTGTCAACTCTGAACTGAAACACCATGATCTTGCACCCGGAGACTTTGCCTTTGTTCCCGCCTGGGTCGAACATCAGGTCAAGAACGACACAGACGAGGATGTTCAATGGCTCATGATCCAGAACGGTTCAACTCCCATCCGCGCAGACTTGACAGAATGGGGTGGCGATGTGATCCAGTCAAAGAATTGAAGCAAACGACGACGCATTTTCATTGTTATATCGATCTATTTCATCGGCTATTCTTGAGATACCATCCACTAACTTGCGCATCTCGATCTAACCATCTGAATCACCGACTCTCTACTCACGCGGTCATCAAACACCTGCGCGTGGTCCAGTTTCGGAAACATAACTACTTCAACGCCATTGTGCGATTCCGCTACCATGCTGTTACGACCGATACCAAGATCAACTCCCAGATATTCTGCAACTGCTGTAGTGTCGACTATGAGGTCGCGACCAGACAGCGTAACAGCAACGTGCCTCGCATGGTGGCCATCACTTTGAGTTCCCAACAAATCTTCTTTCCAAAGGATATTCTCGCGCCAGAAGAAATGTCTGCCCAAACAAAGCGCAACGCCTGGGTCGGTGCTAGCGAAGTACCACAGTTGCCATTCATTTGCCCTCCTGGGCTTTCTTCGAGTAAAGTTGTACGCTACATCGGGAAGATGTAGCATGATGGTCACAGGGTCGATGAGGAGAACCGAGGGCACACGATATTGGAAGCTTGGGTCGTGGAGCATGTGGGTTGTCAGAACGGAACCGTAGGAGTGTGACACCAGGGCAAATTTGTGCCAGCAGTGGTGTTCCAGAATAGACGTCATGTGAGCCAGGAACTCGGTCTTGTCGAGAATAGCTGGGGTGAGGCGGAATGAGATGGGTAATATTTCAAGGGCGATGACACCAACACTTCCGTTTCCGTCACCAGTCTTGTGAAGACCTGCCAGAAAACGAACATATGTCCATAATCCGATTCCTATACCGTGGAAGAAGACAACAGGGAGCTTATCTTCAGCTGTATGAGGGCGGTGCCAGTAACTCAACCGTGTGGATGGAGATTTGGGTCCGGGGAACAGCTCTTGGGGCCGTGGGGGGAATACATGAAGTGCAGAGGAGCGAGGCCGGCGGTGGAAGTCGAATCCGTGCCAGCGAAAGGCAAGATGGGTAGCCTGATCAAGGAAGAAGACGATAATATACCAAACAAGACTTCGATACGTTGTCGTGATACCATCAATCGTGAGACGAAGACTCTTGATGTTGCCCCGTCCTTCCTCGAATTTTCGACCGAGTCGTTGTTCAACAAGGCTCAGATAGTGCTCAACTTCCTCCTCGACCGCCTCCTCATCCACCAGCCCTGAACCATCCCCCCTCTCAAAGAAAGCCCATAACATGAACTCTCTCACGTTCTCCCTCCGTATCTCCTTTGGATCCGCATCAAGAAACCACCATCTCAGATAAATCTCCAAAGACGGCACGTTTCCGAAACATCGCTCAAAAAGGGCATTTCGGTCTTGGCGCGACAGCGCTGGTGGGTGGTCTGCATCCCGTTTGAGCCGCTGCAGGTATGGTCTATATATAAACAGATAGAACACCACTTCTGCCAACAGCGCAGCTAGCAGGACACACACAAATGGGAAGGCGACGGATACAGGTTGGATGAGAGGGAGGAATAAGATGAGGAAGATGTAGATTAGAGGCGTGTAGCGAAAGAAGGCGATGGATAAACGGATAAACACCCATTCACCGAACGATGTGCCGATCATGATGATACGGCACTGGCCGGTTCAAACCGGACTATATGCTCTGGAACAAGAAGTTGGGGGTTCTCATGGGAGTAGATTGGATTTTGGAAAAGAGGAAAAAATCGGTGACGTGTCTGTTGAACACATTCTTCTGTTGGGGCGATGGTGGTAGGATGAGCCATCGCCTGGAGCAGTACAAGGGTCGCAAACACGGAAGGATTGTGGCTTGAATTGTGGCTCGTGTCAGCGTCAATGAACTGAAGACTGACCTGAGGGAGCGAGAAAACACGAGACCTAAGTTTAGGGTAACAAATAAACTTCACAAAAGGTATCCTAAACTCACCCTAAATTTATACTAAGTTACCTAAACTTTTTTATCAGCTAGGCTCAAGGTCCTGAGTTTTATTTCCTCCCCTACCTTAGACTGAAGACTCACAAGTGGGGCCGGATCAGTCAGTGCCATGCGGCGGTCCACTCCACTGATGGGTGGGGCGGTCCGTCAGTGGAGGCTTCAGCGGGCCGTACCAAGACTTGACCCCACGATCTACAACGACTTCAGATCAACATCAGGACAAAGGACACTTTGTATACCAAACAGCAAACTCGTTCATTAGGTCAATTATCCTTTCTAATTATATCTAAGTATTTGATATCAAAGCCGTGCTGTTGTTGTGTCGCCATCAATAATTCCAAATAACCATCAGTATCACGAGTAACGTCGCATGTCAACAGCTCAAGATAACAGGTCGGGGACTGTATTTTTCGGATCCATGCAAGGGCGTGAAATCTTTGTACTACGGGAAACTGCAGCCTCTCCACGGAGTCTATCGCAACGATGAGATGGATGATTACTGATACCAGCGTATACGAGCAATCGATTCCTAGCCCTAGAAGCACAATGGTGACACTACAGCTGAGTCTTGTATAATTGGCTAGAGGTCGTGTCCATGTCTGTCAAGTCCTCAATGCGGGTATCCTGTGGCATATGACAAGTCTGAAGAATGAAACACAGAGGACGACGTTTCTAGATGTGCAGGCAGCCAAAAATGTGGGAAGCCATCCAATTATGTCCATCAGAGTTGTCCCCAACTTTCTGAGCCACATCTGAGCCCGACCAACTGTCACCCAAATTTGAAGATTGTACAATGCCCTCCGGGGGCAAGAAAACAGCGAACCTTAATATAGGGTGTTAAAATAAACTCAGGAAAATTTATTCTAAGCTTAGGCTATATTACTTAAGTCTTTTTGTTCATTTAGGATCAAGGTCCTGTGTTTTCTTTCCTCCCCTAGAATGCCTCTGCGGGTTACACGCTAAGCTTTGGGAGTATCCACTTGTGGCAGGTTTCAGGCACCCCGTTCATCCAACCACACTTTCACAACTAGGACGTTGCGAACCATCGATCTGCAATCTCCCTCTCTGCCGTTTTCCATTTCTGAGAACTAGGCCATTTGGTATCACGCAAGTTGGAGCGGCTCAATTACGCACTCTCCCGATAATACAGAATCTCAGATCCGGCTGTCTATTCACACAATCTGAGTTACGTGAAATATCATACGCAACGTTGCGAGGTTTACGAAGCCAGTAGGGAATGGATCTCTTTATTTCTTTATAGACAATCGCTGCCGTGGCATACTCAGCCTTGTCGATAATGTGCAACCCACGGATGCAGATAGCTTCTTCAAGCGATTCGCATAGTGAAGCATCATAGGTAGATAAGGACCCTTTCACCAATATCATCGACCATCTGTACACACCCTTGGACAATCCAGACACAAGCGGGTGATTGCAGAAGCTCATCGTCGTTGCACGTGTAACCGAAATCACGACAGGGAAGATATACTGTAAATGCGTTGGCGCTCGCAGCGGCCTTGATACACTCGGGCTGTATGACCGGCGTTGTGATAGATACGGGGTAGTCAACCCAATATGTTTTAAGGACTTGCTTATTGGGTATGCAAAGGGAAGAAGAGGAAAGAGGAGACATAGACAAATTCAAGTGCGGTAGAATAACCCAATTCCATCAGGTGAACCGAACGACGTTGCAAAGAGTCGAGTCACGCACAAAGCTTCTGGTAGTCAGTTGTCAATGGTCCAGCCTTGATATCTTCCGGTGTCTGACACGACACAATGGGTGATCGTGTATACAGAAAGAGCCAATCTTTTATCGTCTTCGACTTATATGAGGTGTGAGGAGTAGGAAGACGATAATGGTTCATGTGTTGAAGCGTGGGGGGTAGGATAGGCTAGGAGTGAGGTTGTGAGAGGTTGTGAATGCAGCACTCTGATTGGACGGTGCAGGGGGAGGAGGAGTGTCGTTCCCTGGGCATCCCATATATAGTCCTCCTCCCCCCTCGACCATTTTCTCTCATTCTCCCCCTTTCGTATCACTTCACTCTTCCCATCCAAAACCCATCAAAAAAAACTTCCCAAGCGCTTTTCCATCTCACTGCATCACTTGATAGCGTTCATGAACCCTTTAAGTCCAAGTAGGACAACCTTGCATCCACACCTGTCCTACATTGCTGCTGCTCTCACTTGATCTCCATATATCCCATCACACTTGTGAACGTCCCCTTCCACTTAGTATGGCAATCAATCCTTTCCTCAACAAAGATGAGATGACTTCTCGTCGTTCTTCCCGCATTCCTCTCTTGTCGTCTTCCGCCCCGGAGTTTACACAAAGCAGTGTCCTGCTGTCGTCCCAGAGCCGGGTCACTGAAAAGAAACTCCTTTCAAAGAAGCGCAGGTCCCAAGACGATCCCGCTGCTGGTAGTGCCGCCTTCAGATCTCGCCGCTTGGCTGACATCCCTCGCCGTGTTGAGCGGATCAAAGAAGCGGATGCTTGGCCGCGGGATGAAGTTCCCAGAACACTTGGCCCATACCAGCTGCCAGACTGGGATCAGTGCTCAAACAGAGCCCAGGTGTCCTCACCTGGCCTGGAGCCAGAATATGAGCTCTATCAGACGGCTCCGCTCGAGCCATATGGTGTCTCACTTGAGGCGGCCATTGATAATTGGCGAGGTAGCTGGCAACCGTCCCATCTCGCTCATGATGGAGGCTTTGCTTACGCGGGGTCCTGGTGCTACACAGCACCCGTGGAACCTAGTCACATGGAACTAGAGTGGCACAACCCTGAGCGAGCCGTCCTCGCAGAAGACTGGCGCCCCGAGACACCCAGGGATACTCGACTCTCGACGCCAGACCTGCCTCCACTGTCGACAGACTTTGAGTTTTGTCCATGCCATCTCTCAGGCGAGCATGAACAAGATAGAATAAACCAAGAATTCTACTTGGCCACAAGATCCAAGATGGATGTGCAGAGTATGTTAATACTTACATGGCCAAGAGGCCTCCTTCTCTTGCTGATGAATGCAGTGATAAATGCGCTGGCGCACATCGCACAGGACCAAACAGCATCCGGAAGTGAGCTCCGACAAGTCTCGCGAGAGAAGAAGCATGCGTGATGGTGAAGTGAAGGTAGTGTTGGCAACATCTGTATAGCTTTGAGATCTGGCGTTTATGAACTGGCAGGATGAATTGGGCTAAGTTTTCGAGAGAGGTGAAGCTATTAATAATTTGTTAGGTGTATATAGAGTGTGTTAGTATATTGTGCTTAGAGAATGATCATATGCAATCTTTTTTGTTGTACGTTGCTGTTGATGATGAATGTCATTCAATTTGCTGCTTATTGTAGGGATAAGTGAGACATCGGCCATATCAAAATAAAGACAGTTAGACAAGAAACGATGCGAAATCGCGTGAGGCTGTTGGAAATGATAGAAAAGTGAGGTATTGAGATGCGTTGATGATAAGTTTGACTTAACATCTGGTGTTGAGGAGACTCGATGGACCCAAAATTGGGGAAGACCTGTCGGGGTCGGGTTGAGTGAGAAGTGAGACGAGACTGGGAGGGTGAAAAAGCAGGCAGAAGCGCTGTGTTAGCCTGAGGCAGAAATTAAGGCATTCAATTTTTCGACCAAAACTGGCAACACTTCAGACGACAAGAAGCCGATAATTCGACTGATGAGGCTCAAATTAGACGGCCAGACTGACGAATCTGCTACGATCATGCAATGCCGTCTAAAGCCGTATCGTTTAACCTGAGAATTGACAGCGCGTTTCTCTACCAGTGCCGCCATATGCTGTGCACGGCGACGAGTGCCAGCTGACTTGACCTTGTGGTAACTTTCAATGATACAGTATAGAATTGAGCCTCATTCCCATGTCATTTTGCTGTGATGATTCCGTAGAAAACGATGCCATGCGATGGCCGAGGCTGCTTTTAGGCTGGCGTGGTTGACCCAATGAATGGAGTCTCAAAACGCAGTATGAGAGGTGAAAAAACCCTCACGTCATACTTGTAAGGCCATTATCAACGCCACTATCAAAGTCGACAATAAAACTAGACTCGTGCGTTGTTATTCCATTTTCATTGTTCTGCAGTTGGGCTTTTCATGTTACATACAGCACCAACATCGACTTGCTGGATCTCAGTCTCACCAACAGAATTGGTTACGTCATTCATAATCGCCTTCATTCTTGATACAGCGATCCATTGCTTTTGAACACACTTACAAGCGATATAGAAGATACACGATAGACAGAACCAAAATGGCGGAGAATTACGTCCTTCGAATCACAGCTGGTCCTGATTACGATCAATCCCAACAGGTCGAGATCCCAGTCAACACCGCCAAGCCCATCACCATCAAGAGCGATCGCGCTGACATTGAGCTCAACGTCCGCGTCAACGACTACAAGGGTCTTCCTCGCAACTCACCAACGACTTCACCATACTTCTCAACCGAGCCTCACGCCTACAACAGGGATCAATACAGCATCTCATTCCGCTTCACACCAAAGAAGCCCTCCAATGACGAAAGCGATGGTATCAAGGCCACGGATCTTCAATTTGGCAATGACTTTGATCATCCCATTCGAGATCGTCTACCGCCTGGTTTCAACACGGCTATGAGTATAGTGCGCTGGTGGATTGATCCTGGTCTGGATGGAGACGCGTATGCTGATAAGCCCTTCTTGTATGGCCCCGCGCTGAGTTCCTTCAACACTATTCATGTGGGCAAAGGCGAGTTTGATGAAGAGAAAGGTGGTCTTTGGTTCGAAGAGGGCGGCGATGAAGACGGTCTCGAAGCTCGTGAAGAAGTCGGCGCTCCTCTTACCAGCAAGGCGAGAATGAAGTGGGCTCTCAGAGCTGACGCCAAAGAGAAGTGGGTGTTTGAGTACGACCAGACATACGGCTTTGACTTCTTCAATCCGTATCTCAACTTCTCAGACCTCGCGTTGAACCTACCTGGCTTCCAGCTACCCATCATGAAGTACTGGGATGGTCAAGGTCTCAGGTAAGCCAACACCCTGCTTTTCCACAGCACCGGGGACATTTTGTCACACTCATTCCATGCCTTTGCGTTTACACCCGTTACAGGCCCGGCCCGAAACGCTCACATCAACTCAGATATGTCTTGCGCAACAAGGAAACCGGGGAGCCGTACCTTGTGATTCTGTTCTCGCTGTATCACAAGGATTATGTAAATGAGGATGGGTCGTTGAAGGAGGGGGCACATGATTCTTTCAAACAACCTGAGAAGGTCACTGAGGGTGATGAGGAGTTTGATGGGGATGGGGCGCTGAAGGAGGCGACGGAGCAATTGGGACCCAAGATTGATGAGAAGGGGAACGAGCAAACGAGTGTTGACGATCTCGACTAGGAGATAATTAGAGATAAGGCTGGCCAGGGTGTAATAGAATTCTAGATCTCGGGATGATAACCTAAAGAGGGAGAAAAGAAACAAGCTTCTTCGATCTCGTGTTTCGGGTAATGGATCGTATCCTGACTTATTTTCGGATCCGACTCTCATTCGTCCCCAAAGATCCCATTTGTGGCTTCACATCGTTCGAATCATTCAAGCAATCTCAAAATGAGACTAATGAGTAATGGTTGCAACAGCGAAGAATCCGGTCACATGAGCGTTCACGTGCCCATTTATCATCTCTCCTCTTCCACGGATTTGAAGCCTGTCACAAAAGATACAGTATCAGTTACAGATCCTCGGTACCGTCCACGCATAAATGGCAGCGCAGATTCTTTTTCCCGTCCACTAAACGTACACGTATGCCCAGATTTCACAAATTGTGTGCGTGCGGGGTGGGAATCTCAGATCTGCAAACGAGATATCCGGTAATAGCAGGAGGTTAAAAAGCAATCTCTGCTTTATTACCGAACGAACCCCCTCAAAAAGTCGAGACTGTTTGTTCCTCGGGTACACGGTCCAATTGGATATCCTCTCGGCTGTTATCATCCGAGCGTGGCTTTCCTAAACAAGTGGCTGCCGAAGCGGCATCTCGAAATCCAGCAGTCGCTTGATGATGGTGGGAACTTGGCGTGCGAAAGAGGCTTGGTCTAGGGGTTTAGCGTTTGGCTTTGTTCACGTCCGTCTTGTTCCCGATGCCTTGGTGCCGGGGCTATGATGGATGACTACGGCATTGTCCCCGGATGGTTTACCTGCGAAAAGGTCGTATACGTAGGAGCGGAGAGAGGAAACTTGATCTTCCCAACATTCTCTCTTGTTACTGTTGCAACTGACCTTGTAACAACGGTGAAAGTTTTGTGTTTCTTCAGTTGGTGTCTGTGTCTTACACGCAACCACTGATCGACCCGAGATATCACTGCCCTCCCGCTGACGTCCCTGTCCTCTGAACCTGACTGTGCCGCACAAACATCTCCTCCATGACCCATCGGAAAGAATGTATTCCCCGTTAGCGTTTCCCAGTGTCCGAGTCACACCTCAAACGTGGGCCTAGCAGGCGGATACAGCGCCAAGACACCATTATTCCCGTTGGTATCCCGCCTTTTGACCCTCACCCAGCCCTTGATAATCCCGGGTTTACGCTCCGGATACAACACGGTCGTTGCTCCTGTCCTGTTCTTATTGTAATCATAATCCGCCCTTGTGTCTCCCATTCATTCTGCTCTTCTCCCTCTCACCGCTGTGTGTCTGGTGAAATATTCCGAGGTCGTTGGACTCCTCTCGCTGCTGTATAAATTGTCGGTTTCTGGATATTGAACATCACGAACTATCGATATGATCGAATCTGATAAGGTCCAGATTGCGGCTGCTTCCGTTCAGGACCAGGGCGACCTCGAGATTGGACCCAGCACCCTCCGGCCTTCATCAGCACAACCAAATCTTGGTAGTGAAGACCCTATATCCTATCTATATCTAACACTCGACACTCCCCTACCATCACCACCATCATCAGACTCAAATACTGCACAAAATCTCCCACAATGTCCAGATCTTCGACCCTACGCTTCACCCTTCACGTTGCCGCGAGCACGCAAAAACATTTTCCTCGCGCTCTCGTGCATCGCGACAATGCTGACTGCATACACTGCTGGAACCTACTCCCCACCCTCAAGAGCAATGGCTAGAGATATCGGGGCAAGCCATACAGCTACGCTCGTCGGAATCACGACTTTCTGTGCTGGTTTCGCTATTGCGCCAATGGCTCTCGCCCCCATTTCTGAGATCTGGGGCAGACGTCCTGTTTTTATCCTCGCTGGTTTTGTATTCGTCATCTCCCAAGCTATCTGTTCTGTTATGCCCAACTTGGCTGGCATGTTGATCGCCCGCTTTTTCGTTGGTGTCGGCGGTTCCGTCTTTAGTTCCGTCGTGGGCGGTGTCATTGCTGATCTATGGGAGAAGGAGGAGAGGAATACCCCGATGGCTCTTTTTAGCGGTTTCGTGCTTTTTGGAACGGGCCTTGGACCTTTGGTGTCTGCTGCTTTCGTCAACGATCTTGAAGACGATACACTGGCTTGGAAGTGGTCTTTCTGGCACCAAGTCATTCTCGATGGCTTGTTGCTGATTGCCATCTTAATACTCTTCAAAGAAACGCGAGGCTCGGTCTTGTTGTCGCGCAAAGCTAAGAAGTTGAACCAGTGGTACCAACAACTCGAGGATGCAGGCGTCTATGGACTTTGGGTGTCCGACCCTCGAGAAGATACCTGCAGCTCGTCATCTTCAAGCGTCAAGACAATTCCAGGACACGAAACGATGCTCGAGTACAACAGACCAACACAACTACGAAGAATACGATGGCTCGTAGAAGCAGACGAACAACGACCTGCTCTTCGACAAATGATGGCTACCTCTATCATGCGACCCTTTCACCTCTTGTTCACCGAACCAGTTGTCTTTTTCTTTTCCCTCTGGGCTGCCTTCTCTTGGGCCGTCCTCTACCTCTCATTCTCCATCGTACCCTATCTCTACTCCGACAACTACAACATGTCGATGCGCATCTATGTTGCGATGATGGCATCTGCTATTATCGCGACTGTGGTCGGCATTCTTCAGGAGAACCTGATGAAACATCCTCTCTGGAGCGGACATGTTGACGAGAAGGAAGTTTCCCGCTTCTGGCGATTCATGCGGAAACACTTCCCTGCTGATTCTCCCGAGGCACGACTGTACTTTTCCTGTCTCACTGCCCTGTTACTCCCTGCTGGTTTGTTCGTCGCGTTCTTGAGTCCCATTAGCACGAGTCACTATACACAAGCTATTGGTATTGGCTTCGCAAACTGGGGCATTTACTCTGTCTACCTTGCTACGTTCAACTACCTTGCTGATACATATCACATGTACGCGTCTTCAGCCCTTGCCGCACAGAGTTTCTGTCGCAATGTGCTTGGTGGCATATTCCCTGTGTTGACCGGCATCATGTTTGACAATCTTGGCTTGAGAAACGCGGGTTGCGTGTTGGGTGGTATTGCTTCAGTTCTGACACTTATTCCATGGGTTCTGGTGTTTTTCGGAGGCAAGATTCGGGCCAGAAGCAAGTTTGCGATCGTAAGTTTACATACCATCCCCATATACTTTGGATCGAGGGTTTGTTGCTAACTTTTGACAGTCTCTACAAAAGCAGTAAGGGTATTTGTCCATGAAAAGGCAGAGTCTAGTTAGAGTTCTTTTTATTTCTCTAGATGGCACGAAGAGTTGTGCTTGTATGACCTGATGAATCTAAACGGCCTATCATAATCATCGTTGAATATATCGTACACATCATCTGTTCTTCGATTTTCAGCCACATGCAGCGTCAATACGTTGTAGCAGCGTCTCTGCTCAAGACTCTCTTCTTCTTCTTGAGCTTTCCCTTGCCGTAATTGCTCTTGAACCACGCAATAGTCCTCTTGTCCAACGTATCGCCCTTCGAGCCCTCCTTTCGTAGATCCTCACACGTCCGCTCCGATAAGCTAGTCGCACTTCTCTCACGACTGCTCCTCAACTTCTGCAGATCGCCCACGATGGCAGGGAGGAGCATATCCCCGCTTGCGTCGATTTGAGGAGGCGGAAGCTGTACACAGCCTTCCCAGATGCGCAAAGAGCTGGGGATATCGTTGGTAGCGGAGACTGCGTGGTCGTCGAGCGAAAGATTTCCATCCCCTGTATCGATGTAGGACTTCTGGCCGACTAATTTAGGCCATATCGTCGATGGCGCAACGCGGTATGCGTAACTCTTCGTAATCTTGCTGTTATTGGAGAACAACGTCCCCATGAATGGCGCTGTGTACTTCTCGCTGAAACCGCACATGCGGACTGAACCGATGCGACCCTTGAGATGCAGGATATTGTTGCAGAAATGGAGGTACGAGTCGGGACAATACTCTTCCACAGGTGCTACAGGCGGGTGGGTTGGACTGATGGCATCGGGTAACGTTGGACTTCGTAGGCCTCCAGCGTCTTCGTCGAAGTTGAATCGTCGGGGTGTTGTCGCTGTTGGGCTGTACGGCTCTGGTGTCTTGGCGCTCCGCGACGCTGATCGTGATGCCGAGCGCGAACCTGGTCGACTACTGATTGCGCGAGGCGGCGAGACGATGGCTGCTTGGGGCCGTTTTCCGTGGAAACGTCGACAGAGGAGAATCAGGCTCTCCATGGGGCACGACTCCTTTCGCTTCATTTGTGCATTGATGAAGTCTTGGAGCAGTTTCTCGATCTGCTCAACATTTGGCGACAGCGCTACAGCGCCAGGATCAGAGCCGCAGCCCAAATGCGTCATGTCGAGTTCGATGACGATGTTATTTGCGTACATGCCGTAGTTGTTAAGCCATGTTGTCGCAAGTGGGCTTACTCTCGGTCCAGTGAATGGCGACAAGACGGCGTGTAGTTTCGTGTTCTGCAGAAATGCGACAAGAATGTCCGCGCGAAATGCAAAAGATACTTCAAGGTAAGAAGCTATTTGCAGCAATGTCGATGAAGGTGACTCAAAGTCTTCTTTGCGCCAAACATCACGGCTAAGTGCATGTTTGTTCAAACGCAGGGGCTTGTCGCAGGGCGGGAGTAGATAGCGACAGATCCGGTACCGCACAGAATCAGGCAGTCGGAAATAACCAGAACTTGGTTTCTCTCTCGCATGATTCTCATAGAAAGAATTAAGCA
Organism: Fusarium nygamai; assembly: GCA_001262555.1. Taxonomy (NCBI): domain Eukaryota; kingdom Fungi; phylum Ascomycota; class Sordariomycetes; order Hypocreales; family Nectriaceae; genus Fusarium; species Fusarium nygamai. Next base: position 501,711 of record LBNR01000008.1, read on the forward strand.
CCTTTTCGAAACTTCCTTTCTCAAAAGCGCCGTGATACACAGCATCAAGTGTCCGATCCCAAGCTGGGAGCCCTTGGCGATGCGCACTCTGCGATACACCCAAACCAGGAAACACAGTAGCAACAGGCGTAGAAGGCTGTGAGCGGTTCCTCCGAGACGATTGATTAGAAACACTTCTTGTGCGCGCTTTGGCACTGCCTTGAAGGGGCATTATGAAGTCAGCCGAGTTGTTGTGGTTATGATGCAGAGGTAAAGACTGGAGACGTACTCATCCTCAGAGTCTCGAGACGCTCAGAAATGTCATTCTTGGTCTTGATTGAGCCGACGCGACGGAGGAGGGAGTTTACGGATGTGGAGGGCGATATAGAAGGCGATGATGATACTGGAGTCCCCATTGCGGCCACACTGACACTGAGGCTGTCGCTGTCACTGCCCTGCCACTGGCACTGGCGCAGACTGTACCCATTTCTCTAAACAGATTGGATCAAGGGATAGGTAATTAAACAATGCGAGGTCCAAGATGTGAGGATTATTAAACAAGTCGTCGTTTCTTGTGCTAAAGCTTACGCAGAGATAAACTTTGGTCCGTCTGGTGACTTAGAAATAAGACATCTAGTATGAGGTAAGTACAGGTTAGGCAATCCCTAACGTCAGTCGTACGATTCATGTAGTCTACACTACTGTCCGTACAGTATTTGACAGCGGAAAGTTACAGTCTTATTAACTAAGGTGTCTTGTCGTTTCTTCTTTGAGTACCTCTTTGCTGCCAATCTGTATTTGGAAGTTATTTCACTCATCGTATCAATCACTCGATGCGAACCCTCCATCTTGCAACAACATTTACACCTTGTGCACAGCATTCAATACTTTAACTCTGGTAAACGAAAGTCAAAACAATACAATTCATCATTTGAAACACTTTCATTTGACAATATGCCGAATATAATAATCATGGTCAATGCGTGGTCCATAGAGTCTGCTGCTTGTCGTGAAAGACATCTTGGTTCAACATGGTAAGCGAAAAACACTACAACGAAAAGGTTCTTTCCTCAAGGTTTTCTATCTGAAGTCATCATGGCAAAATACTGCGGTATCGTGACTTCTCAAGAAGTCTAAATCAGTCTGACTTCCAGAAGAAGGAGGAAGTCTGTGAGTGGAAGGCAATGCAGTCAATGCCTTGTCCCCAGTATAACCCAGTGAGTTCTTCAAAGTAACTCTCCTCAAGCACGAAGCTTTCGTGCGCGCAATATCCAATATTCTCATAGGTAAACTTTCAAATAAACCTTTCAGCATAAAGATTAACATCTTTAAATACGTTATATCTTTTCTCTCCTTCGACTCCAACTTCTCTCCCCGTTTATCCTCAACTCCTTCCGTCTCTCATGATTATATGCTCTTCTTGAACTCTAGGCTCAGCAAACATCACTTTCAACAACTTGATATCCGCAATCATGTTGTCCTCAACCCCTATAACGGTCCTGGACCCAAATGTCGTCATCCCTTCTTTATCTACAAGAGTCAGAAGCAGCTTGACCATGCCAACCCAAATATTAGTCCCCAGAAACTGGACACAAAACACCACCACCACCAAAGCCAAAGACTCTCCGATCCTCTACCCCGACAGGGACGGCATCATTGCCTTGGCACTTCTCGCAGCCATCTTGGGCCTCTTCATGGGACTCGTACTCCGAGATCTTCTTGACAAGAGACGCACTGGCGAGTTCAAGGAAGACAAGAAGAGTTGTGGAACGTTTTTCCGAACACTTTTCCGCATGCCTTGTATCATGTGTAGCCAGGACAACTTGAGGCAACTGTGGATCAAGTTCGCGAATCTCTTCCGCTCCAAGAAAAACCAGCGCGTGGTGAAGAAGGCGGATCAGGACGGAATCGAACTGGACGTCAGACTCCAGAGCGGGAAACCCATCGGGGTATTTAATGGCGCCTCGTCGCCCAAGATCGCCTTTGCTTCAGATAAGACTAGGAGGAGTAATTCCAAGGGCAAGGCCGTCGATACCACCGTTCTTCCTCGAGTCGCCGACTTCAGCGTGGGCCAAGGCTTCATATCTGCTCCTGTACGTGGGGCCAGCTCAGGGTCTAACCGAGAAGGCTCTTCTGAACATGATAATACTTTGAGTATCTCCAATCCCGGAGGTTTGTCCACCGAGAACGCAGGTTCTAGCTCGACAAATAACCACGGCGCTGGTTCGAGTTCGGCCTCAGCCGGCCGTAGCCATTGGTGGTCGCTTGGTCATGGCCACGGCCATGATACTAGCCACAGTCACAGTCATAGCAACTCCCACAGTCACAATCATAGCAACTCCCACAGTCATGATTATGGGTCGCATTCTTATGATTTCGGCCACACTGACTCTGGTGGCTTTGACTCTGGCGGTTTTGATGGATGCGGTGGTGGTGGCGACTAATACTGTATCCATATGGGATGCCTTTGGATTCTCTGTACCGGTTGAGAATAACCGTTTGGTTAACTTACTTTGGGCGGATTAGCCTTGCTGGAAGAACATACTGGTGGTTGATCGATGGCTCTTATGGGAGAATCTCGGTGTTCGATACGGGGTTTTCGATGATTTGAGCGGTCTTGGATCGATACACTACTGGGCACGAGATAGAGTGTAGAATTCCAGCAGGAATAGAAAAGCAATATTTCTCTGCTGTCTAGCCACCTGATGGGTGTAAGTGGTAAAGATTCCATATAGGGAGCTTCCATGACCGAAAGGACCTCGATATATACTGTTGCAACACCACTCTCTATCACATACGACCAAAGCTCGTAGAAAATACGGGATCCCGTCCGCTCTCCCATAGTCAAGCTGCGAAGCGCTGGATTAGTAGTTGGGTCGGTGACGACCAGCGAATCCCCGGTGTTGTATGTTTTTTGCCCATTTTTGTCTCTTGTGAATATTGTGGGCCTGATTGATCACTTATATCAGTTTGTGGAGTAAAGCTCCGAGATGGTTGGCCTCGACGAGGATGAAGTGAAGGTACTATACCAGCAATATAAACAGCAGAGTAAAGATATAAAGCGGAGAGTACGTTGACTCACCTTCGGGTCAACAATGTGTTCGTTTTGCTTTTGCCAATCACGATCCTATGGGCCATGGTGTTGTAACGGACGCTGAAGACGGATGCGCTTGGGGTAGGAACTGCATCTTGAGGATGATCGGTTCCAGCCATGCCATCGAACTTCTCCATAATTCATGGCACGTTGATATACTATTGCATCGCCCCCATTTATCACATACGATCAAGGCTCAAGGAAATCCCGCTATCCTGTCAATCTTTCTCATTCTGCTCAGAGACCTCGGCTTCTCGCGCCTACTACCTTCAAGTTTAGAGACATCAATCTCAAATGTAGACCCCGACTAATCCTTCGCCTTCGAACCCAACTGCAACGAGAACCATCTTAGTACAGTAGAGCAGAAAATCAGGACATGTTGAACTCAAACTTTGGTGTTATCACTCGTTGGGTTTCTTCCAGACGCCGTTTCAAGTCAGGGGGAGGACCATAGTTGCCGTCTAAGATATCATCATCCCCATCCTGTTCGTCAACGACGCCGAGAAGCAGCTTGGCAAACGATGCTACCGTCGCCGCTGCATACTCCTGCCAATCATCGTTCTTATGACCATCACAATAATCGCAGATACCACGGATCACGAGGCAAGAAACCGCATCAACGATTCCGGCAGCCTCCATTTCAAAACAGGCCACTTCAAGCTCAGCCGCTTTCTGGTCGCGCGTTGCAGCATCTGCAATGACCCAATTACCCGAAGCGATTCCTCCATAGTGAATCTTGGGTATTGGGTCTTTCCGCCGCTCGCATCTTCGAGTCTGTTGGCATGGTTCTGGCAAAGAAGAACATTTCGAGCATGAGTTGAACATAATGTCCAGATGGCTCCCAGGGTAGCAATAATGGGACATTGTTTCCTTGCTTGAAATTATATGAAGATAGGGTTCGAGCGGGTTCATTGGTAAATTGGGATCCGAGTACAAAGACTTGAAAGCTGTCTTGAGAAATAGTGGAGGAGTTTGCAATGGCTGGTTTTTCCGTTGGAATCCTTCATCCTCAGTCACCCTGACCACATCGTGCTGGACAATATACTTTCCCACGACCACATCCCCGAGGCGAATATCATGTCGTGCTGAGGGTACACCACCGCCAATGCCGACCAGAAGGCAGAATCGAATTTTGAAACTACGCTTCATATGTACAGCGACCACTGCCGCGCTGTTGGTTCCATACTCTGCAAGACAAGTAGTGACGACATGATGGAGCCCCATCTTACCAAGCGCGTAGGTATTCGTGTCGTCTTTGCTCTTCTTTAAACCAGGGTGAGTCTCGTCAAAAAGCGCTCTCACTGCCATTAGTTCCTTTGGCAGGGCACAAATGATTCCCACTTTATAACGACTTCTTCGGACATCGTCCTCCACATGGAGGGACGAAGCAGCCGCATTGGGGGTGGGTTTCGTCTGATATTGCGCAGAGGTCTCCTTTCCTGAAGACTTGGTCTCCAGGGGACGCCTCTCACTTAATTCTTGCGGGTATTTGATATCTGTAGCCTGTGAATCTTCTCTCCAAACTTCCAGGAACTCGTATGCGTAAGCTGCGGCCGCTGCAGATGCATACCGTTGCCATTCTTTATATTTATGGGAATCAGAATAGTCAGAAATGCCGCGGACAACTAGACAAGGCATAATGTCCATCGACAGTCCAGCAGCTTCCATCTCAAAGCAGATCACATCAAGTTCTCCTGCAACCTTGTCGCGGAAGGCGGCATCTTTCATAATGAGATTCCCTGAGGCAATGCCCCCGTAGTGAATAACAGGATCAGTCGAGACTCGCAACTTTCTCTCCTCAAGCTGAGACTTATCACATCCATCACAGGTAGAAAATAAGGGACTATGATTATATGACGATCGGAATAGGAGGTCAGCTTCACCAGGTCGATCGTATGCAGGGTATCCGCCCATCTTGTCTTTCAGGATTGACGGTACTCGACTACCGTTCAGTTCATGTCGTGATCGTAGGTTCGAGATAGAGGTACGAATGGACGAGTTCGGTATCCGCGGAGTTTCCAACCTAACGGCCTTTCCAAAATCGTACTGCATAACTCTGACTCCAACAGCAATATCCCCGAGCCGTATGTCAGTCTTTATTGGAACTCCACCACCAATGCCCACCGTCAGGCCGATGCGGACATTAGGAAAACTCCTCCTTATACTAGTCAAGACACTTGCAGAGCTGTTTGTTTCATACTGGTAATCTGGTAAGCAGGCCATGACGACATTGTGATTTTGGATAGTCCCTAGGATATATGAGTTGCTGTCATCAGGGTGTTGGGGGAGACGGTTATGTTCAACATCAAGCATCGCGCGTGATGCAGCCAACTCGATGTTTAAAGCGCATATCCAAGCGACCGTATAATGCTCGTGCAAGGAGCCATTTCCGGAACTATGAGGACCAGTTCTGCGTCGCTTTTGCCGATGGGGTTGGGCGCCATTATTGTCTACGGACACACGCCGCTGACCTGTCTCATCCATTCGTTAAGAAGTGAAACTTAAAGAATGAGGTCGATTTTAGTTCTTCACGGTCGAGTATGGTCTGTTTCCCGAGGTTTTGTATTGGACTGATGGAATGAGCGAGACCGACTTGCTCTTGTTGACGCTGGAAGATGCTGAAGGAAGCAGGATTGAAATCAGGCTGTGGGTGAACGGACTATGGGTTGTCACGGAGGCTGAGCATAACCAATGAGAAGAGCTGTACTATTCTCACTCATTCACTTCACTGCCTACCTATCCAAAGACTCTCTCTATATCGACGACCTAGAAACAAATATGTAGAGCAGTGATTACGCCAACCCGATGCCGGGTAACATTGGATTGGCATTTTCAACCGCCTTTGATGTAGAACGCGATGCTTGGCATTTAAGAGCATGTACTATATTAGTAGTATCTATAGTCCTATTTAAGCTATACAGTCGCGACGAATGCTAAAGCATTGGACTCGGCACGGTCAGAAACCACATCTGATGCAGAAAGAGGAAGAGATTTCTGCTTCGAATTAGACCCGTCTTGCTATTCATATGCGCTGCAGGTAAGGATTCGCCCAGTTGACAGGTATCTTTGTCGTAGTTTAGAGTGTGAAGTTGCTGCAAAGTATATGATAAGAGCGTTGAGTAGGGTATGTCCGAACAATATCAACCTGGATCACTAAATCAACTGCCAAACCCATTGCCGCAATGTTCCAATCCTCCATCTTCTGCGTCAGCCCCGTCAACTCCTCCGCCTTGAGGCAGGTGGACGTCTTGAGGCGGCCAATCAGCGATGTCCCTGAAGGCTTTGAAGCTGCCTTGACTCTTGACGCTGCCCCTGATGTGACCTGGTAGACAGCTGTTTATGCGAATGCGTAAATGTGATTCTGAGGGTCTAGGTCAGGGTGCTAGCATTACAAAGGAAGTGTTTTCTTTCCCTCTTCAGAATTGCTATAGTATATTGGCTTGCCTGTAGCTGCTTGGTCACATCTGAGCTTATCTTCTGTTAGAGTTCAGTTGGAAAAGGCTACATTTTCACAGAATTGAACACATTGAGTCTTGGCCTGCCTTGGATACGGGCCAGTTATGGTTGAGTACATTGAAATAGAGAGAAGCTCGGGCACTTTAGAGCATAAAACACAAAACACAAAAATATGGGCTTGCTTGTGAGATATTTACGAGATCTCCAGAAGTAACAGATTTCCTCCGGAACAGTATAACAACAGACCAAACAGAGCCCAGCAGATATATGGGGACTGCATTAGTAATTCTCTTCGACCCTATGTATATTATTATGTGTTATTTTTCCTGTCTGGCTGGAAAACGCCGGCCGGCCTCGATATGTGATTGACGATAACACAACCAGTGATTTATTGGTACTTGCCAACTCGTCTAAAAAGACCAAAATATTCTTTGACCTCAGTTCACGGATACATCATGTTCAAGTGTAGAAGTTGAACTTTCTCTCTCTGATGCCAAATGCTCATCATAGGTCAAATACCGGATTACTACAAACGAAAAGAGCTAAATATTCTATGACCTCAGTTCACGGATACATCATGTTCAAGTGTAGGAGCTGAACTTTTCTCTCTGATGCCAAGTGCTCATCATAGGTCAAGCCCCAAATACTACAAACGAGGTCAACCGTAATATACTACAAATGAATTCTGAAATGGACGGAGAGAAGTGGAGAGATTCGATGCAATTTATACATGCAGAAAGTCACAGTGTATTCTGAAATATTGACACTGTATTACACACTGTACGAAGACGCCTCGTTGAGCTCGGTTTAATGCTGCATAAGGTTTAAAATCAGCATTGTGTGATTGAAAGTGTAGTTTTATTGAGTATGCCTTTGCAAGAATCTAGCCTCTCAAGATAAATTCTCAGCTGTGGTTGGTTGAACCTTACCTGGGGTTAAAAATCCTAATTAGCAATTCTCCGTGAAGTGGTTAGCAGAGACAGAAGCAGAGAAAATTTAGTAAATGTTTTTTGCTGATTCTTCCTTTTTGTGAATGATGCGGGTTTGGTGACTTGTAGTAATTAACCCAAGTATTATGTGTAGGTAGGCTTGTAAAGTCAAGGTACTGACTGTGAAGAACTTCGTGTCTCTATTCCCTGTTCAAGCTACACATAGCGACGGATGCCGAAAACATTGAATCCGGTCCAAGACCAAACCGTACTGTACCTATCTGATGAAAGAGAAGAGATTTCTCTTCTCAAGTTGGACTTGATTTGCATTTCTTATCATAGTAGGCGATGGCTTGATGTCGATATAATATCCTTATCATAATATACAGAGTGAAGCTGGCATATGGTATGTGCCTTTGACACGGAGCAAGCAAATGCGCGACAAGCCATGCAGCAAGCCAACAGTCTCAACAATCAAGGGTAGTGTCAGATCTCTTTCCATATCTGTTGAGGGACAGCAAATTGTCTTGGCCAACGAAAGGCCAAGGACAAGTTTCCGGCGATTGGCATCTGTGCAACTTACACGGACACACAGCACAGTACACGAAGCTGTTTTCGTGCCCGGACACAAGTCTATTTGCCGATACAGAGCTTGGTCTAGTACATCCTCTGGTTGGGTAACAGCCATCAAGAACGCCAAAGGATCCATGCTATCTGATAGAAAAGGCGTTGTCTATCTAATGAAGAACACAGAGATATCGATATCTTTGTCGTCGGGGATTGATAAGAGGTTACTAACATTTGGCTGACCGGCAGTTGTGCCGCTTAAAAGTGGCTGCAGGGCGATTACAGGGTCCCATCACTGAGCCGTAGCACCCTCAGGGGGAGTTACCTTCCATTCCGGGCGTCTTTCGGCGTGTCGTCCAATGATATTATCTTGGGATGTGTCAAGTGACGTAACTTTTAATAACAAAACAGTCGGCGATTGCAATTTGATCGGCGACCAAAATAATATCCACGCTCTGTGAACCTCAAGAAAGCGACCTGTAAGTCACGATGCTTGTCTCGGCATCTCATCTCAGGTAATTAATTGCTTTCTTCTGACTCGCTCTTACTGTTCACGTGTCACGTTGCTCACCGCTGGGCTTATCATGAAATAGAAAAGGGCTTATATAAAGTGAGATTCTTCATCTCACAGTTTCGATGGTTGTTCTCCGAGATATTCCCCGACGTCATTTTTGTTAGAGACCATCGCGAGTCCACTGTGACGTCTACTAGAGATTTGTTTCGTTTTGCGACAGCGCTCACAAAGTGTTTTTGGCGATGCATTGTTGCTCTTTATTGGAGTGATTCTCTTTTAGTTCTTCTGTAGCCATGTTCTCGCGATCATCACGGCGCTTGGCCAGCCACCTACAACCCCTACGATCTTTATCTATCCCTACATCACAAGCTCCCGCGAGGGTACAATCTCGCACCTTCATCGCAACACGGCTCACAAGATCTGCATCAACTAAACCTCCTGCTTCCGATAAGTCGGCGACGATATCGAGAGATCCAGGCACTTCCTTCGCATTTCTCCTCGCTGGAGCAGCTTCCTTCTACCTCGCATACAGCTTCGCGCAACAATCTCCTACGCGATGCGACGCCATCGCCCATGACGAAAACGACCATGATCCTCGAGATCCTTCTCTTCCTCGATATCGCATCAACGAAGTGCGCAAGCACGATGCTCATTCCGACCACCCCTGGGTCATCCACCGCGATAAAGTCTACGATATCACTGAATGGATAGGCGCACATCCCGGCGGCGATGTTATCCTTCGCGCGGCGGGCGGGTCCATTGATCCCTACTGGGATATCTTTTCTATACACAAAAACGATTACGTTTACGACATTCTAAATCAGTACCTAATTGGGTACGTCGACCCGGCAGATCTCGTCGATGGGCGACCGGCGCGAGAAGAGATCGAGGATCCTTTCTCAGATGATCCAGTTCGACATCCAGACTTGATTACAATGACGCAGAAGCCCAGAAACGCAGAGACGCCGGCTTATGCTATGACGAATGACTTTCTAACGCCTAATGACCTTTTCTACGTGCGCAACCACATGTGGGTGCCATCAATCGCCGAGGACCCCAATGATCACAATCTCACGATAGAACTTCCTGATGGAACCACAAAGGAATACACCCTCGCGGACCTCAAGAACCACTTCAAGTCCCACAAAGTCACAGCCTCTCTTCAATGCTCTGGAAACCGCCGGAAACACATGAATGAGGAATCTGGCCGCAAAACAAATGGTCTTCCGTGGACTGCTGGAGCTATCTCAAACGCCTGCTGGGAAGGCGTCTTGCTCTCTGACATACTGGCTGATGCAGGCTTTGATCTACATTCAGGCCTCACAGGAGAATCCGAGGCAAAGCATGTTCAGTTCAACGGACTAGAAGCTTACGGTGCATCGATTCCTATCAAAAAGGCTATCGATCCCCAAGGCGACGTGATACTCGCCTACAAAATGAACGGCCAGACTCTCCCGCGCGATCACGGATTTCCTCTACGAGCTATTGTTCCTGGACATGTTGCTGCCCGATCTGTCAAATGGTTGAACCATGTCACGCTGAGTGACGAGGAGAGCACATCCCAATGGCAGCGACGCGATTACAAGTGCTTTGGCCCTAACCAGACCAAAGTAGACTGGGATTCAGCACCCGCCATTCAAGAATTACCTGTCCAAAGCGCCATTACAAAGTGCAAACTTGGCGATTGGACAGCGAAAGATGACAACTCTCGCACTTATACAAAACCAGCTTCATTGGCTGGCTACGCATACTCCGGCGGAGGCCGCGCCATCGTCCGTGTCGACATCTCCTTCGACAATGGCAAAAACTGGTCTCAAGCCTCCATCCTTCCCGACTGTTCCACAAAAGAGGGTGAGGAATCGCCTTGCTATGGTCATGCAGCCTGGGCATGGCGGAGATGGAAGTTTGACGGTGCGATCCCCTTGGAGGCGTTTGAACCCGCACCATCCGGGAAGCGATGTGCGACGTTTGTTGTGAAAGCCACAGACGAGGTGTACAACACACAACCAGAGAGTCATGCAGCAACATGGAATATTCGCGGTAATCTTGCTACAGCGTGGCATCGCGTGAGGGTTTGCGATGATGGTCCCACGGGGTCAGAAACAAAAGTGTAGAATTGGTTGAACAGCAGTGGTAATGGGGTTTGTAGATTTGGTTGGAGTTTGAGAGCAGGCGAATGGGTTTGTTACTGGACGAGCGATACATGGCGGTCATTACAGCCATACACACAATGGGTGCTTGATTGTTAGAACGACTTACATCAGAGTGTATTAACATTCTCTAATCGAGTTGATGGCAAAATAAGATCACAGGTGGTAGACCACCCAATTCTATTCTCGACTAAGTGAATACATCGTCCCCAGGCATATTGTACATCAGCCTTCGTCCCGTACCCGCTCTATTCGCTTGATCCGCCCTTCTAAGTGTACAATCCAACTATCTCCACAGTATCGTCCTCGCTTTTGAACTGTTTCGAGACATATTCACCCCTACTCGTCATCATCATCGTCATCCTCCCCAGCATCGGTGAAGTACTCGAACTCCTTGGGGACAGGAGCCTCTTCATCGTCTTCGGAGTCTTCATCGACGGCGGTCAGTACACCCGCAGCAGCAGCGGCGCCTGAGGCGTTGCCACCAGGAGTCTGGGGCTCAGCGTCGAGCAAACCGAATGGCGATCGGCCTTGGTTGCGAAGCAACTGTCCAAGCATAGCGCTGTTGGCTCCTCCTCGAGACTCGGCAAGACTGTCAAGCACAGCACGTTGAGCCCCGCCACGTCCGCCCCGTCCAGTTTGTTGGCCTGCCACAGGGGCACGTTCGGTTGTAACCTTCTTCAGCTTCTCTTCAAGGAGACTCTTCTCCTCGTCAGGCTGACTATCGTGCAGAAGCAGGGGACCACCAGTAGGCTGTAAAATGTTAGCAATGCAAACGACGCAGCAAGAGTTGTATGCTCACCTTCTTGACGGGCTTGTATCGGCCGGCGGGGAAGCTGATATACTTGAGCTGACCAGGAAGAACTCGGGTCATGTTCTCGATTTCGTAGCCAACCTTCTCCTTCTCGGGCTTCTTCTTGGTATCAGCAGAAGCCGCCGGTTCCTTCTCTTGCTCTTCCTTCTTATCCTTAGCCTCATCCGCCTTCTTGTCCTCGTCCACGTCCATCTTGTCGCCACCACTCTTAGAGGGGGCGGTGTCGATTTCCATGCTCTCTCTTCGCTGAGCACGCTCCTTCTTCTGAGCTCGTCGCTTGGCCTGCGCAGTTGTTGATAGAATTGCGGTGGCAATCAGAGCAGGACCTTCTTCCGTCTTGACTTCTTGCTCGGGAGGGTAATCGAAAAGGCTAGGTCGTGTAGCACAGTGGAACTTGAAGTTAGGCATCTCGAGATCGTGATCAAGTCCAATGATGGACGTGGGAGAGAAGCTTAGCGACAAGAAGTGGGTGAAGGGGAACCAGTACCAGTATTGTGTGAACACAGCCATACCAACAATGCCGGCCATATTGAGGTTGCCAGTCTGGGTCTGGAGGCCGATAGTGCAGTTGCGGCCACCAGCATCAATAATACCAAGCGCGAGAGCAGCACCAAACTTGGTCATGGCATCCTCGTGACGGTCGCCAACCACCTTCTTCAAGGTCTTGCGAATCGATGAAACCTTGGGGTTCATGACCTCATTCTGCTGAACAAGAATCATGGCAAGAGAGATGAGGGCACCCTGTCGGACAAAGTCTGTGGGGTCCTTCATCATAGGTTCGAGCAGGTCGATGGCCTCGTCCAGGCCTGTGCCAGCGCATGAGATACCCAGAGCCATGGCGGAACCGTATCGCACGTGAGGGTTATATGACTCGGAGAGGAGCTCAACCATACGAGGCACGCTTCCAGGCTTGCGGAAGAGGATGAAGCCCAGACTCATGACGGCGATACGGCGGACATCATCGTTGACATCGCTAACAGCAATATGGAGGAGCTTTCGGATAGCCTTGTTGCTACCGGTACCGCAGTAGGCAAGAGCAACAGTCATGATACCACCGTATCGCAGCGTGGGATCAGGGTCGTTGAGGAGTCCTTCGATAAGAACATCGGCTCCTTCTTGGCGGCCAAACATAATAAGTGCCATACCAATAGCAAGGCCACGGACAATCTTCTCATGAGTGGTTTCATGCGCATATGTAATCATATCCTCCAGAGCCTTGACATTTCCGGTGCCAAGCATGATAAGGCCCATGGCCAAACCAACAGCCTCACCATTGAGTGCAGAATCTTGGAAGAGGATTTCTCGAAGCTTCTCAAAAATTTCCCAGTCGCCAGTGGCCATGCCAGCAATACCCAGACCCAGAGCACCACCATGCTGAACGACCTCTTCCTCAGCCTGGCCAAACTGCTCCTTGAGGTAGTCTAGAGCATCGGCTCCGTGGTTGGCGTGAATCAGTCCGTAGGCGTAGAGAGCACCGCCCTGGCTAAAGATAGAGCCGCTACTAAGGCCACCTTGTCGGGGAAGATAAGGTTCGAGGAGCTTTCTAGATTGAGAAAGGTTTCCGCGGTGAATAACACCGAGAGCGGCAGTCGCCGTGAACTTGGACCAGTTGACTGCCTTGCCCAACCACTCCAGATTATCGCGGAAAAACTTGTCGTTTGTAGTTCCTTGGTTCATAAAGGCGTTGCAAAACGTGACCGCGGTGTGGAAGATGGAGTTTCGGCCCTCAAGACTGTCGCGGACCTTGTTGAGGATGCTCAAATCGGTTCGGTTGTTGCGGTAGAGGAACTCAAGGTTAAGACGGATGGTCTTGCTGCCATCAAGAATTTCTCGGATATTAGAATAGGCCTTGGATACTGGTTCGGGAAGCTCGTTTTCGGGGTCCTCCTGCTTATTCTGAAGCAGAGATTCGCTCTCGTTGGACTGTTCACCGTTCTCGTCTGACTCCTTCTTAACAGGCTTGCTAGCTGGGAGTGATGCAAGAACCTTGCCGAGAAATTCCTGTGTACCGTTGTCGTAAAGGTCGAAAGCAATTTGATAGGCGTTGGCGATGGAAGAACGGTCGCCCTTTTCAACGAGATTACGCAGCATGCGAGATGCTTCCTCATCTGAGTTAAGGTAAACGACACACTTGGCAATGGCAAAGTAATCAGGGTTGGGAATATCGTTGAGGAGATCGAGAATTAGCCTCAAGATTTCGGTTCGGAAGGCTCTCTCCTGGACGATGTCCATGCAAATACCCAATGTGTACTCCATTAGATCCTCTGCCGGGCCGGGTGAGTTTTCGAGAGGGTTAGACTTGGCCTTCTTCTCATCATCGCTGGCGCGCTTGATGACGCTTCGAAGAACGTCCAGTTTCTTGGCCTCAACCGCAATACCCACCACTTGCCTGTACCGGCCCTGCTCTAGGCAGCTTTCAAAAAGCCTCTCAACGACTCTCTGAAGCGAGCCAGTGGCCTGGTCGGGGAGCTCAGCGATAGAGCCAGAGCGGCCTTGCTTAAAAGCAGGCTGGAAGGTGGCCTCGAGCATCGTGTTGTCGATCGAGTCGCGGGAAAGAAGAGACTTGGGAGGTAGGGTTGTCTGCGAAAAAGGTGTAGTGGGTGACATGACAGCACCCTCAGCGCCACTGGCGAAGGTAGTAGCCAACTCGGGGAGATCGGTGTTCTTTGACGCCTGAGGAGCCGCCTTCTTCGCAGCATTCACTGCGATGTACTGGTCGACACATTTCGAGATAATGGTCTCCTCGAACTCGCCAGGGGAATCGAGCTTGAAAAGATCGCCGGCGGCGAGGGCAAAGACCATGCTATCATTGTAGGCCTGGAGATGGTAGTAGACCTTGGCAAGAACAAGAGCAGCGAGCTGACGCTCAGGGAATGACTCGTCCTCGTAGAGAGCCTCGCTGGGAGACAATGTTAGCAAAGCTTATCACACCATGAAGGCGAGACGCGAAGATGACGTACATCTGTGTCAACACAGCAGCGACCTCAGTCCAGACGGTATCTATATCGTCGTTCAGGGTCTGCAGAGCGAAGACCTTGAGTTCGGGCTCCTCATCGGTAAGAAAGGCGAGGACGCCGGTAGCCGAGACGATACCGGGCATCTTGACAGAATATGAGGGATCGTGTGGGCGTGCTAGAGAGGTCCGTAGCAATGCGAGCGGCGATGCGAGAGGTTGCTGGGGTAAGAATGGTCGAGTAGTAGAGAATGCGTTGTTTCCGTGTAAGCCCAATGGCATAAACAGGGCCAGAGGACGGAATTATAAAGTTTGTGCAGAAACAAAGGAGATGTCAAGAGAATTACAAGAGTCGGAGGCGATGAATTGGTTGGTGTTTTGCTCCAGCAGGGTCATTCCGAGAAAGGTCCACGTCAGGCACAGCTCTGCCTTGCAGTAGGTGCACGGGCCAACCAGAGCTCCAGGCAGGAGCAAAATTACTAAGCTCTCGACTCCAACCAGGACAAGCACGTGACTGCTGGATGTCTCCAAGCAACCCCCAAATCCAAGATAGCACGCGACAGGAAGATGAATTGCGCCATGGAGTACTGCGAGCGCGCTGAGTTGTTATGGAGTGTGAAAGGTCGTGCGGACGTACTCATTCATAGCTCTCAATGACATGTCAAATTTACAGGCCGCCTCAGCCATATCTCCCACTTCCTCTTCCCTACATGCGCGAGAGTTATTCACCAAAGCCAGATTCGCCTGACCTATTACCATCACGCATAAAGCAGTATCCAGTGTAAAGGAGAACCGCACAACCGAAAACGAATCCTTTCCCCGTCAGACGTGGTCTTCCACCAGAAAAGCTGTTTTGGGAAGAGTATTCATTCAGGATATTGTCTTGCTATTAGGGGAAAATGAACGTGTAATCAGGGGGAAACATGATGTGACTAACTTAGGGCGATGGTGATAACTGATATCTTCCAATCGGGACCGGAGAAACCGAGTTCATAAACGTTGTCTGGTTCCCTTTGCAATGCCCTAGGGCTTGCAGCAAGATTTATTGGTCATCGTGAAAGCTTCTGGGTAAAAGCTTTTATTGGGGGGGGGATATATCGTGTTCTCATTCATCATCTGTGTTCGCAGCCTAAAGCTTAACCTTGTAGGCGGCAGTCATCCCATAAACGTTATCTAGAAATTCATCCTACTCCTTGGCGATTCAATCGAGGATATCGTTCAAGCGAACTGCATGTCAAATATCACCACCACTCTTACACGGCTGTCTGTCATCTAGCTGACTAGGCTTATACAGGCATTACAAATTTGCTGTAAGAGGCTCTGCCATAGGGGAGGAAAGAAAACTCAGGACCTCAGCCATAAATGACAAAAAGACAGGTAGCCATTAGCATGAGTTTAGTATATCTTTTACTGAGTTTATTTTGACACCCCTTACTTAGGTATAATGTTTTCTTGCTCCCAGGGCAGCCATAACGTTGGCCTCGGCCGCAGTACTTGAACTAGCAAACTAGAGCTTAATGTGATACGCAATCAGCTTTGGACTAACTTTGACTAGATTCCGATGTACATTATACGATGCTCATGCAAATACTGCCGCACATCCTTTTCAATGAATTTGTGGTTAGCGCTCGTACCTATGTTGCTATTGTGAAGCTGAACCCCAAATCCCATGGAGCTCTGCTACCCCTGGTTCGTAACTCAACTATGACGTCGAGTACAGGTTCCTTTTGCATGAGAAACATCGGAATCTTAGAGTAAGCCAATGCTTATAAGAAGATCATATAAACATTCTGAGTCGATAAGGCTGATGTCCTTTAAGCTTAAGGAGATTGCAAAGGACTTGACCCTCCACAGGAATCGGAGTCTGACCCTGGCTTTTGACTCTGGTGCAATTTATCTCGGGACATATGGAAAAGTGACAAGTAGCGTGTCTCATCTTTAATTCGCTAACCTGATTTGCGTAATGCTAAGCCTCTCTGGGGGTTTGATGATCGGTACCTAGATCTCCATTGAGCTCGCAGCACGGAGCATGTACTGCTAGTAAAAAATGTTTGGGGTACGCTATCGCTGCTAATAAAATTTGTCCCTGCCATGTCCAGTACGTACCGTTGAGTTAGGTGAGGTAGTACCGCCCGTAGGCATATCCCTGGAACTCTAGCGTCAGGCTGTCGCCTGTCCATCTTTGTTTGTCGCCAGAAAACGGCGACAGGACACCAACACAAAAATATTAATCAATCTTAGAACTATTCCAAGGCGCGAATAACCTCCAGCGCACACGATCCATCGATAATATCATCCGAACGAGCATCTTTCAGCCGCGTCCATCTGCTTCTGTACGCGATTTCTATTCGCCAATCGTCAATCGTCAATTCGACAGCGTGGCAGCCTCGCCATGGCGACGTAGAAACATCCCAACCAGTCATCCATGTCCAACTGCGCCGTCCTCCTCGCGCGACAACGAACGTCCTCCATCGCCTCAACAGCGTCATAGATCTATATCAGTTGAGGACAACATCTGTCCGTACTCAGTTGCGCTCCCGCCGCGTCGACTACCTGGTTCAAGACAAGCGACCTGCACTGCAATTGCTTTGTGGTCTCCCCTCGCGCCGAAACTTCGAGGCGTCGTGTCGTCGCAGAATCTTCATTCTCCCCTCATCACGACACCATCGCCATGGATCTCCGCTCAGTTCTTAATACGTCTGATGGCGGCGATCGCGCTCCGGCCAAACCTGCGCCGAAACCGCAACCGCCGCCGCAGCTACATCAACAGCAGCAGCAACCTCACCCCCAGCAGATGCAGCGACCATCGCAGAGTCCAGCCCAAGCACCCGCTCCTCCTCCATACTATCGCGAGTACGGCCGCCATCCACCGCCGCAACCCTCACCAAGCAAACCGATGCCCCAAGAATATCCTCCGCATGCTGGCCATCCTCATCACGCTCAGTCACGACCACCGTCGCATCCTCACCCATCTCCCCATCAACCACCGCCCGGTGCGTATCCACCACAATCTCCGTACCAGGCACCGGGGCCATATCCAGGACGTCCTGCACCCCCTCCGCTACAGCCAACGGGCTCTTTTCACGATCCACGGTCCCCAAGCGTCCAGACTCCAGGTCAATCCCCTTATCGAACATCAACGACTCCGTCGGCCGTAGCGGCTGCCGCAGGTTATCCTTTTCCACCAACTCAGTCCCCTGGGGAGATGGCCAGTCCAGTCCAACGGCACCAATATTCACCTACTCAATACGCAACTCGCGAAAGCTTCTCTCAGGGCCCACAAGGCGTGCCACCAGGCCATGCACCTGGTCATTATCCTCCGACTCAGCAACAACACCCACAAGGCTCTATCCCGCAGGCGCAGCAATATCTGAATCAGCGTCCTCCCTCAGCTAGTCATTCTGCCCATTCTACTCCGACTCCAACCTCCGCTCAACCACATCATCCTTACAGTTCTTTTGCACAAGGTAGTCCTGTCACAGCTTCGCGCCCACCGCCTGCCGAATACAATCGCCAACCTTCGCAACCACCCACTCCTGTCGGTCCTCCTCTGTCTGCCGGATCTCGACAAGCATCTGTTACAGGCGGTTTCGCACAGCCTTCGAGTCCTTACCAACAAAGACTTTCCTATACTGGGGCACCCATACCGCAAGCACAGGCACAGGTACAAGCACAAGTACAGAGCTCACCTCCGCCTCCGCTTCACGCGAAGCGCATATCTAGTAGCTACGGTTCGCCCGCCCCCGACGTACACCGACGATCCCAATCGCACAGTGAGCGAGCTCCAAGCCCATCCGTTAGTCCCAAATCTCGAGTCCCGTCGATTCAAAGCAACCACGATCCACTTGCTGCATCGGCGGCAGCAGACGCCAAAGCCAAACTAGCTCAATCGGCTCCTATACCCCAACCAACCCAGCCAATGGCCATCGACACAGAACGCGCAGCAACTCCTGCTAAGCGCAAGCTTGAGGATCGCGACAGTCCCAGACAAGAACCCGAGGAGAAACGAATGAGGCCCAGCGAGATTAACGGCGGCGCTGCTGTGAAGCGCGAATCTGAGTCGGCTTCTTCCAGTGTACCAGCAGCTACGGCGGTCAAAAAGCGAAGACGCTACTCACAACCGCCTATCTGGGCACAAGATGCTCGAAAAATGAACGGCATGCCTACGAATGCGAACTTCGTGCTACAAAAGAGAGTCCATTCACATCTCAATGGAAAGAAGGAGAACGCCCGTCCCAGTCGGCATGCCTCGCCAGAGACGAACCGGGGCAACCCTCCTCCTCACGTTCCCGCCGCTGAACCAGGTCCTGCAGAGATTCTTGGACCTTGGGAACCGAGTCTTACTGGCCTCAAACCTTTTGAGGACGTGTCAAGACAAGTGGCCGATTTCCTCTTCCTCAACGTTATTAACACCCCAGATATGAGGGAAATCAGTAGTCGCGGTATCCAGTTTGAAATTGAAGCGAAATTGGGCACTCTCATCGACAGAGATACCAATCAACGAGTTGATCGAGGTATTGCGTCTGAATGCATCTTGATGGATAACAGCCGTGTAGCTTTTAAGAGTAGCATGACGGAAGTGAGTGCTTCAACAACTTCTTCATTCTTAACGTTGCTAATGGTGCTTTAGGGCTCACACAAGAAGATGAACGACTACCTAAACGAACTGGTCAAAATCACACATCCCATGAATCCAGCAGGCAGCCAACGTGTACCCATCGTTGCTCTGCACCGGAGAGAGAGAGACCGGTTTTTCGAGATCCCACCAGATCTACAAGCACGGATACCTGGATGTGTGCGAAGCCGACTGGGATCGCGAAGAGCAGTCCGTGTGAGAGTTACATACAACCAAAAGGACAACAAGGTCATTGCCAAGATCATCAAGGCACGCGTATCTGACCTTGATATTCACTTCCCTATGTTACCAATGGATTGTCGAATCAGTATCAACCTCGAAATGAACTGGGACGGCTCGGTGGAAGAACTGGAGCAACTTCCAAATCGTGATCGTGGGGAAAACCCTGAACGAAACAAGGACAGACTCAGTTACACACACGGGCCCTACCAGGTTGACCTCACGCAGGTCATACAAGATCGCCATGGAGTAAGTCCCCAAAGTCTCAGGTGGTATTTCAGTCCAACTAACAATATTGTAGGTAAAAGAGAAGGAGCATGAACTTGAGATTGAACTCGACTCGAAGCTGCTCATCGACCAAGGGAGCAAGGCAGCGAGCTCAAGACCTCACCGCTATCAAGAACTTGTGGAAGGATTTGTGGACAACATACGACTTCTTACACGTAACGTGGCACACTGAACGGCAATAGACCATTTTAATTACCGGCGATAATGTTGGCTAAAAGGACGGGGTTGGCGGCGCTGTGTTTACAAGACGTGGCTCTGATGGAAGACCAAGAATAAATCAACTTATCTTTTTGTGATCCCAACCCATTTTCATGATGTTGAAAGCTGTCCTTCTGTTTACGCAATGTTACGCTTGATGTACAAATAGTCAGTGGGTGGATGCATCAAATGATCGCAACTTCATTTACAAGTCAAGAGTTTGTCCAATGATGCGAAGTACCAGTAAATGAAGAAATGAGCACATTACCAACAGCTCGACCGACATGAGTATAACACTTATTCTTTCTTCAGGGAAGAAGGCACAGTCAAAACCATCGTGGGTTTTTAGGTTCGGGCTACCCTACATCACCAGGATGTGATATCTGCGACAGACAATTTATGTTAAAACAATGGGCATCTGTTGCACGAGTACTGTCCTCTGTACTATCCTCTTCCAAGGATTGAACAAAAATTACACACAGGTTCAGCACTTTTTGTTCCGTCTTAGCTCATGTCCCAGAGGGGTAGGAGATGGATCTCGTTGCCACTTTACTATCAAACTGAACACCTGCAAATGCGTGTCATGCATTATCGCATACAATCATATCATTATAAACATGTTCTTCATTATCATATGTACTTAGATCATGAGTAACTCATGGCCTATATCCCGTATTATACCCTCTTGTTGCTGCTGCACCCTGGTGGTCATCCTGATAAAATGCTTCAAAGTCAGTGCCAACATATCGGCTCGCCGCGGGCACCGGTATCGTGTCCGCCTGTTCGTCAAAGCCCGTCCGGCCAGTTCCTCTTGATTCATGAACTTCCCCTGCGATCCAACTCAGGTAAACTGTCTCATGTACAAGCACATAACCGCCCGACTTCTCTCCCGAGTCGTCAGAGCCATCAGCGCTTTCGAACTCGGGCTTCTTCTCTACGACAAAGATCTCGTTCCTCTTGTGCTTCCGGCGCCATGCAAAAGAGACGAAGCCGAGGAACCAGAGTATGCTGCCACCAATGACGGACCATGTGATGACTGGGACAAGCCACCACTGGAGACTTTGTGGTGTAGAGGGCTTGATCCAGATAGTGACGATGGGCCACAGGCCACCAATTATATATATAACTGCGCATATAACGCTGAGTGTTGGGTTGATATGCTTGCCGGTCATCTGTCGCCAAGTCTGGGGGACTGCTGCTGGACTGTGAATCTCGTCCTTGTCTGTTTGTGGTGGTCCATTGAATCGTAGGATCAGGATACCAAGGCCCAGAAAGATGCCAAAGAAGGCATTGATGACATATGCGCTCAAACTTGTGAGTAAAGTATATGAATTGAAGTAGTCCATACCCCAAGTGGCGAAGATAAGAATGAAGCAGGATGTAAGATGCAGGACGAAGGCACCAACGGGCGTTCTCTCTCTGTGGTCTTCGGGAGAGAGCCAACGTGTGCTCAGAAGAGAACTGAACATGCCCTTCTTCTTGAGCCATGATAGCAACCGACCCAAAGAGATGTCGCCGTCTTGAGCAAAGAACTTGGCGTAGGGAATGATACCTTCCTTGGCGATCTCTTGTTTTACCCGTGCAGCAGTGTAAGTCATTACAATGATGTTACCCATGCTTGATATGGCAAGGAAAGCGTTGAAGATCCGCTGGCCAGTCTCATCTTCGGTCAGGGAGCCGAGAGTTCTCTCGAAGAACTCTTGGGCCACGTTGGTACTTATTTGATCCTTTTCTGGAACCACGACCATCTGAGGAGGGTTAGAATACGGTTGCACAGGAAAGGGAAATATTACTTACATAGGATATGTTGACAGCCATATAAAGAACAATGGCAATACCGACACCAAGCATCATGGCGATTGGATGTTTTCGCCTTGGTCTGCTGATTTCGCCCATGACGTAGTTGGGCTGTTCAAAGCCAGAGAAACTGAAGATGATGGCCAAGAAAGCGTGGGCATAGCCATTGGCATCACCGGAGTCTGCAAAGGCACGAGATGGCTGAGTGTTTTCTGAGATATAGTTCTTGACCTTCTCGCCCTTGGTGGTCTTTAAAGCTCCAGCACCGACCACAATAGCTGTCACGATAATGAGCAAGAGGATCATGACTTTGATCATTGCCAACATGTTGTTGAGAAGAATACCTGCTCGTCGAGAGAAGGTATGGATGAAGCAAGTGAGGATTGCGATTCCGATAGCAATACCCCTGATTGCTCCGGGAGCTGGGTCAGTATTGCCAGATGCGTATAGCACTCGTGTAGCAAAGCTGATACAGTTGCCTGCCATATTTCCGAGAGCCACGAAACAGAAGCCGAACATGCATGTACTCAAAAGTACAGTGCCTCTTCTATATGCGGGCTTTTGATAGACATATTGGAGGTAATTGAGGTCACCGCCGCTACGAGGTACGCTCTGTTCAATGCCGTTGATGGTGTAGCGGGGAACATTGAGACCGTACTCTATGTAGACATGAACGCCCGAGAGACAGTATATGATACCTGCCAGCCAGAGGAGAAGAGATGAGCCCGTTGAACGGGTTCCTTCCATTACTCTCTGGGGTGAATTAAAGATGCCGGTTCCTATGATGAGAGTTAGCGATTCGGTTGCAGAGTAGCACAGTGTTTCTAGGCCATATTTCTGTTATGAGTGAACCACCAAGTTTGAACATCGTGATATCCCTAAAATGCATAGAAGAGCAACTTCCTCATTGAGAAACTGCATTGTTCTGACACATTGAAACTCAAGCTTGGGCCAGAAGGAGCGAACCATGGATCTTGATATAAGCAGACTTCCCCACTTGGGTCTCATCCGAACTCTGGGCTCTCAACTTAAATTCAACTTCAACACAACATCACCAAAATCAATCATGAAATGCCTCTGCGACATCTCAAGGAATCATATTGGAGAACCTTCGAAACAATGAAAACTTACCAATCATTCGGTTAAGAACCAGGCACATGACGTCAAAGTACCCAAGCTTAAAGGCTTCTTTGGGTGCTGATGTAAAGATGCCATTGGGATTATCGGTTTCCCTAAAGATCACCGAACGATCGCTGTCCCATTCTGGCTCTTCACGCCGTGGTGGTTCACGGCTGTGCTCCTGATATGCTGCAAAGTCGTTCATTGTGTGGTCTGTATGCAGCCGAAAGCAGCAGCTCAGAGGACGAAAGACTGGAGATGGTCTGGGAACCAGCTTACACGTCAGTTCGGAGCCAAAGTTGGCAACGAGTCAATCAACTCTCAGAATTGATACAAACAATGGCAAAGAGCAAGCTACGATATGAGCTACACAGCTATCTGGGACCATGGGTATTAAGTAACGCTCTCAAAACTCATGCAGGCAGGGTTCGACGATCACACCAAAGCCGGGCGTAGAGCAATCAGCCCAAAATGGCAGACTGACCACCCAAAGGGCGGAATTCAAGCCTCATCGCCATCGTGTGACCTTGTCAACTCCCTGCAGGGGCTGGTCGTTCTAGGCAGACTTCCCCTCACTTTAGACAACAATTCCGCAGCCTTATTGCCTACCAAAACGCCTTGTCCATACCTTTCAACCACATCAAAAACCGCAGCGCTAGCCGTTGCATTTCTAGCGCCGTTTTTATCGCTTCAACAGCCAATCTGCCAACCCTGCATTACACAGCCCCGATGCATCTCAGACATGGCTCACAGACACGCCAAACCAGAGCTGAAAGAACCACAGGTACTCAAACCTCATCCTCGGGATAACCTGCGTGAAGCATGGGGACGTGCGACTTGACTTGGGACGACACAAGATCGATCATCCTGTGTTCTCCATTCTATGTCCGACCTGGATCATATCGAAGAAAAAGAAGCATACTGTTCTGAGACTACCAAAGCTCCAATAGCTGGGTGCATGCTGTTTGATAAGAGCAAGCAAGCTATCGCCCGTCCCTGACCCTCCTCACCCCGCATGCTCGCGCTGGTAGCCCACATGAGTAACCGATGCCCTGTTGACTGACCGAATCAGCCACGCCTCCGTGTCAGTCTGTCACCGGTGCCTGGGAAGAGCTCTTTTCTCTTTCTGCGGCGAGGTTCCTCGATTTTGGGTCAGCCCTGGTCAGCCACTCCGGACTGCACGCGTCCCCCGTACAGAGCTTGCATACTGCGTTCTTATCTTCTTTCTCAAGACTCATCTGGCCCTTGCATCTCTTTTATTTGGGGCGAGCGTGTGGGTGTTACCCATACCAATTAGACCGTCCCGGGTGAAGCTCAGTCACACTTCTTCCGTTGGCCTCTTGAGCAACAGCCCTGTTAACAATATTTCTTAAGATACTGTTGCCCGTCACTCGTCCACAACTTACTCTGGTCCCATTAACGGCTGCATTTCCCCTAGTGATCGTCCTTTAGCTTTTGTTTAAAGCCCAGGTCCCTGCCATCTGAGGCCCTTTTGTCACATAAACCATAGCAGCGTTCGATGGCAGGCCCTCTCCAGGTTGGAGACCTTATCAGCCTTGGGCGCCTAGCCTGGGAAGTCTACCGCTATGGCTGGTCTGAAGAACATAATGCAAGTAAGTGATCCAAGCGCGATGCTTTTGTTTCTCCTGCGAGATATGCCTTGCGGGGCTTCGCCAACGCACTGCTTTTGTTGAATGTCAACCTTCGCGAATAGGTACATGTGCCTGGCGATCACTCAATCCTTCATCCCTCCGGCTTCAGTAGATGTAACATCGGGCTGACTGTGTGGCAGCAAAACAATATGAAGAATTTGGAAGAGATGTCAGAGGCCTGGCTGAGAACCTTGATATCCTCAGCAGAGTAGTTGCATGGGCAGACAACTCTCTCCAGAGTCAAAGACGGCAAGGCGCACCAGCAAGGCTACGATGGGACAGGACTTCACTGATCCAGATCATTGGGGACTACGAGATGACATTAAGAGAATGCAATGAACTTCTCAGATCAAACAATCGATATCGTGTAGGAACCAACCCTTTACGCAACTTGGAATGGAATGTACTCGTTCAGCCCGCAGCCGATCAGCTGCGCCAAAGGATCATGCTGCACAACTCCAAGATTCTGCACGTCCTGAAACCGTTTGAAGTGTAAGTGGATCAAGTTGGTACTACTTCATAAGCTGACGAGCTCAGTGATCTCCTTTTACGTGTACGGCAAGATATCGAGCTCATGCACCGAGACCTCGCGGACCGCATCACAGCTGCTCATCATGATATCCGCCGTCTGATGGGAGTTCTTATCCCTGACCTTGACGAAGCCCTCGACCAAAGAGTTCAGCGCAGTGTTGTCCTACTAGAAGTACCTGTGGACTTGGACGAACAGTTCCGGTTTGCAGCACTCACTGGTCACCCCGAGTATCGCACCGAGGCGGACTTTGAGCTTACCGAGCTGTCGGATGCATTCATACTGAACTTTCATAAGAGCACAATCAACTTCAAGTCTGGTATGGTTGTAGAAGAACGTGTCCCGACGGTTGATCAGTATCTCAACTTGTTGAAATGTGTATGGATTTTCAAGAGAATTCAAGCGGCCCCTGCTTTACGAGAGGCGGACAAGGACACTTCCCACTGGCCATCCTACGCCCGACAACTGGAAGATGTAAGTCGTGTGTGTAATTACATGTAACGCAGGGCTAACGGAAGTAGGACCTATCATCCCAATGTGCTCGATTTGGCCGTGAGTTGGTAACGCCAAGGATAATCACTTCGACGCTCAAGCGAGACATGTTCACGATTTGGCCAGAGAAAGAACCCGCCCCTCTTGTTGACCTTGTTACGAAGGACGAGATGATGGAACAACTGCTAGAGGTGTAAGCTTAACGTACTCCCGGCTTCGTCGCAAGATCTAACATTCGCAGAAACCTGCAGAGCTATAGTCCAGGTATCGAGAAGAAAGCCAAGCTCCTTCGAAGGCTAGACGCAGATGGGCGAAGATTCAGAATCATCATGTCTGGATCAGCTCAAGCGGCATCGGGCAAACCAAGACAGCAAAGTCAGTAGACCCTTTTCTCGTCGATGTCAAATGCTAACTTGCACAGCTGAGAAATTCGATTTCGATATCACTACAATGGTCTTCAACCCACAATACGCCCTGCCCACCGGTAGTCATATGACACAGGAGCTCATTCTACGGCAGAACGAGAGAATCGCAAGGCTGGATTTCATGAACGGAGCTGATATACTGAAGTTCCAACAGGCGGTCACTGGATTCAAGCCATGGGCCTCTGCCACGCAGTACGACTGTCAAGTCATTTTCGTTCTGGGTGGCATCAAAGAAACAATCATGGAGAACGCTTGCCTTCAGCTCTGGATACCCAAATCGACCGAGGGCTCGCTTGTCACTAATAGTGATGCCGCAGTCAACACCATCAAGACTTCCTCAAGCCGTCAAAACTCCATATCGACGCTGGCCTCTGGAGCGATGCCAAGTTCGCCCCTTTCTGGGACCAGACCATTTGCATCACCGGCGCAAACGCTTTCTTCTTATGGAAACGACGGAGACGGCTTCGCTATGGGCCCCCCTGGTCGTCACCCAAGCCTCCCAACCATACCACAGAGACAGCCCACAGGACCCGAGTTCTACGGGTCGTGGCCGGGAAGAACCTCTCCAGAGCCAATTGGATCATCGCCTGTTGAAAGACAGAGCTTCTTCCCGATCCCAGGACCGCCGCGACAGTCTCCACCACGAAAGCCAGTCGGATCAGCCCCTTCCCCTCGTCGCTCCAGCTCTCTCTTTCCGCCTCCGTCCAGCAGTACAACTATGACCAACAATGGGCGTTCTTTCAGTATATCAAGCGGCGTCTCAAGCAACAGCAACTCATCTAACAGCGATGTTCGAAGTGTTAGTATTTCTACAGGAACAAATTCCACAGGGCTCCTCCACAAGCGTCCAGTGAAGCCGATGCTGGTCTTGTTCACACAAAACCGACAGGGAGACAAGTTCTCATTCGTGACGGTTCAGATTGACGACGAAACAAACATGAATCCAGAGCGCTGCAACTGTCGCCGATCCGGAAGAGATGGGGCATCCTGTGATATTGCGGCCATCGAGAAGAAGAAGGGTGATGCTACTATTTCAGCCCGAAGGTATGAGCAGTCACCGTCGGACGGCGAGATGGACTGGAACTTGGCCCGGTTGGCCCTGAACAACCCTGCCTCAACGAGCGATAGTGTCAACTGGCCCAACCTCAAACGTCTCAGCATCAAATTTCCAACTCCGCAGGCACGAGCTAAGTTCTGCGGCACACCAAACGTCTGCCATTGCAAGATCAAGAAGGAAGGCGACTTGCTCAAGTGTATACAAGAACGCCATCGCGGACTCTGGGGAGAGGTTCAAGAGAACTACAGGAGGCAGATGAACAGCTTTCACAAGCAGCGATACGAGAGCAGATCCCATGTGGTCTATGGCGTAACGAGTTGATGGATTTAATATGCGAGTACATGACGGGAAATAACAAGTTCAATTTGTATTTCTATGTAAGAGAGCTTTTATGATTCTAATGAGGCGCGGAGTAAAGGAGTAGTCATTAGTTACAGGCGTTTTTGGAAAGCTGAAAGAGGGATTCTTAGATAAGATCGCTGATAAATTGGAATGATCACACTGTTTAATGGACATCACTTTTTATCAGCAGAGATTGATTGAGGGACTTCAAATGAGAAATCATGATTTAAATTCATCATAAATGCACAAAACCCTATTCCCTACTGAACTTTTATACGTTGCTCCCTACATCCATTCAAACCTGCTTCTGAGGATCGATACTATGCTCCCGACTTGAGCCTGCGGTGGCCTTGTTCTGTTGCTCTGTATCCTCATGGATCACGAAATTGGTCGCTGAACGCGCTGCATCAATGTCATCTTCCAGCTCCTCAGGAAGCGTGAGGTTGAGGATCACACAGATGATGGCAGCAACTGCAAAACCAGTCTCCATGACAAGAACAATAGCGTCGAGGAAACCCTGAAGAGAGCGGTTATCCCCCTCGTATGTGAAGATCTTATCAAAGTAGTTGGGTAGAAGCGTTGCGCCATATCCCAGAGCCAGACCAGCAGTGAGAATGAAGCGGTTGCGTCGAGTGAAAGGGACACCACGGACAATGATGGACATGCCCGATACAGCCACAGCACTGAAGAGGAAGGTTGTCATGCCACCAAGAACAGCTGATGGAATAGCAATCAGAGCAGCAGCAAACTTGGCAAAGATACCCATGATGATCAGGAACATGGCGCAGGCAAGACCAGCTTTGCGGTTGGCACATCTGGTGAGGACAATGACACCGTTGTTCTGAGCGAAGACAGACATAGGGGTCATCGTCATGAGAGCACCGATACAGCCAGCAATACCATCAGACAAGATGCCACCCTGGATACGAGATTCGTAGGTCTTTCCAGTCACTTCGAGTTTGGAAACGTCGCATGTGGCTGTGACATCGCCAATAGCTTCAGTAGCGCAGACAAGGTAAACAGCAATCAGGGGGAGCACGAGTGGCCCGTAAACTGATAGAGGGAACGTGTGTACCCAAGCGAACGAAGCAACGGGGGCAGAGTCGATACCAGATCGATCGAAATAACCACAGGCAGCAGCAATAATGCAGCCGACTAGTAGTCCAACCACGACCGAGGTGGATTTCATGATGGGCGAGCCGAATCGCTCACACAGAATGATGGCGACAAAGACAGAGAAGCCCAAGCCCAGGAATTCTGCAGATCCCCAGGGAAGAGGATGAGGTGCGTTGATGTTGGGGCAAAGAGCAAACAAGCCGTCAGTGGCAGTCATGCATCCTCCACTGCCACCCATCCAGTTGGAGAAACCCGACTTGATGAGCTTGATACCGATGAGCATAACGGTAGGGCCAGTGACAATCGGTGGCAGGACCTTCAGCAAGTACTTTGCGGGGATGAAAGAGACGAGGATGTTGATCAAAGCACACACAGCGGAGGTACCGAGAATGGCTCCATAGCCCTGAGGGCAAGGCAAGGGGTTTCCATCAGCGTCTGAAGGACAGAAGCCATTGGCGTACATCTGAGTGAGACTTCCTTGAGCGACAGGAATAACGCTGAATGAGACTCCAACTACGGACAGAACTCCAGTACCGAGGTAGTATCTAAGATAATGGTTAGCTCAAACTCTTGCCGCGACCAAAGAGTACTTACTGAGTACCAAAAAGCCTGAATCGAGTGATTTGGACTGCAGAGAAGATGCCAGAAACGATCAGAGCGGTTGAGACGAGGTATTGTTGTTGCTCAGGTAGCAAATTGGCGCTGCCGCTGATGATGATCGGTGGTGTAATTACACCTGCTAACATGGCCAATGCGTGTTGAAAGCCGAGCAATAAGCCCAGAAGAACTGGCATCTTGTCATTGAGACCAAAGAAGGGACTTGGGTTGACGCTCTTCTTCATGAAGGGCAGGTTTGGGCGAAAGAGAAAGGCATAGTCGTAATCGCCAATTAGGCCGTGCCTGGTAGTGAATGCCTTTTTGAGGCCATTGCAGCGTTGAGCAAATGTTTTCGGTGGCGCATGCTCGGGGGCAATCGACCGTGGCCCTTGATCCTCATCCATTGTTGAAGTTGTTAAGATGGAGTTGTGTGAAGAAACTGGAAACAGGCCAACGCTGGAATGGCTTGGTGTCGATGGCGTTGATCGTCGAGGGGTCCAAGCGAAAGAGGAATATTCGTGTCGATCAACTCAACGGACACAGGCTTGGGATGTCAACGTTGGATAAATATTGACGAACGCTTTGAAAGGCTCGAGTACTGAAAGTTGATATAGGCAATATGAAGGTTTATACTTCCGATTCCTCTCCATATAATAGAAGTGATTGGCGAGCACGCGAGGCCGTTTTCGGGAGTGACTAGAGTTATTTTTTAGGCTTAGTGACCCAAGACTTATAACTGATAACTCGTGGATCCAGAGATAGCTTATCAGGACTTCTTATTCCCCAGATGCTTGACAAATTGCTAGAGATGGGGCAGCGGGTGGGTGTCTGCGGGTCCGAGTCCAAGAGCCCCAAGCGAGGTGAGATGAGATGCAGATCAAAAGACAAGGTCAGCTAAGAAAACATGCGATGCTAATCTGAAGCTTGATATTGGTGACATGATCGTGCACAACCGCTCCTTTAAATATGCAACCCCAGATTCCACGATGGGGAGGTAAGAATAAAGTTGGCATGTTATCAGGCCGGCCGGTCGGGGAACCGGTATTGGTGGTGCACCTCGGGACGTGGGGGACGAACAGAGGAGTACGGCCTGTCGCGACCATTGGGCTGGGTTCGAATCGAGGAGGGATGAGATAGCGCATCGGCGCATCCCAGAGGTATCGTCTGGGGTTGTCACCCATCGCCACGGAATAGGCGACTTCGGCTGTCTATCATGGCCAGGATTGTGATGATAAACCCAGCATGAGCAGGGACAGCACCAGCTGAGCTTGTCTGGACATCATTCTGAGTTTCAAACCACGGGCTGATAGATAATCAGTTTGCGAAATCGGATGACTCTCTGAAAAACATGGCACCAACTTGGAGTGACCGTCGGAATTCAACCACCCAACTCGTTCAAGTTTATCTCTTGGGTGCATGCATTGTACGCCACAGTTTGCCAGCAGATATGCATACTCAAGTTGTGCTCGGCCATGAGCCGTCGGCCAACCACAAGCTTATCAGATAAGATAGAAATGCGAGTAAAATCGGCTGTCGGCTGCGTCCGGTGGTGATAGCTAAGAGCCTGTGATTCTTGGAGAACGGAGGCGGGCGACTGCGCAATGAATTCCATCTCGAAGGTGTAGATGATTGAACAGAGCTGAAAGAAGGGCGATCGATCGGTCGGAGATGTTATCACAGCTGCGAGACTAGGCCGAGCGGCGGCGACAAAGTCATAGAATTGTGTAAAGGCCGCCGGCGCTTCAGATAGATCGTGGTGATTGATGCGACAATGATTGAAGAGGAAGAAGAAAAAGAAGAGAAGATTGGTGTTGTAAGACCAGCCAGAGGTAATATCAGGCAAGGCCCTGGCTCAGAGGGCAGAACTGGCAGGTTGGCTTGAGCTAAAGGCGGGAGGCACCGGAGACTGCCGCTATGTGCCTGCCTCTCCGCATTCATGGAGTTTTTCTTACTTAAGAAACTGCTTTGGTCTCCATCCATGCTCGCATGAGCCTCATCTTTGATCTCTGATGCAAGTGTCAGTTCTTGTCACTCTATCTTGTTCTATAGCTCTAATTGCAACGTGAAAGGAGTCCTGATGTGCTCCCAAAGTGCACATAACACCTCCCCTCTCTTCTTTTCCCTTCATTTATTAGAGGCCTCCAGATACAACAGCAGTGTAACGGTCAGCTGCGAAACAACAAACAGTTTGAAAGACTCTTCGTTCTAACAAACACAAACACCATGGTGTTACAGAGCAGATGTCACGGTCGGTTTACAACTCACCCTGCGTCACCGCAGCATTATCCGGAAATACTTCAGAAACGCAGCGACTTCCCAGACTCAAATTTGGATCAACTAACAATATTCCTTACTTACCTAATTTAGCAGAATGTTCCAAGATGAGCTTCTGCCATCTTCTTAATAACGGGAACTGCTATAGCGCTTACTGTACATTCATCGAAGCCATCAGAGCCTTGAAAGAACAACCAATCATATCGCCATCTAATGCCAACACTGAGGTAATATGGGTTTTATGACACAAAGAGATGCGTTTCTTGATTTTGCCCATCCTTTCTCTTCCTTCCATGTCCACAGCAATCCACGATCTTCCGTATCACTTCTCATTGGCGGACTTGCTCCGTCACCACGAGACTTTGTCTCCGATCACTGATCCACTTAACGGAGCTAACCTCCGGCCGGGACGGATAAACTGCCTCCTGTGTGTTTCTAGGGGTCAAGAGTATCCCCTCCGTTACACATTTGACGTCTTCATGACAGAAACAATACACCTTTTGCCCCCTTTTACATCAGTTTTTCAGGGTCTCACGCAGGGACTGGCACCAAGCAGACAAGGCGTTGCCACTTGGCCATCCCCATCTTCGGCCCCAAGGCCATCGGTTGGACCCTTTTTTTGGCTGTATTATTAAAAGCAAAGAGACCAAATTTCCCCTTCTACCACGCCTAAGCTCCAAGTCCCCTAGTCAAAAGGCAGAGGTGGCGTCTTTTTTCTGTGGCGAAAAACCACAGCAAACGGTCACTTTCCTCTCACAGGCAGAAACAGGTGCTGCTAAGGGATTTTCACTCAAACGTCTGGTCTGGTCTGGTCTGGTCTGGTCTCGTCCCATCCCAGAAGGTCACGCCTCTTCTATCTGCCCATAATAATGTGCCCTAGCTCATCTTGTGCTATGTCTCTAACTTGTGAATTTCTGAACTTTCATCAAATCTCGATCGATTCCTTCTTTTCCAGTTTTCGACTTCAATCCATTATTGTTGTCATTTTGGGCACTTGATTGATGTTGCGCAGGTTGGACTTCGATATACCTCAATAACCGCTACCGCTGCTGGATACCTCCGGACAGCCGGCATCGGCCCTTCATGCACCACTCCACCAACGGCATTCATCGTTTGTCACCACGAAAAGTTACTGATCCCGATCTCGTCGCTATTCGTGACAAGCTTGTTGACGCTCTCGCCCTCAAGGCGTCCGCTCTTGTGACGCCGCCAGCCACCAACTTGTCTCCTCCATCGTCGCACGCTGGTCCGCCCGGCACGGTCCAGCGGCCCTCCTCTCGATCTCGACATCGCCGTTCAAAACGTCCTTCTTCTTCATCACCTCGTTTAGTCGTCGGTCCTGACGCAATTCATCGTCTACCATCTGAGCTGGCTCGGTTACACTTGACTTCACCGCTCATCGTGTCGAGCCCTTCAAGATCAAATATCGCTCGCAAAATTCAAGCCATTATTCCTAATCTCCACAGTCGAGTTCTCTGTTCATCTAATACCACCGTGCCAGCCCAGGCATCTGGACGAGATTGCGTTGTCAGCGTCGGCGGAGGTTCTGCCGTTACTTTGGCCCGAGCCGTTGGCATACGGAAAGGAATCCCTCACATTTGCATACCTACGACATACAGTGCAAGTGAACTACATCCAAGCGGAGGACCTAGCGACTCATCTTCCGAAGAGAAGGGCAGCGGCCACAACACCAGGATACTCCCCACCGTTATCATTTACGACGACAACCTCACCATGAGCTCTCCAACTCGATTTTCAGCGCCCAGCGATGAGAAAGTCATGGAGGACTTTGCTCGAGCCGACACGCAGCCCAAATCAGAAGACGCCTGCTGGAGCTATCTTCATATTCCAGGCGTCTAACACCTTCTGGTCTTGTCCACCTGGACATCTTTTTTATAATCTCTTTTAAAATTACCTGTCTTGTACCTGTGAGGAGCCCTTCAGCCTCCTATGCTTATACCAGGATCCCCCACCTCACGCCGATTTCTCGGTTATGGGATCATAATGATTTTTGCGATATTCGCACAACGCACGCCACCCACCCCGCCTCACCCTTTACACGGTTGAGGGATCATGGAGAAAGGAGCATGACACCCGGTTTGCAGAGTTTTCTGGTACTCTGCATTGCACCACGTGATATCGTGCCCTTCTCTGCAAGACATAGACCACCGGCTTGGTCTTCCATGATTCTCTGATGGAGTATTTCTGGGGACAATGCCGCTTCAAGTCCTTTCTCTAGTCACCGGTTCAGACGCAAACCTTGATCCATATATAATGGCAAGGCATTTGCTTCTGCCCCTTTTCCTGGATAGAATAAGTGCACTTGTACTTTCCGAAGCTACTGGGCTTCGAGAGACTCATCATAAGAGACTACTGGGTCTCGAGTCAAAACATGAGGCTACTGGGCCTCAAAGAAGTATGTATCACCGAAGGTCGTGTAGCATCGACCGAGGGATACTTCTCTCCCCGACTCAACACGAATGGGTTTTTGGTTATTTCACTATGTATGTGATCGTGCTTCGTTTCGGAAGACTACCAACTGCACATGAGTCGTTGGATGTCCACCTCCTAGGGTGGGCTTCTTCATAAATTAGATAGATAGCCAGATATTGAAAAATTGAAAGTTATCAACATGATCTTTCTCTCTTGAACTTGTAATGAAATGTATTTACATCCATGGTCTAGGCTCTGGCCATTCTGACCGTCTGATCGCACTCCTTTATCATATCTACGCCGGGTATCGTAACAGCATTTTCATCGCCAAAAACTTCCGCTCAATCTAAGCCCTCAAATCCCATAACGCCGTGGGCTCCCATGGGCCCAAGTTTGCTCTGCTGTGCCTCCTTGCGTCGCTTGGCCCTGCGCTTCATCTCCGCAATCTGGTCCTCCTCACTATCGTCGTCGCTGTCGCTATCAGCAGCTCGCTTGCCGTTGCCATTCTCTCCAGCGTCACTATCATCGGTATCGTCGTCGTCATCTTCATCCTCTTCGTCATCGTCGTCATTGCCTCCTTGAAGAGCGGATAGCTCTTCCCAAAGCTTAACAGTCTTTCCGCCAGCGCTGATAAGGCGATTCTCGCAATCGAAACCCAGTGATACAACGCTCTCCATGTGATCGTGACGCAAATTGGCTGAAATATCCACCTCCCGAGCAACAAGGTCGACCACACGCAAGCTGCCATCACCTACACCGCAGACGACCTTCTTGCCAAGTCCCAGCTCTTGCGGGATCAAGACCATGGCATCGATACTTTCACCGCCACCCTTCTTATCGCCATCCACGATGATGCGTTCCTGTTGATCGTCCCAGGCTCCCTTGTCCCACATGGTCAATACACCCGAACCAGATCCTACAGCCAAAACGCCGTTGTTGCGATGTCCTTTAGGGCCCAAGCCGGGAACGAAGCAAGAAGATAGCAGCTCATCCTCTTGGTCGTCGCTACGCACGAGCACTCCTCTCCTAACATCGGTCACGGCGAGCGTGGTACCGCCAGTGCTGACCCATTGCTTCGGAAATCCGCTGGTGCTGGCACTAGTGGGCGGCAAAGGTGTTATGGAAGAAACGTAGTCGGCATGGGGGAAGTGAGTCTGAACGGGCTTCTTTCCCAGCTTGCCGTCTTTGAGGTCAATGATGTGGAGGGCACCTGAGTCGGTCGCAAGAAGCAGGCTCTGAGGGTTCAGGACGTGGAGGAGGGTCGGCGCATCGGGAACCGTGGTTGCAGAAGGAATCACGAATTTGGAAATGACTTGACCGGTTTTGGGGTCAAAGTGCTTTACCAGCGCATCGGTTCCAGCTGAATAGACAGCTTTACCAGGTTAGCTTGTCGAACAATAAACAGTCACAGCGAAGGTCTTGGAAAGCTTACCTGAGCCATCGTGCGAATAGACCAAGGATCTGCAGCTTCCCTTGTGTCTCCGAGTGCGCCAGATGGATTCGATCATACTCTTTCCGTCGCTCAGCACGCTCGTGTCACCATCGGCATCGGCATTGTCGTCGGAAGAAGAGCTGGATGGCAATCGAAAGGTCTCGACATGGCCACTCGATAAACCGACAGTCAGGAGGGGCTCCGTAGGGTGCAGGGCCGTTGCGAATACATCTGCCGACAGAGGCAGGGTGCATGTATTCTCGAACATGTTGAATTCGATGGTAAACAGTTACTCAAAAAACGGTCAGGTACCTTACAGCATTGCTTGAAAAGGATGAAGAAAAAAAGAAGCTCGAGCCAATTGAAGCTACTGTGTTATCGGTGCGATAACAGTAGTTCACACTGTCTTGGGGTCAACTTCAAGAGGAACACCCTGTTCTGAGATAGACCTTATAGTGTAATATCAATGTTTGATTCCTTTTTAATGCTCACGGCATATTATAATATCAATCCTATCCCTTAGTGTTTCGTCTGAGCTCTTATACATATGTGATGTTGGGTATTTCCACTCACAGTTGGCCAGTTGCAGGTAATATATTAATGGGCCCATTGAAATCTAGACTGAGGTCGGGTGCAAAGCTCCAGCATTTAGGCACCCACCCACCCTAAAAGCTTATGCAAAACATCTTGTTTTCCCACCTGTAGATGCATTTTTGAACATGGGAAACTGCTATCAATTGGAGAGTGTATCATAGTCTCGTCATTGATCTTGATCTTGCTTTTTCTTTGCAGCGCTTGCTATCAATACAAGCAGCATAGACTCATTTCCCTTTATGCTTTATAATTTTAGAACTTAAGAGCATCTGATGACCTGGAGCTTATGCGTGCCTGACTCAGTCAGATGCCCATAAAATCTTATCCATGAGATGAAAGGTCGGAGGTTTCATGGCAAATCGATCGATCTTCTGTCGCTAACGGAACTCAGGCGGTAGATCTCCACGGGTAAGCACCCGGGTGGCTCCACTGAAGGTTGGTTTTAGGGCCGTTGGAGGGCAAAGCGGGGTGGCGATAGGTCAAGATTCGAGTGGAAGGACAGCCTAGAATCTAGACCCAGGCAAGGTCGGAGTGCGATGGAGGAATCCATCCTTAAGTAATCTTGCCAATATCTACGTTAGCTAAATTCTCAAGGGCAGGCTACCTTAGTATTTTAAACCAGTCTTGTTAAACCACACAACCCCCCCAACCTCGTCTGACGATCTGTTCCCCCTGCCGAGGCTGCTTGCTTGCTTGCATGGGCTAAGCACGCACGTTACAGCTGTCGATCATGACTGGTAACAAGGTCTCGGAATCAACTCGCGAACGGGAGATATTCAAGTGTGTATGACCTTGCACCATTTCTCATCCTCACCTCGTCGCATCTTCATCCTCTGCCATCAATTGAAGCTTCTCAAACGGACTCATCTAACAAATACCCAGATATGACTCGGTCCTTGTCGCCAACTCTATTCGCAATGATGTCGCAAACCTTATCCCGTCGTCTTCATTGCGACCATGCTCGGATCCTGCCATGACAGCTCTGGCCCAGGTGGCTCTCTTGAGACTTGGCGCCTCTCGCGCCATGATCTCGCTGTTTGACTGTCAACACCAGCATATTATTGCCGAAGCTACACCTGCGCTTCGCATATCTGCTCACGCCAATCCTCCCAGCCCTGGTTCTGACAGCCTTTGGCTTTGTGGTACTGCAATACCTCGGAGTTATGGTATCTGTGATCGTGTATTGGTATCTCGCGAGTCTGGTGGACCACAGCAACCATCATTAGCTTCGGAGCTCCCGGTTACAGTGGTAAGCAACCTTGCCGAAAATGAAGAGTATCGCGATACCTGGTACTACAAGGCACGGCCAGAGCACCGGTTCTACGCAGGAGTACCGATAAGAACTCGCCGAGGTATCAACATTGGCGTCTTCTGTATTCTTGACAACGAACCGCGGGAAACACTTGACGAAGCATCACTGCAAGTCATGCGAGATGTTTCAGCATCTATCCTGGGACAAATGGAACTGACACGATCTGGAGATGGCAGGCGTCCGGGTGAGCGCATGGTTCGCGGTTTGGGAAGCTATGTGGAGGGGAAGACGACCATGTCAGGATGGCAGAACAGTTCAACTAATATCTTCAATACCGATGCAAGCACAGAAGAAGGCTCTCTCAACCAGACGCAACAGAAGATCCAGAAACAGAGGGACAGTGTCACTGCTGCTGTCGAAACGGATAGCATATCCACGCCGGATATTTTTGTTCTTGAAAGCCCTAGTCAGAACAGGCCGACAAGCCCGTTCCATCCAACTGACAAGCCTCCTAATTCGGTTCCGGCTGGAGAAGAATCGCGATCTAATCAGCTGAGCCAGATCTTCTCTAAAGCGGCAAATATCCTACGCGAGTCGATTGAAGTTGAGGGGGTCCTGTTTTTGGATGCAGGTGTTGGCTCCTTTGCTGGCAGAATCCGGTCCGGCTCTTTACGACGTAATTCAAGGACTCTCGTTCGCTCTTCCTCCTCATCCTCATCTTCCTCCTCTCCAGGTAGAGGTAACATTTCAGTCTCGTCTCCCCGGAACTCCGCAGACTACCGGTCCTCAGGCGCTATGTGCCCTGTCCTTGGATTCTCTACGTCTGTTTCTTCCAGCATAAATGGTGAAGCCCCATCAGGACGCAGTCGAACTATACCCGAACGACAGCTCCAGAGGCTACTGCGCCGCTATCCAAAAGGCAAGATCTTTAATTTCGATGATGACGGAATGACGGGATCGAGTGATCCGATGAGCGAGGACTCGGCTATGGCTGCTTTCCAGGCCCAGAAAGCTCGGAGCATTCAAGAAGAACAAAGGGACGACAAGCAAAAGTCGCGAAAGGTCAACGACCCGTATTCGCGGAAAAATGAAGGCATGGCTATTCGCGATGTCTTCCCAGGAGCACGCAGCGTTGCCTTTGTGCCTCTATGGGACTCTCACAGAGAGCGCTGGTTTTCCGGGTGTTTTGTCTATACAATGACACCAACCCGCATCTTTACAGTCGAGGGGGAACTGAGCTACCTTGCCGCTTTCAGCGCAGTCATCATGGCAGACGTTGCTATGATGGAGAGTTCCATAGTCTCCTTGGCGACAACATCTTTACTCAGTTCCCTGTCCCATGAACTCCGGTCTCCACTTCACGGCATTGTTCTGTGTGCCGAGCTGTTGCGGGATAGCGCACTAGATGTATTCCAGGGCGATGTATTGCGCTCCCTTGAGGTCTGTGGTCGTACCCTTCTGGACACGATCAATCACTTGCTTGATTGGACACGCATCAACAACTTTGTTAAGGCACCCAGTGGACAGTCGCCGAACTCAGGTACTGCCTTCGTGAGGGGCGCACAGTCTAATCAGAGAAGTAGACCGACGGACGGGATGATGCATATCACTTCGAATCTGGATCTGGATATGTTGGTGGAAGAAGTCGTGGAGTGTATTCATGCGGGCCACACCTACCAACAACAATCACTCTCGCTTGTCCACGATGACAAGCCGAATGAAGAGCTCAATCGTGATCCTCTTACCCGTCTTGATGGCATGGACGTTGCGGATAGTGTTAAAGCTGGAGAAAAGATCAGCAACGGAGCTGGTCCTGACGCCGTCCTTGTGATGTTAGACATTGACCCGGCGGTAGACTGGGCGTTTCATGTTGAGTCAGGGGCACTGAGGCGCATAATAATGAATCTTTGTGGCAATGCCCTCAAGTACACGACACGGGGTTATGTTAAAGTCTCTGCCTATCAGGACCCTCCTGGGCAAAGCCGGTTAAGGGATCGAGTCGTTCATATCGACATCACCGATACAGGAGCTGGCATCGGCCAAGACTATCTCAACCACCGCCTGTTCGCTCCGTTCGCTCAAGAGAATATTCATTCTTCGGGCGCTGGCCTTGGTCTGAGTCTGGTGAGGAAATTCGTCAGGGCCCTCGGAGGCTCTATACATGTTCAAAGTAAGGTGGGCACTGGAACCCGAATCGCGGTAAAACTACCACTAGAAGCTGTCAGCGTTGATTCGACGGAAACAATGTCCGACCGCGAGGAGTTCCAGTCCCAGGCCATTGAGTTGTCAGGTCTTCGCGTCTGCATCAACGGCTTCACACCTTTCGGCGGAGGTGGCTCAGAAAGTCAACGTTGGAATTCTAGAGAGTTTGACGAACGTGCTTTGCTGGAAAAGGTCTGCCACAACTGGTTGCGTATGCAAGTCGTCGACCCGCTCCCCAACGCCGAGTATCTTCCTGACCTGATACTCTGTGACGAAACTCACCTTGAAATGATAGCAAACCAACCTCGAGACGAGCTATCGTCCCCAGTTGTCGTGGTGTGTCGCAGTGCTGCGGTCGCTCGATCGCTTGACAGGTCACATAGGTCACAGCACAAGCTCAATTGGGGATTGTTCAGTTTCATTTCTCGCCCGTGAGTCACCTGTTTGTTACTACTTGTTCCTTACCGCTGACGTTCTTATCTAGTGTGGGACCGAGGAAACTTGCCAAAGCTTTTGTCCTCTGCTTCAGGCGCTGGGTGAAATTACAAGCAACAGCTGCAGATCGTGCCAGCGTCTCGACCAGGCTTGACGAGCCACCAACTGTATCGACTGGAGAAACCGATCTTGTCCAACGTGGGCCCGATGACAAGGAACGCGGCTATTTTGACATTACCCCGATGCTGTCTCCTAAGAAGAGAAGGGCGCATTGGGATGACGATGACGCAGAGACTCCGTTACCATCGGTGCCCCCTTTGCAACTACCTCCAACACCGCAGGATCAGCGGTTCCTTCTGGTAGAAGACAATGCTATCAATATGAAGATCCTACAAACGTACATGAAGAAGCTGGGTGTGGCGTACGACTTGGCCTCGAATGGACTCCGAGCTCTGGAGTGTTACAAAGCTCAAGAAGGGTGTTACAAGTGTATTTTGATGGATATTTCCATGCCGGTAATGGATGGGTTTGAGGCTACACGACAAATTCGAGGGTTCGAGAAGGCCTCGGATTTGCCACGAAGGCACATTGTCGCTATATCTGGCCTCGCCTCTAAGGACGCACAGGAGGATGCTTTCGCGAACGGACTGGATCTGTTTCTCTCCAAACCAGTGCAGCTCAAGGAGCTCAGTCGGATTCTCAAGAGTCGAGGGCTGATTTAGACAGGACTGGGATATTGAAGGATACGAACACGAAGCGAACACGATACCATGACTTTTTCTTTGGAATTATTTTCTGTAGATTTCTTATTGGAGGCTCTGGCGTTGGTGCGGTTTTAGCCGCTGTATAATACAATACCCAGGCATGGATTTGCGAGGGAGGGTCTTATTGTGGCATATGTTACTAGACAGGATAGAACGCAGGCGCAAACGGGTTCTTATCTGGGAGGAACTTGCATTGAGAAATAGGAATACGAATTAATTTGAACGAGAACAAATATGTTTTGAAAGATTGCGTTTATGATTTTGTGTTTGTTGATGAATCAGGTTGAGTAGTATATAGAGCTCCTCTCATCTGTCTGAGCATTGGTTAAGAAACATCCACTTCACTCATTCACACCTACAATGCATCTGCGGGTCAACTGAGCAAGTCCCACCTCAATCACGGCCCTCTCCAGTCCAGCATAAAAGTAGGGAATCACCAAACAATTACCTCCTTCCAGATGCGCATCACGCGAATGATTTTCAAATGGCATCTGCTATTCCTGGCGGCGGTGACCGCGACTGCCATGTCTCAGGCCGAGCCATTCCGTTGTGTTATGTATCTCACAGGGTAAGTACATCTCCCTCATCGCCAAAGCAAAAACTTCGATATTTACTGACTGGAATTTTAGACAACATGATATTGTCCCATCAAAAAGCGAACTTGAAGATGTCTCGCATGTCATTCTAGCATTCATGCGGTCCGAGACGTTCAATGTTGACAACAAACCTCACGACTATCCGCTGTTTACCTCTGTTTCCGATGTTCGCAAAAGGTTCCCTAGCGACACCAAAGTCATGGTAGCTATTGGAGGCTGGGGTGATACTCAAGGTTTCGAGGAAGCAGCCAAGAATGAAACCACGCGGAAGCGGTGGGCGCACCAGGTTGCGGCCATGGTCACTGCGACGGGCGCTGATGGCATCGACATTGACTGGGAGTATCCTGGGTAAGGCATATTGCAATCTCGGCCATTACGAGGTACATACTGACTGCAACAGAGGCAACCGTGATGATTACAAGCAAATTCCCAACTCCCAGCGCGAATGGGAAATCAATGCATTTGTATCGCTCCTCCAGGAGTTGCGTGCTGCTATTGGCCCCGACAAGCTTCTGTCAGCGGCTGTTCCGGGCAAAGAGGTCGATTTGATGGCCTTTACGCCCTCCACCGTGCCAAAGATCATGAAAGAAGTCGACTTCCTCAATATCATGACATACGACCTGATGAACCGCCGAGATACCGTGACCAAGCATCACAGCGGTGTCTCGGATTCTCGAGACTCAATCCAGCGTTATATCGACCGTGGCGCATCACCGGGTCAGCTTAATCTTGGGTTCGGATACTATGTAAAATGGTTCATGACCCAAGAATGCTCGCAGGGAGAGCTTCTTGGGTGCCCTACTCAATTGCTTGAGGATCCTGAGACCGGAGCTGATCTAGGCAAGACAGGCGGCTTTAGCTGGCACGACGATATTCCCCAGGACGTATCTACATCTTTTGAACGTGCGAGAACAGCTGGGAAGTATGATGAGGACGGAAGCTATTTTTATTGGGATGAGAAGGAGTGGCGATGGTGGACGTTTGATACTACAAAGGGCATTCAGACAAAGTTTAGCCATGTCGTGCCGGAGCTCGGAGTCAGGGGAGTTTTTGCTTGGGGCATTGGAGAAGATGCGCCCTCATTTGAGCACTTCAAAATCACGGCCGAGGAAGTTCGCAAGATCCGGAAGGGTCATGCAGTTGAGCACGACTACATGGAAGATGGGGACAAGGACGAGTTGTAATGTGGCATACATACAAAAGCGTAAGCAAGTGCTTGGCTACCTGGATAGCAGTTGAGATGCTATGACAGCACGGCTCACCCATGTATGCACATGCATGAATCGCCGACTTTCAATTGAACGGTTCGCCAACTTTATTCATCCACCTTCCAAAGATGCTCGATATCTCTCGACCAGGTTTATGCGTGGCTAATGGATGGCAGGGGTTCAATTAAGCTAGGTTTCGGCAAATCACAAGGTCCATACTAAACACGCCTCTAGCTGAACGGTTCAGTGTAACGCTGCTAAGCTTATCCTTAGCTTCCCCCTCCAACGAACGCCCACGT
Source organism: Fusarium nygamai (assembly GCA_001262555.1). Classification (NCBI taxonomy): domain Eukaryota; kingdom Fungi; phylum Ascomycota; class Sordariomycetes; order Hypocreales; family Nectriaceae; genus Fusarium; species Fusarium nygamai. The sequence goes on from LBNR01000008.1 coordinate 544,123, forward strand.
CTCCTCCACACGTGCTTGTCAAGATGCCCATCTCGTACGGACTTTGCCTACTGCTAGCTCCGGGGACCTTGTGCTCTTTGCAGAAGCTGGCCTGCAAGTGCTGTGATCTGCGATGTGATTGCTCAATTGGTCTCTTCTAGGCCGATAACCAACACCGAAGGTTCAACAGAAACCACATCCTGTAGGGGTGTTGTTTGTGAATGGGCTTGTTCCTGGGGCTCTTGCGACGTCATCTCGGTGCATTGCCCAGATAGGTCTATCGGGCTGGGGATCAATGTGCAGTTCTCTCGTCCATAAAGCCTGGTGAGCGCCCAGGTCGCATTGAGAAGTTTTGGTGTTTGGTCAAGCCTCAGTCTCGATCAAGGCCTCAATTGCTGGTTCTGGCTAAGCCTTGTCGGTGTCTCTTGTTCCATTGAACCTGCTTGCTTCTCTGTCAATCAATTGACTTGTCCTGTTCGCCATGCGTTTCTCTACTCCTCTCGTTGCAGGCCTTGCGGTCGTCAGTCCTGCCGTTGCTGCTCCCAGCCCCAGCTATGGCGATAAGGAGTTGTTCAAGACTGTCAAGCCAATCAAGCAGATTGAGCTCGGCCCTCGACCCTACTACCTCGTCAACGACATGGACGAGGGTTCGTTGAAGAAGAAGCTTCAGTCGTGCTCGGGGAAGCCTCAGAAGCCTTCCCAGTGGTCAATTGCCCACCGTGGCGGCGGTACTCTTCAGTTCCCTGAGCACTCTCTCGAGTCGAACCTGGCTGGTGCTCGAATGGGTGCTGGTATCCTCGAGTGCGATGTTGCTTTCACCAAGGATCGCCAGCTGGTGTGCCGACACTCTCAGTGCGATCTCCACTACACGACCAACATCGTCACGATCCCCGAGCTCAACAAGAAGTGCACCCAGCCGTTCAAGCCCGCCAAGGATGGCAAGCCTGCTTCTGCCAAGTGCTGCACCAGCGATATTACCCTCAAAGAGTTCAAGACTCTCTGCGCCAAGATGGAGGGCTTCAATGCCACTGCCACCAACGCCGCCGACTTCCTCCACGGTACTCCGCCTTGGCGAACCGATCTGTACGCTACTTGCGGTACAGTTCTGAGTAACAAGGAGCACATTCAGCTCACCAAGCGCCTTGGTCTGAAGCATACTCCTGAGCTCAAGACACCCGAGGTCAAGATGCCCTTCGACGGTGACTATACCCAGAAGAAGTACGCTCAGCAGCTCATCGATGAGCACAAGCAGGCTGGTGTCAAGCCTAGCGATGTGTATCTCCAGAGCTTTCTGTACGACGATATTCTGTACTGGCTCAAGGCTGAGCCTGAGTACGCCCGTCAAGCCATGTATCTCGACGAGACTGGCGACACACCCGAGACCTTTGAGAAGGCCGTTGCCAACCTCACTCGCTACAAGGAGGACGGTGTTCGGTACATCGCACCTCCTCTGCCTTATCTCGTCACACCTGGTAAGAACGGTAAGATCGTTCCCAGCGCGTATGCCAAGAAGGCGAATGAGCTCGGTCTCAAGATTATCACCTGGACTCTGGAGCGATCTAGTCCTCTGAAGAACGGCGCCGACGGCAACTATTACTATACTACCATCGCTAAGCTGATCAACAATGATGGTGATGTGTTTAACTTGTTGGATGTTTTCCGGGAGATTGGCGTCGCTGGTGTCTTCTCGGATTGGAGCTCGACTGTTACTTACTATGCCAACTGCTTCGGTCTTAAGCTCTAGGAATAGAATTAGAGCTAGACTCTAGATAAATAAAAACGGTTGAGTTGAGTTTACTTTGTGTGAAGAAGGTGTGGCGTACGTTTCAGTGAGGTATTAATGCTCAACGGTAATGCAAAGGCGAAAACCGCCCAAACGGCTGATAAGTATCGGCTTCGTCTCACGAGGATCAAATATGATCGAGAGCCTGGATCTGATATCTTCTTATATCAGCATCCGTCAAAGTATCGGACGGTGAATGTTACTTGATTGAGTGATGTCTCGATATGGCAATTCTCCACGTCCCTAAATCTTTAGGGCAACTCTCCCCTGCCAATGACATGTTGCACTACTCAAATGCAAGTGATGAAGAGAAACCGAACGCACCTTTGGGTCAGATTCTTTGTTCTCATTGGTTATTAATATTGTTAAGATTTCAAGTGACCAATTCCTCCCAATGAAGCTATGCCTGTTCTTGTACCAAGGGCTGTCTCTGGTTAATCCGCCATCGTCACCAGTGAACTATCTGGCATCCCCCGGATTTTTATTCTCTAACCCAGATTTTGAATGATGCTATAATCTATAGTTGCATTGAAATGTGACTTGTCACACGTGAATCTATCTCCATCTCTTATCATGGTGGTATTGCATCTCTATCACGACGCACATTGGTCTCAGTGGTGAGAATTTGTCTGTTGTCTCGGATGCATCTCTTGGTGATACACAGCAGGGAAGATGGGCTGGTATATAGCCCCAAGGCAGTTCTAATCATTGTACGTCAGTTCAGCCATAAACTTGGGTAACGCTGACCATCCAAGGCCACCTCCACTCTTGCCCTCTACAATGCATGCGAGCTTCTCGCCTTGATCTTCACCACCTTCAAGCGCCATCATGGCCTTTACTTCTGGAGTCTTCTTCTGACCACCTTGGGCGTGTTTCCGTATGCGTTGGGATGGCTTCTTGGATATCTTGACATCCTGGACACCGACGCGAGTAAGGCCATCGCGTCGCTCGGTTGGATCGTACTCGTCAGTGGCCAGTCTGTGGTGCTGTATTCACGACTACACTTGGTGCTGAACAACTTGAGGATACAGCGCGCTGTGCTATGGATGATTGTGATCAACGGCACGATATGGCATACGACGCAGACCGCACTGCTATTCACTATTGTACCGAATGTTGATGGCAACAATCCCACGCGCATATTCGTCGCCATCGAGAAGACTCAGATGACCTTCTTTTGCGCGCAAGAGTTTGTCATCTCGGGACTATACCTCTGGGGCACCATCGATATCCTACAGACATCACTAGGCAACAAGCAAAAGACAATGTGGTATCTCCTGATCATCAACCTCGTCATTGTAGCCCTGGACATAGCTCTCCTCATAATCATGTACAAGGACCACTATACGATCGAACAAGGCGTCAAACTCGTCATATACTCCATCAAACTCAAGCTCGAGTTCGCTGTCCTTGGAAAACTAGTCGACGTCGCGCAGAGCCGCGGAGGATCGAGTGTTTCCGAAACACATCCAGCTCGCTTCATCGAGATGCACCCTCGAGAACATGGAAGAAGTGACAATCTCCCTGAAATAGTACACCTTGAGAACACGACTGCACGGAGGGTGGCCGATGATGAGGAGAGCATGTGCCATCTTTATGACGATGCGATCAAGCAGATATACAAAGGCTGAGTGAGGCATGACTAGCCAATCGCATCTTGATCTTGGGTGTCTTGCAGGGCGAGCGAGATTTGTCAGGAGAGCGGATGTTTGCATAAGCATCGGGATACTTTAGCTGAGACGATGCTAAGCAGTGATTGTAAGAAGCTAGGCCGGGTATATCCCCGCAGAATGTTCAGCCTTGAAGTGATCCATGCGTAGATTGTTAGCGAGTTCAGTTGTGACGATGATGCATGGTTCTAGAAGTGGTGAGATGCTGTGGGACAGTTGATCACATAGTGAACAGGAATCACAAGCACAATCACTAATGTGCAAGATTTGGTCACACAAACTGCAAGAGTAAAGATATCAGATCTGCTATCACAACGAACTTAATATTCTCCGGCCGCGCGATGCGATGCAATCCTTGTCGCTGATCTTCCACAGTGGACCATCACCAAGTCTTCAACAATGCTTCTAGCTTCTGCAACACATCCCAGATCACAAGATGGTCTGTCCCCAACAAATACCGCCGTACTCCATAATGACCCCAAAAAGGCGGTCCCGCCGGATGAAACCTGTTGTTTCGAAGGATTTGGTCGGGGGCGTTTGTTGGATTGTGCTGGTTAGAGTATCGTGTTATAGAAAGGAAGAACATCGCATGTTGGAATCTTCACATGTTGTTTCTCTTCATTCTTGGTATCGGTATCGTTCTTCTTTTGTTTTGGGTTTATTAATCTTTTGCGTCTGGTGCGCTTATTCATAATTGTATTGATGTCATATTGTCGATTTGATATCGAGGTATACAATAGGCAGGCATGCTTGTAATATTCTTCCCTACCCCTTATTATCATCTCGAAACTCGATCTATTCTCGACACTCATTGACCACCAAGACGAACCGTATCTATCCACTCTCTCGAACATTTTTTCAACAACCAACGAGTTCATCGGTCACTATAACAAGCGCGTTGATAACTCGCAGGCCATCGAGGCCGCCATGTCTGCATTCCCCATAGTAGACAGCGTGACAGTCGCTATCCCACCACCCGATGGTTATGTGGTCAACTTTAATCATCCCCTACAACGACATGCCATAGAGTCATATGTGATCTCGGGCATAGGCACAGCACTCGCCTTTCTTTTCTTTTTCCAGTATTTATATGTCAAACTCTGGGTTTTACGTAAACCCGATGGGGAGACGGGTAAGACCCTTGCGCCGATCTGTATTAAGTTGTCATCTGCTAAGAATAGGAAGCCTGCCTAATAATTGCGTGGATCTTTTCCCTAGCGGTCCAAGTCGTCTCTCTCAGTAAGTTACCCACTGAAAAAGCCCTTGTAGATGAGATAGTTGCTGACGGGAAGCAGGTTCGTTTATCCTAGGGGTAACAGGAGTACATGCATGGGAACTCCCTCTCGAAAAGTTCAATGAAGGGAATCAAGTAAAATCCCTCGCAAACCTTGGCGGACATGATTGCTGACAATGCCCAAGCTCACCTTCATATCTCCCATCCTATACGCAGTATGCACTGCCTGCTCCAAAATGGCGCTGGCGCTATTCTACCGAAGGCTCTCATCGCAGAGATGGTGGAAATGGAGCGTGTACAGTGTTCTTTTCCTCGTTGCTGGTTATAATCTAGCCATCTTACTCGTGGTTCTGTTCGGGTGTACGCCATTCAAGAAAAGTTGGGATCTCACGATACTCGAAGGATCGTGCGTAGATCGAGGAGCGGTATATATCTGCACAGCGGCTCTGGGCATTCTCTCGGATCTTATCCTCCTCATCATGCCCTTGCCGATGATTCTGCAGCTGCAGATGCCACGACGACAAAAGGCTGGTCTTGTGGTGTTGTTTGTCATTGGCTCTGCGTAGGTGATTCTCAATCGAGGGAGCTGGCACTTGCTAACGGATGAGACAGAACACTTGTAACGTCTGTGGTTCGACTAGTACTACTAGTCCCGATAGTTGATGCAAACGACTACACCTGGGTTCTCTCCAGTGCAGTGGTTTGGATGTGAGTACGACTCGACCCTAGTATAGCAGTGACTAACAAGGCCAGCTTTGTCGAGGCCAATCTTTTGATAATATGCGCGTCGCTGACGACGCTTCGTCGTTTCTTCATCCATGTCGCACCCAAATTCATTGGCGAACGCGGGTCGTCAGTTCAATACTCCGCAACCAGTAAAGGAACACGACAACATCCATTCCAGACCATAGGGAGCATTAGAAACAAAACCCGGAAGGATAGACTCGGTGTTCAGATTGAAGATCCCGGATTCGATCTCAAGACAATCGTCCAGGCGCAGCCCGTGACGACCGAAGTGACGGCATATGAGACAGACGAACAGCCAGAACAGATGATACGGCACTTGCGGAGACAGGAATCATTGAAGAAGTTTGGCGAGGCTCGGACTCAGACTCAGATGTGGGATCCCCGCAACAGCAGCGATGATGAAGAGCGGGCGATTGTCCAGACGACAACGGTGACAGTTGTATACGGGCCAAGGGCTGACTGAATGAATGAGTGAGACTGAGACTGAGGCGCTTATTATTTATTAGCATGTTCCAGATATACAATTCTTTGTCTTGTCTCGTCTGTGGCCCGGTGATGGTTAATGCATTCGTCAAGATGTGAGATGGTGTTGAGCCAATCGTATTCTGAGAAGCGTAAAAAGTGCATGTCCTGTCTGATCTGTCAGATGATATGAAACAGATCTCTGCCAAGACTGAAACACGTCTGCTCTCAATTGCCGGGCCAAGTTAGAGTTGACCTGGACAAGGATGTTAAGTTAAGTTCCATTGACTCAACGACTGCAGCCGCCGACAGACACAGAGAAAAGAGAAGAGAGACGTCTTGGTCTACGGGTTTCAGCTGCCGAGCCAAGGCAGTGCATCCACCAGCCAAGCACTGAAGCGCCTATAACTCCCCGGGGGGGTCCGACAGACGGAAAAGAAAGAAAAAAAGTCGTGCGCGTCACAAACTCTTGTCGTTGCTGTCAGAACATGATGAGATGATGCTCTTTAACATTACATTACATTACATTTTCGCCCAGAACCAGCTAAGGAATGTGAATGTCTCGTATTCGGGACATTCACTGATTGAGCCTTGAGCTGAGCCTTGTTCAGCCACTAAATGACATCACGCGCCCTGTAAAGTGTGTGTACGTACTGAAAGAAATGGAACCCTGCATTAAAACGTCAGATGTTTGGGTCTTAGCAACCACGTCATTCGTGAGACCGCCCTTGACAATGACAGGGAAAAAAGAAGAAAAGCTACATGAGCCACTCAAACGTCGTCGTCAGTGCAGATCTCGAGACTTCTGTCTGCCCTTGATTGGTCTGGGCTGCCTCTTTGCGGAGGGAGGGAAAGCTTCGCGCTTGGCTGTAGGGTGTAGGTGACTGCCGAATACGCTATGATTCACTGACGTAGAGGTTCTTAGCTGTAGCTGTTAACGCTGCCAGCGGCTGAAGTCAACTGAACTGGGCTGGCCTCGATCTTGGCTTGGCCTGTTGGGTTTGGTTTGGTTTGGGTTGGGTTCAAGTGTCTTGTCTTGTCTTGTCTTGCCTTGAATGGATGGGCCCATCCATGACTGACACTGTCCGTCATTGACTGAACCCGATGCTGCCGCTGTAGATTTAAATGCTATATCCCCCTGCTGGACCCCTCCTCTTGCTGGCGATCACATCTCTCTTCTTCTTCTTCTTCACTCACCTCACTCAACTCAACTGAACTACTCAGCAGCAGCAGATCATCATCTCTATCCAACACCTTCAATCCGATATATCATCCAGCTTTAATTATACGATATTAAGCTCGTATTCATCATGGCCATGGGCATCATCACCATTATTCACGCCGTTCTGGCAGTCTTTCTCATCATCGAGTTGGGTCTCACCGCATACCGTAAGTGCCAAACCTCTCTCTACTCTTCAATGAGGTAGCTCATCTAACATTTCCACAGTCGTCGATGCTACTAGCAATTGGTGGAGTGACTCTCCTGCTTCAGTGTCATTCCTGCTCTTCTGCGTCGTCTGGTCCATCCTCATCCTCCTCTATCTCGCTTTGACGCCTCTCTTCGCTCCTCGCATGTACCACAGCATGATCGCCCTCGGTGTTCTTGCCCTCACCACGCTCTTCTGGTTCGCTGGCGCTACCGCTCTCGCTGCACACATCGGTGTTCCCAAGTGCCACGGCATTACAATCTGTCAATGCGCTCAAGCCGCCGTTGCTTTCGGTTACTTCATCTGGGCCATCTTCACTGGATTGACCATCATGGAGGGTCTTGCTTTCATGCGATCGCGCGGCCACTCTGCTCACGCCGATACCAAGCCCGGCCACCACTCTGGTGTCTAAACGATTTGAGGACGTAATGAGTTGACGGAATGGATAACATAACTTGGAAATGGAGTGGCGGTAGTTGGATTCGTCTTTTTTTTCACCTGTTTTTTTATGCGACACGGCCGCAAGATACCCTTCAGGAACTGACTGGCTCGTCAGAAGCGCCCGATTATATGATTAACTTTTTGTATTATTCATCGTGTATTAGTGCGTTACGGTTGAGAAAGGAAAACTATCATTGATCTTCTGTATCATGCTCTCACTGTTCATGTCCGTGATTAAACGTCTCCATCAACAGGCAATTAGAGATAAACTTGATCGGCATCTGCATCTGACGCTTATTTCCATCCCATGCCGGGAGTCACCGGCTATAGCTGCCGAGCTTAAGGTAATTCCTCCACTTTACGTCATTTCACTTGGTTGCACGAAGCCACCAGAAGTTGGTGGTGTCCATGTTAATGAAGGGTGGATATTTACAGCATGATCTCATAATCCGACCTTGGACAGTGAACTACGTCCTCGCAGAGATTTATAGTAATGATCATGCTTATCTGCAACGGGCAATTGCGACATTGCATCATTATCGCCAATATTGACGACTTCCATATCGAACAAGGGCAGTGTGTAGGGTAACTGTTGATGGTTGATTCGTTTCGCATGACAGCTGGCTTCGAATCAATCAATCAATCAATAATGACAGCTCAATGTTGAGCTTGAGCCTAGTAGTTATCGGTATCGGATAAATGTTGCCGTGATGCAGGTTCGGTATTGAGGGTCAAGGTTGATTAAGGTAGACAGCATTATTGGGCTCTGGCTCTCATATCAGTGACGATTAACATTGGCAAACTGATACAATCAACGCCATGATCCTTTTGGTAGCCGGAATATCCTTACCTCGGCTTTGCTTCCTTTTCTGCACAAGTGCTTTGTACCATTCAATATCTCTACACAATTTACATCCGGTTTAGTGCACTCTTATCCGTCTTCCATCCCATCTGATAAGGACCTTGTCAACGCGGGGGGAATGTGGGTTATAGTGACCCGAGAACCGAGACCCTGGGCGATTTGTCTGACCCATTACAAACCACACTCAATAACAACCCTCCTAGCCCTCGACCACGACTCGTTATCAAAGATATCTTCGCCTTTCGACGTGAAAAGAAAAGCAATAAGATTTGATCGTCCGCTCATCATGGGGGCCCGAGCGACGGCTCCCGCATGAGCGATGTCACTCTCTTCAGGGCGCGTTATTCCCCTTGTAGCAATCCCTTGATGAGTGAGCTGACGGCGTGGGTATGATTTATCCTTAGACTGCTTTCAGTCGTGGTGCTGCTATTCTTATCAGCGATATCATGGTGTTGATAGGCTGTGCTAGGGTTATCAGCATGGATGCTTATCAGTTGCCTTCCGCCAAGAGGCTTTTGGGATATGATGATTTGCAGGACAACGACACGTTTTTTCTGGACTCGGAGATGCTTTTTAATGATAGATCATGAATCACTCGTTTCATGGCGTTTTTGCTTACTGCCCTGCCTGGTCTTTGTTGTCAGAGACAAGAGACAATACGATCGTGGCTCAAGCCTCCTCCGGACTTGACCCGGATTCAGGCATATCTGAGAAAGAGCCTCAACACATGGCAACTTTCACAAGCTCTCTCTCTCTCTTTCTCTCTTGTATGCCGACCATTCCGGCTTCGGCTCATTTGACACCTGGAACCGGGGAGAGCTACCGTCATCGACCTTTACGCTAGGGAAGCCTGCGCATATCAGCGGTAGCAAAAACTAAAACTCCAAAGAGTTGCGGGCGTAGCTCATACTCAACTGCCCAGTTGACAGCGTAGCATCGCACGTCTGCGGCCGTCCCCTTGTAAGAGCTCTGGAGGGATCTAGACCTCTCCCCGACGGCTTTGATGCTGTTTTTGAACTTTACATGTCAGCTTCTCTTTCCGGTCGAATTGTCCTTGCTTGGCTAATAATCCTTGAACAGAACTGTCGTTGCTTTTTCTTTTCAATGTTCTGGTTCCCTCCTTTACGTCTTCCTATGAGACCTCGACACAACCCTTTCGCGAGCACACACACCACACTGATGGCCAATTACTTCATAACCGAGAGAATATTAGTTACTAGACGTCTTTTTCATTTACTATAGACTTATCTTAGACTCTGGCTTTTGTGCTTCCCCAAAACATCTCAGCAGCCAACCCGCCACTTACATCCTCATCGACTTCACACCGCACAAAATGTCGGCACGAAGCGCATACGCGCGCAAGAAAACAACACAAGCGAAAAATAAAGACCCAGTTATACATGGACGAGCTCAATCTGTAGCCACTTCATCAAGTGGCGAAGAGCTTTTTACTGACCATTCGATACCACCCAATATCCCGACCCCCATTGCGGCTCGATTTCCGCATCAACTACCACCAAATGTCTCGATACCGATGGGAAGTAGGGGAGGAAGATCGATGATGTCGCCAGATTGGAATCGGGATGCGTATACGAGCAGTCAATATGCCGAGGAATGGGTGCATAACAAACCGAGGAGAGCCACAGTGCCAGATGAGTATGGGACTATTGAGAGGAGTGGACTACGAACGATGCTCGATAAGCAAAGTGACGATATACGAAAGACTATAGCAAAGACATTCACTTTTCGAAAGAAGGAAAAGGAAGAGGAACCGATCGACCAGGACAGCAATGGAAGTCGACCAAGTGTGGAAACACTACAACCGACTGTCGTGCCGAGTCCCAGTCCCAACGAGAGCAGCGGCTGGGATTCACAATCTGTGGCTCGAACAGACACGACTTTGACTTCGACATCCTCTTATGCAACTTCACAAAACCAGATGCCATTGACACCAACATCACAACTCTCATTTGGTCTACCTCCCATGGGGCCACCACCAACCGCCAAACTACCTCCGATACCACAGGTACCTACTGCACCACCACCTCAGATCAGACGTTGGTGTGGAGGAGGTCGGCCTATCACCAAGTGGAACAAGCTTCGAAAAGATCCAGAGCTTTGGGACCCTAGTGGAGATGTCCTGATCTACCTTGGAAAGAAAGGCCAGAGCTTGCCGTCGATGCGCGTGTCTTCTCATATTATTGAGGCGATCAACAGTCGATATCTCATCTCTCTTCTGGATGAAGGTTTGATTGATGGATACACGAATTCTCCGCCTTCACCACACACTGAATCCTACGGAAGGAAACTTGGTCAAGAATTCCGGAATTCACCCCTAACGCCGCCTGCATCTGGACGCACCAGCATTGGAGATATGGGAGGTCAAGTTCTTTATGAGATGCATTTTCTGCCTCCCCAGAACATGAAGAGCATCGATCAACTCCGTCATCAGCTCACCACGCGCAACTTCTTTGCCATGCTGCTCAACGCCTCGATGGTGGGCTTGTCGCTACACGAAGCTCTGTCTGATCTTCACGTTAGACTGGATAGCTACATGCCCCCAAATAACGACAACGTCGGCCAATTGGTGCGGTATCTCTATAACCGAGATCTCGACGATGTCCGAAACAATCCGGCTTTGGCGGTGTCGCTCCTCATATGGTCAGAAGAGCCGGATGTACGGTGGGAGGAAGGATGGAGGGAGTGCTTCACGCATTGCGTGGGCATGTTTGATCTCGTGCAGAAGTACAAAGACTTCAAACAGATAAACACAAACACGAGAAAGCTTATGGAAATGGCGAGTCACGAGATGCAGTATCGTGTTCAGGCTGCAGAGGAACGGTTGGCTGGCTTCAGATATCAAGACGTCTGGGCCTTCACCCCTCACACGGGATCGGAGATGAGGGCGATCGAGAGGTTGAAGGACATGTTGCTGCGGCATTTTGAACAGGAATATGGGTCATGGCCGCCGTCGCAGTCCGATAGTCGATCTAGCCGTTCTGCCGGCTCCTCAAGACCCGAAACCTGGTTGACTCGGACGTTGGCTATGAAGCTGCAAAAGGACTTTGGAGAGCTGTACGATTGCATGGTCGACAGAGATATCGTCTGGGGTTCGTTGGATATACAATTTGGAAGCAGATTGATGATGATGTCAAAGAGCAAGAGGAGGGCTATTGATGCAGACACGAGGGAGATGCACTTGACGGATATGCTTATCGACTTTGACAACAAGCACCGATTCCCTCATATTCCTCATCCGTTTCCTTTACTGCCAGAATCGACCTCAGCTGCTGGTTCGTTCCGAAGGGGCATCACAAAGACTCGAGGCGACCAAATGAGTGCGCTGGAGGAGAGGATACGACTTGCTTATACTGAAAATACCGGCTTCGATGAACCGGAGATCAAACTCGCTGATGCCTTTGAGCGCTTTGAGAAGACCGATGACATTGGAGACATGGATCCAGCTACGGCGAGACGTAGTCGCTGGATTCTGATCTACGGAATCCTTCAATCGCTTGCTTCCGTCTCTGTAGACGATGAGAAGGTGCAATACAACGACAAGGTCGATTATCACTTATGTCCGAGACTCGAGGGAGCAAAGATACCGCCATGGAAACGAGGAACGAGCGAAGGCGTTGGCCAAGGAGCGCATGAGAGATCGTATTGCTGGGTGGCAGAGACACAACGAGTCCCCGAGAGTGACGAGTATGGAGACGACGTTGATATGAGCCTGATCAATGATTTCCCGATTCAGCTAAACTCGCCCGGCGCCGCGGAGGACCGAAACACGGCATCGGGTGGGTCTCTCGGCACGGGCTTCATCAGCCCAAGAGTTCGAGAGAGGATGCGGAGGAACCGAGAGAATGAGAGTCCTGTAACGACGGACTATGGATACACGTACACTTAATTAATTAATACTCTTTTAATGAACAGGAATAGACGATTTATGAGAAATTGGGGCCCCTGCTGAACTACATCAAGGTCAGATCGTACCTGTTGATCACGATCCCCAGCCACCGATTTAAAACATGCTGTACCCGCTGTTTCAATGCTGATCTATGCGGATCTGCCGAAATAAGAGGACATCACTGAACTACCAGTTCGCATATCAGTTGATCTCTGAAACGTAACTACAGGAAAACGTGCGGGACGGCCCAGGGCGCCATGCATAAGGCGTGCTTGATGCATGCTGTAGTACTCAGATTGTCTTGTGTTCCTGAGTTAAGCGACGATGGTGATGGAGATGCATGATTTACCAGCCACCGAATCTGCGACACCTAAAGAATAATGCTACAGATGTTGACTAGGGGTTTTTCGTAATTGGTTGGCTGGTTATTCTCGTTTTTGGTTGTAACTCTCTTGCTGGTTGATACCCAGCCAGCCTGTTTTCTGTATTTATTACCGTTTTGGGCCGTGTATGAGCTTACCAGCCTCTTCAATTCTGATGACGTCGCAACGCGAAAAGGGTCTCGACCTGTTTCCCTTGCTGGCTATTCTCTTGGCTAAATTGATAGAGAGAGAGAGTGTGTATCTTATCCTGATTTGCAATACAATTGATCTGGGTTAATCTTCAATTGCTTGCCTGCTTGAGTGCTTGCATTGCTAGTGCAAGTCGACGTCATGCCCCAATTTCGGCATGACCGGTCAAAATCGAAGCTGAACAAGCTGCAATGGAAAAAAGTCTGAGGGAACGGACGACAAACTAACGGAGATGAATCAATCCTTGCCTGTCGAGAGACTAAACAGCGCATAAACCTTTCATCTCCATTTTCAGGCTCGAGATGCCAAAACTCGTGAACCCGACGGCTCTAGAAGAAACCAGTCTTGATCGCTAAACTTACAAGGATCTAGAGCCAAAAGGTCCCCTACCCTCCAACGGCCCAACCACTAACATCCTGCAACTACAGGGGTGGCCTTTACAAGGGTTATCCCACCCATTTCGGGCTTCTTTCTGGGCGTGTGTGGTCCTGCGCCATCTATTTCTCGAGCACCAACCACCTTGAATCGTGGGTAACAAGACCAAGGATGGGAACAAGTTTGGATGCACGATTGCTGTTGCTTGCTTGCCTTTGCATTCGTGGGAGCTACAAAATAGAGCTTTCTTCCCGCACACCCTCCCTCCCTCCATTCTTTCTCTCATTCCTCTCTCTATTCAATCTATCACCAACTTTGACTTGATTTGACTCAGTCTGATAGCGTTAACTTGTATCTATTGCTTGAATTATTTGTCTCACTCACTCAAGCATCGTATAAGTCCCCCGCGCACGTCATCTCTCTCAGCTCCCCGCTCCTTGAGCGCATTACACCCCATCTTATCATCTGCGACTGTCGTGCGATATTATCAAGATAGAGCTGCATAAGTTGTTCAAGACCGCCAAGATGTTTTTCGCAATGTTCTTCGTGTTCTTTCGGATCCTTCAGATCCTCACTCTGGTAGGTAACAGGAATGCAAATGACCCAGATCGCAGGCTAACTGACGATCAATAGATCCCCTGTATGGGTATGCTTGCCTGGTTCGTCGATGGATTCGTCAAGCAAAACGCCCTGACTCCCGATTCAATCCTCATCCTCTTCATCGTCTCGGTTCTCGCGCTTGCTTGGGCTATCTTCACCCTCTTCAGCTACCACCGCTCTTCGACAAACGCCCACTTTGTCGCATTCGTTGATGCCCTCTTCTTCGGTGCCTTCATCGCCGCCGTTTACTACCTCCGCTATGTGAGCAACACCAACTGTGTTAGCATTCGACGTGGCGACGACTGGGACCTCTCCGCTGGCGATGTCAGGGTCATCGGCCCCAGCTATGACCTGGTCAACAACAAGCCCTGCTCTATGCTCAAGGCCTGCTGGGCATTTGGCATTATGAACGTCATCTTCTTTGCTATCACCTCGGTTGTCGCTTTCATGCACGGCGGACATATGAGCGCCTATGACCGCCACCACTCTTCTCGCCGTTCTTACCACTCCAGCCGTCATAGCCACCGAAGCCGATCCCGCTCTGGCTCTCGCTACAGCAGCCGCAGCCGCCCTCACTCTCGACGTGTCTACGTTTAGGAACCTTATCCTGCCACTGCGCTTCGCTGGAAGCACAGACTTGAAAAACGAGTAATCCGGGGGACACCGCCAGTTTGCTTTTCTCGGCAATGCATCAATACTCCACTGCAACGTATGCCCAAGTACCACAATCAATACCTTGGCTCAATGACCCGCGAGATCGCAGCCTCGCCAGCTTTTCCGTTTGTCCTATGGCACTAGATATGGGCGCTCGAGTAACAACACATCGTGCTCCGCGCCAGGGATCCAATCCTTTTTCGCCCCATGAAAGACTGCGCATGGGGAATATTATGGGAAAGGGTCAAGAGACCCTGTTACGATGGCCGCAAGGAAAGCGGCCTCATGCATTATGACTTCTCCTAGAACATATTTCTTATTCTTTGGAAGGAATTGTATGGACTGACGACGACCAATATGATACAATGTTGATGACGTTTCTTTGTCTCCCGTGCTTCGGGGGTGGATAATGAAGCTCAGGTAAGGGAAGGGCTAGGATTAGATACGGGTATGCCGCAGCATAGGCCCTGGAGGCTTCTTCGGTCGATGATTCTATTGTATATAACATGACTTCACTGTTACATGAGTGACGAAAAGAACAACGAGCTTACTACCCCCGAATATATTGTCTGAACCGTGAATATTCGCCTTTTACTTTTGTCTACATCCCAACGCCGTGTTATGCTAAATGGTATCACTTTTTATGTAACCTTCCCTCAATGTTTGTCCGATTCTCCGACTTGATAGCCTCGAGCAACACCACTCCGACCCTCCTCGACTAATGTGCTAGCTTCATTATCGAAATCGGTGCCCAATCCTTGCCATGTGCGACCAGAGCGAAGGAACTCGGCTCCAGGACTCGCGACACCATTGATGCTCGCTAATTCTCCAACACTGCGCTTGATAAGAGCATCATTCTGCTTGCCTGTGGCGGGACCGTCGCCAATCGCCTCTGTGGTGTTGGTGGCAGAGGGGCCGCTGCGAACTGGGAGTCTCATAGGTCGACTTGATGAGATGAGCTTGCCCGTGCGCATGTCAAACTCGGGAGGAGCAGATTCTTCTCCTTCAACGCCCCCAGCGACATCGTCAAACTGATCCTCTTCTGGCACGACAGGATCCTTGGACTCGCTGACCGCATCTTGAGGATTGTCGTTGAGCCCAAGCTTCTCGATACCACCCCACCACTCGCCGCCCCAGACCCGTTCATCCTCGCTCATGAGCGCAACCTCAAGCTCAAACGGCGTAATGACTGGTCTCCAGTATCCAGCATCATCCTCTACCAAGCCGCTCTCCCAGCACCCGACCACAACCCAACCCTCAATCTCAGCAAAGTTAGCCAGCTTTGCAGGGTTGAGCTTTCCCACGACAATGGTGTAGCTCTTCTTGTCAGCACGAGCGATCTTGTCGCGCAGAGTATTGATCGAGCTAAGGTAGTTTGCGACTGAGAGTGTATTCACAAGGATACCGATCACACCGGCGGAAGCCAGCGACAACACCTTTGCAAATCGGCGTCGAAGGAGACCTGCTGTGCGGATGGTGGGGTTCTCGAGCGTTGAAGATGGCGTCGCGAGAACGTGCAATGAGGCAAATCGTGAATATAGAGCGAGAAGAAGCGCCGAGGGCGGGTCGGAGATGTGGATGATCGAATAGGCCTTCCAATGTTCGTCGTCATGAGCTTCGTCGGAAAGGATCTTGCGGTTGGGTATCAAGGCGGCAGGGTCGCGTGTTACTGCTGTGGAAACAACGTTGGTATAGCCTTCGTCTTTAAGGAGGGAAACCACTTTGTCGACGTGATTTTGATAAGTCAGATCGGCCATTATGACCAACTTGACAGTCTTGTCGCTGAACTCCTTCTTGATTTCCTCCAATGTCACCTTGTGATCGAGATCGTGTGTGGTGTAAACGTATATCGCAGGAAGATGGCTCGTGGGACTGAGGCACGTTCGACCGTAATGAACCACCACATCTGCTGAAACATGCTCTGCAGCTATCTCGTCCACACAGCAGGCGCTGTAACTGCTATCCGCAAGAACGTATATCCTCCTCTCAGCCTTGCCCTCTTCCTGCGCATCGTGTGCGCTGAGTTCCTTCGATAGAGCCTCTACAACCCGAGGAGCGTCTACGAGCATAAAGTCCGGGAACTGTAAGCCGATGCGCCTCCATCCTCCAGCGCGGATCTCATCGGCTGTTCGAGCAACCTCGTACGTTTCCCGGAGGGCATCGTCGGAGAGTGTGGATTTGGGGATGGAGTCGGCGGCGGGAACTTCGAGGATGTGGTCGTCGGGAGTTGAGAGGACGGGAGGGGCCGAGAGATCGGACGCCATCGCGGCAGAAGGGTAAGGGTATGGGTTGAATGTGAAGTTTTTTGAAGGTTGGTGATGATAATATTTTGGTGGGGTTTTTGGTGATGGAGGGGAGCGGGTGTCAATGCGGGGTCATGGTGTGGATTTTCGCAGTTTGGGACCCAACCACAGAGATCTTGCCATAAGTAATAAAGTAATCCGTAAATCGACGGAAATTGATATGGTATTGATGAAATGCTGTAAAACCTGTACTGCTAAGAAGCCATTGGTATGGACGGTTTGAGAGAGTAAACCTCCCGTTTCGGGTTATTGGCTCTGTTCGAAGCAATCTGATTGGCTCCACGACATCCAAATCACGAACGAATCAAGTAATCCGTCAATGTAATCACCGCTACTCGTCAGCTGGGGAATGAAGAAATTTGTAAATATACGAAATGCCTACTTGGTCGAAACTAGTAAGTCCCAGCATTTTGTATATCAAGCCATGACTCGGCTGCGTCTTGAACCCGGTAGCAGAGTAGTCCTCTTGACCCTTTGGTGTGCATCCTCGGCGTCTGCTTACTCACGAATCCATGGAGGTGTAAGTCGATGTACATCCTCTGGTGAGCAAGTAAATGATGTGCTCAGTACACAATGTGACTTTGACTCAGGTATGATGCATTAAAACTGATTCTTCAAGGCAAGGTCCGCATCTAATAAGGACCAAACGGTGCATGTGAATAACAGACGAAAGTACCAAGCCTCTTGATCACGAACTGCCGATTAAGTTATCCGACTTCGGGCTACTACCGTCCCGATGCCAATGAAGAACTGCCGAGCAATATAACGGAGAATAAATATCCAGAAAACTTGCGATTCTCATATGATTTCAACTTCCGACTCCTGAATAACAGAACTGAAGTTACAGTCGTAGTCGCGTCTACCCCAGTTTTGTCTCGATTAGGAAATCCGTGTACCCAGTTGGGTAATCAGTGTATGCGTCGTCAGTGAGAAATACCACGATGCTGTTAGTCAACATCCACAGCATGTAGTGAACCACTCCATTATATGAGAAACTCGTGTGACTTTGTGTGCGTAAGCCATGGTGAGGTAGATTTATCTTATATAACGGCATCTGCCGTCCTTTCTTTCCCTCTTCAACACAAAACATAACCATGGACGACTCATCACATCAACATCACTTCCTCGAAGGCAAAACCATCATCATCGCTGGCGGTGGTGTTTCTGGTTCAGCATTCGCTGTTGGACTACGCAAATTATGGAATCCCCAGTTCGAAGAGCCTAAGATTATCATCTACGACCGCGACTCGCTAGACGTAAGCGCTCAGCGTGAAGGCTACACATTATCTCTTACCGGATACGACACTTCTGGAGGTCTCATTGCCCTAAAGAGACTCGGTATTATTGACCAAATTGTAGACAATGCTGTGTCTGGTCTAAAAGGAGAGGGTGCTTTCAAGATATGGGGATCCAATTGGCACGAACACGCAAGCTTCCGCCACGAGCCAATTGAAGAGCTGCCATCTTCCAGCGTTAGGATAACACGCAAGGATCTTCGGAAGGTCCTTCACGATAACCTCGGACCGGAAGACTCGGTCCGGTGGAACTCATGCTGCATCTCAGCAAAGCAAACGGCCCAAGGACGAGTGCGGGTTCAAGTCGCGAGTGGACATCCCGGCAATGAGACGATCACCGAGGAGGATTGCGACCTGCTTATTGCCGCTGATGGAGCGAACAGCAAACTCCGAGGATATCTTCGACCTAATGACAACCTCGAATTTGCCGGTGCAATTCTCCGAGGTGGTATTGCTCGATTTGACGGGACTCCTCCAGCGCCCATCGATAAAGACTGGGGGTTTATGCTCTCAGGAACCGGTGTTTCTTGCTTCTTTTCTCCAGTCGACAAGAACAGCGTTGTATGGGGCGTCGGTAATCTCGAAAACGAGGAAGTCCCCAGCCTAGATCTCAAGGACGACGAAATGGTACAAGGAGTTATAAATCGCAGTCTCGATCTTGGAGACAAATTCCAGGATCCTTTCAAAGACATTGTGCAAAGGACGGATACAAAGACCGTGTTTGCCATCAACGCAAAGGACAAGAGGGCGTTTACTCATGACGATATCGATAAGATGGGCGTTATTTTCATTGGCGATGCTAACCATGCTGTGACACCTTTTGCTGGCTGTGGGGCGAACCTGGCGTTATGTGATGCGTGGGATTTGGCAGAGGCGTTATGTATGAACAGTTCATTAGAGAAGGGTGTATCAGCATATGATGGACGGTCTGAACCGCGGGCGAGAGGGATCCTGGAGCGAGCGCGAGAGAAGCTAAAGTCAGGGCATAAGGGGAGATTGTAGTTACAATAAGATGATTCTATATCATGTAAGCATTGGTATTCATAGGGTTTGCTATAAGGAAGTTCTAGTAGATGTACACGTAGAGATTGAAGACTCAAGTCGTAATAGCTCTTGGGGAACAGACAATGTCGAATAGAACACAGAACTTAGAGGAAAGATAATAAACCCCATGCAATTGTCCGCGGTGATATGCGAAAGTCCCAGACGTCCTCTGGCTAGCATAAGTACCGCGCAGGAGGCCAGGCTGCATTAAGACACCTCTAAGTGAAACTGCAATCACGTTCCTTGTCCGAGTATTCCCCCCTTCCTCATGGAGAAGCGACCTGATAACTAAATGAAGACATTATGGACCTGTTGGGTTGCGTGTGTCACTGCAGAGGACGCAGGTTCGGGTGAGGAAGGTTTGGTGAGAGTCCAGAAGAAGCTCCCGAACCTGGAATACTTGGTCTCACATCGTAGCACAGTAAGGCGATGTGGGAGAAAGCCGGCTCGGGCAGTACCTAGGGTGGATTGGCGATGTGTTCCTTGAAATGACTGTTGTCAACCCTGACAAGGCGTATTTGGGCTTCATGACCAACCCCTGCCGTGAACACAAAAACCCATATCTCCGTGTTCTGGGACAAGAAGACTTTTTATAGGTCTATTTTGTAATTAAAGGTTTTGGCTCTCGCCCCGCCATCAACCTTCACCGACATCAGAATGTGGCAAGGAAGGTCTGGGAACAGAGAGCTATGACACAATATCGGGAGAGGCTCGAGGAAATACACTGGTCAAATCCACGATCTTCCCTGCATTGGTTTAGAAACACCTTCGCCAAGTCAAAATACAAACTCCATTTCTTCCCCATCAAGGCTGATATCAATGCGTTCCACCCCCTCTTCCTCCTCATCTAGCGCATCAGCCCACGTAACGCTATCCTCATCCATCTCCAGGACGACCTTGCCGTTCTTGACTGTATCATAGCCACCGTCAGACTTATCATCACTCTCGATCTCATCCTCTTGATCACTTTCTTCGTCGCTACTGGGATCGCTCTCCTCCGGCTCAGATTCGTCATCTCCATGGTGCTTCTTCGCAAAAGACTGAGAAGCTGGCAAGTCTGGACCCTTCTCTTTCAACATCATGCCGTTATTCATACCCAAGAACGACTGGACAACCGATCTCCGCACAGTCTTGTACTGGAGAGCAAAGATGTTACTCCCAACGCTTTCACCTGAGAACTCAGCTGTATCTTGGCGACCTTGTGACCCGGAAACCCCTGGGTCAGTGAGTTCAGAGGGCAGCATGATGCCTGTAGTGCTCGAGACAATCGTAGACAAAGGCACCGAAACACCGGCCGAGGCTGTGACCCCGCGTTCTCTAGAGTGTGAAAATTGCATCCTGCCAGATGAGCACCGCGGTAACCATGAAACCAGCATTGCCGCCACGAGCTAGCATCCGTTGAAGCTGAGATCTCGTCTCCTCATGCTGGATCAATCGATCAAAAACTTGATCGTAATTCTGAAGACGTACAAAGACGACCTCAGAGCTAGTGAAGGAGAGACCCCCGCCATTGCTGGTTTCTCGGGAGACGTCTACCGTTGCGCCGAGTTTAGCAGCAAACGACTTGTTCCGCTGCGATAATGCAGCGAGGCTGGCGTTGGTGATGGTACTTCTTGCAAATTCGTGTGTTACAAAGGGCTTCGGATCATCCGGCACAAAATTTGCATTTGGCTCGGAATAGGATTTGACGATCCGGCCGAGCCAGGATGATAGGGGCGATGCTGGTAGATATCGTTCTGGGGGGAGCAGATAGAACGATGGTCGGACTTGTTCAGTAGGCATGATGATATTTATAATGATGGTGTGATTATGGTGATCGATTACGAGGCTGTTGTATGTAAAGTTACCAACGAAGCAATTCCTCAGATCACAAGTGAGGACAAGATACCGGGGAAAGCACAAACTAATTTGACTGCATTTTCAATTATCATAGGTGAGCTGAAAATCATTGTAGATCATTGCTGCCCGAACCCCTGCCAGCGTGGGCCTTTTCTGCTAATTCTCGTATATAGTTCCAATGAGGCTCAGTCTTTATTCGTTTCTCGCCAGTGCAGTTCGGCAATTGTGCCGTCATGCGAAGCGAGCAGCGGCAACTACATATGACTACATTCCTCTTCATCGAACGGGAACGTGAGAGGAAACCTGCTGAACAAAATCACAAGTCAAAAGTAATAAGATGATCACTATCAATATCGCCCGGGTAATGTTGACCCTTCCCAATCGGAAGACCTTGACGGTTTGCATCTTTTCGACGTCGACATCACCAGAGACGACGGCACATCTCACATCGGATCTAACACCTCAATTACCCTCCGACCTCTTCTTCTTCTGGCAACTGGTGCCCCGGGCCATATTGAGCCACCATGGGGTGGGGACTGGGTCAGCGAACATGTGCAGGACATGATGAGTGCACTGAAGGCGCAGATGAACCCTCCATCCCACTTTTAGGAAGAAAAAGTAGTCATTCGTATTGCAGAGCATCCTTGGTTCAACAATGATAACTCTGAGGATCACAACACCGAGGACCACATGCCCATGCAACGCGTTCTTTGGGAATTCCTAGAGCGGCTCGAGGTATGGGAACCTACGATGCGGCCTATGGAGGTCACCGTGGTGCAGACACTTGCTACTGGCACTCCCAAACTTGTCGATCAGGGCGAAAAAGAGAACAAAGCTGCTGACCCGGAGAACGAAGGACAAAGGAGGGCCCTTGTGTTGTCGTGCCGTGCTCCTGGTCGTTCCACCCATGCTAGCGAGCTCTGTCGCCCAGTCTCGCGTACTATCTTTCAGGCGGTAGGAGATTCTACAAATGTCATCTTTATACGACCCGGGTCCTTCCGCGCCCTAAAGACTGAGCTTGAATCCCACCCTAAAGGTTTCTTCACTGCCATTCATTTAGACATGCTGCTTATCCACAAGCGCCCTCGAAAGTCTGAGCCCGGAACTCACAGAATATACTTCCAATTCGTCAACCAAGGCAAGTCTGAAGTGATAGAGGAGGATCTGAAAGCGGTCGATAAAGTTGCCGCACTGCTTCTGCTTCATGGTGTTCAAGATGTTGTCATTGCTCCCTGTCCACATGCCAGGTCCGCCGTCGAGACGGCAGCTACAGTGCTTTTGAGCAATGGCATACGGACCGTGGTTACTTTGGCCTATCATATCACTGAAAGTGATGTCGAGGTTTTCACAAGATCGCTCTACATTGGGTACAATCATGAGAAGCTCCCCCTGGAAGAAGCCGCTCGAGCAGCTCGACGACACTTGAGGGGAATTGAAGGCGATGAGAAGCCCATTTATGATTTCGTGGTGCTGACTTATGTCAACCCAGAGTGGCTTCCATCCACCAGTTTGAGCGTTGATGACAAGCTCTCGTGCAAGAGCAGAGCCATCCTAACTCTCTGTATGGGCGAGAACATGACATTGTCCATATAGAATCCATACTTTTGCTTGGAAAGCCACTGCCTCTATTGATCTATGGAATGGCTGGTATCGGCAAGACGGCTCTTATGGATCATTTGTGTACATGGTGGAAGGCTTCGGGTATGATCGAAGATGCAATCCATATAAGCCTCAGCCTGAGCGAACCTTTCAACAAGGATAACATGCTACAACAGCTACAAAGCCACTTTGTTCCGAACTCTTCTCAAGGCTCAGATACAAGCCCTTTATATGAGCATTTCGAGAGTCATAAATGTCTCATCATCATCGACGATCTCGACTCAGCAAACTTCAACCGACAACAAGGCCAATTCATGAATCTTACCTCCAAGCTATCTAAGTCTGGTGCGCTTGTCATTCTTGCTTCGCGCAAGCGAGAGTGATGGCTGAGTAAGGCAAAAGTATACAAACTTTCCGGGCTTCGTACTCGACCAGCGACTCTGTTGGTGATGGATCCCGAATTCAGGGACCGTGTCACTGATGATGAAGACCCTTCATCTCCCGAGACAACGGCGAAGATCAAGACACAACAAGAGAGAGATTGCCTTGAGGCTGTTGTTGAGATGGTAAACGGAAATCCACAGGCTATAGAGATTATGACTCAAAGTGGGCTTTACTGGTCGAGAGCTCCGAAAGACGTATATTGCTTCTTACTCGGACTTCGTTCAAGCCGTCCATCTGCGCATTCTGCGGAGTTT
Organism: Fusarium nygamai; assembly: GCA_001262555.1. NCBI lineage: Eukaryota > Fungi > Ascomycota > Sordariomycetes > Hypocreales > Nectriaceae > Fusarium > Fusarium nygamai. The sequence goes on from LBNR01000008.1 coordinate 567,614, forward strand.
GAGACTGTAGACACCGAGGATCAATCTGAACAACCAAGCAGTAGAACGCGGCTTGAGGGTGTATATGAGAGTCTACGAAGTATGGACAGGGGCGACGGATTTCTGCCCATATTGCTGGCGCCATTCATGGGTGTTCTGCCCACCAAAGATCTCCTCACCATTTTTTGCATCTGGAGTACAAGAGTGACCAAGGTTCTTGGAAAAGCTGCATCTACGCGGCTTGTGCGCGCTGTACTCGACTCGGATTCACCTTATAGAGACAATATCGAGCTCACGGAAGAGGCCCGAGTCTCAATTGGGACCTTACTGAACGCTGATAAAGTAGCCGAACCTGAGGAAGACCTGGCGTTGTCCGGCTCGAGCGTTCTGTTTCATCAAGTCGTTGAGTTTTCTGAACCACCGTCACCCGCTGACAGCTTTCTGAGAGCCATGTGTGACCGCGTCAAAGATGGGCTTATTGATGGTGGAATGCTTGAGGAGTTCACCGAGGTGCCGAATCTTTCGATAACAACAGACCGAGGAATTATGCGTTTTAATCACTGGTTCCTTTGCTTCTCAGGCAGCATCCAGTGTATAAAAGCAACTCCTTTTCGCTTCAATCGACAGTGAACGAAGCATTTGTACTATACTACTGCTATAGAGGGAAAATGTAAGTCAACAGAGTTCCACGTGCACGTAGTAATTATTGCATGTTCGTCTTGCTGACATATCAACAGATGGCCTTGGGACTGTTGGGAAGATGATCGCGAATGGGGAGTAGTTGATGCTGAGATCGAGATGGAATTCGACAATTTTGCATCTGCCTGCATGACAGGTCTTCTGCACATCGACTCGACATAGCCCATCTAATGGGACTGATGCGAATAGCCGCTGTGCTCGAGCATGGTGTCGGCGATAAGTTCTACTACAGAAAGACTATACTTTCCCAAGTATGGACTGTCGCTCTGGCCAAAACCCTTACAGAGCTGAAGAAGCTTCAAGACGAGGGTCAAAGCCGTCGGACCGATATATATATGCTTTTGTTAACTGCTATGTATTTCAGCTCTGAACTAGGTCGATTCCATGATCTTGACCGCGAGTCGGACGAGATGGCCAAGTATAAAGATCTAATCGCCCAATTTGCCGTGTTGGCCAGCAAGATGGTCCCAGGGAATATCGAAGCAAAAGCAAAGAAACATAAGCTATCGGAGCGAAAGGAACTTGAACGTCTGGCTGGATTGGCGGCGGATCCAGATCCAGATATCTTGTACTCGATCCGTGGTCAAGTCAGGCGCGTTTTTGTATGGATCTCAAACACTTTTGAGAGCAGCTCCTTTCTGGAACCAGCAACAACTACATCGGTGTCAGTTGATGTTGACCTAGCTACTGTGTTATCATTCTCGGTCGAAGTTCGTCGACATGTGAGCCTGGTTCATGATGCTGAAGAGGCAGCCAAGAGAGATGATTGGGCAATGGCTGACGAGGCGCTAAACAAGGCGCTTGAGTTAGAGGTAAATGCTACAGAGAATGATTGCACGAGTAAGATTATATTGATCCAACTTCAAGAGATAGTTGCAGTAAAGCGACAGGATAGCGAGAAGGTCAAGGAGCTTGCAGATTAGCTAGTACAAGACCCTGATGCTGACAGCCTGCTGTCATCCTAGGCGAGGCAAATGCCTCCGCCTAGCTTGACCCTACGGTCTTCTTGCTATACCTCTTCTTCCTACTACACCTCTTACTTAATCTCTTTCTTAGTCTATTTTTAAAGCTATTTTTAATATTAAAAGAGGGAATTTTTTATTAAAAAAGGAGGTTTTCTTTAATCTTTATAAAGGGGATTTTATAACTACTTTTTAAAAAGGGCTATAGCTAGCTTTTACTTTTAATAACTTTTTAATAATTCTTTAAAGGCTTTACTAAAGGCCTTCTTTTAAGTAAAAAGTAACTTAATTAATTAATTAAGTAAAAAGAAACCTTTTATAGCTAAAAAATATAAAGTTAAGCTAATAATTAAAAAGTATTTTCTTTTTAATTAATATTTATAAAGTTTAAATATATTATATTAATAGCTATAATTAATAGTAATTTATAATAGCAGCTTAGGGATAAGGCTAACTAGCCTTATATATAACCCTATAACCCCTTTAACATTATTATAAAAATCCCTTAACTTAAAATCCTACTTCCTTAAGCTTTAGTTAATATATTACTATTATACCTACCTAGCTTTATTATTAATTACTTATAATATAATAATTATAATTAAAAAGAAAAGGTTAAATTAAGAAATATAGTTAAGTATTATAAATATATTAAGTATATTCTTTAAGTAAAGTAAAAGAAAAAAGTTAATATAAGTATTAAGAAATAAACTTATAAATAGTATTTATATTACTTAATTAAAATATTAATTATACTATTAAAATAAATAATTCTTTTTTTAATTATAAATTTCATACTATTAATTTATTATAAAAGCTTTATTATTTAAGCTTTTTTTCATAAATTACTATTAATATTACCATTTATTACTTTAATATTAATTATTATTCTATAAAGTAAATATATTTAGTTAAATAATTTCTATTTAATTAATTATAGCTTTATTTACTTATTAAAAAGCTTTTTAAGTTTTAAATAAAACTCTTTTTTATATATAGAATTTCTTTTATTTTATATAATTAACTTTATAAAGTTTTTTAAATAATTTTATTATATATAAACTTTAACCCTAGTTTAAACTACTATTTCTTGACTAATATTACTTTATCTATAGTTCTTAAATATAAAGTTAATTAATTATATATCTTAGTAAATATATTTAATTAATAAAGCTAGTTATTATTAACTTTAGGTTAATTTAACTTTTACTAATTTACTTATATAAAAGTTAACTTAATTCCTTTAATTCTAACTTTAATAGAACCTTTAGTTTAACCCTACTATTACTCTGCCTTTATCCTAGAATTCTATTTATAAATATACTATTTTTAATTTTATATAATTAAGAGAATATAGATTACCTATTTAGCCTTAATAATTATATTTATAAGCTACTTTTTATATCTAGTTAAGCCTCTAAAAGTAATAAAAAAGGTAGCTTAATTAATTATAAAGGTCTTACTTTACTTTATAATTTCTTTTAAAACTTCTAACTATAATAGCTTTTCTTTTAGCTAATTTAATAATATTCTATAACTTAAAGAATCTAGGTTTATATAACTAATTAAGTAAATTAAAGTATAGTTAAAAATAGCTATTTTAATTAAATTAGATTAGTTATTTAATAAGAAGTTCTTTATAATAACTATAGCTATTATATATAGCTTTTAGTATTTATAGTTATTAGCCTAACTTAAGGTTAATTTAATTATATTAATAAGGTTATAGTTAGTTATATAATAAGTATAATTAGCCTATAGGTTATTATAAAGTATTATAATAATAGCTATAATAAATATTAGTAACTATAACTAATAGAAGGAAAGTCAGGTTAGGGAATATATTTAAGTATAATAGATATACTAGGCTTAGTATTCTTTTAGATAGGGTAAAGGAAAAAGGTTAATATAGTTATTAAGGGACCTATAAGTAGTATTTATATTACGTAATTAAAGTAGTAATTATATTACTTAAGGTAAATAAACCTTAACTAGTTTTAACTTTTATAATACTAGCTTACTATAAGGGCCTTAATATTTAAGCCTTTATTTAAAAATCTAAAAGCTTAATAGCCTTATATAAGGCTAATAGTAATTAAAAAAAAATTAAACTTTAAATATTACTTATAAAAAGCCTATTTATAGATTAATAAAGATTATTATTATAAATATAATAATACTTATAATTTAATATTTAAGTTAAAAAATATTTTTTAATTTATAAAAGTATTATTTTATTTTATTTATAAAGTAAGTATTTATTAAATATTATATTTCTTTTTAAAGTTATTTATTATAATAAAAGTCTTTAAGTAAATAATAAAAAGTATTATATTTAAAGATAATTAAATTAAATAGCTAGTTATTTATTTAATTATTATAAGTAATAACTTTTATTTATATAGCTTTCTTTTATATTATTTTATATTATAGTATTTTAAATAATTTTAATTAAACTAAATATATTACTTAACAAGCTAAAAAGCTATAAAAAGCTTACTTAATAAAGTCTATAACTCCTTTATAACTTTAATCTTTTTTAATCTATTTATCTTTTAAAGTTGTTTTAATAAAATTATTAAAGTCCTCTAATAATAAATAACTTATAAAGATAATTTTATTAAGTTTATTAAGATTTTAGTCTAGCTAAAGACTATATAGTTAATACTTTTATAGTTATTATTAAAATATTTAAGTTTTATTTATTAGTTATTATTAAGTTAAAGTTATGAAATTATTTAAGCTATTAAATTAAAAGTTAAAAGCTTAATAGATTAATATAAAGTTAATAATAATAATAGTAAAATAAAGTTTAAATATTAATATATTTATTATTAATTATATCTTAAAAATATAAATTTAAAAACTATTTTTATTTTTTTTTATTTTTATATTATATATATTTTACTTTTTATTTTATTAAAAACTTAAGTTATTAACTTATTTAATAATTAATTATATAATAATAATAATTTAATTATAAATTTTTATAATAAAGTTAAAGGGATTATATAATTATATATAAGGCTAGTCTCTTTAATTAGCCTTATTACTAAGCTACTATTATAAATTCCTCTTATTTTTTATAAAAATAAAAGACTATTATTTAAAAGCTTTAATTTATATTATTAAGTTATTTATTATATATTTAAAATATAATTAAATATTTAAAAGTAATAATATTTTTTACTTTAATTTTACTTTTAAAAGGAAAAAAAGGAATTACTTTAAGATTAATAATAACTTAATAAAGTATTATTTAAAATATAATTAGTATCTTTTATATTTAAAATATCTATTTAAGGTTTTAAGTTATTCCTTTTTTAATTATTAAATTCTTTTTTTTAAGATAATAATATAATTTATATTATTAAGTTAATTAGTTTAATAAGTTATAGTTTAGGATAATTCTTTATAAGAAGTTTAAGTAAAGTTATTAACAATTCTTAAGTAATTTATTATTAACTTATTAAGTTTAGTATTAATTATAATAGTTCTTTATAAGTTAACTATTATATTTAAGTAATTTAGGTAAAAGCTTTAGAATTATTATAGGTAATTAGTAATAAGGCTAGATAGGTATAATAGTATTATATTAACTAAAGCTTAAAGAAGTAAAGTTCTAAGTTAAGGCATTTTTATAATAGAGTTAAGGGGGTTATATAGTTATATATAAGGCTGGCCTCCTTAGTTAGCCTTATTACCGAGCTACTATTATAGTAAGCCTTTATTAATAGTATTATATTAGGTAATAGTAATAATCTATATTAGCTATAGTTTATAGAGTTAAAATATATAATTATAATAGTTAAATTAAAGATATAAATATTATATTATAGGAATTAAAATCTATTGTAAAGTAAAGGAAAGGAAATGAAGGAAAAAAGAAAAGAAAAAAAGTAAATTAAAAAATAAAGGTTTTAATATTAAGGGAAATACTATAAATATTAGTAAATTAAATCTAGTTTAATAGGTTAATAATAAATTAAATTAGGTTATAAGGTAATATAGTATAGTATAAGGAATATACATTAAAGGTAAATATAGGTAATTAATACTTAAGATTTTAAAAGTATAATAAATAAACTAGGCCTAGTATATTATAAAGGTTAATTAAAGATATTTTAGTTTTTTAAATAAAGTAAAGGAAAAAAATTAATATAGCTATTAAAGAGTAAACCTATAGGTAGTATTTATATTACTTAATTAAGGTAATAAGTATATTACTTCGGCTGTAGGCTATTTCGCACAGGCATCGTGTCGGTGGCTATGATAGATGTTAGCAACTGTGACTAACAGGTCGGGGAACGTACTTTGTGATGGCTATACCAGGCCTGGTATTCTTTTGGCTATGGTGAAGGAAGAAGGTTGACATAGCTGCCGAGGGGTAAGCGGTATTTATACTGCTTGGTTAAGGTAGTAATTGCGCTACTTGAGGCAGATAAACCTTAACTGATTTTAATCTCTATAATACTAGCCTACTATAGGGGCCTTACTATTTAAGCTATTAATTAAAAAGCTAGAAGCTTAATAGCCTTATATAAGGCTAATAGTAATGAAAAAAAAAGAATTTAATATAAAATAAAATAAAATAAAATATTATATATATTTTTCTTAAATCTGAAAGAATATTAAAATATTAATTAAGTATATAATATAAATTATATTTATAAAACCTTAAAAAGCTTAATAAATATAATATTAAGATATAAGAAATATATTAGCTAGTTAAATAGTATAATTATATACTTAAAATAATTATAATAAGTTTAAAAAGTAATCTTTTATTTATTTCTTTTTTAAATATAAATTTAATAATATATATTTTTAATATTAATCTTAAAAAAGTATTTTACTTCTTAAATATAATATATAATTTTTAAGATTACAAGTAATAAGTAATAATTTTTAATAGTAATAGTATTTAACTTACAGTAATCTATATAAAAATATAAACTTTTTTTTTTAAAAATAAATAAAAAAAATAAGTAATTTAACTAGGTTTTTTAAAAGATAAATTTAGTTAATTTTTAGGTTTTTTTAAATATATTTATAAAGCTTTTTAAGTTTTACCTATAAAAAAGAATAAATAAAGCTATAAAATAATTCTTTCTTTTTCATAAAATTAATAATATAATTATTTTTTTAAAAATTAAGGATTTTAATTACTTTATTATAATTAAAGACTTTAATACAAGCCTTAAATTTATAAAAAATATATTTAAATTAATTAAGTTTTTAAGGTTTTTTACTTAAAAATAAGTAAAACTTATTATTAATAATAATAATAAAGACCTTAACTTTATTATAAGTTTTCTTTAAGAATTATTAAAATTTAAAAAAATTAATACTTTTATAATAATCTTTAAATTATTATTTTCTTATCTTAAAGTTAACTATAATATAAAAGTCTTTTAAAATAATAATAAAAAAAATATTAATTTATTATAATCTTTTTTATTAATATTTATAAACTTTAAATAGATTTATATATTTATTCTTAATAATTAATTAAAATTAAAAGTATTATAAAATATTTTATAGTTTAAATTAAGTATTATTAATTTCTTAAAAAGGATTATTAATATCTTTTAATTATTAAAATCTTTAAAATTTTATAAAAGTTTTATTAATAGTATTTATCTTTATATTATAATTAAAATAAGCTTATATTATAATAGTTTTATAGCCTTAAGCTTTAATTTTATTTAAAATTCTCTTTTTAAGTTTAATTTAAAGTATATTTAAGTTATAATTTATAGCTATTATAAGGATATTAACCCTAGTTTAAATTACTATTTCTTTACTAATATTACTTTATCTATAGTTCTTAGATATAAAGTTAATTAGTTATGTACCTTAGTATATATATTTAATTAATAGAGCTAGTTATTATTAACTTTAGGTTAATTTAACTTTTACTAACTAACTGATATAAAAGTTAACCTAATTCTTTTAATTCTAACTTTAATAAAACTTTTAAACCTTACTATTACCCTGCCTCTATCTTTATATTAATAATAAGACCCCTTTTATAATAATAACCCTTTTAGTTATATTATATAGCTACTTTTTATATATATTTAAGTTACTTATAAAGGTAGTAAGGAAAGCTACTTAATTTAATTAAAAAAGAAGACTTTCTTTTAAGACTTTCTTTAGGTCTTTAAGAACTAATAGCTTATAATTAACTTAATTTAGATTTATTTAATTAAAATAGTTTATATAATAGATTAACTTAATTAAACTATAATTAAAAATAGCTATTTTAATAAAATTAGATTAATACCTTAATAAGAAGTTCTTTTTAATAGTAATTATTATTATATAAATCTTTTTTAGATCTTTTTTATTAGTTACTTATAAGATAGGCTTAATAGCTATATTAAGGTTATAGCTAGTTATATAGTAGGCCTAGTTATATAGCTATAGGCTATTTTTTATGGTAAGTATTATATTAGTAGTTATAATTAATATTAATAATTATAACTAATAAGTTAGGAAATATACTTAAGTATAATAAATATATTAAATTATATATATTATATAGGGTAATTAAATATACTTAGTCTTTTAGTTAGAGTAAAAGAAAAAGGTTAATATAGCTATTAAAGAGTAAACTTATAAGTAATATTTATATTACTTAATTAAAGTAGTAATTATATTATTTTAAAGTAAATAAATTTTAATTAATTTTAATTTTTATAATATTAGCTTATTATAAGGGCTTTACTATTTAAGCCTTTAATTATAATATAAGAAGCTTAATAGCATAATTATAAAGCTAATAGTAATTAAAAAAAAGAATAAAAATAAAGAAAAATAAAGATATTAATTAGGAATTAGTTTATATTTTTAATTAAATTTAGTTTTTTTAACTTTAAAGTAATTTTTAAAATAGTAATTAATCTTATAATAATTATAGTATTTTATTAAGCTTAAATCTTTATTTTTTTATTTTTTTTTATTTTTAATATTAAAAATAAAAGTTTTTTTATTTTTATTTTTTTATTTTTTTTTAATTACTATTAGCTTTATATAAAGTTATTTAGCTTCTAGCTTTATAATTAAAGGCTTAAATAATAAAGCCCTTATAAGAAGCTAATATTATAAAAATTAAAATTAATTAAAGTTTATTTACCTTAAAATAATATAATTACTACCTTAATTAAGTAATATTTATAATATAAATATTACTTATAGGTTTACTTTTTAATAGCTATATTAACCTTTTTCCTTTACTCTAGCTAAAAGACTAAATATATTTAATTAACTTATATAATATACTTAACTTAATATATTTATTATACTAAAATATATTTCTTATAGTTATAATTACTAATATTAATTATAATTACTAATATAATACTTACTATATAAAATAGCCTATAGCTATATAATTAGGCCTACTATATAACTAGCTATAACTTTAATATAGCTATTAGGCCTATCTTATAAGTAATTAAAAAAGAGGATCTAAAAAAGATTTACTTTTTATAGCTTTAACCTAGTAATAACTAATAAAATAGGATCTAGGTTTTTTAATAAGCTATAGAAGTATTAATAATAAAGTCTCTAGCTAGACTAAAGTCTTAATAAACTTAATTAATAAGGTTACCTTTTAGCTATAGTATTTTAAGTAACTTTAATTAAAAATAAATATATTACTTAACTAGCTAAAAAGCTTTAAAAAAGCTTAATTAATATAGTTTGTAATTCTCCTATAACTTTAACCTTTTTTAATCTATTTATTTTTTAAAAACTTTTATTTAAATAATTATAAAATTATTAAAAACTAATTAAGTCTAGATTATCTATAAATTCTTTATCTTAATTACTTTATTTAATTAATAATATTAAGTTTAATTATACTTAAAATATTAAATTTAAATAATTAATAACTAATAACTATTAATTAATTAAATATATAAATATTACTTTTATTTAGCTATAACCTAGAAATTAGTAATAAAGAGGTTATAGATCTTCTTAAAAGTTTGTCCTTTAAAACTAAGACTTAAGTATAGAAACTAATAAGGAAAGTATTTATAATTAGTTATAATTAATAAATAAATACTTAGTGACTTAACCTAATTATCTTTAAATATAAGATACTTTACTACCTAAACCTTAATTCTAATTCTATTTAAAGATAATACTAAGTTAAAATGCTATTTCTAAGTATTAAGTAGTAATATACTAATACCTTAAGTTTAATAAATAATTAGATTAATAATTTAATAAGTAAATATAATCTATAGATAATAACTATTATTAATCTTATAACTATAATTTATATTAATTTTTAAGTAGGCTTTCAATAAGTAATATTTAGAGTTTATATATAATAGAATTACCTAGAAAACTTTATAAAGGTAATTATATAAAATAAAAAAAATTCTATATATAAAAAAATGTTTATATTTAAAAGTTAAAAGAGTCCTTTAGTAGGTAAATAAAGCTATAGTTAATTAAATAGAATTTACCTAACTAAGCATATTTACCTTATAAAATAATAACTAATATTAAGGTAATAAATAGTAATATTAATAGTAATTTAATAAAGGTAAAGATTTATATAATAGTAATTACTAGTAAGAAAAAGCTTCTTATTAAAGTCCTTATCTAACTTTATTAAAATAGCTATCTTTAATTATAACTTAATTTACTTAATTTATTATATACCTTGTTTAGTCTATCTTAATATAATTAACTTAAGCTAGGTTTATAATAAGCTATTAAGCCTTTTAAGCTTATAAAAAGTTTTAAAAAAAGGTCTTTTTTTTTAATTAAATTAAATAGCTTTTTTTATTACCTTTATAAGTCTAAACTTAAATATATTTAAAAATTAGGTTTATAATATAGCTAAAAGAGTTATTATTATAGAAAGGGTCTTATTATTAATATAAGGATAAAGGCAGGGTAATAATAAGGTTTTATAAAGGTTTTATTAAAATTAAAATTAAAAGAATTAAGTTAACTTTTATATAAGTTAGTTAATAAAAGTTAAATTAACTTAAAGTTAATAATAACTAGCTTTATTAATTAAATATATATACTAAACTAAGGAAAAATAAAAGTATAATTTAACTTATTACTATTAATACTACTACTTATTGCCTTAGTATTAGTTATTATTTTATAAGGTAAATATACTTAATTAAGTAAATTCTATTTAATTAACTATAGCTTTACTTACCTATTAAAAGGCTCTTTTAACTTTTAAATAAAACTCTTTTTTATATATAAATTTCTTTTTATTTTAAATAATTAACTTTATAGAATTTTTTAAGCAATTTTATTATATATAAACTCTATATATTACCTATAATATAAAAGCCTACTTATAGGTTATTATAAATATCTACTATAAGTATAGTAATACTCTAGGTCTAGAAGCTATATTCCTCCTTTAACTTATAAAAGTATAAGTTATTTTTACTTAAGGTATTTAATTACTATACCTCTTTATTAAGCTACCTTTTATAGTAAGAGCTTCTGGATAAGTAATAAAAGAGCTTATACTTAAAGATAACTAACTAAAGTAATTAATTATCTATTTACTAATTATAGCTACTTACTTAGCTTCTTTTTATACTTTAAATTTAGCCTTAAAGGTTATATTAATTTAAAAGAAAGTAATATTATTACTATTAATTAGCAGTATTCGGAATGAGTCAGTAACTTATTAGTCATTTTGATTTAACTAATTAGTCAAATCATGATTTGATTTGACTAACTAGGAAATTGATTTGACTATAGTCATAAAAAAATTAACTAATTAAATCAAATTAAATTAAATTAGTGATTTGACTTAACTATAGTTACTAAAAAAATTAATTAGTTAAATTAAATTAAATCACTGATTTGACTTGATTTAACTATAGTCATTTTAACGAATTAGTTTAAGTTACTTAAAATTGCTATATTAAATCCTATACTACTTAAATAGGAAATTAAGGAAGATATATAGATTATATATAAAAAATACTATATAGGGCTATTTTTATTATCCTTATAGGGCTTATATAGCTTTTAAAATAAAATAAAGTATATTTTAAAAATCTAAAGAGCTCTAATTAGATATCTTAAGTAACCTCATTTTTAAAGTGCCTATATTAAATTAAGCTATATAGTTAAAATTATAAAATAATTATTATACTAGAAAGTGTATATTTTATTATATTATAGTAGTTTATGTACTTACTAATAGTACTAAATAGCTTAAAAGTATCACTTTTAAGCAATTTTAGTCTATATATAATAGGTAAAAAGACTTTAAAGGTAAGTTATTTATTATAATAAAATAGATTACTAAGCAATATATGCTTTATTATATAATATACTAATTATTATATAGTCTTATAGTTCTTATATAGTTTTAACTATATAGATAGAATTTAAATAAGTATTTTAAAAATGAAGTCACTTAAGAGCTCTAATTAAAGCTCTTTAAATTCTTATAACCTACTTTATTTAATTTAAAAAGCTATATAAAACTTAAAATAGGAAAAGAAATAGTTTTAAATAGTACTTTTTATATATAATCTATATATAACTTTTAATTTCCTATTTAGGCAATATAGGATTTAATATAGCTATTTTTAGTATTTTTAATCTAATTAACTAAAGTGACTATAGTCAAATTAAATCAAATCAAATCAAATCATGATTTGATTTGACTTAATTTGACTCATTCTAAACACTGTTAATTAGTTAATTATCATAATAGCTAGTAAAGATAAGCTATAGGCATTTTTAATTAACCTTTACTAATTATATATTAAGTAAATTTAATATCTTAACTATAATTAAAGTTAATATTATTAATTATTTAAAGTAATTAAGGTAAAGAACTTATATTTAATAAAAGCTTAGTAAGTTTTTTAATAATTTTATAATTATTAAGATAAGTATTTTTAAAGATAAATAAATTAAAAAAGGTTAAAGTTATAAGGGAATTATAGACCTTATTAATTAGGCTTTTTATAGCTTTTTAGCTAATTAGGTAATATATTTATTTTAATTAAAATTACTTAAGATACTATAGCTTAAAGGTAACCTTATTAATTAAGTTTATTAAGATTTTAGTCTAGCTAGAGACTTTACAGTTAATACTCTTATAGCTATTATTAGAATACTAAAGTCCTATTTATTAATTATTACTAGGTTAAGGCTATAAAATAATTTAAGTTATTTTCTTAAGGTTATTAATATAAATACATTTTTAAAATCTCTTAAAGTTAATAAGGTTTCTTTTTAATTAGTAAAGATTTTAGTAAGTTTCTTATATATTTATTCTTTTAATTAAATATATCTTAAAGTTATTATATTAACTAGATAAGTTCTTTTTTAATTTTTAAAAAACTAATACTTTTTTTAAAAGCTATAATATCCTTAAAGGTAAAAAATATTTTAATATAATATTAATAGACTTATATTATAATATTAAGCTTATAAAAAAAGGTAATTTTTAATAAAAATAAGATACTTATAAAAGTCTTAAAGGGATTAGCTTAGTTATTATTAAATACTTTTTAATTAAACTATTATAAAAATCTAATAATTCCCTTTATTTTCTATAAAAATAAAAGATTATTTTTAAAAAGCTTTTTAATCTTATTTTAAAGACTTTCTTATTTCTTTTATTTATTTATTAAAATAACTTACCTATATAAATTATATATTTAGTATTATATTATTATAAATATAAAGAATCTAATTTTTATTAATATAGTATTACTTTTATATTTTTTAAAACCTTTAGTTTATATTATTAAGTTATATATTCTATTTTTAAATATAATTAAGTATTTATAAGTAATAATATTCTTTACTGTTACTTTATTTTTAAAAAAGAAAAAAAAACCTAGTTTAAAATTAATAATAACTTAATAAAATATTATTAAAGATATAATTAATATCTTTAATATTAAAAATAGCTATTTAAAGTTTTAAATTATTTCTTTTTTAAATATTAAAGGGATTTTATAATTTATTATTATTTTCTTTAATAAGTTATTTTAATTCCTTTTTTTACTATTAAAAAGTAAGGTCTATTTTAAACTATTAAATCCTTTTTTTAAAGTAATAATATAGTTTATATTCATAAGTTAGCTAATTAAGTAAGTTATAGTTTAAAATAACTTTTTTTAAAAGGTTTAAGTAAAATTATTAATAATTATTAATATTAGTTATAGTATTTTTTTATAAGTTAATTATTATATTTAAGTAGTTTAAGTAAAAGCTTTAAAATTATTACAAATAATAAATAATAAAGCTAGGTAAATATAATAATATTATATTAATTAAAGCTTAAAGAACTAGGATTTTAATTTAAAGGGTTTTTATAATAGAGTTAAGGGGGTTATAGGCTTATATATAAGGCTAACTAGCCTTATATATAAGCTATTATTATATTATATAATTAATTAAATTAAATATAATATACTTTAGAATAGATATTTTAATTAAATTAAATTAGTTTTTTGATAAAAAGTTTGTTATAATAATTATAGTTATTATATATAGCTTTTAGTATTTATAGTTATTAGCTTAACTTAAAGCTAATTTAATTATATTAATAAAATTATAATTAATTATATAATAAGTTTATTAGACTTATAAGCTATTATATATAATAACTATAATAAATATTCATAATTATAATAAATATTCATAAGTATTATTAATAATTATATTAAAGAACATATATAAATATAATATATATATTAAATATATTATTTAAGTAAAATAAAAGAAAAAGGTTAATATAGCTAGTAAAGGACCTATAGATAGTAATTATGTTATTAAAGTAAATAAACTAGTTTTAATTTTAATTTTTATAATATTAACTTATTATAAAGGCCTTATTATCTAAGCCTTTAAATTAAAAGTTAAATACTTAATAGTATTATATAAAGATAATAATAATAATAATAATAATAAATTAATTTTAAAAACTATATAAATTTAATAATATTATATTAATTAAAGCTTTAAGAAACCTTTTTAATAAAATAATTCTTTTAAAGAAAATATAATCCGTTAATTTAAAATTTAGCTTCCTTAAGTTTTAATTAATATAATACTATTATACTTATTTAGTTTTATTATTAATGACTTATAATAATTCTAAAGCTTTTATTTAAATTACTTAAATATAATAGTTAATTTATAAAAAAATACTATAATTAGTATTAAGTTTAATAAGTTAGTAGTAAATTACTTAAAAATTATTAATAACTTTACTTAAACCTTTTAAAAAAACTATTTTATATTATAACTTACTTAACTAGCTAACTTATTAGTATAAATTATATTATTATTTTAATAAAAAGGATTTAATAGCTAAAAGTAAAACTTACTTTTTAGTAATAAGAAAAAGAACTTAAATAACTTATTAAAGAAAATAATAATAAACTATAAAACCCCCTTAATATTTAAAAAAGGAATAACCTAGAACCTTAAATAGCTATTTTTAATACTAAAGATATTAATGAGATTTCTAATAATACTTTATTAAATTATTATTAACTTTAAATTAACTTTTTTTCCTTTTTTAAAAGTAAAATAAAAATATAAAATATTATTATTTTTAAATACTTAATTATATTTAAAAAGTAAAATAAATAACTTAATAATATAAATTAAAGTTTTTAAAGAATAAAAAAATAATATTATATTAATAAAAGCTAAAGCCTTTTTACTTATAATAATATAATACTAAATATATAACTTATATAATTAAGCTATTTTAATAAGTAAATTAATAAAAAAAAAGTCTTTTAAGAAAAATAAAAAAGCTTTTTAAAAAGAGTCTTTTATTTTTATAAAAAATAAAAAGAATTACTAAATCTTTATAATAGCTTAATTAAATAGTATTTAATAATAATTAAATTAATCCTTTTAAAACTTTTATAAATATCTTATTTCTATTAAAGATTACCTTTTTTATAAACTTAATATTATAATATAAATTTATTAATATTATCTTAAATTATTTCTAACTTTTAAAAATATTATAGCCTTTTAAAGTAATATTAGTTTTATAAAGATTAAAAAAGAACTTATTTA
Source organism: Fusarium nygamai (assembly GCA_001262555.1). NCBI lineage: Eukaryota > Fungi > Ascomycota > Sordariomycetes > Hypocreales > Nectriaceae > Fusarium > Fusarium nygamai. The sequence continues at coordinate 583,330 of LBNR01000008.1, forward strand.
ATTAATATAATAACTTTAAAATATATCTAATTAAAAGAATAAGTATATAAGAAACCTATTAAAATCCCTATTAGTTAAAAAGAAACATTATTAACTTTAAAAAACCTTAAAAATATACTTATATTAATAACTTTAAAAAATTAACTTAAATTATATTTTTATTATTAATATTAAAAATACATAAAAAATAAATATAAAAACCTAAGTTTAATAGAATATTATAATTATTATAAAATTAATTATTACTTTAAAAATTACTTTAAATTTAAAAAGATTAATTAAATAAACAAAATTTAAAAATTAAGCTTAATTAATAATATATATTAATCTTTAATTAATACCTTTGTAATAATTATATATTATAACCTAGATATACCTTAGATTAGGTTTAAATAGAAAATCTTAATTATAATTAAAGTTCAAAACTATAAAACTATTATAATATAAGCTTATTTTAATTATAATATAAAAATAAATACTATTAATAAAACTTTAATAATATTTTAGAAATTTTAATAATTAAAAGATATTAATATTCCTTTTTAAAAACTAATAATATTTAATTTAAAATTATAAAATATTAGAAAGTACATTTAATATTAATTAATTATTAAAGATAAATATAAAAAATTACTTAAAGTTTAATAAGTATTAGTAAAAGAGGTTATAATAAATTAATATTCCTTTTTATTATTACTTTAAAAAACTTTTAAATTATAATTAATTTTAAGATTAAAAGAATAGTAATTTAAAAGTTATTATAAAGATCTTAAGTTCTTTAAACTTTAATAATTTTTAAAGAAAATTTATAATTATTATTATTATTATTAATAAGTTTTACTTACTTTTTAATTAAAAGCCTAAAAACCTAATTAACTTTAAACTATATTTTATAAACTTAAAACTTATATTAAAGTCTTTAATTATAATAAAGTAATTAAAATCTTTAATTTTAAAAAGATTAATTATATTATTAAGTTTATTAAAAAGAAAGAATTACTTTATAGCCTTATTTACCTCTTTTTATAAGTAAAACTTAAAAAACTTTATAAATATATTTAAAAAAAACTTAAAAACTAATTAAATCTACTTTTTAAAAAACTTAGTTAAATTAACTATCCTTTTTATCCTTAAAAAGGATAAAAGCTTATATTTCTATATAAACTATTATAAATTAAATACTATTATAATTAAAAATTATTATTTTTAATTTTAAAGATTATAAACTATATTTAAAAAGTAAAATACTTCTTTAAAATTATTATTAAAGATATATATTAGTAGATTTATATTTAAAAAGGAAAGAAAGAAAAAACTACTTTTTAAACTTATTTTAATTACTTTAAATATATAATTATACTGTTTAAACTAGCTAATATATATACTATATTTTAATATTATATTTATTAAGCTTTTTAAGGTTTTATAAATATTATCTATATTATCTATTTAAATAATATTTTAGTATTCTTTAAAATAAAAAAAGATTATACTTAATTCTTTAAATAAATCTTAAAATAAATAAAGGATACTTAATTATATATAAAACCCTTTAAATAGTCCTTTTATTAAAATAAAGTTAAATTTTTTAGATTTATTTTAACTATTAAGGGAATTAAAATAAACTTAATAAAAGTTTATATTACTCTTAAATAGCCTAAACTTACTATATATAAAAAAAATAACTCTTCTTAGGATTTTATAATTTCTATAGAAAATTTATTTATAAATACTTTAAAGTTATTATACCTTTTATAGCTTTTTTAAAAGGAAATTAAAAGAAGAAAAAGATTAAGAAATATAAAGTTAAATAATTAAGAAAAATAGGTATTTTAAGCCTTTATTATTAAGTTTAAAAAGGCTTTAATTTTATAGTATTTTAATTTTAAAAAATATGTTTATCTTAGAATAGATATATTAAATTATATTATAATTAATATTCTTTTTTAATTAAATAATAAAAAAAAATATTACTTTATAGTATTTTTATTTTAAAAGTTTAATAATTTTAAAAGAAAATATAAAATATTTAATTAAAAATTAATAGCTATTATAAAGTTATTTAAATATTAATAATATTACTTTAAAGGCTCTTTAAAATAAATAAAAATCTTAAATACTTACTAAAATCTTTAATTATTTATAAAGAATCTTAAATTAAATAAAAAATATATATAATACTATTTATATTTAATAACTTATAATTTTATAATTAAATATAAAAAAGGATTAATTAATCTTATTAATATTTCTTTAAGACCTTTAAAAATTAAAAGAAAGAAATATTAAAAGTTAAATTTAATTAAATCTTTAAATAATAAGATAGTAAAGATATAAATAGTATTAGGAATAAGTCACTGACTAATTAGTTATATTGATTTGACTAATTAGTTAAATTATGATTTGATTTAACTAAGTAGGTCCTTTGATTTAACTATAGTTATGAAAAAATTAATTAGTTAAATCAAATCAAATTAAATTAGTTATTTAATTTGACGATAGTTACTAAAAAATTGATAAGTTAAAATAAATCAAATTACTGATTTGACTATAGTTATTTTAGTTATTTTAAAGAAAAATACTTAAATTAGCTATATTAAATCCTATATTGCCTAAATAGGACATTTAGTATCTTATATAGATTATTTCAAAACGTACTATATAAAACTATTTTTATTATCTTTATAAGGCTTATATAGCTATAATAATTAAATAAAGTATATTTTAAGAATTTAAAGAGCTTTAATTAGAGCTCTTAAATAACTGTATTTTTAAACTACTTATATTTGAATAAGGTATATAAATAAATTTATTTAAAATTATATATATTATAAAGGCTATAATTTACTTTACTATAATGATTTTTTTGCTTACTAATAGTCTTAAAAAGCGTAAAGGTATTACCTTTTTAGTAATTCTACTTTATATATAAAAGGTAAGAATACTTTAAAAGTCAGTTATTTAGCCTATTAAGCTAGATTACTAACTCATATATAGTCTATAATATAGTATATTCTATTATATAGAGTATCCGATTTCTTTTATAAGTTTACCTATATAGCTTAATTTAATATAAGCACTTTAAAAATAAGGTTACTTTAAAAGCTATAATTAAAGCTCTTTAAATTCTTAAAATCTATACTATTTAATTATTATAGCTACATACGCCTCATAAAGATAATAAAAACAGTCTTATATAGTACGTTTAAAATATAATCTATATATAATACTTAATTCCCTATTTAGGCAATATAGGATTTAATATAGGTATTTTTAGTATTTTTAAGCTAATTAACTAAAGTGACTATAGTCAAATCAAATCAAATTAATATAGTGATTTAATTTAACTATAGTCACTAAAAAAATTGATTTAACTAATTAGTTAAATTAAAAGTATGTACCTAATTAAGTCAAATTATGAGTTGATTTGACTTAATTTGACTCATTCTGAACACTGGGTATAAATAATAATAAAAAGTTAAAAGTTATATAAGAAGTTAAATAGAATCCTTATAGAAAGAAAGATTCTATTTTAAACTTTAAGTAAATTAAAAGTAAATAAAATATCTTTAAATATTTAGAATAATCTGGTTTTATTATTAAATTATATAAATATTTTAAATTAGATATTTAATTTAAATATATAATCTTAAGAACCCTAGTTTAAATTACTATTTCTTTACTAATTTTACTTTATCTATAGTTCTTAAGTATGAAGTTAATTAATTATATACCTTAGTATATATATTTAATTAATAAAGCTAGTTATTATTAACTTTAGGTTAATTTAACTTTTACTAACTAACTTATATAAAAGTTAACCTAATTCCTTTAAACCTTTAGTCCTAGAACCCTGCTATTACCTTACATTTATCTAACTCTATTTATAGATATACTATCCTTTTATTATTATAATCTTTAACTATAACTAGCCTATTATATTAATAATAGGACCCCCTTTATAATAATAACCCTTTTAGCTATATTATAAAGCTACTCTTTATATATATTTAAGTTTAAACCTATAAAGACAGTAAAAAAGGCTATAGTTTAATTAAAAGGGAAGACCTTCTCTTAAGACCCTCTTTAGGTTTTTAAGAACTAATAGCTTATAATTAACCAAACTTAGATTTATCTAACTAAAATAGCCTATATAATAAATTAACCTAATTAGGCTATAATTAAAAATAGCTATTTTAATAAGATTAAATTAATACTTTCATAAAAAGTTCTTTTTAATAATAGTTATTATTTTATAAATCTCTTTTAGATTTTTTTTTTAATTACCTATAAAATAGGCCTAATAGCTATATTAAAGTTATAGTTAGTTATATAGTAGGCCTAATTATATAATTATAGGCTATTTTATATAGTAGGTATTATATTAGTAGCTATAATTAATATTAATAATTATAATTAATAGGTTAGGGAATATATTTAAGTATAATAAGTATATTAGGCCTAGTATATTATATAGGTTAATTAAAGATCTTTTAGCTAGGGTGAAGGAAGAAGGTTAACACTAGGTTACTATAGGGGCCTTACTATTTAGGCCTCTAATTAAAAATCTAGAAGCTTAATAGCCTTATATAAGGCTAATAGTAACTAAAAAAAAAAAATTAATACTCTTAAGAAATATTAAAGTTATGTATAGTAATTTTTAATAAAATAATAATTTAATCTTTATATTAAAAAACACTTTTAAAAGATAATATATTTAAATTACTAATTAATATTATTAGGCTAATATAATAAAAGAATATAAAAATACTTAATTAAAAAGATAAAATATTTAAAGTAAATTATAAAAAAAGCTTTTAAAAGTAAAAAGTAAAAAATAATTTCTGTTATTTTAATAATAAGCCTTATATACTATTAAAACTTAATTTAAAAAAAGAATATTAAAGTTATATTATAATAATCTATTAATAAGGTATTTTAATACTAAAAGAACTTAAAAGCTAATATAAAAAAGCTTTATTAAAAAGGCTTTAAAATTAATATAAAATAGTATATATTTATATATATAGTATTTACTAAAAGATAATATTTAAAAGATATTAATTTTATAAAAAGCTTAAAAGCTTATTAATTTTATTATATCCTTTTAAAGAAATTTCTATAAACTTTATTATAAAATTATTATTAATATTCTTTAAAAGGTAATAAGTTTATATAATTTTAATAATAATTAATAAGTTTATAAAATTTATATATTTTTTACTTATTTTTATTAAAATTATTATATTTAAATTAATTAAACTTTTTATAAAGAGATTAAATTATAATTTAAAGCCTTTAAAGGTAATATTTTAAATAAAAGATTTATCTTTATAAATATATTTTAATTAATATTATATTACTACTTAAAGATTAAGTAAAAGCTATTAATAGTATTTTAGTTTTAAATTAATAAGTAAATAAAAAAGAAAAATTAAATTCTTAGCTATTATCTTTAATATTTTATTAATAATAATTAAAATACTTAACTAAAACTTTTATAAATAGCCTAATTTACTTATAATTTAAGAGTTAATATTAGAATAAGTATTAGTTTAAATAAAGCTTTGATAAGTTTTAACTTTAAATTTTATATTATTTTTAAAAATATTAGCTTTAAAAGAAAAGTTTTAAAAGTTAAATATAAAATATAAAAATTATAAAAGTTAATAAATATGCTTATAATATATTAATAAAATATAATTAAAAAGTAAATTAAATACTTTAATATAAAATATTAAAAAATAAACTTTAAGTAAAGATAATTAATTATATTTTTAATAGAAAATTAAAAATTAAAAAGAAAGAAAAAGAAACTATTTTTAAGGTTTATTAGCCTTTTTAAGATTATTAAATATATTAAGCTATAAGTATATTACTAAACTTTAATAAACTATTATATAAAAATATATAATATCTTTTATATAAGCCTTTTTAAAGTATATTAAGTATATAATTCAGAGGATGATAATTTCCTATTAATACTAGATTTTAAGGAAAAAGATAATTAATAGGAAATTAAATAAATTAAAAAAAAAAAAAAAAAGTCTATAGGGAATTATATTACCTTATAAAATAGAAAATATAGTTAGTTAAATATAATTAATAGGTTATTATTATAAATATAAAAAATATATTATAAATTATTATAATATATATAAAGTTTTAAGTAAAGTAAAAAGGTAAAAAATTTAAGTTATAAAGAGAAATAGCTTTATAAAAAAGAAAATAATTAAAAAAGAGTATTAATTAAAATCTAAAAATAATCATTATAAATATACTATAAAAAAGTAAAAGTAATTATAAAATATAAGTAAATTTCTTTCTATTTAGCTCTAGAAACTATTAAACTAATTATAATAATAATTATAAAGATTAATTTATAATACTATTAAATACCCTTAATAATAATAATTATAATTCTTATTTAATTTATTATTACTTTTAAAAATAAGGTTTTTATAAAAATAATTAAAGATATATTGTTAAGAAATATTATAAAGACTTAAAAAAGGTACTTAAGGCATTAATTATTAACCTTAAGGAGTTATAAAGGCATATATTAAAGGAGGTTAATTAAGCTTTTTACTTAAGGTAACTTACTAGTCCTTATTTAGGCTTATATTTATAGGAAATTAAGATTTTTAATTAAAAAAAAAGATTAAACTTATATCTTTTATTTTAAAATTAATATAAAGATTTAAAAATAATTTAAGTAATTTATATTAAGATTATTAAGATTATTAGTTAATTGTAAGGTAATTTAATAAGTTAATAAAGGTAAGTATATAAAGTAAAGTTAAAGCTTATAATTATTAAAGTACTATAAAAAGTATAACTCTTTTATAAGGATTCTTTTTAAAATTAAAACTAAAAATAAAGAGTATTTAAAAATATAGCTTAATATTAAAAGGATTACCTTTTAAAGTTACTTACAGTTAGTAAATAAATACTATAATCTAGATTTTTTAAATTAACAACCTTAAATCTATAGTTTTTAATTAAAAAGTCTAACTAACTTTATAAATAGCTTAAATTATAAGAAACTATTTTATTAATAATTAAGATATTATAAAGTATTATATACTAACAGTGTTGGGAATTAGTTACTAACTAATTAGTTACTTTGAGTTGATTAACTAGTCAAATCATAAATTAGTTATAACTAATTAGTTATTTAATTTAACTATAGTTACTTTTAAAATAACTAATAACTAATTAGTTATAACTAATTAGTTAATTGATTTAACTATAATCACTTTTAAAATAACTAATGACTAATTAGTTAAATTACTGATTTAACTATAGTCATTTTAGTTATTTTAGTTAATTAGCTTAAAACCACTAAAAATAGCTATATTAAATCCATTATTACCTAAATAGGAAATTTAGTATAATATATAAATTATATCTTATAAGTACTTTATAAGGCTATTTTTATTATCCTTATAGAGTATATATAGCCTCTTAAATAAAATAAATTAGATTTTAAGAATCTAAAGAGCTCTAATTAAAGCTCTTAAGTAACCTTAATCTTAAAGTACCTATATTAAGTTAACCTATATAGTTAAAATTAAAAAAGGATTATAAGACTATATAATAAATAACTAACTATCTTATAAAAACTATATTACTTAATAATTTATATTAATATACTAAATAATTTACTTTTAAAGTCTAGTTACCTACTATATATAAAGTAAAATTACTAAAAAGTAATATGCTTATACTATTTAATACTATTAGTAAGTAAAAAAGTCAGTATAATATAGTAAAATATTGGCTTTATAGTATATATATTCTTCTATAATTTTAGCTATATAGCTTAGTTTAATATTAATACTTTAAAAATAAGGTTACTTAAGAGTATTAATTAAAGCCCTTTAGATTCTTAAAATCTATTCAATTTAATTATAATAACTATATAAGCCCTATAAGAATAATAAAAATAGCCTTATATAGTAGTTTCTAGATATAATTTATATATCTTACCTAATTTCCTATTTAAGTAATATCGGATTTAATATAGCTATTTTAACTATTTTTAGGCTAATTAACTAGTGTAACTATAGTTAAATTAGTAATTTAACTATAGTTACTTCTTTAAGTAACTAATAACTAATAAGTTATAACTAATTAGTTAAGGTATAATTTAACTATAGTCTAACTAATTCCTAATACTAGTTAAACTAATAAATTAGCTTAAAAATACTTAAAGTAGCTATATTAAATCCTATATTACTTAAATAGGAAATTAAGTACTATATATAGATTATATATAAAAAGCACTATATAAAGTCATTTTTATTATCTTTATAGGGCTTATATAGCTTTTATAATTAAATACAGTAGATTTTAAGAATCTAAAGAAGTCTAATTAAAGTATTTACATAACCATTATTTTGAAAGTGCCTATATAAATTCTATCCATCTAGCTAAAATTAAAAAAGAATACTTATAGTATATAATATAAAGTATAGTATACTATAAACCCTATTTTACTTATTAATCTTTTTAAATAGGCTAAATAACTCACTTTTTAAGTCTTTTTACTTACTATATATAGAGTGAAATCGCTAAAAAAGGAATAATCTTAAGCTATTAAGTGCTATTAGTAAGCAAAAGAATTATTATTATATAATAAAATATAAGCTTTATAGTATATATATTTTTTTAAGCTTTTAATTATATAGCTTAATTTAATATAAAGGTTTTAAAAATATATATATCTAAAGTCTCTAATTAAAGCTCTTTAAATTTTAAGAATCTGCCAGTATTCGGAATAAGTCAAATTAACTCAAATCAAGTCATGATTTGACTTAATTAGGTACATACCTTTGATTTAACTAATTAGTCAAATTAATTTTTTCAGTGACTATAGTTAAATTATGATTTGATTTGATTTAACTATAGTTAAATTAATAAATTAGCTTAAAAATACTTAAAATAGCTATATTTAATCCTATAATACCTAAATAGGAAATTAAGTACTATATATAGATTATTTATAAAAAGTCCTATATAAGACTATTTTTATTATCCTTATAAGGCTTATATAGCTTTTATAATAAAATAAAGTAGATTCTTAAAATCTAAAGAGCTCTAATTAAAGACTTTAGATATATATATTTTTAAAACCTTTATATTAAATTAAGCTATATAATTAAAAGCTTAAAAAAATATATATACTATAAAGCTTATATTTTATTATATAATAATAATTCTTTTGCTTACTAATAGCACTTAATAGCTTAAGATTATTCCTTTTTTAGCGATTTCACTCTATATATAGTAAGTAAAAAGACTTAAAAAGTGAGTTATTTAGCCTATTTAAAAAGATTAATAAGTAAAATAGGGTTTATAGTATACTATACTTTATATTATATACTATAAGTATTCTTTTTTAATTTTAGCTAGATGGATAGAATTTATATAGGCACTTTCAAAATAATGGTTATGTAAATACTTTAATTAGACTTCTTTAGATTCTTAAAATCTACTGTATTTAATTATAAAAGCTATATAAGCCCTATAAAGATAATAAAAATGACTTTATATAGTGCTTTTTATATATAATCTATATATAGTACTTAATTTCCTATTTAGGTAATATAGGATTTAATATAGCTATTTTAAGTATTTTTAAGCTAACTTATTAGTTTGACTAATTAATTTTTTAGTGACTATAGTTAAATTAAATCACTAACTTGATTTGATTTGATTTAACTTATCAATTTTTTCGTGACTATAGTCAAATCAAAATGACTAATGAGTCACTGACTCATTCCGAACACTGGAATCTGCTTTATTTTATTATAAAAGCTATATTAGCCTTATAAGGATAATAAAAATAGTCTTATATAGTACTTCCTATAAGTAATCTATATATAGTATTTAATCTCTTTTTAGGCAATATAGGATTAAATATAGCTATTTTAAGTATTTTTAAGCTAGTTTATTAATTTAACTATAGTTAAATTAAATTAAATTAAATTAACTTAGTGATTTAATTTAATTATAATTACTAAGAAATTTGGTTTAACTCATTAGTTAAATTAAAGGTATATACCTAATTAAATCAAATCATGACTTGATTTGAGTTGATTTGACTCATTCTGAACACTGAGTATTATACATATTTAATAAGCCTAATAAAAAGCTAGTTTAGCTAAGTAAGTTAAATATAATAAAGATTATATTATTATTACTATATTATTTAATTACATAGATATTAAAATTTAATATTTTCTTAAATATCTTAAGGAGACGATATTACTAATAGTATTTATTAAGTAATATATATAATACTAAATTATAATTAAATACTTTTATTATTACTTTAATTAAAGTAATAAAGGTAAGTATTAATATAAGTCTAAGTATTACTTAGATAAAAATAAAGGTAATTAAGTTAATTAATATTCTTATAATAAGTACTTTAGCTTTAACTAATAAGATAATTATAATTAATTAAAGTAAAATAATTAATATTAAAGTAATTAATTACTATAGTTATATATAAAAGACAGGAAGAGTAATAATAAATTAAATAATTATTACTATAATAATAATTAGGATTATTACTTTTACTTATATAATAATAATTATATTTATTAGGATATTAAGGAAAAGAAGAAGGTTTACTTTAAATAGAAGTCTTTTACTTTAAAAGAAAAAGAGGATAAATTTAGGTTAAATAAGGCTAATATTAATATTAATAGTAAAAGTATTTACTTCTCTTAATTATTATCTTGTTAATAAGTATATTTTAGCTATATAATAAATGATATAATATTAGTAAATACTATTTAAGAGTTTCTTTATAATATTTACTATTAAACCTTTTTTAGTAAGGCTATATTATAAGAATATAAGGCTATTAGGTTTTATATTAGTCTTATATAATTAATAAGTAAGCAAGTACTTACTAAATCTAAGTATTATATTTACTATTATAAAGACATTTTATCTTAAAATAAGTTTTATTAATACTTAAAGTCTAAATATTTTAAAAAGCTAGTAATATAAAAAGTTACTTTTTAGGTTAATAATATAACTATATCTATAAAATAGGTTTTTATATATATTTATTATTAATTATAGGTCTATAAGGTTAATAGTAATTATATATACTTAAATTTTAATATTATAAGCTTTCTAAAAGGAAAGATAGTTTCTATCTATACTAATACTAAGTATAGAAAACTAATTATCTTAAAAAAATAGCTATAAATACTTAAATATATTATTAAGAAGAAAATACCTATTTTTATTTAAAGAGTTAATAATAAAGTAAAATAGCTATATAATAAGTAAGTAATATTTACTTTTTATATTAATGGTATCTACTAAAATAGATTAAATATTAATTATATAGAATTTACTTATAAAGCTTAGATTTAAAATCAAATATTAGCCTTATTTCTAAAGGCTTTATTTAAAAATAGATAGATAGTACTATATAGTATTAATATTATAATAACTAATAAATATCTATACTATATTAATTTAAAAGAATTTTTTATTCTCTTTACTATCTTTTAGCTTTTTTAAAAGGTTAATTAATAAGTAATAGTAACTTAACTAATAACTCTCCTTACTAAATAACTATATCTTATCTTAATAATATAAAAAAAGATCCTTAAAAGAAAAATATTTATATTTAATAGCTATATTAATAAAACTTTTAATACTTTTATAAACTTAAGTACTAGTTTAAGAGTTATAATTATAAATAATATTAATAAAAATATTATATATTAAAGAAACTAAAAGCTAGGGAATATTAAAGAGTATAAGGAAGATCAAATATACTTCTTTAGTATATAAAAAGCTATTAGTCTAGCCCTAATAGTAATAGCTATATTAATAGCCTCTAATTTAATAAATAGAATTATTAAGAATATAAAATAAGTTACTATCTTATTTAAGATTTATTTAATTTCTAAAATTAGTATTATAATGATTAAAGAACTTATTCCCTAAACTATAAATAGCCCCTTACTATCTATTTTAGAAGTAACCCTTATAGGGGCTACTATAGACCTAATATAAGATATAGGGAGTATAATCTTTATAAATATTAAGGATTTAAAGCTATTATATAAGTAATAAAAGAAAAATAAAAATAAAAAATTATTTTTAAAACTTAGGAAGTTTTTAAGCTTTTAATTACTAGTTTTAAATATAGTTAGTCTTACTTTTTTTACTAATAAAAAGCTAGAGCTAGTTAAATATAAGTTAATCTTAAAATTACTTTATATACTATATTAAGTATATATTTAAAGATAACTAAACCTCCCTAAAATTAAAACCTAGAAAGGAATTTGTATTCATAATAATAGCTTTAAATTTATAAGATAAGCTTAAGACCTATATACTAAGTATATTACTGTATAAATAGACTTAGGCTTTATTTATATTTTAAAAGATAAATTAATAACTATATTTTTTATTAATAATTAATATAAATAGAAAGTTATGTAAAGACTATATACTTATAGGTTTAAAGATTATAACCTGATTAATTAAATTTTTAATAAACTTTATAACTAAAAATAAATAAAGTAAGTAATAAAGCTAATACTATTTATAAGTCTAGTCTTTCTTATTTAAAGAATTATTAATAAAAAACCTAAAGGTTAAGCTATAGTTAATTTAAAAGCTTTGAATAAAGTTATAATTTTTAATAGTTATTTACTACTTAAATAAGAAGATATTATTATAGCTTTATAAGGTATAACTTATATTTTAGTAATTAATATATTATCTTTTTTCTTTTAGTTTAAAGTTATATTAGAATATTAAGATAGATTTATAATTATAAGTTATTAAGGGTTAAAAAGGTCTATAGTTATTTTTATAGGCTTTTATAACTTTCTTATATATACTTAATAATATATAAATAGACTTTTATATTTATATTACAGCTTTTACTATACCTTTATTAATAATATTATAATTTTCTTTAAGTCTATTAAAAAGTATATTTAATATATAAATATACTCTTTAAACTTTTTATTTTTAAGAACTTATTAATTTTACTAATAAAAAGCTAGATAAGCTATTTAAGTACTTATGTATTAGGATTTTATATTAATACTAGTGTTAGGAATTAGTCAGACTATAGTCAAATTATAACTTAACTAATTAGTCACAGTGACTAATTAGTCACTAACTAATTAGTTATTAGTCATTTTAAAAGTAATTATAATTAAATCACTTAATTAATTAGTTATAACTTATTAATTATTAGTTACTTACAGAAATAACTATAGTTAAATTACTAATTTAACTATAGTCATACTAGTTAATTAGCCTAAAAACAGTTAAAATAGCTATATTAAATCCGATATTACTTAAATAGGAAATTAGGTAAGATATATAAATTATATCTAGAAATTACTATATAAGGCTATTTTTATTATTCTTATAGGGCTTATATAGTTATTATAATTAAATTGAATAGATTTTAAGAATCTAAAGGGCTTTAATTAATACTCTTAAGTAACCTTATTTTTAAAGTATTAATATTAAACTAAGCTATATAGCTAAAATTATAGAAGAATATATATACTATAAAGCCAATATTTTACTATATTATACTGACTTTTTTACTTACTAATAGTATTAAATAGTATAAGCATATTACTTTTTAGTAATTTTACTTTATATATAGTAGGTAACTAGACTTTAAAAGTAAATTATTTAGTATATTAATATAAATTATTAAGTAATATAGTTTTTATAAGATAGTTAGTTATTTATTATATAGTCTTATAATCCTTTTTTAATTTTAACTATATAGGTTAACTTAATATAGGTACTTTAAGATTAAGGTTACTTAAGAGCTTTAATTAGAGCTCTTTAGATTCTTAAAATCTAATTTATTTTATTTAAGAGGCTATATATACTCTATAAGGATAATAAAAATAGCCTTATAAAGTACTTATAAGATATAATTTATATATTATACTAAATTTCCTATTTAGGTAATAATGGATTTAATATAGCTATTTTTAGTGTTTTTAAGCTAATTAACTAAAATGACTAAAATGACTATAGTTAAATTACTGATTTAACTAATTAGTTATTAGTTATTTTAAAAGTGACTATACTTAAATCAATTGACTAATTAGTTATTAGTTATTTTGAAAGTAACTATAGTTAAATTAAATAACTAATTAGTTATGACTAATTGGTCAAAGTGACTAATTAGTTAGTGACTAATTCCCAACACTGATTAATACCTTTAGAGTATTAATAATTATAACAAGAGTTATTACTTTTATTAAATTAGAGTTTCTATAATAACTTATTACTTTTAGGTAATATATTAAAGTAATAAGATATATTTAATATCTTATTTTATATTATATAAAGATTATAAAGTTATTATAGAAATATAAGGTTATTTTATTAGTAAAAAGAAAAAAGAATAATAAGATTATTAATAATAATAAAGGAAAAAAGAAGTTATATACTAAGCTAATATATATTAATAAAGAAGATTATATTTTAGACTATTTAAAAATAGATTACTTTTAGGAGAGGATTAGTTTATTTTAACTTAAAAAAATATCTTTTCCTTTAACTTAATATTAATATTTAGTAAAGCTTTAAAGCTATTTTATATTATATAAAATATAAATATATTTAAAAGGAAAGTTCTTATATTCCCCTTAATATTATTATACCTATTTACTTTATTAATAAAATACTAATAGTAATAAAGATAAGATATAAGTTAATAGAGTTAAAAATAGTAGTATTAATTTAAATAATAAAAAGACTTAAGGTATATATTAGGTCTTTTAAAAGGTCTTTTATTATATTTATAGATTATTTAATAATAAAGTAGATTATTAAAAAGACAATACTTAATATAATAAGTATTAATTAAGCTAATAGATAGCTTATTAATACTTTAATCTATCTCTTATAGTATAAGCTATACGTCTTTTATATTTCTAAAAAGAAAAACTTTATTTTTAATACTTTTCATTATTTAAAAGCTCTAAAGATTAATAGAAGTACTTATAGGCTCTGTTTTAATTATATAATACTTAATAATATATATATAGATATAGAATTACTTATATCTTAAGAAACAAAAAATAAATTTATTTAAAAATATATTAATAATACTAAATATTTACTTAATTTTAAGATAATTTATAATTCTATAAATAAGCTAGTTAATATTAATTAATTATATAGTAAGAATACTATATTTACTTTAAAATATAATATATCTTTTACTTTAAAAGATAGACTATTATATTATAAATAAAATAACAGATATCTTTAACTATATATTTTATGCTTTATAATTAATAAAATCTTAAAGATAGTATATAACGATTAGAATTATTTTAAAACTAAAAGGATAATAAGGGAGTTATTAGGTCTCTGAATATATAATCTAACTATAAAAATCTAAAAGTATATTTATAGTTATAAAATATATTACTTAAGATAGACTAATTATTAATATAGAATTAATAATTATATATTAATTTATCTTTCTATTACTTTTATATATATTATTATAATTAACTTTATTACTAACTTTCTTCTTATCTTTATACCTAGAAATTTATAAACTATTAAAGAGTTTAATCTTTTAAATTAGCTTATAACTATAACTTATATAATAAGTAAATATTATTTTCTAATTCTAGGATATTTTATATATAATACTAAAATTAAAATAAATATATATAAATTTCTCTATAAGTTTAAGCTAATAAGCACTTTTAATTTTATAACCTTTATAAAAGATATTATAAATCTTCTTTATCTTTAAGAAGTTATTTATAAGGAAATATAACTAGCTATAGATTTTACTATAATAAAAGGAAAGTATTAATATAATAAGAAGTACTATCTTATTATATTAAAAAAAGGAGATTACATCTATCTATAACTTTATAATAGCTATAATCTCTTAAAAAAGCTATTTAAAAAATAGTTATAATAATAAACTAGTCCTTTTTATATTAAGTAAGTTATAAATAACTTAGTTTATAAATTAAAGCTTTTAAATTAGTAAAATATTATAGGTAATTAGTAATAAAGCTAGGTAAGTATAATAGTATTATATTAACTAAAGCTTAAGGAAATTAGATTCTAAGGTAAGGGGTTATTATAATAGAGTTAAGGGGGTTATAGGGTTATATAAAAGGCTAGTTAGCCTTTTCCCTAAGCTACTATTATAATTATCCTCCCCTCTTCTTAAGTAGCTATCCTTAGCTAAGGTACTATTATAATAGAATTAGGTAACTATTAGTAATCTTATATCTATAAATATCTTCCTTAATATCTTATAATATAAATAGGAATATATAGTAATAAGATATCTTTTTCTAACTAATCTTTATATAAAAACCTTTAGACTTTTTTATATAATTTTATTAAAATACCTTTTAAATATATATATTTAAAGCCTTTAATTTATTAAGCTTACTTTTAATTCTTTAAGTTTTTATAAAGCTTATACTTTTTCTTTTATTATAAGTATTTAATTCTTTTTTTAATTTAATTTCTTTTTTTTTTCCTTTTTTTATTTTTATATAACCTTTTTAACTTATATACCTTTTATTTCTACCTTTTACCTTTTAATTATACCTTTTATTAACTTTTTATATTATTATTTTTACTTTAATTTCTCTTTACTTTTTATTATAATATCTAATAATAATAGTATTAATCTTATTATTATTATAATACTTTTATAATCTTCTTAACCTTACCTAAAGGTACTTTTAATACCTTTTAGTTTTTTTATTAGTTATTAGACTTATATATATTATATTTAATTTTATATTAATAGTTTAAAGACTATCTTATTAAGTAAAAATACTAAAAATATATTATATTTCTTATAAATAGTATAGTATTCTTTTAATAACCTTAACTCTTTTTATTATATAAAGTATAATATTAATAAGGATTACTATAAGCTATATATATCTTTATTAAAACCCTTTAGGTAATTATAACTAACTTATCTTTAGTTTTATTATTATAATTAAAGGTAATTAAAAGGATATAATTAATATCTTTAAGTTTATTATTACCTTAATTAATATCTAAAAGTATAATAATATCTTAAATACCCTTACTTATATCCTTTACTTAACTACTAAGACTTAATATAAGCTTACTTATATAGTATATTAGCTTTTACTTACTTTTTATTATATAAAGGAAACTTATATTTTTACTTTTAGGTTTAAAGGTATTAATTCTTTTAAAGTAAGTATTTAATTTTTTTTAAGTATTATTACCCTTTTACTTATTACTTTTAATTTTAAAAGGCTAAATTAATATATATTTAAGTAATTATTTATTATTATATTTAATATATAATATTTTATAATACCCCCTTATTAAATATAATAAGTTATAGCCTTTCTTTTTAATATTTTAATTACTTATAGGGTTAATTTTTTATAATCTAGACTACTTATATAATTAGTTAGACTCTCTAGCTAAAGACTATAAATTTAAGGTTCTTAGCTTAAGAAGTCTAGATTATAATATTTATATATTAATATAAAATAACTTTAAAAAGTAATCCCTTTAATACTAAGCTATATCTCTAAATACTCCTTACTTTTAGCTTTAATCTTAAAAAGAATCCCTATAAAGGAATTATACTTTCTATAATACCTTAATAATAATTAGTTTTAACTCTACTTTATATACTTACTTTTACTAACTTATTAAACTACTTTAAGGTTAGCTAATAATCTTAATAATCTTAATATAAATTACTAGAATTATCTTTAAATCCTTTTAATAACTTTAAGATAGATAATATCAGCTTAATTTTATTCTTTAATTAAATAACTTAATTTTCTATTAGTATAAGCCTAAATAAATATTAGTAAATTACTTTAAGTAAAAAGCCTAATTAGTCTCCTTTACTATATAACCTTAGAACTCTCTTAGGTTAGTAATTAAGATTTTAAATACCTTCTTTAAGTCTTTATAGTATATTATAATAATATAATCCTAGTTATTTTTATAAGAACCCTATTTTTAAAAGTAATAATAAATTAAATAAGAATTATAATTATTATTATTAAAGGCTTTTAGTAATATTATAGATTAGTCTTTATAGTTATTATTATAGTTAATTTAGTAGTATTTAAGTTAAAATAGAGAGAGATTTACTTATATTTTATAATTATTTTACTTTTTAATAGTATTTTTATAGTTAGTATTTTTAGACTTTAATTAATACTCTTTTTTAATTATCTTCTTTTTTATAAAGCTATTTCTATTTATAACTTAAATTTTTTACCTTTTTATTTTACTTAAAACTTTATATATATTATAATAATTTATAATATATTTTTTATATTTATAATAATAACCTATTAATTATATTTAACTAACTATATTCTCTATTTTATAAGGTAATATAATTCCCTATAGACTTTCTTTTTTTCTTTAATTTATTTAACTTCCTATTAATTATCTTTTTCCTTAAAGTTTAGTATTAATAGGAAATTATTATCCTCTGAATTATATATTTAATATACTTTAAAAAGGCTTATATAAAAGATATTATATATTTTTATATAATAGTTTATTAAAGTTAGGTAATATACTTATAGCTTAATATATTTAGTAATTTTAAAAAAGCTAATAAACCTTAAAGCTAGTTTCTTTTTCTTTCTTTTAAGTTTTAGGTTTTTTATTAAAAGTATAACTAATTATCCTTACTTAAAGTTTATTTCTTAATACTTTATATTAAAGTATTTAGTATACCTTTTAGTTATATTTTATTAGTATATTATAAGCCTATCTCTTAGCTTTTATAGTTTTTATACTTTATATCTAATTTCTAGGATTCTTCCTTTAAAGCTAATATTCTTAATAGTAATATAGAATTTTAAGTTAAAACCTATTAAGGCTTTATTTAAAGTAATACCTATTATAACACTAACTCTTAAGTTATAAGTAAATTAGGCTATTTATAGGAATTTTAGTTAAATATTTTAGTTATTATTAATAAAATATTAAAGATAATAGTTAAAAGTTTAGTTTATCTTTTCTATCTACCTATTAATTTAAAAATAAAATACTATTAATAGCCTTTACTTAATCTTTAAGTAATAATGTAATTTTAACTAGAATATACTTATAAAAATAGATCTTTTATTTAAAATAATACCTTTAAGGGCCTTAAACTATAGTTTAATCTCCTTATAGAAAAGCTTAATTAATTTAAATATTATAATTTTAA
The DNA here is from genome assembly GCA_001262555.1 of Fusarium nygamai. Lineage (NCBI taxonomy): Eukaryota > Fungi > Ascomycota > Sordariomycetes > Hypocreales > Nectriaceae > Fusarium > Fusarium nygamai. Next base: position 602,592 of record LBNR01000008.1, read on the forward strand.
TAAAAATAAGTAAGAATTATATAAATTTTATAAGCTTATTAATTATTACTAGGATTATATTAACTTATTAGCCTTAAAAAAATACTAATAATAATCTTATAATAAAGTCTATAAAGACTTTTTTAAAAAGATATAATAGAGTTAATAAACTTTTAAATTACCTATAAGGTTAATATCTCTTAAATACTATCCTTTAGTAAATACTATATATAAATATATACTATCTTATATTAGTTTTTAAACCTTTTTAATAGAACTTCTTTTATCTTAGCTTTTAAGCTCTTTTAATATTAAAGTAGCCTATTAAGGATTTATTATAATATAACCTTAATATTTCTTTTTTTAAATTAAATTTTAGTAATATATAAAGCCTATTTTTAAAGTCAAGGAAATTATCTTTTACTTTCTACTTTTAAGAGCCCTTTTTATAATTTACCTTAAATATCTTATCCTTTTAGCTAGGTATCTTTTTATCTTTTAACTATATTAGCCTAATACTCTTAATTAGTAACTTAAATATATTATCTTTTAAAGGTCTTTCTTAATATAAAGATTAAACTACTATCTTATTAAAGATTAAATTACTATCTTATTAAAGATTACTATAAATAACCTTAATATTTCTTAAGATTATATATTTAAATTAAGTTTCTAGCTTATTATATATATATTACTTAATAATAAAACTAGGTTATCTTTAATACCTAAAAATATTTTATTTACTTTTAACTTACTTAAGGTTTAAAATAGAATCTTTCTTTCTATAAGTATTTTACTTAACCTCTTTTTTAGCTTTTAACTTTTTATTATTACTTATGCCTTTACTACCTTATCCTTTAAAGACTTAATTAAATCTAGCTTTTAGTATTTCTTTCTTTTAACTTTTAAAAGTCTTAAAGAGGTATTACTAGGATTTATTAATCCTTTCTTATACTTAATTATAAAATTATAAATTATTAAATATAAGTATTATTATACTTATTTCTTATTTAATTTAATATTCTTTATAAATAATTAAAGATTTTAATAATTACTTAGGACTTTTATTTATTTTAAGGAGCCTTTAAAGTAATATTATTAAGATTTAAATAACTCTATAATAATTATTATTTCTTAATTAAATATATTATATTTCCTCTTAAAGTTATTAAACTTTTAAGATTAAAATACTATAAAGTAATATTTTCTTTTATTATTTAGTTAAAAGAAAATACTAACTATAATATAATCTAATATATCTATTTTAATATAAATATATTTCTTAAGATTAAAATACTATAAGACTAAAGCCTTTTTAAACTTAATAATAAAGGCTTAAAATACCTACTTTTCCTAGTTATTTAACTTTATATTCTTTAGTTTCTTCTTATTCTAACTTCCTTTTAAGAAAGCTATAAGGAGTATAATAACTTTAAAGGATTTATAGATAAATTATTTATAGAAGTTATAGAAGCTTAAGAAGACTTATACTTCCTTATATATAATAGGTTTAGGCTATTTAAAAATAGTATATATAAATCCTTACTAAGTCTATCTTAATTCCTTTAATAGTTAAAATAAACCTAAAAAACTTAACTCTATCTTAGTAAAAAGAGTATTTAAAGGGTTTTATATATAATTTAGTATCCTTTATCTATTTTAAAATGTAATTAAGGTATTAAATATATTTTTCTTTAATTTTAAAAAATATTAAGGTATTATCTAAGTAAATAATATAGATTATATTTATAAGACCTTAAAGGGCCTAGTAAATATAATATTAAAATATGGTAAGTATATTAGCTAGTCTAAAAGGTATAACTATATATTTAAAGTAATTATACTAAGTTTAAAAAGTAGCCTTTTATTTATCTCTCTTTTAAATATAAATCTAATAATATATATTTTTTAATATTAAGTTTAAAGAAGTATTTTACTTTTTAAATATAATTTATAATTTCTAAAATTAAAAGTAAAAGGTAATAATTCTTAATTATAATAGTATTTAACTTATAGTAATTTATATAGAAATATAAACCTTTATCCTTCTTAAGGATTAAAAAGATAGGTAATCTAGCTAGGCTTTTTAAGAGGTAGATTTAGCTAGTTTTTAGGTTTTCCTAGATATATTTATAAAGCTCTTTAAGTTCTATTTATAAAAAGGAGTAAATAAAGCTATAAGGTAGCTTCTTCCTTTTAATAAGGTTAATAATATAATTAATCTTTTTAAAATTAAAGATTTTAGCTTTATTATAAGTTTTCTTTAAGAACTATTAGGGTTCAAAGAGCTTAAGATTTTTATAATAACCTTTAAACTATTATTTTCTTATTTTAAAGTTAGCTATAATTTAAAGGTCTTTTAAAATAATAATAAAGAAAAGTATTAGCTTATTATAATCTTTTTTATTAATACCTATTAGGCTTTAAGTAATTTTATATATTTATCCCTAGTAATTAATTAAAGTTAAAAGTACTTCTTAATATCCTATAGTTTTAAGTTAAATATTATTAGCTCCTTAAAGGGAAATATAAATATCCCTTAATTATTAAAATCCTTAGGATTTTATAAAAGTTTTATTAATAATATCTATTTCTATATTATAATTAAAGTAAGCCTATATTATAATAATCTTATAGCCCTAAGCTTTAATTATAATTAAGATTTTTTTCTTAAACCTAGTTTAAGGTATAATTATTATAAGAATATTAACTAGAAATTAACTTATATCTTTAATTAAGCTTAGTTTTTTAATCTTTTTACTTAACTAATTTTCTTAAATTTAAGGTAGTTTTTAAAGTAATAACTAATCTTATAGTAATTATAATATTTTACTAAACTTAAGTTTTTATCCTTATCTTTCCTTTTATTTTTAATATTGAAGATAAGAATATAATTTAAGTTATTCTTTTAAGGTTAGTAGTATAAATATATTTTAAAAGTTTTTTAAAGTTAATAAGGTTTCTTTTTTACTAGTAAGGATTTTAGTAGGTTTTTTATATATTTATTTTTTTAATTAAATATATCTTAAAGTTATTAGATTAATTTAATAAGTTTTTCTTTAATCTTTAGGAAACTAATATCTCTTTAAAAGGCTATAATATCCTTAAGGGTTAAAAGTAATTTAATATAATATTAATAGACTTATATTATAATATTAAGTTTATAAAAGAAATAATCTTTAATAAAAATAAGGTATTTATAAAAGTCTTAGAAAGATTAACTTAGTTATTATTAAGTACTCTTTAATTAGACTATTATAAGGATTTAATAATTCCTTCTATTTTCTATAAAAGTAAAAAACTATTCTTAAAAAGCTTTCTAATCTTACTTTAAAGACTTTCTTTTTTCCTTTATTTATTTATTAAAGTAACTTAACTATATAAGTTATATATTTAATATTATATTATTATAAGTAAAAAGGATCTAGCTTTTATTAATATAGTATTACTTTTATATTCTTTAAAAGCTTTAGTTTATATTATTAAGCTATTTATCTTATTTTCTAAATATATTTAAGTATTTAAAAGTAATAATATTATTTACTTTTATTTTACTTTTAAAAAGGAAAAAAGAATTAATTTAAAATAAATAATAACTTAATAAAGTATTATTAAAAGTATAATTAATATTTATAATATTAAAAATAGCTATTTAAGGTTCTAGGTTATTCCTTTTTTAATTATTAAAGGAGTTTTATAATTTATTATTATTCTTTTTAATAAGTTATTCTAGTTCTTTTTCTTATTATTAAAAGGTAAGTTTTACCTTTAATTATTAAATCCTCTTTTATAAAGTAGTAATATAATGTATATTAATAAGTTAGCTAGTTAAGTAAGTTATAGTTTAAGATAGTTCTTTTTAAGAGGTTTAAGTAAAGTTATTAATAATTCTTAAGTATTTTATAACTAACTTATTAAACTTAATACTAATTATAGTATTTCTTTATAAGTTAATTATTATACTTAAGTAGTTTAAGTAAAAGCTTTAGAATTATTATAAGTAATTAATAATAAAGCTAGGTAGGTATAATAATATTATATTAACTAAAGCTTAAAGAGGTTAGATTTTAAGGTAAGGGATTATTATAATAAAGTTAAGGAGGTTATAGGGTTATATAAAAGGCTAGTTAGCCTTATTCCTAAGCTATTATTATATATATTTTTTACTATAATATATAATATTTATATTATATTATATTAAAAATAAGTATCTTATTATATTCTCTTTTTATCTAAGACCTTAATTAGTTATACTTTATATATTACTATAAGGATATTTTAACTTTTTAATAATAAAAGATATTATCTTTGATAAAGATAAATTCTTTAATATTAATAAGGTATAAATAAAAAAAATAATTATTAAATAAATACTAAAAGAAATATAAGTAAGAATATAATTATTAATAACCTTTAAAAAGCTTAATTAAGTACTAGACCTTATTTAAGGCTTAAATAAGTAAAAGAAAATATAAATTTAACTCTTAAAAACTTAATTAAAGACTTACTTATTAAAAAGGTAAAGTTAATAAAGAAATAAAAGTTAAATAATATTAAATATATTTAAATTTAAATTAAACTTTTACTAACTCCTTTAAAAAGCCTATAATTTACCTTCTTTAGATAAATTAATATATGATTATTTATAAATATAAAAAGGCTTAAAAAGATATATTTACCTTTAATTAAATATTTAATATAAATATAATAATAATACTAATTATAAAATATAAAAGGAAGCTAGTAATAAAAGGAATAAAAAGTAAATATATTTATAAAAAGCTAAAGTTTAAATATAAAGCCCTAAAAGTAAAAATAAACCTTATATTAAATAGAGAAAAATTCTATAAGAAAAATCTACTTTAAGTATTAAGCTTATATAAAAGTCTTTTTAAGTATTAATTTAAAAAAAAAAGTTTAAATAAATATAAAAAGATTACTTAAAAAGCTATAAGTATATAAGATTATAATTAAAGATTTTAAGCCTTAATTTATAAATTGAATGCTTATAAATACTAGACTAGATACAGGTTTTTATATATAAGTTTAATAAGTATAAATACTTATAAAAGTATAATATAAAGCTTATTATTTATAAAGATTAATAATATAAGTTAAATATAAATAATACTTATATAATTACTTTAACAAAAAATCCTTTAAAATATTAATTATAATTATTATAAAATATAATCTTAAATTAATATAATATAATATAGTAAATATATTTATAAATACTAAATTATAAATTAATATTTTTATAAGATTATTACTTAAATTTAAAAGTAATAATAAAGTAAACTAAGTTTTCCTTTTATATAAGGTATTATATAAGCTATAAATTATACGTTTTTTATACTAAATAAAGCTTAAAAATACTTTTAAGTTATAAAGGTAAAAATTAATCTTAGATAAATTATATTATTGTTAAAAAGAAACAATCTTTATATTCTTTTTTATAAATAATATTATCTTTACTTTTAAGAAAAAGTAATAAAAAAATTACTTTTTAATAAATCTAATTACTTTAAAAGAAATATAAATTAACAAATAGAAATAAATTATAATAGTTTTTTAAAATAAATATTATTAAAAATTAAAATATAAAGTATATTTAAGTAACTTATATCTTATAGTTAGAAAAGATATATAAGTAAAGTATTATAAAAATATGAAATAAATCTTTAATATTAAAAAAAGAGCTTTTACTTAATAAAAAAAAGGCTATTTTTTAGGCTATAAACTAATACTATTAAGTAATTAAATCCCTCCTTTATATAAGTATTATTACTTAACTAAATCTTTACTATATTAAAGCTAATAAGGTTTATAATAAACCTAAATTAAAAGTATATTTATACTATAAACTAAGTCTTTAATTGCCTAAATATAACTTATTTTTATAAACTAAAATTTAAACTTAAAAAAAGATTTAAAGTTTATAGTAATATATTTTATATTAATAACTTATTTAATTAAAAGAGCTTATAAAGATATATAATAAGTCTTTTTAAAAGTCTTATTAACTAATAAGTAAATAAATAAGATACTATAATAACTTTAATAATAAAGGTAAAGTTACTAGTAGTTTTATAAATAATAAAAAAGGGGCTTTTTTAGTAAAAGCTACTTTAAGGGCTTTATTTTAAGCTATTAAAGAGAGAATTATAACTTTTTTATTATTTTAAGCTATAAAGTACTAATTTATAGTTTTATTATAATAATAAATAAATAATTAATCTTTTAAAAAAATCCTCTTTAAAAACTAAAAATAAAATTAAAGTATATAAATATATATAATTATTAGCTATATAAATAACTATAAAACAGGTTATATTTTTTAAATATAAATAATACTTAGAATTAATTACTAATAGGCTTATAAAATCGCTTTAAGGTTAAAGTTAAAAAAAAAAGCTATAAGTAATTTAAGCTTATAAATATTAAAGATTAAATAAGTAAAAAAAGAAGTAGAATTATTCTTAAAAGATTAATTAAAGAAATTTAAAATAAACTCTAATTATAGGAAAATATAACTTAAAGTTAAGAAAAGTAATATACCTTTTAAAAATATATTATTAATTAAAATACTTAACCTTAAAACTTATAATAAAAATTATATATTTACTTTAATAACTATAAATATTTATTTAAAAAAAATTATATATTTTATTAATAAATAAAAGAATTATATAACTTTAAAAAGACTAAAGGTATTAAAAGATTTAGTAAATTATTTAAAATAGAGTTAATATTTATTAAAGTAATAGTAAGCTTTTATTAATAGTATTATATTTAGTAATAATAATAATCTATATTAACTCTAGTTTATAAAGTTAAGATATATAGTTATAATACTTAAATAAGAAATATAAATATTTTAGTATTAAAGGAAAAACTATAAATATTAGTAGATTAAAGCTAGCTTAGTAAGTTAGTAATAGATTAGATTAAGTTATAAGGTAATATAGTATAATATAAGGAATATAAATTAAAGGTAAATATAGCTAATTAATACTTAAGGTTATAAAACTATAAAATAAAGCTTATATATTTTCTTATAAAAGCTATTTTTAATATATTCTTTATAATAATATTCTTTATCTTTAGCCTTATAGTAAATACCCTTACTATAGCCTTAGGCTATATTATTAAAGTAAAGAAAATATAATAAAAATCTCTTAATAACTTTATTACTTAAATTAATAAAATTAAATTAAAAAATAAAGCTTAAATAATACTTATACTTATTAAGCTTTAATAATAGTCTTGACTTTAAGTTTTTTTATAAGCCTTATATAAATATTTAAAATATTTATCTAGTTTATAACTATTACTTTTAAAATTAATAATTTAAAATTATATTTCTAATTTTAAACTTATAAAATATAACTTAAAGTAGGAAAATTAGCTATATATAAAATAAAGAAAAAGTTAAAAAGTCTAAAAAACTTTTCTTTTAACTTAAAGTTAAATATTTTATTAAAAAAGCTAAGATTAATATTAGCTATAATAAAAAATAACTCTAGTTTAAACTACTACTTCTTTATTAATATTATTTTATTTATTCTTAAATATAAAGTTAATTAGTTATATACTTTAGTATATATATTTAATTAATAGAGTTATTATTAACTTCAGGTTAATTTAACTTTTACTAACTAACTTATATAAAAGTTAACTTAATTCTTTTAAACCTTTAAACCCTACTATTATCCTACCTTTATCTAACTCTATTTATAAACACGCTATCCTTTTACTATTATAATCTTAAACTATAACTAGCCTATTATATTAATAATAGGACCCCCTCTATAGTAATAACCCTTTTAGCTATATTATAAAGCCACTCTTTATATATATTTAATAAGCCTATAAAGGCAGTAAAGAAGGCTATTTAGTCTAATTAAAAGAAATAGCCTTCCTTTAAGACCCTCTTTAGGTTTAAGAGGCTTAATAGCTTATTATTAACTTAAGTTATATTAATTAAGCTAAAAAAGCTTATATAATAAATTAACTAAATTAGGCTATAATTAAAGATAGCTATTTTAATAAGGTTAAATTAATACTTTAATAAGAAGTTCTTTTTAATAGTAATTACTATTATATAGATCTTTTCTATATCTTCTTTTTTAGTTACTTATAAGGTAGGCCTAATAGCTATATTAAGGTTATAGCTAGTTATATAGTAGGCTTAATTATATAGCTATAGGCTCTTTTATATAGTAGGCATTATATTAGTAGCTATAATTAATATTAGTAACTATAACTAATAAAAGGAAAGTCAGGTTAGGGAATATACTTATTATAAGGGTTAATTAAAGATCTTTTAGATAGGGTAAAGGAAGAAGGTTAATATAGCTATTAAGGGACCTATAGGCAGTATTTATATTACTTAATTTAGGTAGTAATTATACTATAAAGGTAGATAAACCTTTTTTAATTTTAACTTCTATAATTCTAGCTTACTATAGGGGTCTTACTATTTAAGCCTTAGATTAAAAAGTTAGAAGCTTAATAGTCTTATATAAGGCTAATAGTAATTAGGAAAAAAAATAATAAAAAATAAATTAAAAATATAATATTTAAAAATATTATTTAAAAGTTAATAATAAAACTTATTTTTAAAATAAAAAAAAGATATAATATAAATATTATATATAAAGAGATATTATATATTAATTAAAAATAGTAAAGTTTAAAGAAAAAAAAATTATAATATAAAAGAAAATTTATCTTAGAAAGAATTTTACTTAATAATATATTATATTATTAAATAATAAATAGCTTCTTATTTATTAAAGCTATTATTATTAAATATTAATAAAATAAATTATATATAAAAGTTAAAGTTTTAAAAATTCTAGATTTTTTATTAAAAGATTTATAAAATAATATAAAATAAAAATAAAAATAAAATAAAATAAAAAAATAATAAAAATAAAAAGATATTTTTTTATTAAAAATAAACTTTATTTTTTTATTAATAATAGCTTTAAAATTATTAATTAAATTAGTAATTCTAAGGGGGTATATTAAACCTTATAAGGTATATAAAGGTATATTTTTAAGAAAAAAGCCTTAGATTTTATAATAGAAAGGTTAAATAATTAACTACTTCTCTTTTCTAAGCTAGCTAGATAGGTAGAAATAGCCTCAGGCTAAGACAATTAATTAATAGTTTAACAAAGGCCTTAAACATAACAATTGCATCTTTAAGCTCTCTCCCTAAAGGCAGAGATCATGTCTGCCCGCGGACAGTACCTGGAGGCCCGGGATCGCACACGGGATGTTCTGCAGAAATGGCAGTAACTTGACCCTGATATTAGACAACTTGAGACGATGATTGCAATGGTAGCATATGCAAACAACTTGAGCAGACTTGGCCGGCACGAGGAGTCTCTACAACTACGCAAGATCGAGCAGCAACTCTGCCGGGACGACTGCACCGTGCCCCAGAGTGATGATTTCTTCGTCGACTCCAGACATAATCTGGCCAAATGTTACATGGCAAGTGCGGAGATTCTGTGTGACAGGGAACGTCATAAATACGAGCCGAAAGGACTGATGCGCACTGCTCTGGCTGTCAAGACAATTCAACACGTACTCGAGGTTCGTCAAGCTAGCAAGATATGGGGGCATCTTCATACCGACACATTGGCCACGCTAATCCTCTTAATAAAGTACGAGCGGAAGGCTAAGAGTCTAGGCAGTGACTGCGGAGTAGAAAGGTGGCCGGCAGATACCGCGTTGAATGCTTCACGACTACTGTTTGAAGAAGCAGGGCATGTCACTGGCACTTGGCTCATGGTATTGATCGAAGATTGCCTGGTGGACGACTCAGAGAAAAGACTCGCTCAACTTGAGATACTTCGAAAGACAAGACCAGAGATCGAAAGACCAGAGCATAGGAAAGTGGAAGTTCTGATCCGCCGCGAAATAGCTACAGCTCATATGAAAGTTCTGTACCAATACAAGAGTCGGGAAAAAAGACAGAGGAAAACCGATCCACGCTTCAAGGCTGCAGCGAAGGCCTTGGAGACTGTCTGGAAAGAGCACATCGAGCTTCTGGGTCCCGAGAAGGCCGTTACTTTGACCTCATTGAGGTGTGCGATTGAGGCGTATGGTGCACTCAAGGACTGTCGTTACTTAGACCTCTAGGCGGAACTATATGGTCAGATATACAGAAACTACGGTGAGTAAAGTCTATAAGAAAAAGATGAGCGTCTGAGGCTAGAAAGAGGTCGAAAAGAACGAGAGAGTATGACAGTGTAGGATAGAAAGTGAGTGGGTGGACCGAGAGCCAGACGGCGAGGCCAGTATTACTTTATTAGTGACACTAGAATAGATCGTTGGGAAAGGGCAAGATGAAGGTCGGGCGGAATAAAGTAAAGAATTATAGATCTACACATTGAGAAGCTATAAGTGATAAACCTGTCAATTGATGCCCTAATGTTGACCAGAGTATGGCCATACTGTGTCAACACTTCGAAGATCAAAGTAAGACGCTATCTCCCTCAACCGTGCCTGCGAGTCTTGACCATCAAAAATATTAAGAAGATCAACAATCTTCTTGACTCTATCGTCGTTGCTTTTGACAAGCAGCCGGGTGAACTTCTCGGGATCCCTTTCAAATACATCTCTTTCGAACGGTGGCACATGATCGGCTTCATCAGCTCCTAGGGCCTTATACGAATTACGTGCTTCTTCGAAGATTTGCCTTTATCAAGGGTTGGAAAAGTCGCCTCCAGGGATTCAGCTACCCTTGAAGGTTATAACGCGATCAGTATTCACGCCAACCATAGCGATATGGTCAAATTCAGCTCTGCGGATGACAATGGATTCAAGAGATTACTTGGAGAGCTCGTCAGATGGGAATCACAAATTAGTAGTTCAGATGCCAAACAAAGAAGTCCACCAATGGAAGAAGCTCGAGTAGGAAAGATGCCCTACCCTTCTTTTAATAACTTTGGCCCAGGCGATCAGATCAATACTCACGGGGGCACTGTCAACAAAAGTAGCGGTAATGGTAGTCACTTCCCCGGGGCCACTTTCTTAGGGTCTGTACCATTTAGACAAGGAGGCTTCTAGGAGAATGTGCATGGACATGTCTACTGAGCTAGAGGTCAATTACCTGGCTTTGAAGAAGTAATGACCTTTTCTGTGTAAGTGTTGTTACTTCGAGCTCATATATGAATCGTCTTATCAACGTCCGCTTCAGGAGCCTGGCAATGCACATATGCATGGCCGTAACACAGTGCCTTTATAACTTAGCAACGAGGTGTTCACACCAAGCCCGATCTTCTTAAAGAATGTAGTGCGAAAGTCGTTGTCTGCGACTCGGTTCTAGATAAACAACGACTTCTCACTCTTGGTCATTATATTAAAATACGAACTACTGATACTTTAAAATATATACATACTCTCTAAAGAAGAAGTTAAAGAAATAATATAGTAGCTACAGAGTAGAAGCCCTGCTAATTTATACATTATAGTTTAATAGGCCTTGACCGGGGAAGCGGATGTCAGATGTTAGTGGAGTAGCAGAGTCCAAGCTTGGATTTTCCTCCTGTCCGACAAATTCCCTGCCACGATGCGTCGTCTAACTTTTTGTCACTCCACTATTTCCATAGATCGCATGAACAGCCATCTCATAATAAACTCACAATCATCGCAGGCTCACACCAAGGGACCAGTTATCGCTTACAGTAGAGTCAGAGTCAGATGGGAATATGAAGCGAAGTCATTACGCCTGTGACCAATGCCGGAGGTCAAAACGAGCTTGCGATGCACCACCTCTTCTTGGCCCTGGATCTTCGAGATGCAGCAGCAGTTCCATGACAGTTGGAGAGCGGCTCGGTAAGTCAACCGTCGCGACTGAGCCGCTCCCTTGACCTTCTGATGACCAAGGCTAATGGTAGTTAATTGAGGTAGCCTCTGGGACTGGCCATGAGCCTTGTTCTTATTGTACCAAGACGAGGAAGACGTGTACTATGAATTGGGCTTGGTCGCAAATACAGGCAGCGACTTCATTAGATGCTTCAGGCCATGGACCGAATGTTCCGGTCAAGAGGCAGAGGACTGGGCCGACTCATATACCACACCAAGCAACACCAGCTTTTGAGAAACAAGATCCGATATCTGCGGGTTCACGCGTCAATGGCTCATCACGGCCTCCGTCTTATGATCCAAATCGACTCACTCAAGGCGTGCGCTTACCCAACCATCAAAGAGCAGCTCAACAACAAGCCTCAAGCTCAATCAACAGCACAGCATTTCAAATACCTCTCACTCATAACAATACACCAAATCTCAGTAATTATAACACCATAACTGGCCAATTCTCGCCCAGTTACCCACAATCTACTTATTCACAACCGAATGGCTCACGTCTCTCAATCCAGTCACAACTCAACGCTTGGTCAACTACTCCCCCATCAAACTCATCTAGATCTTACAGTCACTTGTCTACGCCGTCAGTCGGAGAGGACACAGCTAGCGAAGACTATGCGACAAGGTTCAAGCGTCGGCGCACATCGCCAATTTGGACTGATCGTCGCATGAACTCATTATCGCCATTCTCAGTTGACCAGACAATGATGACAAGAACCAACAACCAGTTCATTTCCACAAATCTCCTACAAATCTACCATGACGTTCTCGAACATAACCTTTCATGCTGGCTCACAGAGGTCACATGCCCCTACAGAGCTCCAGGTTATGTCACATCGAGGAGCTATGCCCCTACTGAATGGGGATCCTCGTGGTCAAACCGTATCTATCGCCGCACCATTAACCTCGACCATGCAATTCAGACAGCCAAACTCACTCGACTAACTCGGGCCGAAGACCAAGGCGCCGCTAAGGCATTCCACCTTGCTATTATGGCATTTGCAACGCAATGGGCTCAAGGCAGTCGACGCCAACAACAGCGCTACTCTGATGAGGATGAAAGGCCAGAAGATATTCTCAACGACATCAATGAGGAGTTTGATCGAAACATTCAGCGGAATATCTGGGAGCAAGCAAAAAGAGCCCTGCAAGAAGTTTCAGATGTTGAATCATATCGTGTGGCGACGGCAGAGCTAATATTTGGTCTCACGCAAAAGCCATGGACTCGTGATGATGAGTCAATGGCCCCGAAGAACCCCAGCACACTGATCAGTGCTTCTCCAAAAGTTGACTTGAAGGCTTTGAACGCTGAGCTGGGAGAAATCATATCACGGGATGGCCTCCCGGTCTTTATGGAGAGAGCCGCACGAAAGATGCATGCTCTCAAGTTCCGATTCGATTCAGGCCGCCGTGGTGTCACTGGACCTCTCACTAGCCAGAAGAACAACGATTTACTGTCCATGATGAATCCTGAAGATCGTGGCACTGTTGGGCTGCTATACTGGCTTGCCGTTATGCTTGATACTGTCTCATCGTCTATGAGCGAGCGTCCCGTTGTTGTTGCTGATGCAGACAGTCAGCATGACGATGCAGATGAAGATCTTGACTCAACGACAAATGGGCGTTGGAACGTGCCTCTGTTTATCCAAGACAGTCTGGAGCAGCCTAACATGTATCATACTGTGCATTGGCCTTGCTCTTATGAATCAGCAGCTGAAGCCGTCACTAAATCAGCACCCGTCAAAGTCCTCCTCTTCCGGCATGTCTCTTATCTGCAAAACATTCTAAGAAGAGGTGGTCGTGGCGAGAAAGTCGAAGAAACAATCAAAAACACAACCTCGCTATATCGATATTGGAATATGACACATGGTGCATTCTTCAAAGAACTCCTTCACGACTACGAATCAGTGCCAGCCCGTCTTCAGAGCTGGTTTGTCTGTATCTCAGCACATTGGAATCTGGGTGCCCTCATGCTCGCCGACCTTATAGAGTATGTCGATGAGAACGAGCTAGGAGAAGCAACAGCATCTCAAAGCAGATTAGCCAGCAAGATGGTCACAAGAATACGTGAAGCAAGTGCAAGAGAACTATCCGATCTGGCAAAAGTATCAACGCCAGGTCACAACCTAACAAACATGACGGGACCTCAGATGTCACATTTCCACCATGCAGTAAGCGAAGCAACTATTCTCACAGAGCCATGGACTATCATCCTCATCAGGGCGTTTGCCAAGGCAGCTATGATTTTAATACACGAAGCGAACGATTTCTTGGAGTTTGGGCTTACTACACCGGCCAACACTGGTCATGATTTTCAGGAGAGTATGCGTCGTGCGCAAGATTGTGTAAAGGGTTTGTGGATATTAGGCAAGAAGTCTGATATGGCGAGGAGGTCGGCAGATACCCTGGTTTCAGCGATGAAGAAGTTGAAAGCCTAGCCCTTTCTATACATTAGATGCTTTAATATTGACGCTGATTCCTATTGACATAGCTTTTGTGCCACTGTCATGTTCTTTTTTTCAGGCACTTGCTAGGTATGTCATACCAGATGCCAAGCCATCGCTCACATTTTCGAAACGAGAGTTAAGGATGTGTACAAGAATCGCAATAGTGATGCTGACATGCCAGACAGGATCCCGTGGAAGAAGACATCAATCCAGCGGAACAGTTGCAGCATCGCCATAGCCATCCTGTTCGACTACTTCCTCCTGCATTACTTCCCCATGCTAAATTACTTCCTAAGCCCAGTGAACGATTATCGAGCGGATCTTCAGACGTAGCAGACTGTCCGTCAGGCTCTGTAGGTTCCTCTTTCTTAACTTTCTCCTGTACCACAATGCCGCTTGTTCCGGGGGTCATGTCCTGAGTAGATGATTGTTCTCCTTCCTGCATTTCATCTTTGGTGTCTCCTGCTGCATTGAGTGGTAGCGCGAAGAGGGATAGCCGCCTCTGATAGGTTTTGATGTCTTGTAGTTCGAGCTTACATAAGGGGCAGAATGCCCCCTTGGGGAAACCTGTTTCGTTGAAGGTACCAAGCTGAACTAAATCCTCAACCTCGGCGGCGCTCATGTGGTCACCATGGTTCTGGTCAAGGTGTTCCTTACATGCACTGCTCGACGTGGATCTGAGGTCGCATCCAAATGGACAAAAATAAATCCTCCAATGCTCTTCAAGCATGTGTTTCATCCAATCTCTGCGGCGAGCATATTGATCTCGAGGCGTCAAGCAATCTGCCTCCAGACAAATATATGGTTGTAAGTCCTGATACACATGCTTTCTGGATGATGTTAGCAACATTTAACATTATAAATTCGCAGGAACTTCGCAGTGACTTACTTCCAGGCAATTTCGGACGACACTTTTATCATTCTCTGGCAATAAATGCAGCGGAATGGAGTGCCTTGGGTGGCTTCTTGAGGTAGGACAGGGACCCGACTTGCTCGTGTGTCATCTACGGCTGAACACGATGTGGCAGAGGAAAGTTCAAGGCCAATTTCGTTGACTTTATGGTTTCGATGTGTTATGATTCCCAGGGCAAAGTTCTTTGTAGAGGGTTCCAATTCTGGTATAATTATTGAGCCACCATGGGAGTAGTGACTCTGGTTGTCTGGTTTGTGCTTGAAGAGTTGCCGCCTAGCTGAAATAGCCTTGCCAAGGCGCTCTGCTATAACAGGGTCTATTTCGGGATACATGGAACGAACGTGCTGGATGTCGAAGGGCTCAAAGGGTGATGATGGCTCACCCGTGGTTTTGGCATCAGCCCACGGCCCCCTCAATACCGGATTGAGATACAATAGATTGTCAATAGCATCGGCTATATGGTTCAGAATCTGTTCCATCTCTGTTTTTGGAAAATTGTTTAGTGTTTCTGCGTCGTCTTCTGATTGTGAGCCCTCCTTGTTGTCGATACGATCCCAAGGTACCCGATTTCCAGCAGCGATTGCGAAGGCATCTTTAAGTAATCTCTCGATATGGTCCAAAATCCGGAAGACTTGGAGCTTGAGACGTGTTTTTTTCTGTAATCTATGATCGAGTGAGTCTGCTCCAAGTTGAAGTGCTCCAACATTTCCCACCCATCGAATGAATCGACTCTCCAAATTCTTGAATTCGACAAATTCATCATATTTGGCGATATTGGCGATAGTCGGGTATCCCAGTTGGGCTTCTATAGGTTCAAACCCTCTGGCGCAGTCTTCTGCGAGTTGGCCAACATTGTTAGACATTTTGGTGGCTTACCGCCATAGAAGCTTTCGTGTTGTAGATACATGAGTCCATGCTGACAAGTGGGAGGGACTCAAGCTCGAGTGCTTCTGCACTGCCAATGTGCAAACATGCCACCTCGCAATATGCATGCACATTGCTATTGTACTCTCGACCCCTCATTTGTACCCAACTCGTTCATACCCAAACAACCATCTCTAGCCTCTAAAGTTCTCTTCAAAATATACGGTCAACACAGATCAAACGCTCTTGACGCCATCAGAATCATGTCTGGGCTTGAAATAGCAGGCCTTATCCTGGGGGCAATACCAGTTGCCATTGAAGCACTCAAGTCAGGGAGCCAAGTAATAGCGATACTCCGACGAAGCCGCAGGTACGAGAATGAACTGGAGAGACTGGTCAATAAGCTCGAGAATGAACGCGTGAGGCTTCAAGATGTGTCTGAGAAAGTTCTCGTCGATCTTGTGCCTCACTCGCGAATAGAGGAGCTGATCCAAAATCCTGATCACATGTTCAACGATGACCCCGAACTTAAAGCCAAACTTCGAAGGCCATTGTGGAAAGGCTTTGATCTCTTCGATCAGACCCTGAAAGATATCAATGTTACCATGAACGAGGCCATGAACCGTATTAGTGTCCAGATCCAAGATGAGTCCAACATCAGAAGATCACTTCGACACTCGTTCCTTGACGACTTATTATCTCGGATCAATGAAGGGGCTTCGATTCTCGAGCAGCTCGTGGACAGAAGCATACAACTCGAGCCTGATAGGAACAGACGTTTTCAAGGCAAATTCCTATGTTTCATACGCAATTTGGCATGCCAGCTCTCTTGTGCATTACACGCCAGCTTCCATTGCACTTGCGGACACCAAATCTGTTTACAGCTCGAGAGACGATCCCCAGACATGGTCCCTGGCGATACAGGGGATGATGCCGTCAAATACATCGGATTTCACCTTGCTCTCTCGTATAAAGAGCCTTCCACAAAGCCTGGCATTATCTCGAGTCGGGTTACGATGTGGTCAGAGGTGTTTGCCAAACCGAGCCCGCTATCCCCTCCAGAAACCTTGACTACTACTATTCAGCCAAAGCCAAAGGATCACCTGAAGGCTTCTAGAGAAAACAGCAGTCCAATCTACACCCGATACTTTTCTTCGCCCATGAATGGCTCGGCCAAGCTCCAGGCCAACTCTGTCGAGCTTAAGTCAGTGGTCAATCATCCGCAACGATCTACTAGAACCGTGGATCTCTGTAATACTATTACACAGCCCATTGAGCCTGGCATCAAGACATCATATGGTATGATCTTCGATGCATCAACCCCAGAAACGTATACATACCATGTATCCTCAGTCATCCTCAGCAAATACCGAGCACAGTGTGGTAGGACTGTAACATCCTTGAACGAAGTTCTCGGCCAGAACTGTCGATACATGATTCTCTCGGAACAAGACAGACTCAAACTAGCCGCGGTCATATCTTCGAATCTTCTTCAACTTCATGGAAGTCCGTGGATGCCGAAAGTCATCCGCAGCCAAGATATCTACTTGATCCAAAGCGATGATGACCCCATTTGCGATCGCTTTTTTGTCATGCAGACTCTGCCAAATAAAGCCGGCCCTTGTATCGAAGAGAATACGGCGTTGAGTTCCATGAGGAACCAGACATTATTTTATCTAGGTGTGCTTTTGATCGAATTGGCTTTTGGTATATCATTTGAGCTGCTGAGAAGTGAACGGGACAGGTCAAGCACCGGTTCTCAATTCTTCACAGACTACAGAACTGCGAAACGGTTGGTAGATCAAGTTAAGAGCTTCATAGGGCCAAATTACGGGAGTGCAGTTTCAAGATGTATTGATGGAGAGTTTCACGGACGAGGAGTAGGGCTTGAAGATCAAGATCTGTCTCACGATGTATACGCTGGAGTCGTGGCGCTGTTGGAGAAGGAATTGGAAGGCTAACAACTATCTCATACAGTCAAAGACTATGTAAACAAGATTGAGCACCTGCAGTCAGTGTGTTGATCTCAAGCAAATTGAAGGTGGCCGTACAGGGTAATCGGTTGGTATGTGTGAGAGATGAAAGTGACCAACTCGATACTTGACAAAAACAAGGCTGATGCTCTCGAATGCATAAAAAGTTATGAATGACGAATCAAGACTGAGTCAGTCTCTGTCTCTGGCTGAGCTGAGAAAGTGAGCAATGTCTCGAGTTTCTTTGACTGATCGACCAGGATGAGCCCCCTTGACCCATAATTGCTTTTTCCTACCTTCGATCAAGGTCAACAACACATCCTTGTGGTAAATCTCGCACGAGTCTCAGATCCTGCACTCGTTGAATCAATTACTCACTTCAACTGACACGATACATCTCACTTGTTTGCTTCTACAGGTATTCTACAGGGTTGTCCTCGGCCGAACACTCGGCATGTCTTCTGTTTTGTCTCTATGCAGATCTCTCGCCCTTTTCCACCTCGTCCTCATCTGCCTAGCATGACCATATCATGGAAATCCGTATCCACGGAACTGGCTGAGTGATAGCTGAGACACGGGCTAACTATCATAATGACAAGTGATCAAGGGGGTATATCCCGACATTCAGGTCGTCAACTGAGACTGCATCTGTGGATCCCTCCCTTTTGCCGACGAGAACTATCTAGCCTCATGTTTCTTCTACTGTCCTCTCAGCGAAAAAGAAACCTCCTATACTCGCGAGAGTACAACTGTTTCGGGCCAAGGTAAAAGTAAAGGCTTGGAAAGAGTTGAGGCGAGGTTTGAGAAAATAAGCCACTCAACCCTTTTGGCGCCGGGCCCGTCCACTGCTAAGCCTTGCTAATACCCTCTCAGGCATGCCCGTGCCCATGTCAAGCTGAAGTTGAAGACTATCTCCAAGACTAGGGATCTTTTTTTGACGCTGATGACAAGTTGACATGCCGATACTCACAACATCCCAAAAGCAAAGAGGCATCCCACCGATCAGCTATCACATATCGTCCTCATCACAGACGGTATGAGATAGTTCTCTGATCGACGATCAAATGACGATTAACCCATGGCAACTTGGGAATTCCTGCGAAACTTGGTCACTGACATAGTCACTGCAGAGATAGTCATGAGCCTCGTAGACTCTTACATCGCTCAAGTTGATGGCAGACACATGCAAAAGTTCTCTCCACGTAACAACAACGTTCCATCCCTCGCTCATCTCATGTTTCCAGAAAGACAGCACTGAATCAAAGACAAGATCTTCCCATTCCTCAACGCCAGTTCATCAAGCCCTGGCGCGTGGCAAACAGAGGCCGAAAAGCGACGGGTCTCGGAACGCCTCCCCAACTGTCTTGAGATCCCCTTTACTGACAATCTCAGCACAGTATTGCCCGATAATCAATTTCACATAGTTTCTTCTCAAACTGTAAGCTTGGCATGAGCACAGCAGTTACAGCTTATTTACTCTGGCGGGATCACGGTCCGTCGCCGAACATCGAGCTCTTGTCTCACTCCACTGACCACTGACGACCTGGGGGAGCTTCCGATAGGGCAAGCCAGTAAGCGACAAGGGAAAAGGGATGCAAGTAATATATAGGTCATATAATTCCACCACCCATTGCTACAGAAGGGAACAAGTGACAGCTATTCGTTGGTATGCAGGAGCTCAAGCAACCCGATATTACTCCACCATAACCATGATGACGAGGACTTGGCTAGTGATGCCAGACAAAAAGCATCTACTGAAACTAGACTTCGGGTCAACAATTTACCGTCGTAGAAAGGCTTCAACCCTTGTTGCTTTTTCCTCTGTTCCAAAAGCAAAGTAATACAAGCTCCTCTCAAATGCGTCATCGTGGCACGAATCATCAGCTGCAGACCATTAGCTTCAGTTCACAATATGAGACAAAGTATGTCAACAAACCTCGGCATATAGCTTCCTTAGCCAATTGAACGGCAACACCACCTCGAGCTGCGAGCAGCTCAGCAGCTTCGATAGTCTTGTCCAATACTTGCCCATCCTTAAACATGTCGCAGACCAGCCCACAAGACAAAGCTTCTTCACTCAAGAGCGGCGTTCCAAGCAGGATGGCTTTCATGGCCTGGGTTAAGTTAGTGAACATAGTCAGTCTCGGCGCCTCATCTCGAGCACGTGTATCATGAAGCTTACTCTGAACTTGCCCAAGGCAGACGTGAGCCGTTGAGTGCCTCCCGCTCCGGGGATGAGACCGAGATTCACCTCGGGGAGCACAAACTTTGCACGTGACGATGCATAGATCAAGTCACACTGATGCATGTTAGTTACTGCTATTGGTCGTTGTGTGGGAGTCTCACCATCATGGCAAGCTCAAAACCACCTCCAAGCTATCACGTGTTGTCAGTTGCCAGCTTTACCATAAAGTCTGGGAGAGATCATACTGCCGGTCCATCTACTGCTGCTAGGATAGGCTTTCTGACAGCAGCCATGCCATGGCACAGATCTTCCAGGTAACGACAAGATCTGGCTGCCTCCGCATCCATCGTCGATATCTCCTTGATATCGGCACCAGCTGTCAAGCAGGTCAACAAACTGCCAAGAAAACGTGGCTCGGAACTTAACTCACCCGAGAAGCAAGAGCCGCGTCCAGTTACGACAATGACTTGAGTGTTTGAGTCAGCCGAGACTCGAGAGAGAGCCCCAAGAAACTCAGTGATCATGGCTTTCGAGAGGGCATTGCGCTTCTCTGGGCGGTTGAGTGTGATCACTGACACCCCTGGTGCGTGCGCGGGAGAGTCAACAATGATTAGACTGGCATCTGACATGATGAATGATGACGTTGGGACTTGGAAGAAGAGATGATCAAACGGAGAGTAGAGCTGTGAGCTGGTTGATAATGTCAGGAAGTGACAGACAGGTCTTCAACCCTGATTAGTTGAGTATCTTTTATGTCAAAAGGACGCGCCATCAACTCCCCAAGTTGAGTCGAGTTGGCAACACAATCATCAAAGACACTCTTGGCACCACCACAAAGCCACAGGCCATGTATATCTTCACGGCATCTTCACACACCCCGAATTGCAGGGCGGGAATGGATCTCCAAGACATGTCCGTCATAATCGTTAGCCCTGGACAAGGGTTCACTGCCACTTAAGATTGACTGACAGGTTCCGGTTTCCAGGGTGTGGTCGAGTGTACCCCGACTAAGATCCAGCCCATCGGAATCAGGCAAGGTAGTATAGAAGGAATACCCCAGAAGCCGGTTCCTCAATGTGAAAAGCGATTTATCGGTACCTGAATTGCGGACCCTTGTCCGGATCCCCCCTTGGCGTCCACATGTCTCATCGCCCGTCACATTCCTCTCTTGACCGGGCTGCCCCGTCCCACATTCTTCCGTACCCCGGGGCCGGCTCCGTATAACCAAGACCCCCGGGCGGGTGTGAGAGGAATGCAGAAGCAATTATGACAATCTGGTTCCGCCGTCCCCTCCGGGGGCGTGAGTTCGATCCCAAGTTGCTGTGGAAATCAGGGCAACCTCCATATCTCACGACGACATCAAACCCCCATGGGGACACGTCAAGGGACGATTGATTGATCAAAGACCGATAATGATGAATATGGACATCTCAGAATACAAAGATGAATCATCTTGTCCAGGGCGGGTGCCACCTTTGCCACGCCGTTGAAACTATATAAGCCCGTCCGTTGTTATCTCAGGGTCAACTCAACGGTCAACAACAGACATCAACAATCCCCATTGTCTCTTCCTCTCCTTATTTCACTCTTTAAGGTGCTCTCTTCACAATGGTCGTCATCAGCCCGCTGCAGGGACCTTCCCTGCACAAGTCTGTTCTTCAGCTTGGCCAAGGGGACTGTGTCGAGCCTCCATTCCCAACAGTCACTTCAGCATTCTATCACCATGCAAGAACTTCTCCAGATACCATAGCTCTTCGTGATCTCTCAGGATCACTAAAAGAGCTTACGTATGGACAGCTTGCAAGACGAGCTCAAGAGTTGGCTGCACAGCTCATTGCTCAAGGTGTCTGTCCTGACTCGCGGGTCCCCCTTGTTGCTAAAAGGGGACTGGACATGATCATTGGTATATGGGCAATCCTTTCATGCGGAGCTCAATATGTTCCTCTCGATGGAGGTGTCGTTCCTGACGAAACTATTCGTCGAGTCCTTGAGCAGGCCGGCGGTGGCGTTGTCCTTTGTCTGTCTTCAACAAAGCACCGAGTCACCTCCCAACATCCCAACCAGACTGTGGTTGTTATTGACGAAATAAAAACAAGCCCTGTCGAAGAAGACGTTCACATCGATCTCGCAACTCCAGATTCCGGCTGTTACGTGATATATACATCAGGTAAGTCAACGCAGAGCTCAATGTCTCAGAGTGCACTTCTCACACGGAGATAGGAACAACAGGAGAGCCAAAGGGCGTCGACATCACACACAGAAATGTCGCCAATCTTGTGTGCCTGGCCCCGGGCAATCTCGGGGTAGAAACTGGCACTTGCGTTGGCTCGGTCCTCAACATAAGTTTCGACATGGGTGAGTTTCTCGTATCCAAGATGTTTCCAATTCTGACCCAACTCAGCGGCATGGGAAGTCTTTGTCTGTCTATGCAATGGAGGAACACTCGTTCTCCGAGGTTCCAATTGGGAACCAACTCTCCAAGAGGTTCGTGACGGCCACATCACTCGATTGCCATGCTCTGACTTACACGGAAATAGATTGATGTCCTCATCTGCACACCAACAATCCTCTCCAAATACCATCCTACACAATATCCCAGGATAAAAACAGTAGCCACAGCCGGCGAACCAACTACAAGAAGGTGAGTACGCAACTGAGCATAGCTTCCGACAGCAACTGACCAGCGTAGTCTTGCCGATTTGTGGGCAAGTCACGGCACATATTGGAATTGCTGCGGCCCAACCGAAACGACGATTGTAAATACTATGCATCAACATGTCGTTGGACAAGAGTTATCAATCGGTCGACCGACTCCCAATAACAGAGTATATATCCTCAATGGTCTAGGTGAACCCGTACCTATGGGTGCCACGGGAGTGATGTGGGCAGGCGGCCGTGGAGTTTCTAGAGGCTATATCGGCCTTGATGAAAAGACGGCAGAACGATACAAACCGGATCCATTTGCCAATGATGGGTAAGATATCTCGCTTGGTTAGACAGTGCCAGAGCTGACAGTCCAGATCAACGATGTACAACACTGGCGACCTCTGCCGTTGGAGAACTGATGGTTCAGTCGAGATTCTCGGCCGAGTCGACGACCAAGTCAAAGTAAAGGTACATCAAAAGTCCCTTGATGCATTCGCCATGATCTGACCTCAATTCAGGGTTTCCGCGTGGAGCTAGACGGCATCTCAGCATCCCTAGCTTCGGCCCCAGGCGTGTCTCGGGCGGCAGCGCTGCTGATCGACGGGGAGATACATGGGTTTACCACCCCGCGCCGATGCGATGCAACCACCACCATCAAGCATATACAGCAACACCAGCCCTACTATGCCGTTCCTACACACCTCCACCTCCTCGATGAGTTACCCTCAACACCAAATGGCAAAGTCGACAAGGGAAAACTCAAGGCATTGGCCTTGGCGAAGCAGACTGTTGCAACGCAACCATACGAGAAAGAAGTGGTCCAAGACAACCACGTCGAACTCAAGTCCCAATCGTCCATGTCCTCTCTGTCGACTCTGACTGAGAAGATTGATCTTGAGCGTGGTCTGCCCGATAAGACGTTGGCACGACCCCTCAGAGGTCTAAGACATAGGATCTTCATCGCCTACCGCACCCTGTTCAGTCTCATAGGACTACTAAACTTGGCAGCATTAATCTGCGTGGTCGCTCTGCAGCTCAAGCCAGAATGGCTTGGTATCATCACTGCCATCAACCTTGTGATCGCACTACTTGTACGACAAGACGCGGTGATCAACATCCTGTATACCATCTTCTGCTCAGTACCAAAGCATTTGCCGCTCGGGATCAGGAAACGCTGTGCCAAGATATATCACCTGGGTGGTGTGCACTCGGGTGCGGGAGTCTGTGCCACGGCCTGGCTGGTTATCTCGACGGTACGTGGAACAATCTGCAATGCAGGTTTCTGCGAGGGTCCCGCGATTGGGTCCTTGGCGACACAGGTCGTATCGTGGGTTCTATGCGGGCTGCTATGTTCCATGGTGGCTACTGCATGGCCCTCTTTCCGGAAGCAGTACCACAACTTCTTTGAGCGTTTCCATCGTTTTGCCGGTTGGACATCATTGGGTCTATTTTGGGCTCGGACAATTCTGGCGATCAACGACTCCCGGCCTCAACACCAAGGACTAGGGATCGCCGCCGTTAAGACTCCAGACTTCTGGCTCTTGGTGGTGGCCACACTCAGCATTGCCTCTTCATGGTTTTTCCTGCGCAAGGTTCCAGTCGAGGCCGAAGTGCTTTCTGACCATGCAGTCCGCCTGCATTTCGACTATACCGTTCCCGTGAATGGTACTTTCACCCGCTTATCACGACGACCCTTGATCGAATGGCACTCTTTTGCAACCATCCCCAACCCGCAGCCTAATCAACATGCTAAGGGTTACTCGTTGGTTGTCTCCAATGCCGGCGACTGGACTCGTTCTTGTATACAAAACCCTCCCAGTTCCATCTGGGTACGTGGTGTGCCGACATGTGGTGTGATGCGTATCGCAACGCTCTTCAACAGAATTGTCGTTGTCGCTACAGGATCCGGGATTGGACCGCTACTGGGCCACATTGTCCATCAGACATGCCCTACACAGCTGATTTGGTCTACATCACGACCAGAAGAGTCGTTCGGCAAAGAGCTTGTTGGCCAGGTTCGAGACGCTATTCCGGACGCGGTGATCTGGAATACGAAGACTCAAGGCCGACCAGACCTTGTGCGAATGGGCTATAACCTTGCCAAGAGCTTCGATGCCGAAGCTGTGATAATAATAGCCAACGAGAAGATCACTAAAAAGGTGGTGTACGGCCTGGAGACGCGCGGCGTGCCAGCTTATGGTGCCATCTGGGACAGCTAAGCTGTCCAAACCATACATTCTCTTTTCACCAACATATTTCCTTGAACATGTTTCTCCAACTTTGCACACTTTCATACCTTGTTTTTCCTATTGATCGTTTTTTGAGCGTCTGGCTAGACCACATACTGATCCCAGTTCACTGTTTTTGGAGTTGTCGTTTCTTTCAGTTTCTTTTCTTGGTCCAAGTTGTATGCGATATTGTGTTTATTTCTCTAAGGATGTATAAGTTATTGGCGAGTTCAAGCTGAAGAAGGAAGGGTGACATCATGGTGCTTGAAGATTAGATATGCAAGTATGCAGTAAAACGGTGCGAATCGACCCAGCTTTACCCAAAATGGCAATTTTGAGATCTACGTAATTGGCTCTTTGCTCAACAACTTCAAGATTTGCCGTGTCAAGAACCATGTTGTCTTTGCGAAGGATAGCGACGACTGCAGTCCCGGTGGTTGAACGCCAGGGTCTACGGGCTGCGGTTCCCAGCACGAGATTTTACTCACAAGCTGTTGGGCCATTGGTATATGATTTACATGAACCCTCACAACCAAAATATGACAAGAGGAACTCTCCAATTTTGTTCCTTCACGGACTCTTCGGGTCAAAGAAGAATAACCGAGCCATTAGCAAGTGAGTTGGTCTTTGTCGTGATTTGTGGGAGTTTGAACTAATGTGAAACAGAGCTTTAGCCCGAGACTTGGGAAGATATGTTTATGCTTTGGTAAGTAAACGGTCAACGGTTCTGAGAGGTTGATAGAAACTCAATATCAGTTCACAGGATCTCAGAAACCATGGCGAGTCACCTCACAGCAACAAGCACGATTACAATGCCATGGCCCAAGATGTAGCTGAGTTCATCGAGGGTCATGGGTTGAAGGAAACAACTCTCATTGGACACTCAATGTGAGTAGCCATTGCTTCACAGCAGCCAACACGAACAAACTGACAAACCAGGGGAGCCAAAACTTCAATGGCTCTTGCCCTCCGCTCTCCTGAACTTGTGGCCGATATCGTCTCCGTCGACAATGCCCCCGTGGACGTCTCACTCAGCAGAGACTTCCCCAAGTACGTCCGGGCCATGAAGAAGATTCAGGAAGCCGGTGTCACACGCCAAGCCGAAGCCGACAAGATCCTCAGCGAGTATGAGGAGTCTCTTCCCATTCGACAATTTCTTCTCGGCAACATGTACCTACCTGAGGGCGAAAAGGTACGCAAGTTCCGCATCCCTCTCGACACTCTTGGTAAAGCACTGGACAACCTCGGAGATTTTCCTTACAAGAACCCCAACGAGGTCCGGTTTGTGAAACCTGCTCTGTTTGTTCGGGGTACCCAGAGCAAGTATGTTCCCGATGACGTGCTGCCTCTGATTGGCCAATTCTTCCCCAAGTTTCGACTTGTTGATATTGATGCTGGTCACTGGCTCATTTCAGAGCAACCTGAAGCGTTCAGGCAAGGTGAGTGCCCGATTGATGCAGCCAGAGCTTTTGGATAGGCACTAACAATCGATAGCTGTCGTTGAGTTTCTTCAAAAGTCCGAGTGACGCAGGTGAATTGAGCATCATGGGTCTTGTCCCACTAATTGGGGCGAATGTTGGACAATATTTTCATCGCCTCTGTAATATTACCCTACGTTCAACAGATAGAGATACACTGAATATTAGATTTCATGCACACAATAGTCAGCACCTTGGAGTGAACCTGTAATGTTGGGTAGATAGGGTATCAGCTTAGAATTCTTCTACGGCTCTCATCTCAAAACGTCCCTCACGACCAGCGTCAAGTCACCACAGCATCCAATGTCGGAACAAGCAAGTCACACGTCATAAATCATTCGCCATGTTGACCGAACGTTTTTTTACCATTCATTCAAAGGAACATGAACCCAATCCCCGGAGCTCCTCTTGTGATGCTACGCCATTTGCGATGACCGAAACAATTTGGTAGGGATGAGTTTATTAGCCGCGAGGCCCCTATTGCCTACCCCGCGCCAACCTGCCAAAATAATCCTTTTAAACCTCCTCCAGGACACGCTCCTTGAACTCCCGCTCAACCTTCTGGCCCTGGTCATCAGTGCCAGACTCGCCGTGCAGAGCCATCAAGGCACCAAGGTCGAACTTGGGGGCCTTGAGCAGCTTAACCTTTCGGATGTGGACCTGGGAATTGTTAGACCTACAGAGTCATGTGTGACCGAGGGACAAAGATTCTACTCACGTTCTGGAGAGGGTAGATGCCCTGGGTGGACTTCTCAATCTCGCGGCCAATGACCTCGGGAATGAGCTTGGAGGTAAGCTGGGTGAGGGTGCAGCTTGAGGCCTCACGCTGGATGATGTCGGTCATCTTGCGTCGGATGGCACGAATCTGAGAAGAGGCAGCGTAGGTGGTCTTCTTGACCTGGTTGGGTCGTCGCTTGGTGAAAGCGATGGCGAAGAGGCGGATGAGGTAGTCGTCGGTAGTCTTGACAGTGACGTTGGCCTCAATGAGGGTCTGCCACTTTCGCACCAGGGATCGGAGCTTGTCGGAGGTGAAGTCGAGGCCGTGGAAAGCAGTCAAGCAGTTCTTGCCCTGGACCTCGTCGACACGGAGGCGGACCTTGCGGAAAGAGTGGTCCTCATCCTTCTGGAGATCGGCGAGAGAGACCTCGAGGATACGGCCCTTGAGAGCGTCGTTGGCGTTCTTGAGACCGGTGGTTCGGTTCACGAGGGTCTTGCCGACACTGCAAAATTTGTTAATCTCCCATGTCCCACAAACTTTTTTTGCAGATTCGTCGCGCGGTCGTCACTCACTCTCGAACGTTGAAGGGGTTAGGGGCCTTGAGAATCGAGTTAGCCGGGAATTGTTGTTGTGCGCGTTTCGAGATAACCAACCTTGATTGAGTACCAGTCCTTTCGGGAGAAGGGGTCGACCGTCTTCTTCTTGAGGCCCTTCTTGCCCTTGGAGAGTCTCTTGTTCCTGAAATAACGCGTAAGTCCATTGTATTCATCGTATGCTTGTCGTTGTGGGTGATGCTCACTTTCCAACCGCCATGTTTGCTGGCTTGTGTGTGAACCGTTGGAGAGATGGTACTGGTGAGAGAGTGGTTGGAGGGGCGAAATAATTTCAATCTTTGTGTGCAGCAGCTTAAGCGACGGGTTGATCGAAAAGTCGCGGTCCAATTGTTCTTCCGGCACTAAAGCTTTGTGGGATCGAAAAATAATGGATCGGAGGGCAAGAACGACCACATCACGTGCCTTCTCCATCTGTTTGAAATTTCCCTCTAAAGGGTACGTACCGGGCGGACTTGGAGCTAGCCACAGCCCAGCCAGCCACAGCCACAATGGTCTCTTCAAGCCTGAGCTTAGTGCCCTGACCCTCGTGGACGACTCTTGTCCTACCAAGACTCTGCTTACGATGGATGCTGTCATTTGAGTCTCTATTCAAGGAACCTACAGCCCAAGTATGTCATAGTTTATGTTGTTTCATCACATTTGACAACCAAGATTGATTACAACTTATGAATTATGGTATGTTTCAGGGAGATGTATATAATTTTTATCTGTTTTCTTTGTGTTTTAGCAGACCTCGTCCAACTGGATCTAAGCGTCTTGCTTTCTGTCAATGAATGGGTCCTGAGATTCACCTAGACCGTCTGTTCTGTTGTGTTGTGTTGTGTTGCTGGTCCCTTGCACTCCACCTTTCTAAAAAGGTGCAGCTATTCCTCATTCATTCATCGTGTACAGCTCGATTTCAGCGTCCGCTTCTCTTCTACCAAGAAGCCTTTCACCTCTATCCACCCAGCCTAGTCCTAGGGCGCAATCAGCCAGCCACAACCTCGTTTATTCCAGTCTCATATTGGTAAAAAGGCCGGTGTGTTGTTGGTTGACGATGCGTTTCTGATCCCTTGGTTCCAATGGCCTCGCTGTCACTTGCTCCTCTTTGAGCCGTCAGCGAAGGCCTCTACCATCTCGTTGAGAGTGTGGCCGTGCTGGATGAGCGACTGTTCTGTTGATGTCGCTCTGTCGTAGTCATGTTGTTTTCCCTTTTCGGTTTGAGGCCATTTGTTTCCTCTCACCCTCTTTCCCGTCACATCTCAATCATCTGAGTCCTTGTTCATATCCTCTTGGTTGTCCCTGTTCCACTCCTCGAAGCTAGGAAAGCTAAAGTAATAACCTTGATTGATGTTAGTATCGACTGGTATAAAGACGTTGATGTGAGACGTACCAGATGGTGAGTCGACCATCACGACAGATTGACTTCCTGGGCTACTGGAGGGCGAGTGCTCTCGGTCATCACGGCAGATTGAGATAGGCTCGGCGTGGCGTGAGACTGAACCTGGAGTCGTGGCTTCTGAAGATGGAGAGTAGACGGCAACACGGTTGAGGAGATCAGTTGCTCTGTGTGGTGAGCCAGGGCCAGCGAATGAACCGCTGATGGCATTTGAAGCAGTGATTGAAGGTTCCGTTGCACTAGAGCGAAGAAGTCGTGGTCTTGTGCGGTTGGAGTTTGTGTTTGATGATGATGATGACGACGAGTCTCGCCTATGAGCTCTCACCGAACTTCGACTGTCTCGTATGTAAGAGGCCATTGTGTGTGTGTGTATCAGATGTGTTGATTGTTGAAGGTTGAAGGCTGCATGTGCATTAAAATAGGTAAGTTGGAAAGATGGTTTCACATTTGAGAAGAATAACAAGAAAGTGAAAGAGACTTTGGATGGACGGGAAGAGCTGGCAGTAGCTCGAATATGTATACATAGAGACAAATATCAAGGCATCCACATCCACATCCACACACCACATCAACCACCTCCTCGTGTACATGTGGTAGAGCTACCACTGCTGCGGTTAGACCAGGCGGGTAAGCTAAGTAAGGTAATAAACAAGGGTGCCATTGCATTGGGGACGTGTGCGTGCGTGTGCGTTGCGCTTCGCTTTGCTGCACAGCAAGTCATCATTACAGTAACAACAAGCTTTGGAGTTGGCCGACATGGGTACCGTTCCCTCTCCGAGCCTCTCTCTCTTTCTCGGCACAGGTACAGGTACCATCACGATCTTGTCCATGTATTCGGCCATTCAGAGCTTAGACTCTTTGGCATCACGCAACGATGGGGTCCTCTATTCGTGTTCGAAAAAAAAAGGCCGCAGTCCAGGTACCAGACCAGGCTCATACTACTCAGAATAGTCAAAGAGTCTTTTTTTTCCCATCTGCTTGCCACTTGTCGGCTCATCGCTGCATCTGGTTGCCAACACCAACCCATCTTGCACTCGCTGGTCTGGGTGCGTGTCTCCTGGTGTATGGCCCAGAATCCTGGTCTTTGTCCCCCTGGGCTTTTTTGGCTAGGGACGCGGGCCCGGGGACTGCAGGCGGGTTTCCCGTGCAGGCATATGCGGGGGTCTCCAAGCCTGTAAAGCCAGTGATGACTCGCCCTGCTGAGGCACTCGTCTATTCGGGCCCGGCGGAACGTGGATAGTGGAATGGGTAGACCTAGGGCACTTCTGGCGGTAAGGCAAAATTATGGGAATACCTGTCGGAGCTACTGTCGCATTGCTACCCAACTGGTCGTCAAGATGCATACCGCTTAGGAAGACGAAACGTTCTACTGTTTGTTTTCCTTGGAATGGGATCAATCTTGAGGATTGGCATTGCATCCGAGTGAACTCTATATGTCATGTACTGCATCGATCGAAAAAGACAGGACGCGTCCATGACACTATTCACTACCAACCAACCCTCGCTTGGATGGATGCTAACGATAGTACCGTAGAACAAAAAGCCATCCGTTAGGCCAAGGCTCTCTAGCGTATCGGTCTCCTTTTTGATGGTGTATAGTCGAGAGCGTTTCTGGATGGGGGCTGGATCTTTGGATGTGGGTTGGGTTACAAGCAAGCAGAATGATGGGTGTGTGATGCGATGCTATTTAGAAAGGGAAAGTTATTCACCATGGTGAGCATTCTGTTAGACAATCATTACATTGACCATCACCTATGGATGGCCTCGTACCTGATGAACATGAATGAACCATGGCCGAGATCATTGATGTACACGTTAATCACCCGGGGCAATTAATCCACCCAGTTCGGCAATAAACATGGCACAACATGGAACTGCATGGCATGGCATGGCATCGGACGGCATGGCAGCATAGCATAGCATAGGTAGCATGGTGATGGATCGTTGATCGTCTTCTCGGGCCGGGGTAAGCAACCTTCGGAGGTTTTCTTTTGATAGCAACAGAGTCAATTCAAGGCAGTCGACTGAGTTATCTAGCTAGGTAAGGTACCTTGGGTATTAATCTCTTCCGCCTCGTGCACCGCATCGCATCGCATTTGACTGACCCCGTACCCCTTGCCCTTGGCTCATGCTCATGCTCGTGACCACAAGACGTGCTCTACACGTGTACAGACATAGACAGAAGCGACTCCATTCTCACACATACAATCATACATGGATGCCTTATCATACTGTACCGTACAAGGTTAAGGTTGTATCGGTGTTCGGTAAATGCTCCTTTAGTCGGATACGGTGTCGGAGTCAGAAAAATATGCAATTACAACTCATTAAAAACGGTCCTTGTGACTTGTGACCGCCTCACCGATTCCATTAGGAACAACCTACGGACGGGCCTCGAAAGGTGGATATTCATAATTCAATTCATTCGGTACTAAATTATCTATCCTGGCTAGGGGAGGAAAGAAAACACAGGACCTTGATCCTAAATGATAAAAAGACTTAGGTAATATAGCCTAAGCTTAGGAAAGCTTTTGCTAAGTTTATTTTGACACCCTATATTAAGGTTCGCTGTTTTCTTGCCCCCCGAGGCCTGGCCCATCATCCCCTTACTAAACGTTAGTAGGGTAGGGTAGGCTTCCATTCCGAGTTCCACCAACTCACTCAGTGTCAGTCAGTCACTCTACATCTTCAAATCTCGCAACCTCTACACCATGCACAACCTTGCTAGCAACTCCCTCCCGGACGCGCTTAAACTCGAAAACGGATGCTCCCAACGGTCTTCGCTCACTGTATCCGACCCATCAACTGCCCTGTATGACCTGCCACCTTGACCGGGTACCTCGTTCGGGACACTCAGCCCAACACCACGGATGAATGGTACCGTGGCATCGTCGCCATCGTATGGATTCTGAGCAATCATCATCCTTCCCCCACGCAAAACGGCTCAGACCGACCTGCAGTAACCTGCAAACTTGGGAAGCTGCTGACGCACCCCGCGACCCTCAACGCCACGTCCCTACTGTACATACAGCTTGAGCCCGTATCTATCCGGTTTCGTTTAATGATCGAAGCTGCCACAGTCATCAGTCTTTGCACAGCACAGTCGGATTGGATAGTACTCACTCTTCCCATATTCTTCCCTGGACCGCCTGCAGCTCTTCAGTAGTCATACGTTTACCAGTGGTGAAGTAGCCTTCATCTCCGTTAGTTTCCGCCTTGATTTATGAAGCTGGGGCCTCATCTCGTCTGCCGATTCTCATTTCACTTACCAGCTGTAATCTTGGCGTCAATTTCGACTCGCGAGTCAGCGGGTATCAGTTCTTCTGGAAGCTCGACCCTCTCATGAATGGGGATTCTGAAATCATATTAATCTCGCACCAAAAATTAACAAGACCGACTCATCATCAGCTTACCCTTGTCCGACAATCGCATCATGTTTCATGCTAGAGATATGTCAGCTGTCAATTCCTCGACGTGTTCGACTCTCAGGCGCTCACTTGCTCATGCTAAGCATCCTGTCAATCTTCTTGATGCCCAGCCAGTGCAGGATATCCGGCATGAGAGCCTGGAATCGCATGTCTTTGACACCTGCAATGTTCTCGGTCCTCTTGAAATAGTCTGATGCGCGATCGGCTCCGCGTTTACGGGCGTTGTAGACCACTACCCCAGAATTAGTACCCCAGATCTGCACGACGGCGGCTTCTCCGAATCTTGAGAGATTTCATCCTTACAATACTGGGAAAATAGTTAGATTTGCTACTGTGTGAGTTGTGATCAGACAACGCTTACCTTGGTGACCTCTCCCAACGCACGGCCTTCCTTTCTGAAGTAGATGACAACACCACTGCCACCATTCTGGGCCTCTTTGACCGCTTCCTCGATACCAAAGATCAAGTAAGGACGGCAAGTGCAGATATCAGATCCGAACACGTCGCTACCGTTGCACTGCAGAACACGGTGAGTTCGGGGTCTTACACAAAGTCAGGGAATCATACCTCGTCGTGGATTCGCAGAGACAGTCGAACCGATTCATCCGACATCTTGGCAGGATCTCCGAAGCAGTACACAGTGAGACCACCAATCGGAGGAAGGAATACTTTGATGTCTCCGCGGGTGATAAGCTTGAACGTGTTAGCAGTGAGATCTTCCAACGCAAAGCTTACTTACCTCTGGGTAGCTTCCTCCTGTGTGCTCAAACAGGGAACGTCGTAGGGTGGCCTCGTCTTTGTCGTATTAGTTGTTATACAACATCAAGCAATGGCTGTATACTTACCAATACCGAATCGCTCCGCCACACCGGGGAGGTACCAAACCTAGAGTGTGAGGTTAGACTTGCTTTGACTACTTGTGTTGGGGACATACTGGTTCAACGGCAAACTTGGTGACAGCCAGTTCACCCTGATCGTTCAGGCAAACCTTGCCATCGGGTACACTGCAAAGGTCAGCTTGTATTACGAAGATAACGGAAGAGCGAACCCACAGTCGACCGGCCTTGACACTTTCGGCAAGTTCAGGAAGCTGATAAGAAGGTTAGCAACAGCTGTTTCATCTCCCAGTCGATCCAGACACCGACCTTCATATGAGCCTTGGTGATGGCAATGGTCGGTCGAATATCGACTAATGAAGCCATCAGTAACGCCATTTTATCAATTGGTCTCACAATTCATACCGTTGTCCTTCTCGATGGTGTCCTTGAACAGCCAAGGAGCAAGATGTCCCCAGGGGTCCATGGCAACGATCTTCTTGGGGTCTCCCCATTGAGGGAAAGGGCCAATGTTCGCGGCCGGCTCGGTATTGGTGAAGTCGGGACTGTGAATATGCCGTTAGTTATGAATTTTTTAGATCGGGGACAAAGGACATACCGGTGGTCGGCGTTCAATTCGTTGCTGGCAACGGCGAGGGCATAGTAGATCGAGTACGAACCACCACTAACAACTTGTTTAGCATAGTTCCTCTCGAAATGAACGGTGATTGATAACTCACTGGGCTAGACAACACGGTTAACGAATGGATACATCAGTAAACGGGGGACATAACAAACCTCCAACGGCTAAACGCAAGTTACGAAAGTCAGTAACACTAACTAACACACATGCATTACAGACACGGACGGACGGACGGACGAACCATTACGACGTCGAATAGTAGAAGCAGCCCTTGAAACTACGATAGGGCCACGCTTAACGGGGTCTTGATTTCCCCAGTCCATGGGCAAAGGATTAATTCCAATCTGCTTGGGGTAAGTCCTAATTACCTTGTGTGAGCGAACGGTGTTAGTGGAGCTTGTATACAGGAATCCTCACGTCAGAATAATACGCGAAGTGAATCCTTGCTGCTGGCGCTGGTCGGGCGAGGGAAGTGCAGGAGCTTTCAATTTGTCTCCAGAGGCAGCAGGGACTTCTACTGAAGGTGTTCCGCCCTCATTGTCATCTTCACGAGAACCTGGCTCAAGGATGGTGTTCTTGCCAAAATCTCCACCTGATTCCTCGATCGATCTACCAGAAAGCGATTCGACCGCATTCACTAGAAGAGCTTGCGTGCGCTGAATCTCCTGTAGAGCTTCCAGCATGCTGGATTGCTGATCGTCAGATGCCATGATGATGGCAGTAGACGTAAACGTGGGGTTGAGTGCGGATCTCTAGGGTAGACTGTGTTGCGAACGTGAGGTTGCGATATGTGTCGCAGAGAAGTCGATATGATACAGTTCAAAGAAAAGAAAGAGAAACAGAGTTTACTTTTCAGAAAGAAAGGGAAAGAAAAACATGGAGAGTGACCGGAACAACAGGAAGAGCGGTCGGAGAAAGCCATCCATGGTGACACATGCCTTACAACGGGGTCGTCATGAACAGGGGGAGCTGTAGGTAGCACATCCCCAACCTTCCAAGAGCTTCAGATAGTACATAAATTGTAGATATCAAGATCCGTGTCACCCTAACTGTGCTACTCTAACCTCATATGTGACCTTCCAAGGTCAGCAGATCAACGGGAGAGGCCCCTATACAATCATAACTTCATGTATCGGGCCGCTGTAATCAGGCTAGCTACAGTACATAAATGAGAGAAGAGGGGAGCTCTCCCAACAAGGAGCAGTCATGATAGCCAGTGACTGACCTGCGTCTATCAGCATGGAATTGACAGTTGACGATTCGCTGATAAGAGACCACATGATAAGACGGCACGTTCAAAAGTCTCAAGCCTCAATCCCCACCGGCCTAGGTCATAGCCAGGCCAGGGGAGCTACCCCGCCAAATCGGAGGAGAATCCCCCTGCGTTTAGTCGTCAGCGCCCAAACTCAAGGTGAAGGTCAAGGTGACGGTGTAGAAGTTGATGGCCAGGAGAATATGCAAGGAATATGCTTCCGTCTTTAGTGAGGTTGTGTTGTCTCTCTAGTCATTGGTTGGTTTGGCTGTTTGCTCATGTCTCAGACTGTTTTCTCGTTTACTCACTTGTCTTTGTCTGTCAATGGTCACACGCACCCAACACGCATCCATTGATACGGCATCCACGAACAAACGACCCTCTAGACTCACCCATGCAATCCTGATACCAATGCTCTTCATGCTTATCCTCTTATCCTCATTCTTCTAGTCTGATAAGGATCGCCTTCGCGGAATCCGGCGTTTGTGTATAGAATCACGGAGGTCGCCGGGAGGCGGGGGCGGGGCAATCGGGCTTGTCTCCCCGCTTGATGCATGCACTAGAAACACGCCTACCGTCCAACTGCCGCACTAACAGAACCCAAACCCCCTTGTTAGACAGTGAGCACGTGCAATGCGACAAACAGATTTCTCTCTGCTGATAAGATAACGGACCAAACGAAACATCCCTGACTGGCGCCTTGTTTCCTGGGACTGACTGCCCTGGGCTGCCTAGTCTAGCCCAGCCCAAAGCTTGACATCAGCAAATTCACTATCATCTTTTTTCCCCGTTTCGCGTTTCTTCTCGTTCCGGTCGCGCACGAATCGCGGAACTCACAGACATCATGGGCAAGCGCAAGTCCTCAAGCAAGCCCATGGGGCCCAAGAAGGTCCGTCTTCCAAGCCGATCCCTTGTCATTTCATTTTCGTATTCTCTCTCTCTGTCTTAGGGGAGCCCTGGGGCTTTTGCGCTCACACTAATCCAGAAAGATCCCCTTCCTACCACTTTCGCATGCCTCTTCTGTAACCACGAAAACTCGGTTTCGGTCAAGCTCGACAAGAAGGCTGGTGTCGGACAACTCGACTGCCGTGTCTGCGGACAAAAGTTCCAATGCGCGGTCAACTGTACGGCTTCCACGGACTCTCCTTTGCCTCCGGCGCATCGGGTGCTAACTTTGCGACAGATCTGTCTGCAGCGGTTGACGTTTACGGTGAATGGGTTGACGCAGCAGGTCAGTCTACAATATCCATTCTGCGACTCTATCGACAATCTCTAACAACTTACAGACGCCGTCGCCAAGGAGGATAACGCGGAGCCTGGCTACACTGGCACATCTCGAGCAGGAGCTGGACGAGGTAACCGAACGGCAGTCGATGAAGACGACGACGAGCACTACGGAGAGGATGACTATTAATCGTTTCTTTTATGCGCCTTGTATCAATACCAAGACTTGTTACACCCATGACTCGACGACCCCTTTCTATGCGCCTACGACTCGGGATATATAACCTTTGCGATGATTCCTTCCTCAGATGGTGTAAAATCTGTCTCCAAAGTCTCCCAGGCCGGGAACGATATAACTGTTGATTGGTCAGCACATCTTGTGTCATCGAAGTTGAGCTTCCATACTTCTTCTCGTCGAGACCCTAGAAATGCCCGGTTAGCCAGTACTTTGCGACAGGACATGCAGGCGGTGTGACAAACCTCATCGATGAAAGCCGTCACGACCCTCAAGCGGGGGAACTTGGCAGAGAAGTTCTTGACGCCCTCGGGGCTTGCAATCAAGTTGAGGAACAAGATGTGCTCTTCAGGAACACCCCTGGCCTTGAGAACTTGAACCGCCATGGTAGCAGAGCCACCTGTATATCTGCGTTAGACGGATTGCGACACGAAAACATGTGAAATGGGATATCGTCGTACCAGTAGCAAACATGGGATCCAAAAGAAGCACCCATCGGTCAGCAATATCCTCGGGCAGCTTATCGTAGAACAGCTTGGGCTGGGCCGTCTCCTCATCACGCTGGATCAAGATCTTTCCAATACGAACAGAGCGGCAGCAGTCACGGAGACCCTGCTCCATAGCCTCACCAGCTCTCATGATGGACACTCCGCAGATCTTGCCCTGAAACATGAGACCATTGTAATTTCGGCCAATGGGTGTAGTGACAGTGTGCTCAATGACAGGCAGGTGGTTGAGACCCTCCTCAACTAGCAATCGAATGATTCGGTTGGAGTAGAAGATGAAGTCTGCTCTTTCGGTCTCCTTGCTACGAATTTTCCTGGACGATTCTCAGCTCCGAGGCTTGGGAGGCCCAATTAGGGAAGTGGACATACGACAGTAGGGCAATGAGCTGAGGGGTCTGCGACAGAACATGGACATTGTCTAGCTTGACGTCGACAGAGACGGTGGCACTAGGCTTCTGCTGGTGAGCGCGGTATGAGGGACCGACGGGTGTCGTGTGAGTAACTTGAGTCTTGTCCGCCATGTTAGCTGTTGTTAGTGTTTGAGATGGTGTAAGAAGTCGGTGGTGGTGATGGCGGGGTTGAAGTAAAGCTCAAATATTTCCAAGTGGGTGAGCGGAGTACAATCGTAGGTATAACCTAGAAAGAGGTTGAAGAGCAAAATAAAAGAGGTTTAGGTATAAGATTGAATGAATTGAAAGGCGGAGAGAAGAACTCGGCATCAACTAGAGCTCTCGAGGATAAGACAAGTCGGTAGCCCTGCATTGCATTGCATTTGCCCGCTTGCTATACTCAATCGTATTGGTCTCGCATATGCTTAAAACGGGGATGCAAATCGGCCGGCGGCGCCTGGACCCTACCCTACGATACTCGCAAAATCGGAGGAGACCGCACTCACTCTAGTCACTGCATGACAGTGGCATGGGCATGGATTCATGATAGCGACAGTGGAGATGAGAATGAATATCCAATGGTATAGAGAATGGAGATGGGATGAGAACAATGGGAGTGGCGTTTTGGAAGTCATTTAACAAAAATGCACTCTATGCAATCAATCAATTAATTTAATTGTTCTTTGTTACTAATATTCTTCTATTGAACGACGTGCTTCTGTTTTTAGCTCTACCTTTTGACAGCCGAAATGTGACCCAAGCTTTTATGCTAAACACGGCACTGCAGCCGTAGTCTTTTCAACGTTTCATTGATCAACACACCCTGACAGTGATTCAATGTGAAAGATCTTCAGTCATATTATTCATCTATTGTGCTCGCTTTCCTTGAATCAGATTTCCTTTTATCATCCTTTCCTTTGCAACTGCATCCGTGACAACGCGCGCCGCATTCTTTGCCCTTTTATTTGCCCGCGTGTTGAAGCAACCTGCCACTAACGGGTGCGACTTACCTCCACAACCATCTGTATCGGCTTATCCCTTCAACTTCCAACAACCTCATTATATGATATAAACCCACCACTCCAACCGTCGCGTTCTGCTCATAGAACTTTAGCACACTATGGAGTCACGAAACAGCTCGACAGCGTCAGTCCCGCGCAAGGTGATGACGTATGGCAAACCCGTGCGCAAGCGCTTCATGCGCGACGCGATGCCATTCAAACCCACCGAATCGTTCACTGCTCCGAGCAGCCGCCCTGACTCTGCCGCATCCATCGCGAAGCCATCCAAACCGTCGCTACCGAGATCGACATCGGAGCCAACTCCAAAGCACGTTGTTGAGAAGCGACCCGATGAACCCGCTCGCGCGAAAGCCGGAGATGATCAGAAACCAAAATCACGCGATGCGACCGACACGAGAAAAAGAAAGCGCCTGGAAGCTGCGCCTTCCGAACCAATCGAAGAGGAAACAAAATCTACTGCTCCAAAACAAATGAAGCCTGCGACTACACTGCCAAAGCGACCTGTAACTGGAATCTCTGAAAATGAGACCAAAGCCAGCGCCCCTCCTCCTTCACCACCAGTTTCAAAGAAGAGTCCAAAAAGTTCGAGCGTTCGATCTAGACCCCTCCCTCGAAGCAAGTCCGATATCCCAACCTCAAAACTCAGCTCAAGTGCGGCGCAATTAACGGCCAAGGACCGCGATGACGAATCACTGAGACCGAAGAAACGACGACCGCGATTGATTGACAGGCTGGCGGCTCAGCGGGCAGAAAGTTCAGGGTCGGAAGACTCGGCTTCCGAAGAAGAGAAGCCCAAATCACAATTGCCCTCGAATAACGGTACAGATAGTGGAGGCGCGACTCCCTCTCAGCAATCACAAAACAACTCCCAAAATCATTCCCAAGACTCTACGATACGACCCAGAAATCGCACTACGGTTGCACTCAAAAGCCGAAGAGTCAAGTATACATATGGCCAATCTCGATCCATCCTGACTGAGTCTTCCTCGAAGCTCAGTGAGCCCAGCCAGGAAAAGCCCATGACTGTGGAAGAAGAGCTGGATGCGCTTCTTGCTACGCCGCCAGAACCTGCCAACGCCGATCCATTTGCCATGGATGACTCTGATGATCTCGACGGAGACGGAGGGACTCGACCTGCCATCAAGAGCGTTCATGAACTACGGAGAGCTGGAGCCAACAATCGCTTTGCCGATGAGATGGAGGACCTACTTGCTCGGATAGGAACCCCTGGAAGCTCTTCATCTTCATTGAGGAGAGGGGCACTCCTGGAGCTTTCTCAGAAGCTACAAAACAAGGACTTTATCAGCCAATTCCGGGATCACGCAACTCGCGATAAAGTCGCAGCAAACATCGGTCAAGAACAGGATATCATTTGCGGATTCGCCTTGTCAGCCGTTCTCGTCTCGTTTCTCCATTTCAGCCCTGCAGCCCACCTCTTGCAACAGCTTGTTGATGATGGACTGGGACAAATGCTCTCTGTCCTTTTACGGGTGCCTGAAGACATTGATGAACTCGCGTCAGGGAAACTGAGGCTCGCCAAGACGACGAGAGCCTCTCTGAGCGAGGCCAAGACTACGCTCAAGAAGATGAATATTTGGAATGGCCGTCGCCCTGAGAAGCTTTCGCCTCAAGTTCTTGCGCTTCAACTGCTGAACGTTGTATGCCAACGAATCGATGCGATTCACTCATCAGTAGTGGTCAAGGACGTGGAGAACGATCTTGAGACCGTCCTATCCCATTGTACGAGTACAAACCCTAGAACCGATGCAGCGACTGCTCTTATTATATCAATACTGGAGTCACAGTCAGGCCTGGCGATGAACGATGCCAATGAAGTCACATGGATTGCGCAGCAATCGCATCAAGTGGCGCGTATTCTCGAGAACAACCTCCAGCAATGGCCAGAGAAGCTCGGAAACATCGAAGTAGCCATTCTCAAGCTCTCGATCAACATGTCCAACACGACACACGGCGCGGCGGCCTTTAGTGATGCGATCCTGTTGTCGAGTCTATCGAAATGCATTCTCTCTGGTTTCAAATCGGCCCTGGACGCTATGAGCAACCGACGTCTGAAGGAGGAGACTTACGATGGGCTCCTTCTAGTGCTCGGTATGACGATCAATATACTAGAACACTGCGCTCCCGCCCGCGAGAACATCACGGGGGCGCAGCTGGATGGCCTGGTGACAGTATACTTACAGAACCAGGCCTTGATGCTAGAGGTAAGCTTGCTCGTTGATGATGACAGGTCTGAAACTGACAATGATGCTATAGGCCGACTCTGTGGAGAAATCGAAGCTGAGCGTGGCATTTGGCTACCTTTCCGTCTTGCTGGGCTACTTGTCTCTGGAAGACGCGGCCCGGCAACGACTCAAGGCGCAAGCGGGAAGCGAGGGATTTCCAGGCTTGATTGGATCGATCAAGGAATTCATCGGAATGTATAGATCAGTGGACAACAAGGTGACGGAGCTGGAAGGGCTCGTCAACGAATTACAACGACTGCGACGACAATAGTTGATTATATACGCATGGACATGACTTGAGCTAGGGAATGTTTTGGGGACAATGTTCTGAGTATAACTCTCCCTTTTTTTTTCTTTTACTTTGTATGACGGATGGACTACAGCCACTTCTGGGCATATTTGCTAGCGAGAGTGTATAGATGAGAAGAAGAATCGATACCAGGTCACTAGAAGGGCCATATTTGCTGATACTGATATTGAGATTCGTTCATACTTGAGTGATGATGCATGATCTGAGGCTCTTGTTGAAATTATTCCCGGTGTGATTTAGTGCATACTTTGCTTGGTTATGCATCAAGTGAGGAAGACTAACCAACCCTGCAAGCTCACGCGTCACTTATTACAGGAGAGAGGCAGCACAGTTACGTATCTTTATCGGGCTGTATGATGCAAATGGAAGGGAGGGGGAGGGGCTCCCGTTCTGTGCAGTAGGTAGAGTTACAGTTCCTGAGGTGGCCATCAGGAATGACCTTGGGTTCCTTAGTTTGGAAAAAAGATGGGCACCATCCTTTTTTTACTGCATCCAAGACCTGTATGCGTAGTCTAGCATCTGATCTGAGCTGATTTGGTTTGACTGACGTGAGTACAGGCACCAAAAGTTCCAGGCCCTTTTACCTACAGATACCATAAACCCCCAGCTGAGGTACTGTACTAAAGTTACACATCATACATTCACCCTCGTCATCATCGAGACTCTTTTTCCTCTCGCTCTCTTTTTTCTCCATCATCTTATTTTTGCCCGCTGTTGGTCTCAGTTGCTGTACGCCCAATCTTTTACTCCTTTCGGGCGCCAACACTCAACTTTAGGTTCAACAACGAAGCGAGAATACGCAGTTCGGACCCCGACGCTGTTTCACTTTTGATTCATTGCCACTCAACGTTGTAGCACGATGCCTTCTCCCAAGCAAAGAAAGGTCGCTATTGTCGGCAGCCGTTCAGTCGGTCAGTATTTCTCAATCTTTTTTATCGGTTATTCAACAGATGGCGATTTAATTCCGAATGCTCAATTACATTTGCTGACGATGGATGCATCACAGGCAAGTCGTCTCTAGCAGTGCGGTTCGTCGATGGCCACTTCGTCGACAGCTACTATCCTACGATTGAGAATACCTTCAGCAAGATGATCAAGTACAAGGGCCAAGATTACTCAACCGAGATCGTCGACACAGCGGGCCAGGACGAGTACAGTATCCTCAACTCTAAGCACTTTATCGGCATCCATGGCTACATGCTCGTCTACTCAGTATCATCACTGCCATCCTTCGAGATGGTGCAAGTCATTCGTGAGAAGATCCTCAACCACCTGGTAAGTCCTTCCAGAACCTCGAAACAAGCAACTTCGTAAGCTGAACC
The DNA here is from genome assembly GCA_001262555.1 of Fusarium nygamai. Classification (NCBI taxonomy): domain Eukaryota; kingdom Fungi; phylum Ascomycota; class Sordariomycetes; order Hypocreales; family Nectriaceae; genus Fusarium; species Fusarium nygamai. The sequence continues at coordinate 645,296 of LBNR01000008.1, forward strand.
ACCAATGTTAGGGCACCGAGTCAGTCCCCATCTGCATCGTCGGCAACAAGAGCGACTTGCGCCCCGAGCAACGACAGGTCACACCCGAAGACGGACAGAAGCTCTCGGAGAAGATACAATGCGGCTGGACCGAGGCGAGCGCGCGATACAACGAGAACGTCGGCAAGGCTTTCGAGCTCTTGATCGGACAGATTGAGAAGTCGCAGAACCCGGGCGAGGCTCCGGCCAAGAACAATTGCATTCTGATGTAAACAACAATTGCGAATGCTGTTCAAAGAGGCATGATTATCGTTTTGCCAGACAATCACGATCGCGATGATGACGATTCAAGTCTTCTCAGGCCGCGGGGCGGTCCACAAGTTCTGACCAGGCCGGGCCAGACCAAGCCAGGCCGTCCCACGATGGCTGGCAGTCACAGTCTCAGTCACAAGGGTCACAAGGTGATTCGGGGCTGAGACAACAAGGGCCTTGAATAGGGTGCCCTCTTTTGGTTAAATTCTCCGTTGCTGTCTATTCTATCGGAAAGGGTGTCAAGTCGTACCATGTCGATGTCTAACTACCTAAGTTTTTGGTGTGTTATTTTCTTTCTCGTTTTGCCTGCCTTAACAACTAGAGTACATGGTTCAAATCAATGGAGGGGTCCAGGTCAGGACAGGAGGTTTTTGGGATTGGTTGCTTGGTTGCTGACTATTAGAAAATTTATGTTGCACTATCTGACTCTGACTGACTGACTTGCTTGGTGAATGTCCTGATTCATGACCGCTTGAATGACTGACTGATAGAAGGGATTGAGTGACACTTGCAAGGATGTATCGAGCTGCAACTACCGATACGTACCTTGTCTAGAGCGAGTTTCTAGAACAAATCCAAGGCACCAGATTCTCGGTGTCGTTGATAATTGGTTCCCAACAATTCATGATGCCTTGTTAGTTTGGCTAACTAACTTGCTTAGTTCTTTAAATCCCTCCCTCCCTCCATGAGAGCGGTCTGTCTCTTGTATGTACTGTACTGTGCTGTATGTTACTGTGAGATCCATTTGGACGGGAACTTGACTCTATTCGGGTGGTCCCGCTATACAAATGCAATAGGGTATCATCCGGACGCTATTGAGAGATCCGCGGTCTTTGTTGTGGTACTGACGTTGCGCCATGTGGTATGTGACTGACTGACTTGGCATTGCTGTATGTACGTATGTATTTGCTGTGTTTGCATTTTGAGTATGTATCCGTAAATAATAAGACTCAAATATAGTGGTTGGTGTTGTTCAAGCTACAATTGAATGGCTGCATTTCTTAGGCTGTGCCCTTCCCGTGATTTGACTTTGAATACGCTGTGATACCCTGGAGGCGTGGTACGTGTACCGCCATCACAGCCTCACTCACGGGCTCACACTGAATCACTCACACTCACTCACACACCGCACTCAATTCTTTCTTTGTTCTTGACCTTATTCACTCTATCACAGCCAAAAACAATTATTGCACTTGATAACCCATAGACACATAGAAACTTGTTCTCTATCTCGCATTTTAAACAACTCTCTCTTCGCTCCTAAACTCAACGTTTCTCATCTCATCCCCCGTCTTAATTCATGAAATAATCAACCACCATGTCCAACTCGGATCCTTGCCCTTTCTGCGGCTTCAAGCCGGGCCAAGACGAATATGAACTCATTCTAGTGTGTCTCTCTCACCGATCTTATTTTCCCACCGCTTGACTTGAGTTTAGCTGAGACTAAGACATCATCCCCTTGACTAGCACATAGAGCAGCAACATCCAGACGCTGACGGCTCGACACCCACCACCTCCGGAGACACCATTGAGTGTCCAGAAGGTTGCGGTGAGGTCCTTCGGCTGGACGAACTAGCTTATCATCTCGAGCTTCACGAGCTCGAGGCGCAGGACGCCACGCCCACGCCCGAGCCAGGGCCAGAGCCGGAACAGACTCCCGCTGTGGCTCGGAAGCCGGAGTCGTCGTCTAGAGAGAGAGACCGGAAGCACAAGAAAGTCAGCCCTATCCAGGCCTGGAAGGACCTCTTTTCCGGGCGTAGCTCTCATGGGAGGGAGAGTAACGGTAGCAGTAGTAGGACACGGCACAAGACCAAGAGAGAGGATGCCGGTATCACCAAGACTACCAGCAGAGGTTCTTCAAGTCGCGAAAAAAATGGCGATCGAGCTAAATCCAACGTTCGTCTGGGGGTGAGATATTACATGATTCTTGATACTTATGATGAAGTGACTAACACGAGAGTAGAAATCCGATCTTGGCAGGTTTGCGCATGAGAGAAAGATGCCCCCTTGGCTCGTAGACCTTCTTAAGGATGAAGGTCAGGTTGTCAATGATGGTGAGTACTATCTAGTAACGTTCCCCAGCAGCAGCTAACGATCTCAGGTGTTCTGCCTGTTCTAAGTCAGCTTCTTGAGCAAAGTCCCTCAACACAGTATGCGTACCTGTGTCACCCTGCCGTACAACATGTTTCCAAATTGAGACGAGAAGGTGAGTCGACAAATGCTGTGTAATCTGAGGTGTCTAACAAGTGACAGGTGGTTTCTGTGGCTATCGAAATATCCAGATGCTCACTTCAAACATCATCGCTGCTCAGAGAGAGGGTTCAAATCACTTTGGGCGCACGTTTCCTTCAATCTTTCAGATCCAAGACCTCATCGAGAATGCCTGGGACATGGGTATCAATGCCCAAGGAAGAGCAGAGACTGGAGGCATTAAGGGGACGAGAAAATACATCGGCACACCAGAGGTATATGATCATCTGCTCTGCCCAGGAGAAGTCAGTTGACTAACGAGAACCAGGCACAGGCTGTGTTTCTCAGCTTAGAGATACCGTAAGTTTACCATCTCAAGAAATTCAACAGGCAACTAACAGTGACAGTTGCTCTGTTCAAGCATTTAAGGATCAGGAACGCGGCAAGTCGAAACAACGTCTCTTTGAAGCTATCGAAGGATACTTTCGAGGAGGTATCACAAGCGTCGAAGACCGAATTCATCATACGGAACTGCCACCAATCTATCTACAACACCCAGGTAAGAAGATCTCGTATCACAGCATGCTTATCAGGCACTAAACGTTGACAGGCCACTCTTTGACAATCGTCGGCTTCGAGAGGCAAATGGACGGTCAAGCGAATCTATTAGTATTCGATCCCAGTTTTCGTGATTCTACAAAAGTCCGAAACCTCATCGGCAGAACAGTTCGTCAGAAGCCCTCTTCGATCGACAGTTTCTTGCAGCCATATCGCCGTGGCTCCCACTACTTTCGCAAGTACAACCAGTATGAAGTGCTCTAGTAAGTAATCCCGTCCTTGACTGCATCTGACCTTTATACTTATAAGACTCTAGCCTCACAAAGTACGCTGCTGTATCGTAGTTCACTGCAATCTACTGCTGGTCCTTGAACCAAGCCTGAAGCTTGGCCAGAGCTCGGCCACGGTGGGAGATCTTGTTCTTCTCCGCCTTGTCCATCTCAGCAAAACTATGAGAGTTAGCAGAGATCATCACTCAGGTTCAAACTTTACCTACGTTTGACCCTCATACTCAAAGACGGCATCCCATCCTATTCATATGTCAGCATGTACTCTATGTATTCTTTTCACAGCACATACCGAAATCGGGAGGTCCACGGGGAGGCACAATCTTGCCCTGTATCACATATCAGCACAGTCAGGGTGAATGGACTCGAGAGTTTCTTACTGGGCAACGGCCTTGGAACAGAATGACCTTCTCACCAGGTCCAGCACAGTATCCAAAAGTGCAGACAGCCTCAGCGGACTTATCAGTGTAAGCAGCCAACAGGTTGTTCAAACCCTGATGACCGATTGAAGTCATAAACCACTTGCTTTAAAGCCATCACATCAGCATTCATATTTTTCAGCGTTTTATCATCAGTTCTCACATGTACGCTCCAGGAAGACCGCTAAGAGCGTTATAGCACAGAGCCGTATCTTCAACCAGCACGGGGCCTTTCACCTGTGTTTTATTGTTAAACAATTTCATTTTCTTTACAGCGTTTGTAGGATAGATATGATAGTTTACATACCAGATCAGCAGCTCTACGGCACTTTGACTCTGTAACCTCCTCAAGTGTGCCCTGAACCTCCTCGAGATCAATAGATTTGCTCAGGACCTCGATTTCAGGCTCAAGAATGGCCTTGACCTCGCGCAACTTGTTGGCGTTGCCGGTGATGAAGTTGACCTTGTGCGCAGCCATTTTGACCAAAGCAAAGTAGAAAAATTTACCGACGGATGTGACCTTGAAAGAGAGATAGCAGCTGAAGATAATCGAGCTGAATAGTAGGGTCCCCACTATGACTGCGATTGTTTGGCCATCAAAATATGCACTTACTCAGCACGAAACCACCAGTAGAACGATTCATGTCAATTCATAGCCTGCCCTAGGCTTGCATCTAAAAATCTATTTCACCAACCGAGTCCACGCTTCAAAATATCCCACGCCCATAGCTAAAGACTTTTTGTAGTAACCCCCTGTAGCAAATATCCATCCCTTTTATGTTATTTCTGGAGTTTGGTTATTCCTCGTTGTTGTCCTTCTTCCACTGATCGAGCCAAGCCACTATACGATCAACGTTTGTGTCCATCTCATCAGATGTGTTGCTTGTCAATTCAATAACAATCTCCTCATCGAAAGCCTCATGAGCTTCTTGGAGGAGAACTTCCATGATCTCAGAGTCGATGTTTTCTTGGAGCTTGGACTCGGGGTAGTTTCTGAAATAGAGATTTAGTAAATGTGTGGTTCTCTCTCTGTTGAAACCAGAGCGGAATGACAAGAGCTGTGTAATGGGCAACATACCTTGTGACAAGACGATCGTAGTGTGTAGATGAGTCAACTCGAAGTACAACAACCAGATCTATCCAGCTTTTGGGGAACAGATCACAGGCGTGCCAGTCAATAATGCATCCACCAGCCTTGACATCGTCCTCAATAGCATCTAGTAACTGTAATAATATCAGCACAAATTCTCACCATACTCTCCAGAACCCGTGTTCATCTCCAAACAGTTCTGGATGATATAATAGTCCCTCACCTTGTCCTCATCCACAATAAAGCTGTGAAACTCATCACTCCAACCCTCATGACACTCCTTGTCCTTCACAACTTGGTTCACTGAGAGATGGCGAAGTCCAGTTCGCTCCGCGAGAGCTTCACAGTGAGTCGTCTTTCCGACACCGGGCGTGCCCGTAATAATGATATTAGGCAGTTTTCGTGTGGTCATTTTGGCTGCTTTGTCGTTTTTATACAAGGTTGCAGAGATTGATGGGCTCTTCAATTTAGGTAACCTTCAAAATGCTGCTATGCAGAGAAATTCCATGCAACTAAAGAGGCGATATATTCGATAGGTGCATCATCACTTCAGCAATCAATCACAGATGATAATATCTTCAATGGCACTTGAGTAGTGAATAAATAACCACGATATCGCTTCGTACTCTCATCTCTCGGACTCTCCAATACAGCCGTATCTCATCTTACAAAATAGAGTCGAGTATAGATATCCTTCCTCACCGGCTTGCGGAGAGGTGAAATATGTTCTCGCTCAGTATACATGATGCCGTCCAGATACAAGGAGAATACCCTCCCTCAGATCTGTTTTCAGTTACACGCCGCCATTAGAAAATTCGACATCAAACACCCTGAAAATGCGGCTTCTATCCCTTATGTGCGTTCGAAATGCCTTATCATTATCCCCTACGACTCTGTTTCCACCTCATCAACGCCGGCCAGCTCATGATGTTGTGGCTGCCCGTCTTCGTAATCTTCGCCATCAGTATAGTCGAACTTCTCTTGCTGTGCAATGGCTTGTGCCGACACGATCTCGGCTAGCCTCTTGAGACGAGGAGTCTGGAGCCCTGAGACAAGTTAGCTTACAATACCTGTAGTAGGTTGTTTCCGTTACTTACAAGAAGGAGTATAAGTCTCTAGTGCAGTGATGACTCGAGGCTCGGCAATCTCATAAGGACCACTGTCGTCCATATCGACGGCTTGTAGGAGAAGAACGTCGCTCTTCTCCGTCACGCGCGAGGCAACAGCCTTCATGATCTCGCCATTGATAGGCTGCTCGTAATCGGCAACCAAGTATTGGTTGAGCAGCTTCTGGATCTGGTTTGGTGACAGCCTACAATCATTAGTATGCGAGTTAGACCAGATAGGTATCGCTACTTACATCCAGCAGATGTCCTGAATGATTTCTATGTCATTCAGGGTGGCCTTCTTGAGTTGAAGAAGCTTGGTTGCTTGCTATAGAGTTGTGAGTCTTGTCCTTGACTTTGTGAGTAGGTAGAACTTACCATCAGATGCTCCAGCTGGAGCGTACCCTCGGGCATATCGTGGCTCTTGCACCACTCCTCGATACGGGTGATGTTGTAGTTGATCTGGAGACCACGCTTCCATGAGAGGAAGTTTCGTCGCATGAGCAGGTCATTGAACGCTGTCACACCCACCAATCGCAGAAGCTCAGTGATGGTCTGTGTAATAATGGAGTCCTCCAGGTAGTAAGCCTTCATGGCACGGAATACGCTGTTCAGCAAGCTGAGCAGGTTGTCCATGCTGTAAGCGGGGGTTGAGTTCGATTGCAGGAGCTTGCCCAAGAATCGGCTGCTTTCGTTGGTAACGAAACCAGGGAGAGACTGGGACTCGATGATGGCGGGAATAATCATCTTATGCAACTTCTTCTTCAACACCTTCATCCAAGTGTGGTAGATGTTAAACTCCAAGCTCTCAAGATCGTGCTTGACGATCTCCAGAAGACGATCGTACTCATAATTGTCCGACTTCTGAGCCTCATACCAGTCCTCGGCGAGGAATACAAACGACAACATCTCGTGGACGTTGGACAGCCAGAAGGCGCCGGGGTTGATGGCCTCGTCGCCGTCGTGCTGCATCACCTCCTGTTGGATGGACTGCATCACGTTGGCCAAGAAACGTTCCGACTCCTTCACAAAGCCATTGTTCCACATCTCTGATGTAACCAAGTTGATGAGATATGAAGGGAAGAGCACCTCCTTGTCCGAAGGAGGAGGGGTGCTGCTTGGTGAGGGGATCTTGAGGTTTCGGATCAATCCCATTGTTACCTCCTCATTGAGGCCATCCTCGTCCGCAAGAAGCGTCTCAAGTTCCATCTCGATATTATCAACGCCAGGTAGGAAGGTCGAGCCAGAAAGGTTCTGACGATGCGCCGTGCCAGTAACAGCCATGGAAACCGGCCGAGGGTTATAAGTACCGCTAAAGCGATCAAGCTCCCGTGGCTCCGCACCGGCACTCCGACGCTTAGGCTTCTTGGACGAAACGAGGTTGATGAGACCTGAAGGTGCTGCGGCTGCAGGCGTGGTACCGTTGGCAAGCTCTCCGTTGATGGGGGCATTCCTTCGAGCCAGCTCGAGGGCATCCCGCAGAGACTCCAGCTCCTGTCTGAGACTCATGTTGTCCTTCTCGTGTTGCGTGCTTGACCTTCTGGCCGTCTCCAACTCTGAATTTGTGGCTCGCAAAGATTCCCTGAGTTCTCTCTCCTCCTCTTGCATCCTCTTGATGTTGGCCGTTGACTCGTCGAAAGCAATCTGGAGCTTCTTCATCTCGTCTTCCATAGCTTGTAGGCGGGCGACCGCGATACCTGCTTGGTTGGCTTCTGTCTGAAGCTCCTTGGTACGGGCCTCGAGGTCGTTGTGTCGCTTCTTCCACGATTTGATCTGTCCTTCGTAGTTTTCCACTTGCGAAGCCAGACCCTTGTTCTTCTCCTTCATTGAGCCTAAAGACTGTGTCAACTCGACGACCTTGTTTTCGAGCTTGTAAGAAATCTGCTTCAAGTCACGAGCCTCCTCACGAATCTTCTTATAGTCCTTTCGAGCACTTCTTCCGCGCCACAAGCTCTGGATGAGGACAACCTTGTTGCGGTATTGCCTCCAGGCTCGCAATTGTCTTCGTGATCTCCAAGAACGCTGGATCTTGAGAGCAGCATTGCCGAGGCGTTCCTCCATAATGTTCTTTCGTCGAAGATATCCCTTGGCGGCAGACTCGAAGAGAACCATATCTTTCCGGATTTGTTGATAGGCCTTGCGTTGCTTAGATCCCTTCCAAACTCGTTGGATGGTGGTGGCAGCCCTGATAGTGCGAAGCTCCTGGACCTGTTTCCTGGCCTTCCATGACCTGATAGCAGACTGAGTCATGACAATGGCCTCACGGGCCTCAAGATAGCGTCGTCGGTAGTATTTGGCTCTCAAGTTCTTCTGGATCATGATAGCACAGTCGTTGAGTCGAGTTGTGCGGAGATTCTCCAGGAAAGCAAGCATACCAGCTCGGAAGAAAATCTTGGTGAGACCAAGCTGATACTTGTCCATACCCTTGCTGCTACTTGTTCCGAGAGCCTTCTTAAGAATAGCATCGGCCATCTCGCGGATCTCCGAAGTCCATTGATCAGACTTCACAAGCATGTAGTAACGAAGGGCAAACTCCTCATATGTCCAACGAGTAGGGTAACCAGCACAACTAATGCGAACCGTCTCGAGGACACCACAAGCACGAAGTTGGCTAAGAACCATGGGTCCCTCAAACTTCCATGCCTCCTTGGCCTCATTAGGCTTGATACATCGAATGTAGTGGACATCAGTATTGTTGATAGTGCTCATGAGCTCGATGAGCGAAGATCGGAAAATACCTCCTAAAGTGGGCTTTCTGTTGACAGCCACGCCGATCTTCCTACCAGCGGCGGGCTTAACGGAGCTGGAGCTTGATGAGGCGGCATCCTTTTCTCGTACAGCTGAGGCAGCATCAAGAACAGTCTTCAAGAACTCGTTGCTTGTGGCACGCAGGACAGCCATGTGCTCGTCAGGGACGGTATCTCGGTTCTTCTCAATGAAGCCCTCAGATTCGTAGGTAACGTCAATGGCGTAATGGCAAACGGTGAAAGCAGACTTGCCAAACCGAGGCTTCTTGTAGAACTTGTGCTTGTCGGGAGTAAAGTTGTGGTGAAGCTTAGTAACGAACTGCTCATCAGAACCCATGGGAAGACGAGACTCTTCGTCAAGCAGAGACAGAATACCCATGCGACCTTCAATCAGGTCGATACACGGCTGGTTGTCGGAGAAGTCGATGAAGGTCCAGTCAATCTCTTCCCTAAGGTATTCCTCTTGCTCCAGCTTGAAGACGTGCTGGTTGAATTCCTGCTGGAGCTTTTCGTTGGCATAGTTAATACAGAACTGTTCGAAAGAGTTCTTGGCGAAATGCTCGAAACCATAAATATCCAAAACACCAATAAATGAGACAACTCTGTTCAACACTTCCTCAGCAGCCAAACTATGGTTGATGATATCGACAAGCCAGTCGAACAAGCTTGAGTAAATAAACTTGGCAACGGAATCTCGAACCACAATGGCTTGCGCCTGGCTGAGGTTTGAAGTGATCTTCTCGCCACGGGTAACGAGCTGCTTCTTGACGATCCATCGGGCAAACTCCTCGGCCTTGACACCGAGAATGGCACAGGCACGCTCCAAAGAAGGTTCGTTGGGGGCCAAAACACTGTCGTTGCGCGATGCAGTGATCTTCACGTTTCCGAGATGCAGAAGACCAGCCAACAGCTTGAAGATGTCAGCCTGCTGGGCATCTGTGACACCAATTGTTGACAGCGACTTCTTGGTGGCCTCGAACTCGGCCTTGTCGTCCACACCATCAATTGTTGGGCAGTTTCCTTGGTTCAGGTACTCGAACTCCTCGATAGGTAGCAGGTTAAGCTCCTCGCGCTGTTGCTCTGACGCACCAGCGACAAGCTGGTAGAAAATGTGGTAGTTTCGCTCCTTGAGGGGCTGGAAAACCAATCGAGAACGCTCGAGAAGGTATGTCCTGATCTTGGCACCGATAATATTTGTGTGCTCGTCAAACATGATCTCAATGTACTTTCCGAATCGTGACGAGTTATCGTTTCGAGTCGTCTTGGCGTTACCGAACGCTTCCATGATAGGGTTAGTCGCAAGGATCTGCTCTTCTGTCTCACTCATGGACTCGGCTCCTCGTTTGGAGCGTCCACCAGGGTTGTCGGGCGACTCTCTGGTAGCGAAGTATCGCATGATGTACTTGGCACTGACAGTCTTGCCGGCACCAGACTCTCCGGATACAACTACTGTCTGGTTTTTCTTGTCGCGAACCATGTCCCTAAACCTCATGTCAGTATGAAGTTGGATTGGCATGTGAAAGTGCATGCTTACATGAAGGCCTCTTCAGCAATAGCGAACAAGTGGGGAGCTTGTGTCGCTCGCTGTCTTCCAGCATAAACCTGTACCATGCCGGGAACGTAGAGCGAATCGACTCGTGCGAAAGGGTTGGTGGCAATGAGGACGATACCACTGTAGGTGTAGATCTCCTTTTGCAAGTATCGTAATCGAATTGCCTGAAGAACTACAGGGTATCAGCACTTTGTCTAAATACCACAGAAAGAAATCTTGTGTTTGACATACCAGCAGGCTCGTTAAGATGGGACAAATTTGTTAGATCGTCGCTGGCTTCGAGCATTGTCGGGTTCATCAGAGGGGGGAGAGACGGGTCGTTACCGCTCTGTAGGGCCTCCGCGGTGACCTCGATATCTTTGGTCTACATGAGAAACATCCTGTCAGTTTCGTGATCCCAAACGGTGGGCGCCAATGGCATCATTGAACGCATTTAAAGAGAAAACTCACGTCGCCATTCTCAAGCTGGAAGGTCAGCTTGACTTTGGACCCATCAACGGTCTTGTTAATGAGTTCTGAAGCAACCCAACCCTCGGCAGTGTCTGGCTGCCAGGCTCTTGTGCCAACCTCGTAGGCCGATGCCATGATGGCGATATGACCGGGCGCAAGGCCGGTATGTGAAGGAACAGGAGGTGAATGCGACTATGTCGAAGCGGTATCGGCGAATATTGTGCTAAGGGGCTGAATGGCGGTAGGAAGCAGGCATTCGCCAGCAGCTGTTGGTATATGAAACAACGGGGCCTGCCGGGGAAAGATTGTGGTCGTCAAACCGCCGCTGATGACAAAGGCAAAGAGGCGTTATGCGATCTTGAGTCGTTGAAAGTGTGCGGTCGAACGGTTGTTGGATGCTTTGCGCAAATCGTCCAACTTTTGGGTACACCGGTGCCCCGTAATCCAAAGTACGGTGGGTGAAGGTGGGCGGTAGAAAAGGACCCTGAACCTGAAAAGGGCGGGAGAAACGAGCTTTGTAACACTCTTCCTCTCACTTCCCACACAAGGACACAAATAACTCGCCGACAAAAAAAGAGGTCGAGCAAGATTAAGTGATCGCACCAGGCAAAAGGAAAATACCTTGAAGAGTAGGTCAAAAGTTATGGATGCGGTCGGTGATGCCAGCACGCGTTTTGCTCCTGATTGAAAGGGCCGGATGGACACTGCAGCCGCACGGGGCACGCACGTTGGAGGTCGAGGAACAGGGGGGCGGGGCATTCGCTGTTAGAGGATTGCAGTACCTAGGGGCTCAGCCATTAGTATTTCTTCAGTGCATCACCACCATCGAGATACCAATCACGATCGTTTTAAATACCTCAAACTCTACGACGCCCACCCAGCCTTTCAGTTCCTGGAAGCTCCTGGCTTCAGAAGAATTAGGGGCTCTCTCTACCTGGGCACTCCCGCGAGCCAATGAGGGGCCGACCCGTCCGCGTCTTCGACCTTGCTTGTCTTCCTTGGGATCTGGGGTGAGAAACAAGCGAAGGACAAATGCATGCGTTTCCTAGAGATAGCTCTTGGAATTGAGTCGACACTGTGTCTGTCATGCTCTACCATGCCACGGAACTGGACATGAACATCAGCCCGTGGTGAGACTGTGACTGTCACTGAGGACAGATACAAAGGAATTATTGGAGTTCGTTGGAGCTAACGCTCAAAAAATGTTACGCCGCAGGCCCCTTAATTGACATTTGACGATCAAACGCTCCGAGATCGAAATCGCACTGTCTTGATACAACTTCACCGACTATATTTGCAGTAATGATTACAAAAGCTGTGCGTATGGGGACTGTGTAGTTCCTGGACACAATGCGTATATACTCCTAGAATACTTGGAAGTTTCACTTGGTGTTCTGAAAGACAGAGATCGCAATGCCATGGCTCACCAGAGTTGACGTACCAAGCATCATGAACGAATTCTCTCAGACTTCAATAGTCAATTTACAAGCCCAAAGGTGAAACCCGCCGGTGACATTGATGAACAAGGCCCGATCCTCCAAAAAGGAGATGCCAATTCCAAAAAATACTGGGGAGTTCTTGAACCCTAGTAGCCGATTAATATATCCCCACCATAACCCCAAGGCTAGGAACTGAGTCCATCAAGGACATCTTCGAAGGATCAGCGAGGTACAATCGTAAGAGCCAGAGCTCGGAGGAGCTTGTTCGCCGAGGGTATCACAGATTCAACCTCGAATTCCGAAGGTACATTATCTTCTTCAGGTCCGAACTTAGGTCTCGGCAACCACACGGCTATGCAAATGCACCTCATATCCCCAACATTTTATTATCGACAAGCCATAGTTTGACGTCAAGCAACTCTGCAGCTTACGCCAACAGTTAACGAACTCTATGCATGCTTATCTCAGCCCTTACGCGGAACTGAAGTTAGTCTACAGAGTACACGGAGAGGTACATAAAGGTCAACAAAGTGATGGTCTATGGGTCCCTCGGGGTCCCCCTCTCGATTCGCACCGGATTGATCCTATTTTGGTATTCTAAGTTGCGTTGAAGCTCAAATGTTTCTGTTCGTTGAATTCATCCATGCCATATTACTCCATACAGTGCCACCGACTAGCCCAACCAGTCGGTTTGCGAGCTTTTACCTTAACTTAATCAAGCACCAGCCGCAAAAACCAGCCCCCTTTTGATTTGATCCACGCTCAAGAATGGAGTACGTACCCATACCTGGCGATTCCGACTCTTCTTGCATCATCCGTAGCAAAACCTCCTCCAGCCACGATCGTCAAGTCGCGTCATGGGAGTTTGAATTGCTCATGCCTTCATTGACCTTAGCCATTGCATCAATGCGTCAACCGCGTCCGGGAATCAAGGACCGGATCAAAACGAACGGGCCGCCCCCTTTATTTCCCCCTTCTCCATGCATTCAAAGTCCCGTGCGGTTGTTGGTCGCATCGCGTTTCTTTTTACTAAGTTGTCGTAGTTCAAGGGTAAGGGTTGAACCTCACGGCCACCGAGTGGTCCATGCCTCTTTTCTTAGTACAGGATACGGGTCATGATGCGAGCTGTGCGCGAACTGTCAGTTTATGGCATTGAGCTTGTCTCACTTGACTCGACTTACCGCTCAGAGCCTCAAGGCTGTCGTAGATATCCTTGATCTGCTCATATTTGATACTGCTAATATCGGCCATGAGGTAGGCGTTGTCGCCTCTGCTGTCGGAAATCTGCTTGTCGACGTTGTGGTCGCCGAGAATCTCGTTGACTTTTCGGAGCACACCAGGAACGTTTCGGTGAATGAAGATGACCTATGATTCTGTGTCAGTATTGAGTATGTCAAATTCGAGTGTCGGCATAGACTTACACGAGCGGTATCGGGCTCGTCGGAGGTCAGCGAACGGAGCTGGACCTCGGGGATGTTGACACTGCCCAGAGTGATACCCTGGTTAATGTAACGAACCAGAGCCTCGCTGACTACGTGGGTGTTAGTGATGAGTTCAATGTGATGTTCTAAGTGTGCACTTACCCTCGATACCAATGGCACGCTGAGCCTCCTCGGTGCTACCACCGACGTGAGGTGTCAGGATAAGGTTCCTCAAGCTTCGTAGATCCTCGCCCCAGGCGTTGAGGTCGTTGGTGAAGTAGTCACCGTTGGCAGCGGGCTCAGCGGGGAAGACATCAAGAGCAGCACCAGCAACCTTGCCAGCACGGCTAGCCTTGATGAGAGCAGGAATATCGACAACGCTACCACGGCTGGCGTTGATCAGGTAGGCACCAGTCTTCATCTGCTCGAACTGGGGAGTAGAGATCATGTTGCGTGTCTCGGGGAGATCAGGGACGTGGAGGGTGACAAAGTCAGCCTCACCCAAGAGCTTCTCAAGTGTAGGAACCTGGTTGGCAGTTCCCAGAGCCATCAGGGTAACAACGTCGTAGTAGATAACATTCATACCCATAGCCTCAGCGAGGACGGACAGCTGAGAACCAATGTGACCGTAGCCAACGATACCCAGAGTCTTGCCTCGAATCTCCCAGCACTTGGAGCTGACCTTGTTCCAGGTGCCTCGGTGCATCTCGTTGGATCGGTCGCCAAGCTGACGGGCAAGAACGATGATCTCGGCGATGACCAGCTCAGCGACACTGCGCGAGTTGGCGAAGGGGGAGTTGAAGACGGCGATACCATTCTTGGCGGCGAACTCAAGGTCGACCTGGTTGGTGCCGATACAGAAGCAACCGATGACGAGCAGGTTCTCGGCCTGTCGGAGGACCTTCTCGGTGAGCTTTGTCTTGGAGCGAATACCGATGACCTGGACGTCACTGTGATCACCATTTGTTAGTATTCATGGTGGGGTGCATGGAGCTCATGGACGAGGGGCATTTGTGAACCCGTCGATGGAGGGGCACAGCACAACTTCGCAAAAAAAAAGTTGAGGGATGGCGGGGTATTTTTGCGAACTCACCGAATCTTCTCAATGAGCTGGTCCTCGGGCAGGGAGGTCTTGAGGGCCTCGACCTGGTAGCCCTGGGCCTTCAGGATCTCCTGACCGGTGACATTGACGTTCTCAAGAAGTAGAATCTTGATATCCTTGGTGTTGAAAGGCTTCAAGTTCTTGGGCGCGCCACGGTTAGGGAGGTTGGCGGTCCAGCTGGGAGGAGACTGGAAAGAAGCAAGCGGCGAGGTGGCCACGTTCTTATCCCAGCTGTGAGAGACCTCGCCGCGCTGAGCAGCAGCAGAGAAGTTGCTGGCGATGTTTTGAGGAGCAGGCGCCATGATGAAATGTGTCGACGGTCGCGGTCGGTGTGGTGTTGTTGGAGAAGGGTGGAGGGGTCGTAAAACAGCGGGGAGTTTGGATTCGGAGGGAGCAATTGGAGAGCTAGGTAAGATCGTTTAATTGTGAACAGAGGAGGTATCAAAGTATTGCCCGCTGTCTAAGAAAGGATGAGATTATGGTGTGTTGAGAAATTATAATACTAGAAAGAAACTCGGACGATCAGGAGGGGAGTCAATTGGTTTTATGATGCCACCAAAATCTACGTATGAGCTGGGCTACCTATGATGAGATGACTCCAGTCTAACCAGTGCTGACAATTCAGGTCGCGACGGGCCGGATGCAGCACCAGAATTCAGGCAAATAAACGTCTACCGACTTCCGCAAACTGACTCACCCTGGGTATTTGATGCCTTCACTGCCGAATCAGAGGGCATCTACAAGTAAATAGAGCATTCGCTCGGGGTACCCTTGCGGCTCTTAGTCGCATTTACACTACATACATGAACGTGGGAGTGGGAACATTGCGGACGTGACACCTTTGGCATAGGAAAACTTTTTACGTACATTAGTCCGCTGTCGGCCACGAAAGAGCTCGCTCAATATCCTTGGACCATTTATAACAAAGAAAACGAGGTCCAAGCCGAATATACCCTTCGGCGTTTTGGACTACCACGCCGCTAACAATACACTCAGCCCTGGACAGGACCACTTAAAAAAAATTATGCTGTGACAGTGGTTGTCTGCTCACTTTGGCCCTTGACCGAGACCGGAAATGCCACCATGCCGTCACGCAATGGCGTCAATCTCTGCATCTCCCGGCGCCCGATTGCTAGGGATAGGTACAGCTGTGCGTTACCGCTTCTAGCAGTCCCGCTGGCGGAGGTGATTCTATTCGGTGTGCGGCGTAGTCGGAGGATATGCAGGCCGGCGCGGGATGCAGCGGAGCTGAGCGGCGGATAGACAGACGGACGTCCGTTTATTGGTTTCATCCGTCAATTCAACTGTTGGCATTTCATCTTCTGTCAGTATATTTTGAAGCCAGTTAAAGTCTTGATATGCTTCATCATAATTGGTCCCGGGTGCGATAGAGTTGATGGTTGGTTAGTTAGCTATCGGATGATGCACTTTGTCCGATTATACCCTACCTAGGGGAGGAAAGAAAACTCAAGACCTCGATCCTAAGTGATAAAAAGACTTAGGTAACTTGGTATAAGTGTAGGATGTAGGCTTAGAATACCTTTACGGAGTTTATTTTGATATATTATATTAAGGTCTGATGTTTTCTTGCTCCCCAAGGGCCTACCCTATATGTTGCCAGTAAAGTATTGTTTCTATGACATTCCAGTTTATATCTTTCAAAGGCTAGACGAGGTTTGGGAATTCAGGTCAATGATAGTCTTTTACTAGTTACTCGAGGAGTCCTGTGCTTTGAAACATATATGATTGAAACTTTGTAGAGGTTTGAGTACTAGAAGCCATAATGCAAAACGTCAACACAAATGTAGAATACTGTATATCATAGACAACACAATCTATGTAAACAACATGACTCGCCGTCCCGTGACGTACATGCATATCCCCGGGGTCACAACTGAGACATTGTCGTCGTGGCGTCGGCTTCAAACATGTCTTGCATTTTTGTGGTGGTAATAACAATCTCACCGCATTTCGATAGCACAACGAGTATGCAGCCACTACGTCAAAACACAGTAAACAAAGACCAAGACGAGCAAACAAAAGTACACAGACAAAGCCGGTAATATTACTGCAACAACATACAGCTTATTGCATCATGGCAGAATCATTCTCTATATATTATGCACCTAGTAAACCCTTGCACCCTTCCCTGCCCTGTAAGAAACCATCCGTTCTGTCACTACCTTACATCCATGCCAGGAACGAAAATCAACGTTATTTGCAAAAAAACAAAGTAAAACACAAGACAGAGAACCCCTGAAAACGAAGTAAGAGAAAAAGGCTGCAAAAAAGAGGAGGGCAACATAATAATCGCGCGGGGCCGACTTGTGCCCTCTGGCTGTGTGTCTGTCTATCAACGTGGTTTCCAGTCCCAGAGTTTGCTCGCAAAAACCATAGGTTTTGTTTCTTGCAAACGATGCCTATCAAATGACGATGCTACCTTTTTTGTTCTGAAAAACGGCACCGGCTGGAACGCCGACCTGTTTCAACCGCTTCCCATTTCTGTAGCCTTTTTCTTCCCGTCGTTCACCGCCAACCCTTTTTCTTCCGAGTAGGTCGGTGACTTAGATGAAATCCTTAAACCCGATAAAAGCCAATCATGTCATGAGTGAGAATATGCGTTACGTCGCGCTCTATCGCGCCGCTCAGCTCTGTTTGCACTCAGCAGCCTCCTGCTTGGGCTTGCCAGACTCATCCTGCAGATAAAAGTTAGTTTAGTCAAAAAACAAAAAAAAAGTTTGCTGCGAGGTAACGTACGTCGTCGTCAGACTCCTCCTCGTCATCGTTCTCCTCGCTCAAGTCATCCTCGTCCTCATCATCATCGTCGTCGAAATCGGCACCATCAAGCTCATCGTCCGAGATCTCCTCGAAAGCCAGGGCCTCACCGGTGAACCAGTCGATGGCGCGGGGGATGAGCTTCTCCTTGATGTCCTCACCGAGCTGGTAGTCGAGCTCGAGGCGCTCCTCGATGTCGGACTCGGCATCCTCGTCATCGTCATCGGTGGGAGCCTTGGGTGGCGAGAAGAAGTTGAAGAATGACTCGGTAGGAACGGTCTTCTTGACAATTCGGGTCTGCTTTGTGTCTAGAGTTGGGTTAGTCGCCGGGTTCGAAGAACAAAGGGGGCCACCCCCCAAAATTATGGCTTACTCTTGTTTCGCTGCTTCTTGCTCTCGACTCGGACAGTCAAGTCCTTGCCAGGCAACCACTCAATCTTGTCACCCTCAGCGTGATCGTAGATGAAGTCACCACCGTAGCCACTCTCGTTCTGGTAGTAGTATGTCTTGGTAATGGTGGTGTTCTTGAAGAAATCGTTGGGGGCAAACTCGAAGATGAGCCGGAAACCAGGCTTGTCAAGGTACTCCATGCGGATGTCGGTGAGGTGCTTGAGGGCAGCCTCATCACGGTCAGTGATCATCTCAGCAAGAGAGATCTGGTTCTTCATGGCTGAGAGCCAGAACTCAGGGATACCGGAAACGTTATCGGGGACATCGGACTTCTGCTCAGACTTGGCAGCATCCTCAGTCTCGGGCTCATCGTCCTCCTCACCGGCCTTGATCTCCTCCTCAGTAGGCTCAGTCTTTCCGTTGATAATGGCGGAACGCTTCTCGTAGAGAGGAGAGAACTTGGCGAAGTACTTCTTCTCGAGCTGGAGAACCTCTTCTTGGAACTCAGCCTCGAGCTTGGAGTGGTCCTTCTGGATACCCTTAAGACCAGCGACACGTCGGCGGACGGGAGCGGGCAGGGACTCGATGTAGCCCGAAGATTGGCCCACGAGGGAGCCGAGGCGACCCTGAATCATCTGGATAAGCTTAGGGTTTTGGGCGAAAACTGAAGCCGCGGCGGCACGGTCCAGATCCTCTACAGCGGGGTTAGACAATGATCCTGGTGTTGAAGGGATTGGTCCATGACAAGTCATGAAAAACCAAAAAGAGATACTCACCCTCCTTGATACTAGCAACGCCCGGCTGTTGAGCGTGGGAAGAGATGGGAGCAGCAGTTGCGGGTGTGTTCTGAGGCGTACTGGTCGAAGGTGGGGTAGTTAGCATCGTGGATCGTGAAGCGGCGGGCAAGCAAAGAAACAAACAATCCAAGGCAAAAGATTGATATTGCAAGGTAAAGAAGGAAATAACTTACGGAGCCACGGCGTCCTGAGCACGCTTTCCACGAATGGGCTCGGCCATTTTGTCTGATAATAGAAGATCCGAATAGGCGCTTGTGATAAACGTCTTTTTGGGGACGAGGTGAGGTTGAGAGGAGAGGGATGAAAGGAAGTTGAGAAAGCAGCGGCCGTTGACGTTTGCTAAATTCTGGTGGGGGGCGATAAGTTTGAAAAAATTTGGGCACTGGGCTTGTACCTACAAAACAGAGCGAGCGAGCGAGACGGGAGTGAGAGAGACGGAGAAGAGAGAGGGCGGTAGGTAAAGGTAGACTAGTAGTCCTATGGAGGAGGTTCCCCTCGGTCGGTCCAGTCTCCTCTCTCACTTTTTGAACTTGTTGGGCCGCCCACCAAGCACCAAGCTCAACTGGTCGATCGCCTAACTAAAAAAAAAATTACCTGCCCAGCCCAGCCAAACTGTGTGAGAGGATCCAATGGGTCCCCCTCTCTCCTCTGGGCGGGCTCTAGGTACCTAATAGCTTTGAGTGTGGAGGCGCTGTGAGAGAGCGGAGAAGTGAGACAACAGAAACCCAAGGGAGCCGGGGAGTGGAGGAGACCTACAGACAGCCACAGTAACACAGTGCATTTCCGAACGTGTTCACACGAGGCCACACAACTGCAATATGCATGTACCTTTAGACTTTGTTTCCATCCTGTGGCGTCGCACAGGGATTGGATGCGTGATTCTCTCCGACTCATCCATTCGCAGTCCAAGGGAAGCACTCGCCACAATCTAGACGGATTCCAGAACACAACACTCTCTGATCCCTTGCCCATCAAAGTAACCCTTCCCCTTCAGTCACCGGCCCTTCTTCTTTCAGTCACAAAGGTTCTGGAATGGTGGCCCCCTCAATGCTCAAACCAGGAACAACGACGACATATCGACGACATGCTGTTCCTGAGAATGAAAGAAAGGGCTGAATAACTGTTGTGCCTTTGGCTTCTTTTGTTGACTAGATACACCCGGCCTCGCCCGAAAGGGAACACTCGGGTCTGATGGCTCATGGTATGGCTCATACATTTATAGCAAGGTACATACATAATCTCGGGGAACCGCTTCAAAGTTACATGTTACATCGAAGAGCATGAATCAAGCGAGGCCAACCCTACAATATCTACTGATAAAAGTTCGCTTGTTGGACACGTAGGTACCCAACCATCAAAAAGCAAAGGGCCACGGATGGATCCGAAAGAATCCTGACCAAGAACATACCCCTTTGGTTCGGGTAGAAGGGTTGAAGCACAAGCATATCCAACAACTCAACTGATGGTATCTCTCTGCCTACATACGCGTGATAGAACGTGGCTCGCACGCACTGTGACGGACCCTGCACGATTGGCTGCAGCTTTGGTGAATCTCCGATACCAACAAGTCGAGGGATGCGTCACGAATCGCGCGCGCCCTTGTATCGTGAAGGAGGAGCGGGTTGTCTATGCAGCATCCTATTCGCCCACCACTTCTTTGTCTGTTGACAATAGATAAATAAAAAAGCGGTCGTCAAAGTGGTCAAACAAAGAAGCGGATGGCATTCACAACTGATGCTATAGGTGGACAGCAACCCCAGACCCAGCCAAATTCTTTGCCGAGGAACCTTGCTCATAAAGCACCACAATCAGGAAACAATTTGACGTGGCCCTCGAGTCAGCACGCTGGCCAATCCTGTAGTCCTATGAACATCCTAAGTTAAGCCAGTAGATAACTGCATGTCATCACCAAACTTCAGAATTATTGACGTTATGGCCTGAACCATCTCTGTTCTCAGCCTTGCGTCTTGTACTAGAAACAGACCAATGATGTATAGCGGGGCGTTCGGCATATCGGTATGAGTCTCCGGGTCAGCCTTGGTCAGGGCACGAGCGCTGAGCCAACCAACGACGTAATCGGACGGTTGACCTGCAACTTATACGCAAAATTCTTATCTCAACTTTGAGGATTTGTTTGTGTATCATGCGAACCAATTTTCCTTAAACGAATTGATGGATGAAGACGCTCCTCTTAGCCCGGAGCCGGGCCAAGATCATGGCCATCGCCGTCATCGCGCATCCAATGCCAATGCCAATGGCAACGGTCGCGCTGGACTCTATCGAATGAGCTCTAATCAGAGCAGGTCGAGCATCTTTGAAGATGTTGAGATGGCGCATGAGGAGGTAACTAGCAAATACTCGAGGCGTAACCATTGTATGATAGTAAATACTAACGATCTGTCCTTATCAGCTTTTCTCTGGTCCCGTTGCCGAAAGTCTTCCCACCAGTGTATCGGCATTTTCCCATCGACGACCTCGCGCCGATTCAACTGCCAGCTTCGCCTATTATGATGACGATAACGAAGGCTTTCCCGATGATGACGACGCCGAGAGTGTAGCTGTGCAGAGCATTGCTGGCGATTACATCCGGCGCAGCGTTTCAGATATCGGAGACTTGGAATTTGGTGTTGATGGTGCCGAGGAATACGACGAATCCCCAGAACGAGACTATCGCATTTCCGAAGACAACTATGCTCTGCGCAGGCATTCATCTGCATACTCTCGCCATTCAATAAACGCCCATCTCTTGCGACGAGATAGTACAGCTACTGCTGGAAGTTTTCGTCGCCATGGACGTGTCAGTCAAAAAGTTTATCTAGAAAACGAAGATCTCACTATCGTCATCGCCGGTTTCAAGACAAGCAAGATCGGCTCTGCGATCTATATCTCTTTGTGTATCCTTACCTGCGGTCTCGCTTATCTCCTCTTCCGATGGCTGCCCCGGTGGTACGTTGGTCTGCTTGGACAAGCAACCTCGCTTGGAGAGTGCGAATGGGTCGTGATAGAAAACCAATGGGGTGAACTTGTCACTATGGATGTCCGATCTCAGATTTACGGCCGACCCTTGTCAACAGTCTTTGGCCTACCAGAGAAATTCTACTCCGATGCATTGGACGAGGATGTTGACCCTATCATTGACGACCTCCGGACACTGGATTACCGCTACATTCGACTGTGCTTCCACCCTCTTAAAGACAAGTTTATGCTCTTCAATGGTTGGAAAGACCCTAACTGGACCGATGTGCGACTGACCCGTGCTGGTCTGGACACTGATGAACGGGGAGTCCGTGAAGTTGTCTTTGGCAGCAACCTCATCGATATCGAGCAGAAGACAACTGGACAGCTTCTAGTGGACGAAGTTTTGCACCCTTTTTATGTCTTTCAGATCGCCAGTCTTATCTTATGGTCCATGGACAGCTACTACTATTATGCGATTGCTATCTTCCTCATGTCGGTTGGTAGTATTGCTGCCACCCTCATTGAGACTCGAGCTACCATGAAGCGTCTCCGCGAAATTTCGCGATTCGAATGTGATGTGCGAGTTCTGCGAAACGGTTTCTGGCGATTCATCAGTTCAAGTGAACTGGTACCTGGAGATGTCTACGAATTGAGCGATCCCAGTTTGACACAGTTTCCCAGTGACAGTCTTTTGCTCACTGGTGACTGTATCGTCAACGAAAGCATGTTGACTGGTGAATCTGTCCCCGTTTCGAAGTTGCCAGCCACCGACGAAACTTTGCGTACAATGGATCTGGGAGCGTCGTCAGTTACCCCTGAGACCGCCAGACACTTCCTATTTTGTGGCACCAAGATCATCCGCGCCAGAAGGCCTCAGGAAGACCAAGGGGACGACGCCGTTGCGCTCGCCCTCGTTGTCCGGACTGGTTTCAACACTACAAAAGGTGCACTGGTACGATCGATGCTGTTCCCTAAGCCCTCAGGTTTCAAGTTCTACCGCGATTCATTCCGGTACATAAGTGTCATGGCTATTGTTGCTGCTATTGGATTCTTGGCTTCATTGGTCAACTTTATCAGACTTGGTCTTGCATGGCATCTAATTATTGTGCGAGCGCTCGATCTCATCACAATTGTCGTGCCTCCTGCCCTGCCTGCAACTCTGACTATCGGTACCAACTTTGCTCTCAGTCGACTGAAGAAGAAGCAAATCTTCTGTATCAGTCCTCAGCGAGTGAATGTCGGCGGAAAGATCGATATCATGTGTTTTGACAAGACAGGAACTTTGACGGAAGAGGGACTGGATGTTTTGGGAGTTCGAGTCGTTGATCGCGACTCGAAGAAATTCAGTGAAATTGTGACTGAGCCTCAGATGCTCTTGGCTGAAGCAACACGACAGAACGCCCAGGATACTTACCGCGCCGCGTTGCACACTATGGCGACCTGTCACTCTTTGCGGTCCGTTGATGATGAGCTAGTCGGAGATCCGCTGGATCTCAAGATGTTCGAATTCACACGCTGGACATACGAAGAAGGAAAGCAGAGGGCTTCCGAGGAAGATGAGGAACAAGGTGGACTGGCGCCCTCTATTGCTCGACCCCCTAACGTATGGACCCTGCGGTGACCATGGGAAACTGATTACTGACATTTTACAGGGCAACATTGAGCTTGGAGTACAGAAGTCTTTTGAATTCGTTTCCAATCTGCGACGCGCCAGTGTCATTGTTCGACAATTCGGTCAGAAGAGTGGTGACATCTTTGTCAAGGGAGCCCCCGAGGCAATGAAGGAGATCTGTCGCCCTGAAAGCTGTAT
Organism: Fusarium nygamai; assembly: GCA_001262555.1. Lineage (NCBI taxonomy): Eukaryota > Fungi > Ascomycota > Sordariomycetes > Hypocreales > Nectriaceae > Fusarium > Fusarium nygamai. The sequence continues at coordinate 668,678 of LBNR01000008.1, forward strand.
GTTTCCTAACAGCATTGAGAGGATCTTAAATTGGCTAACTTCCCACAGTCCCCGATGATTACGACGAGCTTCTGTCCTGGTATACTCACAAAGGTTACCGTGTTATCGGTGTCGCCAGCCGGCATCTCAAGAAGCTTAGCTGGGTTAAGGCTCAGAAGATGAGTCGAACTGAAGTTGAGAGCGACCTCGACTTTGTTGGTTTCATTGTATTCGAGAACAAGCTTAAGCCCACGACTGCCGCAGTTCTGGAGGAGCTCCTGGCGTCCAACATTGGCGCAGTCATGGTAACTGGTGACAACATCTTGACGGCCATTAGCGTGGCCCGAGAGTGCGGTCTCATGGATCGAAAGGCCCATTGCTTCGTGCCGCGCTTCATTGAGGGTATGTTTCGGATTTATGAGCTTGTGGAAAGTATGCTAACCTGACCAGGTGATTTCCGTGATGCGGAAGCCAAGATTCAATGGGAGAGTATCGACAACAACCTGTACCACTTGAATGAAAAGACCTTGCTTGTAAGTTCTTGTTACACCTGTGTCTATAATGGATCACGACTGACGCCAACAGCCTCTGCCCCCTCCTCCGGAGGCTGATGCTTCACTGCCTTTTGAGATCACTAGCCTTCGTAACTATACTTTGGCTGTCAGTGGTGATATGTTCCGATGGATGGTTGACTTTGCATCGCCACAAGCCCTTCAACGGGTTAGTAACTCATTCTACGTCTTCTGTTGCCCCTACTAACAAGCCTTTAGATGCTCATCAATGGTAAAGTGTTTGCCAGAATGTCTCCTGATGAGAAGCATGAGTTGGTCGAGAAGCTGCAGAGCATTGATTACACATGTGGCTTCTGTGGTGACGGAGCAAACGACTGCGGTGCTTTAAAGGCCGCAGATGTTGGCATCTCTTTATCTGAGGCAGAAGCTTCCGTGGCAGCTCCTTTCACTTCTCGGGTGTTTGACATCCGCTGTGTCTTGGAAGTTATCAAGTAAGTTGAGAGAAGCAAATTGGTTGAAGTAGTCTAACAATCCTTTAGGGAGGGCCGAGCCGCTCTGGTCACAAGCTTCAGTTGTTTCAAGTACATGAGTCTGTACTCGGCGATTCAGTTCACATCAGTCACATTCCTTTATGCCAGGGCTTCCAATTTGGGAGATTTCCAGTTCCTCTTCATCGATCTCGCTCTTATTCTTCCGATCGCTATCTTCATGGGCTGGGCGGGACCTGCTCCAAGACTTTGCCGCAAGCGACCTACTGCGGACTTGGTCTCACGAAAGGTGCTCACGCCTCTGTTGGGATTCATGCTTATTTGCATCTTCTTCCAAGCTGTGACTTATGTCACTGTCAAGGAGCAGCCATGGTATATTCCTCCCGTGGTGCACAAGGATGAGCCTAGCATCGAGAACTCGCAAAACACGGCACTCTTCCTGTTCTCTTGCTTTGAGTATATCCTTTCGGGAGTTATTCTTAATGCTGGACGCCCATTCCGACAACGCACTACACAGAACTGTAAGTCTTCTTATTCATTATCTCAATAGTCAGAGCTAACTGTTTGATAGGGCCGTTTGCCATAACCATCTCCATCGCCCTCTTGATAACCGTCTACATGATCCTGACTCCTGCTCAATGGGTCATCGACCTGATGCAGCTGACAGACATGAGCTGGGACTATGAACTGTTCCTGATCGGATTGGGTGCTGCGTACTTTATTGTGGCCTGGGCTTTTGAGCACTTCCTTGCGTTGAGGCTGGCTCGATTGATAGGCTCAGTCAAGCAGTCAGTGACTGGCAAGGCCAAGAAGCGCAAAGAATATAAGGTGATTGCAGAAGGATCTCGGATTTGAATTGGAGGAAAACAAGCAAGTTGCATAGCGATTGGATGAGAGCAGACTTATGTTCGTGAGTATTGATTGGAGCCGTTATAGAGTATAAAGACTGCGAAGGAAGCGTGAAGCGGTTGGTTTCATTAGAAAGATCAAAATACAAGAGGCTTGGTTAGATAAAAGACCAATGCCTAAATGTTCATGGACATGTTTGCAGAACCAATTCTTCGTTGTGCATAGTAAGGATCTAAAGGACAACGCGCATTATGCTATTGAGGGTAGTTTTTCCAGAAATCACCAGAGTTCTTGATAATTTTGGATTCCGAATTTTCCATCAAGGGGAATGCAATCGATGATAGGGAACATGATATGTTTGACACTCGGAATATCGTTCGCATCACTTCGGAACTGTCATTTGATCTTTTTCTTCAATTCAAGAGCCTTTTCTGCCCTATATACACCGCATTGAACCGCCTTGTCCTCTAATATCGACGCCCAATGCCTTTCTCTGTTGTAATTGCCGCAGGAATAGAAGTAATCGTATATGATAATCATTTAGTGGTCCCAAGGGTGCTTGAGGCCCAGGAGAACGGCACCTGAAGCTTGTGTCAGCCATTGATCTCTCGAACCAATACCTTACGAGAAAGCAAATTATTAAAGACATACCATCCTTCTTTGCCCGGTACATAAGCTGTTTCGCTTCATTAGCAATCCGTTCGTCTAAACGTTGCAACCCTCGCTTTGATGCTTCTGTCCATGATTCAAAGTCGCAGGGTTCCGGGGTGACTCACGAAGAACCACATGCCAGCGCCTAGAGCTGTCGCGGTGAATCGGTAGATACGGGGGACGTGAGCCACCGGGGGCTTGGGAGGGCCGTTGAAGCTGTGGTGACCGTGACCAGCCATGATGAAATTGGATGTGATAGTCGCTCGTTTCGGGGTTCTGGACTGCACAGATCGGGGGTGTTAGCGGGAATTGAACTTAGTCGAGATATGAAGGCGAGCGGAATATCGCGATTGACGTACGTAGAGACCGAATTGGGAGCCGTGGACGAGGCGACGAGGATGATGAAGACACGGCAATGGTCAGTCGTGATGGAGTCGTTGAACCGGGCCAATTCGGTGATGGCTCTGCTTAGGTAAGAGAAGCTTGTGATTGGTTGGAACCGCTATGGGGTGTCTTACGGTTTAGTGCATGCGCATGCTAATAGTGGATAGAGCGCTGTATAAGAGCCCAGCCCGTCTTGCGTGCATCATCATGGGTGGGGTTCCGCCCACTCTAGTTCCGGCAATCAATCATAGCGACAGACGAGACAAGCAGCGCAGCGCATCCCATAAGATACCACCTTGCGTTTGCGTTTTACAAGAGGCTTCGTTGACTTCGTACCTAGACTAAGCTTACTTTCATTTTCTCTGCCTGAATCCATTATTGCCACTCGAATCTCTATCGTTACTTTCAGCTGAAAACCTTATTATTTCAACTTCCACGTTGTCCTTCACAAGCTATCGATAGCTGGCTTCCTTGAACAAGCTCCCCACGTTCGCCAAGCAATGACCGTCTAGAGCAATCATCCATCCAACGACACATACATATACATATATATCTTTCAAGGGAGTTTAAATTCCTGTGACACAAACCTCGCAAGCGAACGTTACAAACACCTTCATCATGGCGACTCCAAAGTTCAGCTCGAAATCGCCTACGATTAGACGAATACGTAAGTAACCAGCTCCAAAACACACAACACAGATACTGGAGCATCGTCGCCTCTAATCATCGACCCCGTAACTAACTCGAGAAATAGTTCGTGAAGCAGCCGAAATCTCCAACTCCCCTTCTGCCGATTACACAGCCGAGCCCCTCGAATCCGACCTGTTCGAGTGGCATTTCACACTCAAGGGGCCACCCAACTCAGTCTACAGTAACGGCATCTATCATGGTCGCATAGTTCTTCCACCCACATACCCACTTCGACCGCCTTCTTTCCGCTTCATGACACCAAGTGGTCGATTCGAAGCCAATCGTGAGATCTGCTTGAGTATCAGTGGCCATCATGAGGAGACGTGGCAACCTGCATGGGGCGTACGGACAGCTCTTGTAGCGTATGTTCTCCTGATATTTTTGAAGGGACTGAATTAGCTGACATGTAATCTTGTATAGACTCCGAAGTTTTATGGAGACGGATGCTCGTGGCCAGCTTGGAGGTCTTGAAACCACTGACGCAGTGCGCCAACGTCTTGCCAACGAGTCACCGGCATTCAAATGCGCAACATGCGGGAAGACAAACGGCGAGATCATCAAGGAATGCGAAGAGCGAGCAAAGGAAGCATCATCAAGTGCACAGGAAGTTGAGATCCCCAAAGAGTTGAACATGGGATGGCGAGATGAGATGGGAGCCAAGAAAGAGGGCGAGAGCAAACCCGAACAGACAAACGACGACGCCGAGACCGCTCAGCTTGCAGAGGGATTTGTTCAGACCGCACCAGATGCTGTCACAGCTGCCAACGATTCTTCGGCCCCTCAATCATCAGCTGAGAACCGAAACCCCACTCCGACCCGAACTACACCCCTCCCCGTTCCGGCGGCTCAAGGACTTGTACCACAGGCTGCAGCACAGGCACAAGCGCAGCAAGCTCGGAGAGCAACGGACGACGGTGTTCCTCTGTGGCTTGATCGAACCATCGTTGTTTTGGTGGTGCTTTTGGTGGCCCTCGTTCTCAAGATCATCTTCGCTGTGTGATTGCGTCTTATGGGTTTTCATATGGTATTGTCGGCATGGCGTATGGTGTTTTCACATGAATCAGTCAGTTAGGGGCGAATTAGATATCCGGTCAATTTGAGTCTGATGTGACGACCGTCTTGAACGTGAGGTAGACGTCTGTATACTACTAACGTTGCTCGAATATCTAACCCCAGTGAACAAACGACTTTGGTCCACTCGATTGGTAAAAGATGCAGGCTTTGTTGGGGCATTCTAGTCTTTTTGATGCGAGGCAGTCAAAAATATGGGAGTATCGTCTCTCAGATAGGGGCTGTGCTGTGGCCGCAGAAGCATCAGCATTCACGGCAGGCCAGGCTCACCTGAAAGTTAATGTTCCTGGCGCCCCAATAACGAGAACTCGAAGGCGTATGCATTGGATGCTTATGTGCGCAGGCTGAACCTTGTCTCAACAAAAATATAAAAGACACCGAATCCCCTACCGTTAAAGTCAAATATACCTGCAGACGCACTATTCTCTACGGTAACCTCCTTTCCATCTCCATGATGTTTGGCTCCGAACATAACCGTTTCTATAGAATATCTCACCTATCGTACACATCATCAAAATGACCGACACCGATCCTGAAGCCATCCGCTCCCATGACTTCCTTGACCCCCGGAAGTTGAAGATGGCCAATCGCGGGTATTACATCCAGTCCAAGATCTTACACATCCCCGATCGACTCGGTTTCTTCTCTGCTGGTCCACCTTGGCTCCAGGTAATGGATGCTGAGTGTTTCACCAGGCTATTGGCGTATTTATCAACCCTGGGCACCTTGGAAGCATTGATCCTTGCTTATTTATGGCGGAATGAATCGTTCGAGTGGTTTATGGTCTATGACTTTTTGGAGATAAACTGCGAACTCATCGTGGCCGTCTGGATTATAGTATGTGTCGCCCATTACACCAAACGTGGTCACGACGAGGGGTCATGAACTGCGAGCACTGCCGTCGAAGGGAAAGTCCGAGACAGTGATGAGTCGGTTGAGGAGGAGAACCACAGTTAATCTGATCGATGGCGCAGTTGTGGTTGAAACAGGAGTCTCAAGAGGCCATCATAGTTCAGCTTGAGACAGATGCCATAGCCCAGTTTGCAGCAACTTCTTGTACATACGACCATACCTACCAGAAAATACGGGATCCCGTCCGCTCTCCCATAGTCAAGCTGGTAAGGGGCGGATTAGTAGTTGGGTCGGTGACGACCAGCGAATCCCCGCTGTTGTATGTTTTTGCCATTTGTCGCAATTGTCACTTTTCTTTTACTCTTTTAATCACAAGGAGAATGCTAGTCTATCTTTAGAAGAGGTTGTAATAAACTCATCCTAAATTTATGATGAATTGATCCTAAGTTATGTTTAACTATCCTAAGTTTAGGATCCCGAGTCCAAGTCACTGAATCATTTTCGACTACTTCATCCGACAACCTTCACCAGTATTAAGTGATAAGTAAAACGAAAAGATATCAACTGGATGAACACGTAACTTGACTACAGAAGACCTCTATCTTGGTTTCTCAGGCTTGATCTGTTAGAGAACCTTTCTGTGCGTCTTTGTATTGAGTGGTCTCCCTTTATATGCTTGGACATGCCTGACGCATTCTTGAAAAGAACATTGGCACTTGATGTTGTTGTCTGGTGATAGGACATCGAGTCTCAAAGGTCTCTCCCCCATCTCGAATCTTGAGGCCGATTACTTCTGTTTGTGGACTGCTTGTAAAGTGAACTCGCTTTCGTCCTTGGACAGGGAGAAAGCGGATCTGTTTGCGGTGTTGGCTGACTTGACTGTATGCATTCTGTCCGACTCTGTTGGATGATATTGACTGATGAAGCCGTAGTCTAATACTCTCGCCCTGGAAGGACTGGCTCTATTCGTCGGCCATACTCTTCCACTGGCTGTCTGCCAGTTTTTGACATTGCCAGGGTTCTCTGCTCCAGGGATGCTCGCACATTTTATGTTATAGTGGCAAGAGAAGTTCTGGATCAAAGGATCACAATTCATATCCCCTGAAGGGATGTTTTGGTAGCATCAACCGGCTATAATCTTCTCAGAAGCTGAAGATCGAACTAATAAATATGCCACATATGCACAATACTATCAGGGGTTATGCCGGTTTCATTGAGCTTTTCGGCGATTTCATAGATGTCCAGTTTCTATAGTTGTTGACGGGAAGTACGCAATCGCCGAGATTTTGGTGGGATGTTGTAATATATAAATATAGAAAGCGTGTCTTGCTACGAGATGCAGTCTTGGTTTCTGCGTTTTTGCCATGATGAAGTTGAGTCGAGACGTCGATGTCAGATCAGTTGCTGATGAACTGACTCTTCCTGGAAATTTCTGGGGTAAATTGACGAGAATGAGAGCTTCTCCGAAGACTCTTCTGATGATGGGTGATCCCATCTATACAGCAGAGCTCCTGTAGCTATATACCATATCTCAGCTGTAAAGGAGCAAGCTTTCACCGTCAATGCCGCCCGGCCGCTTATATGTCTTTCGTCATGACCTCGCTGCTCCCCAGCCGCGGTTTCAAACGTGCTTCTGAGATTTTGTACGAGGATGAAGCTTCAGTCATCAAAAGTCAGCTTGATTGATCACCTGAAAGGCATGTACTCACCGTGCCATAAGCATGATATTCATAGCCCCTATGATTTCAGGGCCTCGAGATGTTAGTATCTTCAGGCTGAGAAGAGTTAACGAGGCAGCAAATATGTCACTGCCAAGGCCGCAGACATCTTATTTTCTGTCTCATTTTCTTCTTCCTGAGAGTTATTCCCAGTTTCGAGACAGTTTCTGCTGGAGGTGGAACATGTATTGCTCAGCTGCTTCTCCATAGTATGTAACCATCGGCCTTTTGCTTGGCCTTTACTGCTAGAGTTGTGTGCAAATATATATATAAAAGCAGGCGAGACTAAAAGAAGGAATTTGAGATGAGATGAGAAAGGAATGAACCCAGAAATGGGGGAAAGTCGTGATTTTATACCTCAAATCAGCAAGTTTGCGAGTTGTTGTCAGCTCAAGAGCATTTACTAATATCATTATCGATTTGCTTCTACTGTTTTCATTGTTCTATAGCTAGATCATATCAAATCTTCGGTTAAAGATCTGAAAAGGTGCAAAGTTGGTGTTTATATGACTGCTTGTCCAACCCTAATAAGGGGCAAACTTCACAATATTTGACACTGGGCAACATTAGATGATTGATGAAGGGAAAACTGAGCACAAACAGTAACTACGTCTGTTGGACCTGATTGCTCTCAAAGCGTGACAAACGTGAACCAAGCGACGAAGATCAACACCAAAGCATGCAATTCACGTTGATGCTAACAATTGTGGATGAAAGTGATGTTCGCCCTTCTACATAAGACGCAAAGTTGTGACAATTATATCTTCTAGAGATATTATTTACTATAGCAAACTATAATAGTTTGACTTTCATCTCAGTTTCCTGCGAGATATTCCTAATTAGCAAGGTATTTTAACAATTCTTACTCTTCCACTTCTCTCCTGGCTTTGAGCTGCCGTCCACATTGCCACGGTACAGCCAACCACCACCACTCTCCGACTCTGAGTCCAAGGCCATCCTCGTCCTCTTCAAGCACACCTGTTTTTATGCCCCAGTCCATGATGAGCTCGGCCTCAAACTCTTCCAGTATCGGCTTGAGTGCATTACACACGCCCTCGATAGTAAGATATCCTCTCGTGGCATATACAAAACAGAAAGCTCCCAAAACGTCCATCCACCGCTCCGCATCTCTACGTCCGAAGAAGTCAACCCATTGTGGAAGCAAGTGCTTTGCAGTGGGTGGTCCTTCATTGATGCTCTTACGGATGACATCCACGTCCTCGTCGTATTTGTACGAGTCGGTGGGGGTTGCTTCGATGTTCCAGAAGTAGCTATCTTTCTTCAACTTGCGCATCTCGTAGTAACCCGGGCGGAAACCCAGAGGTATGTGAGGTACATTGACTGGGGTGAGCTTGATCCTCTCACTTGCGTTCAGATTCATGAGAGCCATCACAGCTCCGTCTTGGAGGTTGAAAGGAACCTGATAAGCTTCACCACGCCGGAAGGTTGCATCTAGTTTTGACTTGAAGTCTGCTGCATCTTGGTACTTGGTTCGTTGGGCAAGTTTTCCGAGTACATGCCCGAAAGCTTCATTGAGCCTGAATGGCCTCCCTCCTAGAGGGGGCCGCTTGCTCTTGCAAATAATGCGCTGTGCCGTCAGGACATCAATGGCTTCCTTTAGTATGGCATTGATTTGGTCTTGATCGCCGTCTGCCAGTGTTCCAAACTTTTGTTGTATCTGGTCGACTGTGTAGCGACTCTCATCTGTGCAGCAGAGAGATCTCACCCAAGACCTCGCAATGACCTCATTCGTAATCTTGACTTTCTGATTCAGGCCACTGAGCATATTGTCAACAGTGACAAATGCCGGGAACGTGACAGCCTCGAACCGGGCAAAGACAGATGACTGGGGATTGTAGAATTTCTCCCGTGGGTCTTCTTCCTCGTGAGTAGCAGCTGCAGAGGTGGAAAAGTTGTCATCGAAGTAATGCCTGGTCGATGGCAGGTCAACACCCTTTCTGCGAGGCAGTTCAAGGGTCCATTCAATCAAGCTGTCCCAGTCATAGTCCATGGGATCCTCAAAGTCGAATTCCGGGAGCTCATTCTTAGAGTAGGCAACTATGAACCGATCTTGGAAATCCTTGGTTAGCTTCCTGATATAGGCACCCTGGTCTCTCCGGGCATCGATCCAGAACCGACGGATATCCTTAAGGGCAAGATTAGGGAAAAGCTTAAGGAGTAATCCCCAATCAACGGACTTGTCGGCACCACCAAGGAGAACGCGAACAGCGACCAAAGCAGCGAGAAGACGTTCTGAGTCACTGTCAACGGAGCTTGGGCCCTGCTGGTCATTCTGGCCTTGCTGTCTCTGCTCAGCTTCCTCAGGAATGGGCATCAGAGCTCGTGTGACCAGGCGCACTCGTTTGACTCTTGGCTGTTGTGCTAGTTGCTGGCGACTGATGGATGCTCGCGGTCGACTGACTGAGCCTCTACCGACACCTCGGCCTCTCGATTGGCGGCCAGCGCCACGAGCAAGTTTCTGTTGCCTGTATGCCGGGAATTCGGGCCATTCAGTGCTATCATCTTCCTCATCAGACGAAGTGTCCACCAGAAGAGCACGGTCAGGAACGTCTCCTGGGAAAGACGTTGGGGTAAGCTGCCAATCCAGGGGCCAAGAAATTTCAGGGGCTGGAGTCTCAAGCACTTGATCGTCCCTTTCGCTCGAGAATGAGATGAAGATGTTGTGAGGGCCTGCTGCTCCGGGCGGTGCATTGATGAATGATTCCGACCACGCTCGCTCCAGGTCCATGCAGCAGTACAGCCTTTCAATGAAGCACCGGTACGGGTCAAGAGCATCTTGACGCTGGAGCTTATCACGGTTGAGTGAATGCGCTTTCCTGTCAATCATGTCGATCATGGACGACCAGGCAAACCAATTCGGGTCAGGCATCCATCCCGTCAACGTGTAGCTGCCATCCTGCATCTCGAAATCCTGGAGCGTAATACGTGGCCAGGCACCATCGTAGCCGGAAACTATGATCGGCTTGTCAAAATTAATCTCTCCAGAGAAAGAGCTGGAAAGCCGTTGCTCCAACGTAGCCCTGAAGTCATCGGTGAAATAGCGTTCGGATCCTTCGATACCATCCTCCTCCAAACATGTGTTAGGGTCCAGAAAATGAAGGGCTTCGGGAGCACCTTGAGAGGACTCAAAGTGTTCATAGCACATTGGCTCTCCCATGTCGCTTTGCCACGCCCGGGATCTTGAAGGGCGTCCATCTGCAAACATGCTTTTGCGTTTTCGACCACGCTTTGCAGGCGGCGGGAAGTCTTCTCCATCGTCATCATACTCATCCAAAGCCCGCTTCTGGGCAGCTCGTGCCACGTATACCGGTGCATCTAACATCTCGACTTCTTCAGGGAGATCTCGCCGACCCCGTTTCAAGAGATCGCTGTCAAGTTGAGCATCGAATGGAGGGGGAAGATACAGATCTGGATGTGCTTCTTGAATCTTCTGAGCCACCTCAGAAGCTTCGGGAGAAAAAGGATCAACCCCAGCCGTGACAACCAAATGGCATTTCTCAGTCACACCTTTCTTACTGCGAAATGTGAGCCAATGTTCGGCCACAATCTTATGCTTCAGTAGTTCTCGAAATGCAGCCTGATACGAGCGGATTTGTGGCACTACCTCAGGAAAGGCTTCGACCCATCGGATACTGATGGCTGTCCACAAAGATTTGCCTCCTGGGAAAACCCCTTGATGCTCTGCCAAGATATTTTGTATGATCTGGGACACACGGTTGTTGATGACAGCTTTGGTAATAGGGGTATCGGTGACCATAGGTGTCTTCGGTTTCACAGAAGAGCCTGCCGCGCTAGGTGTCCCATTGGCAGAAGGTTGAATAGGCTGAGGCTGTTCGGTTTGAGGAGTTGGGTCTGGATGAGATCCGTTTCTTTGGAGTTTCGATCGAGGCGTCTTGGGAGACGCTCCTGCGAGGCTGAATCGATCCAACGAACTGAGAACCGGGCGCAATTGGCTGTTCTCGCCTTGCACAAGGGCACCATTAGTACCGTTAATAAGTGAGAGCTGTTTAGGAGAGTCGAACATTGCAACTGGAGGTCGTTGTAATTCCGGGTTGACTTGAAATACCTCTCCTTTGAAACTTAGGGTTGGTCGTGAAGACCAAGTTGGCCGGGCTGCAATTGGGCCGCGTGTTCTCGATACTGGCATCGGTGTTAATATATCCTCATTTTCTAGGCTTGGTCCTTTGCCTTCGCCACGAGCCTTTCCGCCTTTTTCGCCTTCATCGTTGTCAACCTCTCTTCCAGTATTCTCATTATTATCGTGGTCTTTGTCTTTATCCTGGGATTCTTGTCTCCCTTCGTTGTCCACAGCTCGTCGGTCTGGCTCTTGTGATGCGTCAACAACAGGTCTCGCAGTGTCTTGATCTTCAACTTCTATAACCGATTCTTTTCTTCCACGTCGAGTTGGTGTCACCGCAGAAACATCAAATGATGGATTACAACTCGTCTTTGACTTGGTCACATGATAAAGCAGGCCATTATCATTTTTCCATGCTCTGCCACATTTTTCGCAAACCCAAGGCCGTGAGGAATTATCATTTTCAGTGGCTTGTTCCGCGTTTCCTTTTGGCCTATCCTCACCCTTTTTTGGTCGGCCGCGTTTCCTCCCGGTGAGTAGGCTCTCGGTAGCGTTATTGTGTTCCAGTTCATCATCAACGTCCATTCGGTTATCAACTTCGTTTTCGGCATCAGCATCGACGGCCCTGGTCTGGACTTTCCTAGCAGAAGATCTTGTTGGCCTAGTTCTCGTTTGCCGTGTAGGTGTCGCCACATCTGTCTGTGCCCTCGTAAGAAGTTCTTTGAGGGCTGCCGGTGGGACTTTAAGGGTCACCACAAGGGTAGCAGCCTTTTGAGGTCCAGATACAGCATCGTCCCGCTGGTCTTCATCAATTTCAGGTGGCGCTAGTGATTCAGCTGCTGGTGTCTCTGAAGGTAATTCGGGTTCTTGAACAATTGTTTCTGGAATCTGCGGGACCACAAGTTCTTCGGTGGCTTCATCCTCTTGCACAACCCCCTCTTGTGGTGAGACTTCTGGTGTTGGAACACGTCGTTTTCGGCCTCTTTTTGCCTTTTGGGTTGGTGTAGGCTTCCCCTTCTTAGCTTTGAAGGCCTTAGGGCGGCCCACTGATTTTCTGTTGGCCATTCCCATGCTGCAAAGCTCAGCCAATGTTGGCGAGTTCTCATGAGATATCGATGACGAGGGCAGTGAGGAGAAACCATAGACATCTGCCGGAGTCGGTGTTGATTCTTGGTCAGCGGCATCAGCTGGTGTCTGAGGGGCATTTGGTGCAAAGTAACGATAAGAGGCGACCTTTCCAGATCTCGTATGTTCGCTATAAATCTGAAAATGGGCCAGGTGAGGTGGTTGTAGGCCAGGAACCGCCAATGCCGTGGTCATTGAGGACAGATGTCGGCTGTATGAAGGGCCTAACGTCAAGGCATAAACATCTGGGTTTGTAAGTCCAACATCTCCTAGGCGTTTTGCCATCTCGGCGATTATAACAGGAATCGGCTTGTCCAAAGACCAAGGCGGTGATTTGGATACTTCGGAAACGTTAGAGGCTTGACCTATGAGTTGCTTGCTCCCATCATAACCATCCAGATCCGGGTTCCTTGGAGTCTTGCTCTTTCTCTTGCCTGTTGAAAGATATAGTGACCAATCTTCTGCGTTGAGATCTCGGACATATTTGACACAGTCCTTAAATACCTTTTCTCCCAGCTTCGCTGCGACATATTGGATAACGCCTCGCTGATTGAGAAAACGACACACTTTAGCCAAGACCTTCATTTGCCAACGCATTCCCAGCACACCAAGCTTGGATTTCATGTCTTTCATCTGGAGGACTCCCCACTCCTTGACGATAGCCATAATGGTTGTTGCCAATGCAATATAGTCGATAGATTCGCCAGTCCATCGTACGCGCCAAGGGACGGGTTCGAGATCTTCGACAAGGACTTGCCGAGTTAGTGTCATGTCTGGCCGGGCTTCGTCTACGCCCTCGCCGTCCTTTGGTAAAGGCGGCGCGAATAGCTTCAGCCACATCTTACTCGTCTTGGTGCCGCGCACAAGTGTTGTTCTCTTGACAATGTATCCTTTCTTAAGGAGACTATCTGTTCTTTTTGGCACACTGCGCTTGTCTTGATCTGTCAGACGCCCAAGATCTCCCTGAAGAATACCTTGGGTAGTAGTTGAGGCTATGCCCAATAGTAGCATCCATTCAGACTTGGGGACTCGCTTGTAGTCAACTGCATGGCCGGTAAGAGACTCCCACATGGTATCCTCAGAGGCGTAGACCCGAACATGTTGGGGTTCTGTAGGTTCTGCATTTTGTCCAGGGGTGTCGCTAGCAGTTGAAAGCGCCAGCACTTGGTCTAGAGTTAGGTGATTGTACTCGCGATTAGCGCCGACAGAAATATCCCGTCTCGCAGTGAGCCAGCTCCAAATGGTCGCGGCAGTGCGGGCTTGCACAGCGGAATCACCCTCAGATATTGATTCTGTTTGGGTTGATGGATGATGTATAGCTTTCAAAACACCATCCACAGGACAGCCTAGAGTGAAGCAGTTAGTGATTGGTACTTGAGTAGCGGCAGGAATTAAAGTAATCAATCCATGAACTTGCCTTCTTCGCCATGGCATGAGATATGAACCAAAAGGCCCGCGATCAAGCCTTCGAGCTCGGATGCCATGTTATTACATGTATCCTATAGTTCATTCTCAAGTCGATGCGACGCGTAAAAAAAAACTTGACGAAATTGGTCTGGGGCGAATTGAACTGATGAGCCCCAGCAGAAAGATCTTGTTGCTGCACGAAAGAATGATGAAGTGGGGATGGCGGGACCTGAAAAGGTGGAGGGCTCAAAGAGCCGCATGAGCTAGGGTGAAAAAAAATGATGACATAAGCATGTTTTTCCCAAATTCAAATTCCCGAGTCATATGGAGTACAATACAGTGGCATATTCATTTAAAAGTCAACTGAAACAGCTGTAGGTGAAACCCTATAGTACAGGTCTTGAGCTTCTAGGTTTCCTCCAAATGATTAGGTCAGGTAGAAGATAGTTCAAAAGATTGCTTAAACAAGAATTAACAAATTGTCAACCGATCAATGTCTTAGCATGATAATCGTAACAGCATTGGATATCTGCGAAAAAAATCCTGGGTAGTCATAGTTGATATTGCACAAACACATCAATACAGAGCTCAAATTTCCTTCGATCGCTACAATGTAATTTATTAGATTATTAACTACTATATTAGAGAGATATTTCCTATCATATTGTACCTCATACAGATAGATGATTCGCTGAACCCCAAGTTTGAGGTTCGATGTCGGAGTTTTTTTATTTTGCCCAACCATGCATGAATCTGCCAAACCTCACCTTGACATTCTTACATGACGAATGATCCGACAACACCGTAAGAAGTGCCTTGGCTGTTCCAACAGCAAATATGTCAAGAAGCAATGTCTTGTCTACGGACGAAGCCATTGAGAATCTCATTTCCACCTTCAATGAGCTCAACAGCAACAGTATTGATGAGCTCCACGATGAACCAAGTCCCCTAGAATTCATGCGATATGTTGCTCGCAACACACCATTCGTAATAAGGGGCGGGGCTTCGTCATGGAAAGCCTGTCAGAATTGGAACTCTGCGTATCTGCTCTCTGTGATGAAGGGGCAGAATGTGAATGTTGCTGTCACGCCATATGGGTTGGTTCCCTCTGCTGGATATGAGCAATGAAAGGAGCCGTTCGCTGACTCTGACAGCAATGCTGATATGCCTACCGTGCCACCCGGTGAAGAATCATTGGTCTTTGCAAAGCCTCACTATGAGGATCAACCCTTTGAAGAGCTACTTGAGTATGTAGCACGCCAAGGCGCGGATCCTGATTTTCCTCCTGATGCCGAAGTGCGATATGCCCAAACTCGTAAGTTAGCCTATTTCTCTCCTAGATGCGTTACTAATTGTCCTCAAGAAAATGACAACCTGCGTGAAGAGTACATCACTCTCTTCTCAGATGTACAAAAAGACATCCCTTTTGCAAGAATAGCACTAGACAAGAGCCCCGATGCCGTAAACCTATGGATCGGTAACTCTAGATCTGTTACAGCTATGCACAAAGACAATTACGAAAATATCTACGTCCAGATTCTGGGACGAAAGCACTTCGTTCTACTGCCTTCTTTGTGCCACCCCTGCGTCAACGAGCAACCTCTCAAGCCCGCAACGTACACGCGCAAAGAGAATAGCATGGAGCTCAAGATGGATCCTGATGATGATGCTGTTCCTTTCGCAATTTGGGATCCGGATAAACCTGAACAAAATGCCACAAAGTTCTCCCATCTTGCCCGGCCTTTACGAGTAACATTGGAGCCCGGGGACATGCTATATCTTCCTGCTATGTGGTAAGTCATTTTACAAGCCTGTTTTTTTCGCTAAATATCAATTACTAGCATCGGCTAGGTATCACAAAGTGCTCCAATCGTGCGCCGAGGAAGACGAAGGGTTCGTCCTCGCCGTCAACTACTGGTACTAAGCCACATACTTTTGATTACTCTTGCAATGCTAACCGGAACCCTTAAACTAGGTACGACTTGGACTTTACAGGTCCACTTTATCCTTCATCGACTTTTGTTCGTGATATAAGCCTGGGAAATAGAAAGTAGTCTAGAAAATCGCCCCACACAGCATAAAACCAAAATACCAGGTCTATACCCACGCCTCAACCCCGTGCCGCCCGTGATTACTTCTTCTTCTTGGCAATCCTCTTCTGCGCTCGCAATTCCTTCTTCATACGACTATCAACGATGCGGTATCTCCCCTTAACCCCCTTAGGACGGCCCTTGATGCCCCGGTTCAGACCGCGGGCGACAACGAGCTTGGCCGCCTGCTTTTTGGGCTTCTTTGCTGCTCTCGAGATAAGACGCGAGATGCTATCAGCCTTCTCCTTCTCTGTCATGTTTTCGTCGTTGTTGAGTAACTCTGATTTCTTCTTGAGCTTCTCCAGCTTCTGCGCGGCCTTAAACTTCTTGCGAGCCTTAGCCTCGCGCACTTTCTTGATGGGGCGAGCATTGAAAGCTCGTAGCTTCTCCTTGATTGCCTGCGCAGCAGCCTTGCTGATGGGTTTCTGAAGCTTGTCATGGCGTGATTCATCCTCGACGAACCAATCTGGTAGACCATCACGGTCACGGAAGGCGTACTTGTTGAAGCCGTCATCAATGGCATCATGGCTAGACTTTTGGCCCGTCGCGAGTTGGTGTGCAAGGGTCATCGCCTCAGCCGTGATGATATCGATATCTGCGTAATTGTTAGTTCTGCGTAGTACTATTTGACTAGTCCTGCACTTACCGGGCCTTCCATCGGCTCTTCGGGTGTCCTTGTCCCAATCGTCATCTTCATTTCGCTTTACCACCTCAAAGCCATCCTCGTTGTCCTCCATCTCAGAATCAGAGTCGACTTGGGTCGCTTTGGTCTTGGTAGACTTAGCAGGAGCCTCAGTTTTGCGATTCTTCGCTTGTTGGGCCACAATGGCTGCAACATCTCGATTGACTTCTTCATCCGCACTGTCCTCAGCAGCATCTTCCTGCTCAGGTAAGATTCCGCTTATGCCCGAGAAGATGTCTTGGTTGAAGAAGGCCGTTGCTCTCTTTGATAACCCGGTTGCTCCCTTCGAAGAATCCAGATCTCGGATAAGTCCCTCAGTAGGAGCTTCGTCTTCGTCGGAGGAGTCGTCCTCTTCAAGCTCCGAAGAGTCATTCTTCTCATCCGCTTCCTCGCCCGAGAGACCATCCCACTCATCGTCACCGAAATTCTTACGGGCCTTTTTCGCTCGGTACTTCGCATCAACCTCAGCCTTGCGCTCTTTATACTGGTCGTACATGGACTCGAGCTCTCGCTCCAACCGATCTTCTTCAGGATCACTCTCATCGTCCGTCTCTCCTGATGAGCCAAGGCCACTGTCGGCCTCCTTCTGGGTCGCTTGTGTGGGAACAATCATCTTACCGCGATTCAATCTTCGCATGGCGTCTGTCTTGTCAACTTTTTTGAGTGAAAACATTGCTCCCTCACCAATCGGCCCGCTTTCCTCTAGACCGATGTCGAAAGGCGTAGCCATGTTGAGTTGCATGCGCACTACTTCACGTTGCTTTCGTTCGTTTTCCTTTCGCTTCTGTCGTTTTCTTTTACTGTTTTCTCGTTCCTTCATGTTTTGAAGTTCCTCCTGGATCTTCAACTCGTCATCCATTGACTCAACTTGAGCCACTTCTTCTGAGTCTTCAATGGTTGAAGTAGTCTTGCTTTGAAATCCGAACAGCTCCCTCACCTTCAACCGCCACCTGAGCAGAAGTTTGAAGTCTTTTCGTCCCAGAACTCGTAAATCGGAACAGCAGTTTCGGATTTCATCTGTCGTTTCCGGAAGTTTGTCAAGCGCCGCCAGTGCAACGTCTCCATTGGGCGGTTGCTGAAAGGTCAATTTGTTGTATGATCCAAGCACCGCAATTGGATCTGTTGTTTGGATGAATTCTGAAGCCGCCATCTCCTTGAACTGTGTGTAGTCGCCCTCCTCGTAACCATCTCGCTTGCGCTTTTTGACTTCAGGATTGTAGACCTTGGCCTCATTGTTAGGGGTTGGATCCTGGAGTTCCGCAAAGACGTATTTGGGATCAAGAAGTCGCGGGTCCAGTTTCTTTGGACATTTGTAACCTCGACATACGACGCTACGCTAGTTAGCAAGCCAACATAAGAGACGATTGGGAAGTACATGCAAGATTTCGGCTGAAACTTGACGAGACGCGGGTGGCGAAGTTGCATCAACCTTGGTGAAGAGCTGGTTTAGCACCCAAAGAAAGCTATTATATTCTTTGGAACGGAACACCTTCGATACAAACACTCCGCCTTCGCGAAGGAACTCCGTGGCTAGGCGTAAACTTTGCAAAGCGAGCTATTACAGAGTGTCAGTCAGCTGCTATTGGAAGAGATTTGTTGCACTCAGTGTGGAGTAGAAGTACAAACCTCGACTTGGTTGAAAGAATCCTGAACCCAAGCGGTTCCAACGTTGGGAGCACCATCATGTATTACAGTATCGGCCTTCCATGTTTTCAAGTGTTGTCTTAGAGTCGCTCGGCATTCAGGGGTTGTGATGTCTGAAGTGAACGAAATTACTCCTGGTATTGGCTTAATTGGCGAAATATCACAACCAATAATCAAACTCGATCGCGGCATTATTTCTGAGCATACTTGAAGCCAGGACTTGAAGGGTGTTAGCACAAGATGTAGGACAGAAGGATATCAAGAGACTTACACCAGGCGCGGCGCAAAGGTCGATGACAACCTTGCTCTGCTCGAGGAAGCCATACTTCTTGTTGAGCTGAATCAACTTGAAAGCAGCTCTCGCTCGATACCCTTTCTCCTTTGCAAGTTTGTAGAATTTATCCAGACGCCCCTTGCCGTGCTATTCATTGTTAGCTTGATCTCTGGAGAACAGAATGGTTTACTTGCCTTTTTTTGTATGGCCATGGTGCTGACTTTGGTACGAGGATATGTATCGCTATATTCGAAGGCTCTTCGCCTTGGAAGGTGGCTATGGTAGCCTTTCTCGGAGAATCGAAGATGTTGTGTTGACGATGTTGTAGGGAAGGACGACACACGATCTTCCTCGAGATTCAAAAAGTTTGGCCCCACCAGAAATTTTGCGACCGATAAGCCAGTCACGTGCAGATAAGACTAAAGCCTGGCTCCAGGTTTGTTTCTGGCACTTAGATGGGGGCTATAGATCAATTAGTACCGATATTGAAATGTTGGGCGGTTGATAAATGAAATCTTGTTCCTGGGGGCAGTGCTTTGCTTGTGGTTGGAACAACAAAGATGATATTTTCTGAGACATTACTTTGGTCTTTTGCTGAAATGCTTGACAAGATTCAGTAAACTCAGCGTCGATAAGCCGCTATGAAATGTAGTGGGGCTGATTACCTAACTCCCGCATTAGCTTCTCGTTCTCGAAATGGCGGCACGAATGATATCAGAAGTTATCGGGAGAACAGACCACATTAAAAAGCGGCTCAACTCACTCGACCTTGAATGCTCCTCGCCTGCCTCGGTCATTGTCACCAAAAACTCGGGCGCGTCGTCGGCCCTCACCATCAAGACTTTGATCTTGAACTATTGCAAAACGGCCAGCGACAATCATGAGCGGACGAGTCCTCGCTGCAGGGCTACGGCCTCTCCCACGCCGCGCTGCGGTTCTTCCCGTTAGACACCTGCATCGCCAATCTACTGGCGGACTTCTTCAAGCCGATGCTGCGATACGAGCCACCCGAAAGCGAATGTGGCAGGGTGGAAATGCATTTCACAATGCAGTCACTACGAGGAATGCCTCCTTCGCGAGGTTTTTACCCAAGCTGATGGTCAAGTTTCTAAGGGTGCCGGCAATGTTTGGCGGTGTGGCCATCGGTGCTTTTGCTTGGGTACAATATCAAGCTGCCCGTACGTCAAGACTCGGATATCAGGGTTTCCAACGGTTTGACTAATTTATCGCAGAGGCCGGTACATTCGCCGTGAATTTATTCAACACAACTACGGATACTATATCGAGTACGGCTTCGAGCTTAATCGGAGGTGCCAAGGATATCGCCGATCAGGTCAACCGAGGATGGGAAAGCACGAAAGAAAAGGCAGAATTACCCGACTGGGCCAAACAACTCTTTAAAATTCAAGAAGATATCGGTACTGGCGGTTCGGGAGGTTCGGGCGGAGGTGGTGAGCCAAAGCAAAGCAAGTTCGGTGCCGCAGCTGCTGTTGGTGCCTCAGCCGCTGCCTACGGATACGACAAGTCGGATGAAGAGGACCCTCGAAACGGCGAACAGGCGGCCAAGGATGACCAAATGATGGTTCTGACCAAGAAGATGATTGAGATCCGAAGCATTCTCCAGAGAGTTGGCCAGTCAAGCACCCTCACACTCCCCTCTATCGTCGTTATTGGCTCTCAGTCCTCAGGAAAAAGCTCCGTCCTGGAGGCTATCGTTGGCCACGAATTTCTCCCCAAGGGATCCAACATGGTTACGAGGAGGCCGATCGAACTGACACTTGTCAACACACCCTCATCCCGGGAGGAGTATGGTGAATTCCCTGATCTCGGATTGAGGCGTATTTCCGACTTCGGATCTATTCAGCGAACGTTGACCGAACTTAACCTTGCCGTTCCTGATAGCCAGTGTGTCTCCGACGACCCGATTCATCTTACTATTTATTCCCCCAACGTTCCTGACCTGTCACTTATCGATCTTCCCGGCTACATCCAAGTTGTGGGACAAAACCAGCCTCTGGAACTGAAGCAGAAGATTTCCGAACTCTGCGACAAGTATATTCAGCCCCCCAATGTCATCCTCGCCATTTCAGCTGCCGATGTCGATCTTGCGAATTCCACTGCTCTTAGAGCATCTCGCCGAGTTGATCCCCGAGGCGAGCGAACTATTGGTGTTATCACCAAGATGGACTTGGTTGACCCTGTCCGTGGAGCAAGCATTTTGAATGACCAGCAATACCCTCTGAGACTGGGTTATGTTGGTGTTGTTCCTAAGGCTCCTCAGAACCAGGGTCTTTTTAAGATGGGAAACACTAACCTACTCTCACAAATTGTCAAGCACGAGAATGCATTCTTCTCATCTCACCCCATGGAGTTCGGTCCTGAGGCCGGCGTTAATGTTGGAACCCCCACGTTGCGTAAGAAGCTTATGCACGTTTTGGAACAGACCATGTCGAGCAGCCTGCAAAGCACCAGTGATGCTATTCGACAAGAACTCGAGGAGGCCACTTACGAGTTCAAGGTCCAATACAACGACCGACCTCTTTCAGCCGAGTCTTACCTTGCGGAGAGCCTTGACGCTTTCAAGCATTCTTTCAAGCAATTTGCAGAGGAGTTCGGCCGCCCTCAGATGCATGAGCTTCTGAAGCACGAGCTCGACCAGAAGGTTCTTGATTTATTAGCTGCCAGATATTGGAACAAGCCCATCGATGACCTTTCACCCATCAATCCCGACCTTGACAACCTTGCCGATCTTCCCAAGGCTCCTGCTGACTCCCTTTACTGGCACCGACAATTGGATGCTTCCACGTCCGCGCTCACGAAGCTTGGTGTCGGACGTTTGGCCACAACAGCAGTTGCCTCTTCCATTCAGGCTCACATTGATTCTCTTATCAGCAACTCCAGCTTCGCTAGCCACCCCTTCGCCCGACAGGCCATCATGGAGGCTGCCTCTACTATTTTAAACGAGAGATTTTACAGCACCAGCGACCAAGTGGAAAATTGTATTAAGCCTTACAAGTTCGAAATTGAGCTTGAGGATCGAGAGTGGACAAAGGGTCGTGATCACGTCGGAGGTGTACTCAAGAAGGAGCTCCAGGACTGTGAGAAGGCCATGAAGAACTTGGAAGACAGCGTTGGTGGACGACGAAAGATCAAGGAAGTCATGGCCTTTGTCGACAAGGCCCGCAAGGGTGAGGTCGCTGTTGAGGGCGACAACCGTAGCGGCGCTGGTGGCTTCAGCGCTGCTCTCCTGAGTAAGGGTAAGTTGACCATACATCCCCGAAAGCCTAGATACTAACGAGGTCACAGGACGTGAGGCTGTTTTCTTGCGCGACAGAGCCGACATCATCAAGATGCGCCTGCTGGCTGTTAAGTCAAAGCAGTGTGCTGACCCCAAGAACAAGTATTACTGCCCCGAGGTATTCCTCGACGCTGCTGCCACTAAGCTAGCATCTACTGCCGTCCTTTTCCTCAATGTTGAGCTCCTTTCCGAGTTCTACTACAACTTTCCCCGAGAGCTCGACCTCCGTCTAGGACGTCACCTGTCCGAGGATCAGATTGAGAAGTTCGCCAAGGAGGATCCCAAGATTCGCCGACACTTGGAGGTAATTCGCCGCAAGGAGCTGCTTGAGTTGGTCCTTGAGAAGATGGAGAGTCTACGACAGCTTGAGGGCCGCGATCGCGAGAAGGGAAACTCCGGCTCGCGACGCGACCGCAAGCAGAGCCGATGGGGTCTGTTCTAAATGGGCTTCCCCTTTAAAATGAGAAATGAGGTCATACTGGGAGTAAGGAGTTGAATGCTTGGTTGTTGATTTTAGAATATCACCGCAATCAGAAAGACAAGACAAAATTGCCTGAGGAACGCGGTTGTTGGATATGCTTAAGGGGGACTTGTTGGTCTCTCTAACTGTATCTTGTCAACATATATATGTATGCAAAACCGATTGATGGCAGGCGGATGCAGAGGGCACGTTGTATGAGGATGTGTATAGAAGTGCTTGATTGCGCGCAAGGATACCCTCCTCAATAACATTGAATAGTACAGTCTACTCAAATAAGGATAACTACTAACATGACGCTATATTTATGTGCTCTAGATGTATATGAATGTGTGTAAATCATCATGTACAGAATTTATCATTATTATCCCAACAATGGAAAACTCCTTGCTCTTATGTACTACCTTCAGTGGTCATTTGTAATGTCACCTCCCATCGAATACTGCCTCCATGGCCGTATCCCTCGCCCAATCTGTTCTGGATCAAGGCTGAGATGCGCTGCCGTAGCTTGCTGAGCGACATTTCATCGTAGCCCTTGACAACGCTCAACTTGAGGTTGGCCATACAGAGACCATAGTGAACTTGCCAGAACTGGGCATCATCGATAGTCACCACGCTAGGTTCGGTCTCAATCTCCCTCAGGACGGCACTGACACCGTTGTTGCCTCCAGTGCCGCCATAAGACATCAGTAGCATAAGACCCTGAGCTACGGCGAGTCTCATTCCCAGAGCAAACATGGCAAAAGCAATGACGGCACAGATGAGACGGTCGAGCCATGTGTAGAGCGAGATAGAGAGTAGGGGAAGAAGAGCGATGACAGCGGAGAAGGACAGGGTGAGGAAGTGGAAAGGGTTGGAAAGGACACTTGGAAGAGAAGCAAGGTACGAAACACGCATGAGTTTAGCAATGCGAGCATGGTTTCGAAGGCCGTATGCCGAGACCAGTGTGCTCACCATTGCGGCAGCAGATACGAGGTCAACAGAGCCATCTGGGCCTTCATGACCATGTTCATGATGAGCCTCGTGGCTACCAAGAGACTCAAGGAAATGCTTGAGAGTGTGAGAGATCAAGTCAAAGCCTCCAAAGAGGAGAAAAACAGACATGGCAAACCCAGCAAGGACCTCTGCTCTCTCGAGGCCAAAAGGGTGCCGGATACTGCTACGTCGCCAAACTTCAAAATTGCCGAGGACATCAACCATGACACAAACAGCAGCACTACCAGCGTCAAAGAAGACGAGGTGCGAGAGGGCTGTCGTAGCAAGAGACCCTTCTGAACGGAAGAAAACATATGTAGCCACGGCAAGATGGCACATACTCCAGTAGCAATGGATGCGTTGGTCTTTTGTCATGCTTTTCCATGCTTCGCGAATGGTCGGGATCGGTAGAGAAGCGGGGAGAACGGGAGGCGGCCTCTGCGGTGGCTCTTTGAATATTTGATGTTGTGAGGAGATACTACTGTGTTTGTATCTATGTCCGCGACGCTGTCCAATGTTCTTTTGAGAGGTTAGCATGTGCCAAAGTTGGGACATATACATGATCAACGTACCGACTTGACAGGCCCTGTAGAAATGACTTGCGTCTGGAAGTTAAAAGGGTTCTTGAATCCAGGGGACGCAGCAGAGTCCCCCTTCTCATCTTCACCACCCATTGTTGGTAGTGATAGCGAAGACGAAGACGCAGGCGCGGGAGAGGGAATGAGGAGGTTCGAAGTCGCCGAGTTCTGAGCGATAGCCTTGCGATTGAGTTGTCGATTTACCGCGACAGAGTCGTTCTCTTGGTCACCACCAAAATCAATAAACGCTTCGTGATTGGTGATATCGAAATCGTCGTCGCTGTCGCCCTGAATGACCAAACTCGGCGGACGAAGGTTCTGAAAAGAAGAAGCACCCTGATAGTCCGACATGTGTCTGCTGCTGTTTTCGGATATCGCGCCTCTTGATTCGGTCTAGGTCGACGATGATCTCAGGAACCCCCTATTTCTGAACTAGAGGCTTGAGAGATTATGTCATGGGGGTTTTCCCAGAGTTTGGGTCGCACAAAACCTGGTTTCGTCGATGGCGCGAGTCGTGAAAAAGAAGCCTGATGAGTTGGAATGCGTTGACGTCGCGATATCCATTACCTTAGCCATTAGGTTGTGGAGGCGGACCGATGGGGGGTTAGATTACCTTATGACTCAGGGGTACTCCGGAAGATGCAGGGGTTAAACAGCAGCCACAGAGCACTATCCATGTCCGGTATGGCGGGTTGATATATCCCTTGTCCTTAATGTGGCGTACATGGACACAAGCCTCAAAGTAGTCGTCATTAGCTTTATGTGGTTCTATCTGGCTTCAATAATTATTCCAACGTCCATAATCTTGACATAAACAACGACGGAAGGGTGTAGAAGTCATGCAGCAAACTATCCTCCTTCAATAATGTCAATTCGCGGCATTCGACTGTTGCCATGAACCACTTACATTCGCTTCTTTGTTCCAACTCAACACCTCGGCTACCACTCGTTCGAAGCTTGCGATAGCAATTCAATACGATTGCTACGCTCAACATCTTCTTTACATTCTCGTGATGGAAAACACTTCTTTTAATAAGCGGGATACCTCACCTACGCCTTCTTCATCCCACCGACGAATCCCCTCGAACTCTAGCATACTATCCAAGTTCCCCTTTTTAAGAACATCCCCCGAAAAGCGACACGACCAACCCGAAAATGCTATCGACGACAATGGCATTCCACCTTCTCCTCGCCCAGCCGTGAGACCATCAGCGAGCGTAATACAGTACCAAAGAACTCGAAGACGAAGAGGATCACTTAGGAAAGCGGCGCTACTTGGTCGAGGAGCACAACGTGAGCGTAGGGAGAGCCGACCGTTGAGCATTGACACTTCACATGCTGCTGCGTTTGGTCTCGACCCTAATGCTTTAAAGACGGAAAGCCCATCATCGATAGATTCTTTGGACTTGAACGCGACGTCGGCAAATGGTCAACGGAACTTGGTCAATGGATTCACACCTCTCCCTGGAGGACTTGGGACAGCACCGGTACTTCCTCAGAATGGAACAGCATCACAAACAACTCGCCCAATATCACTTGCGGATCAAGATGGGGCATCTTATACATCGACGGACGAAGAAGATATGCTCCAGATACCGGGGAGCTCGTCAACAATTCGGCAGGGCCTGTCTATGTCTTCTGGACAGGACTCATACTTTAATAGTCTAGGCTCGGCCTCATCCCACGGACGAAGACGTCCAGCCAACCGGGCAAAGTCGCCATTATCATTTAGTGGTCTTTCATCAAACACACTCCCTGCTCACGAGGACTGGGACTACGCAGAGACAGAATGGTGGGGATGGGTTGTCCTATGCGTGACATGGTTTGTGTT